>CM033400.1:27534294-28267461 GCA_019426215.1 Buddleja alternifolia | reverse complement strand
TTCCAAAAAGGTCCTATTCTTACTACATAGATAAAAATGCATCCTAGCTATATATATTTCTACAAAAATTAAAAGACAAACTGGGGAGGGGGGGGGGGGGGGGGAAGGCTACTAAATACCCGACATAACCAAGAAAATAAAACCCATAAATAAAATTAGTCTATGGAAGGCATCTCATAATATCAGGTATCAAAAGATTATAAAAGATAGCTAACATGTTGGACTTCTTTCAAAAAGAATTAAATTAAAATCCAATTTCAATAAGTGTGATTTGAAAATAATTGAATTACTTTAAATCCAATTTATAAATTAATTCAACTCTAATCCTCTTTGATAATAAATCCAATTTAGTTTCAAAGAATCTGTTGGTTCCAAGTGGCATACGAAAGGGTCTAGAAGGGAGTGGGGTTGAATAGATCCTGAAGTCTTTTTCGCCTTCAAAAATTTCGTATTAAAATGTGTTGGACGCTTAAGAAGTAGGCGCTTGGCTGAGCGTCTGTTGAAGACGGTGTTTTTGAGAGTTAACTTAGACTTCAAGATTTGAATACTATAACCAAATAAGTTTAAGCGTTCACTTCTTTGATCAGTGTTAGCATAGCGGAATGCATTTGATAGTCTTCTTGTTTGAAAGCTTTTAGCGTCACAAACGATTTCTTAGTTGCTAAGCGTTCAATTGAGTTTTACTTAACATATTTATGCAATGATATGACAATAAGACAATTGACTGAAAAGTAAATAACACAATGGTTGTAAGGTTCGTTGGGTGATGTAATCCCAACTACGTCCTTCTTCTCCTTGAACACTTAGAGGCAATCCACTAAAATGATTCTCAAAGAATCACACAGAGTCTTCTACAATTTAGGGAGAGATGGATGTCGATGACTTGAGATCCTTGATCACACAAATTTCTGCTCCAAATCACTTCTATCCTCTTGCTTCTTTCACCCAGAAATAATGCAAGTATTCAACTTCGACTTCACACAGATCGCGAGGCTTGGATGGGGTTTTTCTGAATGGTTTGTTTGATTTTGATAAAGTTCAAACAACTGAGAATATCTTAATAATAGTGTAGGTTTCTCTAAAAAGAATGTTTGAGATATAGGTTGACTGTCTCAGGAATTGAAGAAAAGCAAAGAGAATTTTTTGCTTTGAATGTTCTGGTTTTTCTGAGAGTTTAAGGAATGAGATTTCAATACAACAGCAATTTGGCTTGGAATCAATCGGTGTTTTTGGCTTGCTATTGAAGTCCTATTTATAGGCATTCTTGGAAAAAGTGTCCGTTTGACACATGCACAGGCGCGTGTCTCTCACTTCCACGAGTGAACAACTTTTGTCCTTTTTCCTGAAAATTTGCTGCACAAAAGTTGGTGCTGCAGTCTGTGAAAGTTAACAGTCCAATAGGGTGGCTTCTCCGTACGTTCGAAAGAGCTTATCACATTTAATGCTCTTATCAACATTTAATGCATTTGAATTAAATGCCCGTTGGCATTTAATGCACTGATATTATTTGCATTAAACTTCTTCTGGACTTAGAAATAAATTCGTGTGAAATCAGTCATTGATAGACGCTCATTCAACCTTGAATAAGTTCTGTCCTAATGAATGCCTGAAATAGCTGGTCTTTTTGGACGCTTGGAATCTTTATCTTCATTCGGACTTTAGGCGCTTGAGTCTTCAAACTTAACTACTGATAAACTCACTCAAAAATTATCAGACGCTCAGTCTAAGAATACTTAGCCTAACACTCTAGAATAAAAATAAAACAAAGCCTATAAAGCCTATTATACTTCTAACGCTTGAAAGCTTATACATGATTTCTAACATAAAATCAAACTTACATATTTTGTGGTGTAACATATAATCCTAATTGTCATAATCAAAACATCTAACATGAAATTCTAACAATTTCCCCCTTTTTGATGATGGCAATACTCACTCGTTTATAGTTCAAGAGTTAGACAGCCAAATTGAAAGTTAGTTTTGGTTAGTAAAAGTTAGTTACGGTTCAACGAGTTGTTTCAGTTGAAAAATGCATTTTTATATATATCAATGATTACAAGCATTTTTACAACTAAACAAAAAATTACATAAGAGATAAGAATATAGATAATGTAAAGTAAACAACAGCTCTTAATCTTCTTCTTCTTCTTGAGTGTTGAGTCTTCTATTTACCTCAACCCTGATTGCTTCTGAAATGTTTTCTTCAAGCCTAATCATGGCGGCATGTTCTTTATTTATTACTGTTTTCTGTTCTTCTTGTTGTTTCTTTTTATAAGCAACAAATTGCTTATCCCATTCAACTGGGTCTATGCCAATCATCCTTAGGTATACTCTGAACGCTCTAATGAAGTCTGACTTCTTTTGCTCTTTAGCAATGATCTGAGGGTCAGAAGGCTCTGGAATAGGCGGTCTAGAGAATGGAACATCAAACTGTTCAAGCAATGCCCTTCAAGGTACTAGCAAAAGTTGAAAGAAGGTTTGAAGCTTGAGCGGAGGGCTGGAAGTTCTTGAACTGGACGCTTTCCTCTTCTCCCCTCTTTTCTGTCCTTCCCCCTTATTGCCATCATCAGCCTTTAGAAAATGCTCTGTGAGTAGGCTGACCTGATTAGCAATCTGAGACATTGACGCTGTAAGATCATCCAGACGCTTGTCGAAATGTTCCTGCATTGCGAGTAGCTTGGCGCTGGTAGCATCAGTCAGTGAAGTCACTAAGTCGTCTACGCGCTTCTCAAAGTTTTCTTTCATGGCTAGTTGGTTGGCCCGAGTAGCATCATTCATTTCTTGAAATTCTCTGCGACACTCACCAACAGCCGCTTGAGCAGACCCGTGCATATGAGCAATTTGGGCGCTCATAGTTTGAGATTCAATCTTCGCCAAATCGGTCTTAATCCAGTGGAGGGATTCTTCATTCTGAGTAGCGTGATTGCTCACCTCCTCTAAGACTGATTTCAACAAAGGTCCAAAAGCTTGACCCATATCCAAAGGAGCTGCTTGAGGAGCCGGTCGTTTAAACCTGGATGTATGCTTGAGTGAGTCAAGGGGAGCTTGATATGTAGGATCAAAAACTGTACCTCGTACATCGAGTTGAAGATCCTCAGCCATATCAGCAACGTGTTTAAAAGCGTCAGGGTTATCCTCTGGTTAAGACGCTGGAACAAGTTCTTTAGCTGACGCTGGAATACTTGTAACTTCTGAGACGGACACTGGAGCAGATTTTTTAATCAACTTTATAGGCGCTTCCTCAAGCGCTGACTCTTTTTGGCGGGAGTCATCGAATTGAAAGTTCCAGTTGGCGAGATTTGCATAGGAATCTGAAGCAGCTTCCAAAAGTTCAGTCAGTCTTGAGCGAGAGATGCAAGTTCCTTGAATAAAAGTGCGAAGAGAACTGTCTCGTATTGGGACATACATTGGGCCCATGATGTCCAATACGTGGTTTGGAAAGATCTTTGACTGATGCTTTGGAATGAGAAATAAGGTATCTGGGCAGTAATGCAAAGAAAATCCAATAATCCAATCCATAGAAAGACGCTCAGATTTGTGAGCTTCTGGCACGTACAAGCGGTAATAGTCTTCCAAATACGGATACACCGCTCGTGCTATGCCTTGATTACGTTCAAGTAGAGATAGAACGTAGGCATAATGATCGCTTACTTCCTATCTGATAGAAGGTAGAAGAGGATAACCTTAGAAGTTGCGAATCCTCGAGCCATTGGGCTTCCGTAGATTTTTAGTGAAGATCTTGTCGAAGTGAGGAATGGGAGCCATGATCTTCATCATCAATCTGAGGTTGTCATCACAGTGGCTTGGAGAGAAGTTCAAGCAAGATACTGATGAACTGCCACTGGTGGACGCTTGAGCGTTGAACTGAAGAGGAGTGATGGAAAGCCTGTGCAGCGCTTGTTGTAGAAATAGTTCTATCTGTTGACGAACTTCGGGTAACTTGTCAACAGGCCCAACTCTCTCTTGACGCTTCTCGAGGCAATACTTGGCAAACTGACGTCTCTTATCATGCATGCCTATGCCAAATAGATGAGGAGCTTTGACCAATTCTTGAAAGGAGAACTGATGACCAACATACGCTTCACACCAATTCACTTCACTCATGCAATAGTTAGCACCTGCATTTATTAACGCTCGAATGCCCTCGTGGTGAATATCCCTGATGGATTCAAAATGGTGTTTGTCTATTTGATAGCTGAAGTTCCAAACACTATCAAAGTACACATCAGCCTCAGCTTGGATCATATCAGATAAGGATGCTAGACGCTCACCAGCATGAACATCTTTGTTTTTCCAGAGATGAAGGGGATTAGCTAAGCACTTATTTTCTTTACTGTTGGCGATATGGGAAAAGTGAGTGTACCCTTCTCTATTTAACACTGCCTCTGATGGATTTAGAAAGGTTGGGTGAAAAGGATCATACACTCTGATGTTAAAATCCCTCAGAGCAAAGCCAGTGGGCTTGCTGTGTCCAAATTCTCGATAATAAGCTAGATCCACATCACATCGTGGAGTCCAACCTCTTTTCCTTTTTGCTTGGAGATCAATAGATACAGGAATCTTACTGGGAGTTTTCCCAAGCTGAATAGCCAGATAATATGCCTTCTCAGCTGGTGTAAATTGTGAGGTGAACAAAGTGTCTCTAATGGACTGATCAGACTCAATCAGCAAGGCTACTTTATCCTCAGCATCTATGTATCTTTCTTCATTATATCCTCCTGGGATGAAATCTTCTTTGAGCGCTGGAGGCATATAGTTGATTGACTGATCAATCATCTTCAGTGGGTCCAGCTTGAAGAAGTGCCTTGGCTTTATAACATCCAGCAACGCTTTGACCTTCTGCGCATGCCTTTGTTATAGCCGGGACAAGGGTTGATGTCTGAACCTCTTTGGGAGTAGATTCCTTGGTTTCAATTGCAGCAGCTTCGGCGGCAATATCTTTGGCAATAGCTACAACTTTCGTCATCTCAACATCCAGGTGGACGTCTATTGAAGCTTCAGAGAGCTTGTCTCAACAGCAACTTGAGCGCTTGGCTCAACAGCAGCAGCTTGAGCGCTTAGCTCAACCGTCTCAGGCTCTTCAGGAAGAGGAGTAGCTTGACACTTGCTTGTCCAGTAACGCTTAAAGATTTTCTTCACGTTGACTCCTTCAACGAGCTTCAGCGTTTGAGCGGGAGGAGCAGCAACTGGTTCCTCGAAGTCTATTTGTTTAATAATGCCTTCCATCTTCCTCCGCTTAACTAGAGGAATCTTGTCCTCTGCATCCTCATCAGTTTTCACATCATCCTTTTGAGGAGAGGGAATGACTTGAGCCTTGGGCTTTCTGGGAGCCCTCTTCTTTGTAACAGTCGGACGCTTCACGGCTTCTTCTGGAATTGGACGCTCAACCTCTTCGCCAGACGCTTCACGTATTTCTAGAAGCTCAGACAGTGGTCTAGCAGCACCACCCACTTTGGGAGGATTGAAGAGATTGCCCAGAATCCTTTTTCCCATCAACTTGGCCTTATTCAGAGTTTGACCAGAAAAGTAGACACAGTTGGAGCAATACAACAGGTCACTCAAAATAAGTCCATAAGGTTTATTTGTGGCGCTTAAACAGTCTCGAAACCTTCCAAAGACATACTCACTCCAGTTGATCTTGATGTTGAGGAGTATCGCTGTCATCATCTGAAATTGTATTGGGTTGACCTTATCAAAAGTACCCACTCTGCATTCTATGATCTTGCTGCAAAAATCAGCCATCAGTCGATATTTAGAAACAAGTTCTTTCTTTTTGAAGTGTTGTTTGTATGGTACACCGTCATAAGCATTCATAGTTGTCCATGCTTCTTTGATTTGTTCCAAAGTAACGCAGTCCAATGCCTTACCCTCATTTAGGAGATTGAAGTTCTTGGCAATGGAGGCAGCAGACAACACAAATTCCTTTGGTGACTCCTTCTTGGATAGAAGAATGAGACAAGAGATTGACTTCCTGTCTTCAGAGAGTTTGGCATTTTCCTAGAAGGTGTTTACTTCTGTCGGAAACAGTCCATCCTTGGTGACAGAGTCCATCATTTCTGTCAGATTAATTTGTGGTTGTTCATAGAGGAACTTCCAGTCGACAACAAGGCCTTCAGTGACCTTGATGGTAGGCTCAGCAGAAGTAGCAATGGATTTCATTGGTGCCATTTTTAGTGAAAAAGATGAACTGAGATTTTCTTTTAGAAGAAGAGGGAGAGATAGTAATTTTGCAGAAAGTTTTTAGTAAGAGTGAGTAATTTTTCTGCAGAGATTTGGTTTTAAATGACACAGTAAATGAATTTTTGAAACTTGTGTTCCCTCGTCTGTTTAGGATTTAGACACGTGTAAAGTTATTTAATCTCCGCCATGAACGTTTTAACTACGGACGCGAGTTTTAAGCAAGAGAGTAAGGTTACATTTGGTAACTCCCATATATAAAGATTTGACATCCGAGTTAAAGTTTTTAAAACGTTTGGCATTTTCAGAGTGTAATGCACGCGCCTGATGGTATACTGACACGTATCCAGACATGTACTAACTCTGAACCGTCATTTTGAAAAGTTTTGATTACCCGCCAGTTTGATGTGATGGAAACATGTGAATAGAGTCCAAAATAGACTTTTGAGTCTATCCACTACGTTAAGAAGCGTGTAAATTTTATGCATGAATTTTATAAATAATTTTATATTAAGTGTTGAGTGGAATAAGTTCAATGCTTAACAGATACCACTTGTAATGGTTTTATGTTAACGCTTGAGATCAAAATCTTTTTATGTTTGAGCATCCAACATATTATGCATAAATAATTCTGAACGTTGATGATCGTGCATATGAAAGTTTTTGATCATTGATGCTTACAGATATGTTCTAAGTACAATTTTAAGGTTCCCCCTAAATTTGTTAACTTGTAACAACTTTTCAAAGATCTTTTGGACATAAATAAAGTGGATTCCTCTAAATTATATGTCTAATAAAATATGATGCATAATGATTAAGCGTTTAAATCAATCATACCTAGTTCACTTCTCAAAGTGAGAAAGCGTTGTTCGTTGAGCGCTTTAGTGAAGATATCTGCTAATTGTTTGTCAGTTCCAATAAAGTGCATGGAGATATCTTTCTTTTGAACATGGTCATGAAGAAAATGGTATCTAATGTCAATATGTTTGGTTCTGGAATGAAGAACAGGGTTATGAGTTATGGCCAGAGCGCTTTGGTTATCACAATGAATGGGGTTTGGACCTAGGATTATACCATAACCTCTAAGTTGTTGCCTCATCCATAACACTTGTGCACAACAACTTCCTGCAGCTACATACTTAGCTTCGGCTGTAGAGGTAGCTATGGATTGTTGTTTCTTACTATGCCATGAAACTAACCTATCACCTAGATATTGACATGTACCACAAGTACTCTTACGATCTATTTTGCAACCTGCAAAATCTGCATCTAAGTAACCAATTAGTTCAAAAGGAGAATCCTTAGGATACCATAAGCCCACATTTTGTGGGCCTTTTAGGTATTTAAGGATTTTCTTGGCAGCAATTAAGTGTGACTCTCTAGGATCAGCTTGAAAGCGTGCACACATGCATACCGAAAACATAATATCAGGTCTACTAGTAGTAAGATAAAGAAGTGATCCAATGATACCTCTATAATTAGTGATATCAACTTTCTTCCCACTTTCATCTTTATTTAACTTACGCGTTTGGCTCATTGGAATTTTTGAATATGATGCATTTTCCATACCAAATTTCTTAATCATATCACGTGTATATTTAGCTTGGTTAATAAATATGCCATTAGGGAGTTGTTTAACTTGTAATCCTAAGAAGAAAGTTAATTCACCCATCATGCTTACATGGCGGCCTGCAAAGCAAGCTGCTGTCCGCACACAACCCACGCGCAGCCTTCGGGTGGGGCGTGCCTAGAACACGCTGCCCATCAAGATGCTCTGTCTCGAGCTTACAAAAATAATTTCTACTCCTAAATTTTTAGATAGCAATAAGTAGGGTCGAATCCACAGGGATTGGTTCAGATTTAATTCTCAATAAACGAATAAAATAAAGGGGGGGGGGGGATTTTTAATAATCAATTAAACTAAAAATTAAAATAAACAAAGAAAGTTATTGAAATCAAGAATGCAAAATTAATCAAATAGAAGAAATCAATATATGGTGAGATTCTAGCCTAAGGAATTTTATCCGTTTCAATTCTATAATTTGATCCTCGATGCAAAGATAATTTGATATTCTTGAATAAATTGGCTATAGTTGTTAATAAGCTCTAACAACTTAGTTTCTCCTTATTTTATCGATAATCAAAACAAGCTCTTTGATTATTTCCCTTATTGATTGAATAACCTTAAACAAGCTCTTAAGATTTAATTCAATAATAGCTTTAAGAATTAGAGAAACACCAATTCTAATTAACAAACTCACAAGCTCAGTTCATTTAAATTAGATTACATATTCCCATAATAACAATAAAAAACTTGTCCATAATCAATGTTATTAATTGCTACTAATATTAGAATTGACCAAACAATTACGGATTTGGGATTCTAAATAGCTATATATATTATTCCAATAATTACATAACCGGCCGAATTACCCAATTAATTGAAACAATAATTTCAATAAACACAAAGAATATGTAAATATTCAATAATAAAGAAGTAATAAGAATAATTAGATCTCACAAATTTTGTAGAATTAAAACTTCAAATATCCTCGGCTAGAACTTGAGTTTTTAGCAATACATCTTCAATGGAACAAAACGCAGAATTTTTCTTCTTCTTCCTTCAAAATAATGTGTAGTATGGAGTATGTGTAGGACTGAGAATAAAATTCCAGCAATATCTATTTATATATGCCTAGCCAAAAGACTCCTAACTAAATCAAACTCTAATTCTAATGGAATAAGGAAATTAATTACTTACTAGAATAAAATACTAATAAAACTCCTACAAAATAGGAAAACTCCTAAAAAATAGGAAGACTCCTACAAAATAGGATTTTCTCTTCCTCATCACACTAAGAGGTTGTTTGGCTAAGCTTATCCAAAACATCTTATAAGCTCCTACATCTTATAAGATGTTTTAAGAGCTTATAAGATGTAACATCTTATAAGATGTTTAAAAAAAGGTGGGGGTGAGTTACTTTTTTAAAAACAACTTATAAGATCCAAACAACTTATTTTTTAGTCTTATAAGCTGTTTTCTTAAAAAATTTACCAAACAAATATATAGAGCTTATAAGCTCTAAAACATCTTATAAGATGTTTAGAGGAACTTATAAGCTTAGCCAAAGACTCTCTAAAATAACGTGCCTTCTTCTTTTTCTCCATCCTTTTCTTCATTTTTCTTCTTTTATGAACTTTCACTTATCAAAATAGAAAATTATAATAAATATCTATTATTTAAACTCAAATACTAATAAAAGAATAAAAGAAATATATGAAAAGTATGCATAAAATGCATACTAACAAGTTCCTGAGCCGAAATTCAGTAATTTTTCAAAACCACGTATTCATATTCATGCATAAATTCATATCCAATACAAAAACTTGATTTATATTCAAAACATAAATCATGCAATCAAATTACGGTTCAGATTTAACTTTCAAAAAATAAATCTAATCATGAAAAATCATATTCTAATCATATTTTTCATCATAAACATAAAATCTAACATATTTATATCAAAAAGTCATTAAAAGCCAAAGGCTGGCTCTGATATCACTGTTGTGAATCCTGGTTCATGCGCAGTGGAAACGTAAATTCATATCCGAATTCACAATTGGATCACTTTAGAGTTTTAATGATTTTCATAAATTTCGAAAATTATAAGATGATGAAATCTAATTTCATCTTTTCACTAACCTTTTGATTTGATTCAAGACTTCATCTTCCGGATAGCAGCAACTGGTAAACTCCTGCCTCTAGATATCACACCGGAACGAACTTCTTATCACCACCCTATAAACCTCTAAGGCCGACAGCTACTGTAGGGAAGGAGAGAGAGATTTTTCTCTTCTTCTTCTTTGCCGTCAAGTCTAATGTGAGAGTTAGGTTTTAACTGAACCAATTTTAGGTATATATAAAGAGTGATGGGCTTGGAATTAACTAATTCCTTGAGTCCATCTAACTTACACGTACACGCCTCACACGCCCCACCTCATCCTATATTGGGCTAAGTTGACTTTCAACATAGTCCAATTATTAATTAGATCCAACATATTTTAATCCAATTAAAATGTAGTACTAATTAATAATCATCTAAATTAAATAATTTAATTATTTAATAAAAGGATGAGTGTAATAAATAAGTATATTTATTTATTATAATTAATTTTATTAATCAAATAAATTAATGTATTCATAATAAATACATCTAACTATTTATTATTAATTTATTTCCATTAATCCAATTAATCACATAAATTAATGTACTCATCAAATAAAAAATTACCTAATTTATATATATGACAGCGAAAGAATTTTCTTCGCTCAATTTCTTTGAAGCGTGACTCTCTAGGTTCATTTCAATTGGCATTGGAGGAAATCAAGGATGTGAGTGTCACTTAACCAGTCACGTGGACTCACATCGAAATCCAATTGAAATGAATAGATCAATACTAACCTTTAGGTCACAGACACCATGTGAGTATAAGCACTTCACAATAACAAATTGATCTAGTGAGAGTCATGGATTATGTCAAACTCACAGGACTCGATGTTCTGCTTTATAAATCATAGTAAGATGAAATTACTGAACCACCCCTATGTACTATACATAAGTTAGTTCTCCTGCTTTGGCCAAAGGCTTATAATTTCATTTACCTACGATTGCACAGGACATTAACTCGTTACTTCCCGAGACAGTGATTCCCTATTGCCAATCACCAAACAAGGGTGATTGATCCCATCAAAGGGTGAATTGGATCTAACTACTCTGATAACTAGTTTAGTGTCACAAGTCCAATATTCGTGAATCCTCAGGTCTAAAGCTCACGCACACAACTGTGACCAATAATTCAATCATTGACAATCAAAGAGTAATTACCCATGTGATTGAATTACGGCGAGCCGTGTTTGAATATATCAATTCCATTGATATATCTATGACCAAGCTCCCACAATCCAAAGTGACCGACTGACACTCCTTGTCAAAGCTTGTATCAGACAAGTCTGGTTTTAATGCCCAATTAAGACTTGACGACTTGCGAACTCTAGTTTAAGTAAACAAGGAACCGATACTTCTAGTGTCCATCTCCTCTAACCATTGAGGAGTAAAAGCTCTCTCTTGATTACTCAGAACTTATTTGTTCAATACTTATATTAATGTCATCAAGATTAATATGAACAAAATAATGCCTTTATTAAAGAATAAGAGTTTGTACAACATAAAGGTAAACACCCTATTTAATCTAATTCCTCTATGGCATGGAGGGCATAATACTAATAGTCAATAGTATCACAAGTTCCATCAAGTTATCACCTCATTTGGTTTTGAGATGAATATAGCAGATGATTGTGTGTACCACAAGATACCTTTTTAATCTTGTATGTCGATGATATATTGCTTGCCACTAACGATACAGGCACGTTGTGCGAAACCAAGAAATTTCTAGCTAAGAACTTTGAGATGAAAGATCTTGGTGAGTCTCTTTTGTATTAGGGATTGAGATATATCGAGATCGCTCTCGGAGTATTCTGGATTATTAGAAAAGAGCTATATCGAGAAAGTTCTTCAGAGATTTGGCATATAAGACTGTAAACCAGAAGACACCCCTGTTGATAAGGGGAGATAAATTCAATTTATGTCAATGCCCCAAGAATGACTTTGAAACTATGAAAATGCAAAAGATTCCTTATGCTTCGGCTATAGGGAGCTTAATGTATGATCAGGTATGTACGTGTCCAGATATTGCCTACATTGTTGGGATGTTAGGGAGATCTTTAAGTAACACAAGAATGGATCATTGGAAAGCAGCCAAGCAAGTCATACGATATTTACAGAGAACAAAGGGATACATGCTCACACATAGGAAATCAAGTCAGTTGAAGATCATAGGTTATTCTGATTTTAATTTTGCTGAATGCATAGATAGTAGAAGATCCACTTTGCTTTATGTCTACCTATCAGCCATACGAATGTTTGCTGGAGAAGCCATATCATGAAAGAGAGCTAAACAAACATTCGTAGCCTCCTTCACTGTGGAAATAAAGTTTGTAGCGTGTTATGAGGCATCCTATGATGGAATATGGTTGAGGAACTTTGTCACTGGGCTACGGATTTTAGATGATATAGAAATACCACTTAAGAGAATCTGTGATAATACAAAAACAGGAGCTTAACAAAGTCTAAATATATAGACATCAAGTTCTTAGTTGTGTAAGAAAGAGTTAGAGTTGACAAATGTCTATAGAGCACATAGGTACAAACTTGATGGTTGTGGATCCACTTACTAAAGGGTTACCACCCAAGGTCTTTCATGAGCACACTGCTCATATGGGTGTAGTAGCACTTGAGGATATTCAGTTTTAGTAAAAGTTTGTATCTTTTATTTGTTTTTGGATGTAGGCATTTGTTTATGGTTATTTGGATTATGATTTATGGATATTTCATTTATTTTAGAATTAAAGTTTATGGTTTATGTTTATCTCTGAACGTGTGTAAATGATCTCACTAAAGTTTAAGGGGTTTCCAAATGAAAATATGCATGCTAGGATCGCATGGCATGTAATTTTCATACTACACATCCGTACTTGATCCATGTCATTTGGTTATATCAATATATGTGACCGTTGATAGGATTAGTCACGATTATATGTGATGAAAGCCACTTTGGTCCTATGTTGGTATAATCGATGTACCGAGTTGTTTGAAATTGCTTAAGGTAATGATGATGAAATTTGGAGTACTCATAAGGTTATTTAATACATGGTTATAAGGTGATACATATAGCCCAAGTGGGAGATTGTTGGATTTAGAATCCAATATATATAGGCAATATGTGAAAGTCATGTATTAGTTGTCATCATATTAACTGGGCCAAGATAATGTGATCAATTAGGATACGGTATTTTGGGTTATAAAGCAATTAAGAAAAGTATGAGATTTTATAGAATATTATGTGTAGAAGCCAATTAGCTTAATTCCTCTTTTATGATGAGCTAAATTGGAAATAAGAATAAAAAGTTATTATAAAATGGTTGTGATCTCCAAATCATACGTATCGTTCTATTCTTCTGTTTCCCATCTTCAGAGAGAATTGAAAAACTCCAATAGAAACTCAATTTGGAAGACCAGTCCCGAAGACTTAAGAATTAATATGATATGACTGATTCAGGTACACGTTCGCTTTCGTTCTTTGATTCTTTATATATGATTTAACATGAACGTTCTTGGAATTGGTGAAGGTTTTCGCCGATTAAATTAAGTTCCAACAGATATCACTTAAATCATTTAAGACCATTCAGGAGCATGTTTTTAAAGGTATGTTCTTAACCGCCCGACCGCTGATATATACCTCTTAGAGGTCGTAATACGGCTAAAGGGGAAGAACGAACAAAAATTGACATGTTACTGAAAAAGAAAAAGGCCGTGAGACCTCTTAAGTGGTTGTATTCACTGAACTTGCTCAATTACAGAGGTGATTGAGAGGTCTTAAGCCCATTATTGTCTATCCCTTATTTCTTTTATAGAAGAATTGAGTAAACCCATTATTGATATAATAGAAGATCTCAACTATTCCACATTTGGGACTTAACCCGATCGAAGATTCGTTGGTCCGTCGAAACTTGGGTTTTTGAACTTGTATTAGGGTTTTGATCTTGTATTGATCCGACCCATTTTATTAGTCAACAAAAAGTGGTGATCAATTGACCCAAGGTGCCAGACCTAACAAACAATTTATTAATTAGACATTAGCACGGCTGATATAACAACATTTAATAGAGCTAATCAGTAGACCACTTAATGAATTTCCTATCACCGCACGCACACGCAATTGCACCTTGCTCCACTAATTTCACACTTTTGACTCTGAAAACCATATAAGGAGCCAATAGTGAGAGATTAATTTTGCAAAGTGATCAGATGAAGTAGAATTTCTATATAGTCTCAATTGTGAAGATCATACCACGTTAACATTGGGCTGTTGACATGATATAACTTTGATAAAACATTTTCACCTGCAGATATAGTATGATTTTCATTTTTCACTGTTCAACATTTTAGTTACGTTCGTCTTTTGCAGAGCTTGTTCCGTTCGACTTTAAAATCATTAAACTCTTCCGTCGAACGTAAATCAGCAACAATTTGTCCGCCATATAATTTAGTTCATAATATTGGCACTACTATCGTCACACTCCATGGGAAGCCCTTATCAACTGTCACCAAGAACTTTATGGCAGCAGCCATGGATTCTGCTTTGGTCAGATTATACATATTTTTCCAGGCAGAGATACACTAATCTTGATGAAATAAATAAACAGAGTTTTAGAATCGGAGCTGTTTCCAAACAAGAGTTTTTACGAGAGCTGAATCGGGTAAATCGCATTGCATGGCCGATGATTTTGGTGTCGATAACACAGTTTTTGATGCGGCTTTCACCAATGTTTATGTTGGGGCATGTTGATGAACTCTCACTGTCTAGTGCATCAATCGCTATAACTTTCTGCAACGTTTCAGGATTCAGTGTAATTGTACGGTCTTCATATTTCCTGCAATTTAAGTGTTTTTTTTTGTACTTCAGAATTTAATTTGACCTTTCTCTAAGCATCTTCTTTCAAATATAGTTCATGTTATTATTGATCATCAATAGCTGTTTTACCTTCAACGTTCATATGCTTCCTAAAAATCACATATTAAGAAGTTTGCTATGATCATTAGTTAGGAATTCTAACTTTATCTTTAACGAGTTTATAAGCTTCTAACATTTTATTTTAGGAGTTTATAAGATTTTATTCCAAATTTTTTACCAAACACTTACAAAATGTTATATATATAAGCTCCCAAATATGTTATAAAATGTTTTAAGGAAATTATAAACTCATTCAAACACCCTCATAGCGATCGATACTAATGACTCTATTCCACCAAAATGATATCTACTAGTGATGATTTCTAGCTAAAATGCTTCGCACAAGTGTGTTATAACTATATTAGAGATTGATTCATAGTTTCTCTTAGGCTGAGATAATGATTTATCTTAATTTCGCGATTAGAGGTCAAAATATAGAAAAGATCGACAAATATAACTTTAGGACAGCGACAACTATCGTAACTCTGCGTCAACTCAACTTCCAATTTTATATGATTCTTGAAATCCTTGTTCAAAATGCATAGAGCAAGCTTGTGTAATCCGAACAAATAATTCTAATGTAGATGAATTTTTGTATTGGATAACGCAAAATTTAACAATTCTTGTATATAATCTATGTCGATCACCATTAATTCAGTATGGAAATATTGTATTCATGCAGTTTTGTATGGCTAGTGCATTAGAAGCCTTGTGTGGGCAGGCATATGGAGCTGAGCAATACAAACAAGTCGGAACATTCACATATACAGCCATTTTGTGTCTCCTTCTGGTATGTGTACCGGTATCTCTTTTGTGGATATACACCGATAAGTTGTTAATATTCATGGGCCAAGACCCTTTAGTCTCAACCGAAGCTGGTAAATTTGCAATATGGCTAATCCCGGCTATATTCCCTTACGCAATTCTTCAGTTGCTGATTCGGTATTTGCAGACGCAGAGTTTGATTCTTCCGATGCTTTTGAGTTCACTCGCATCGCTCTTTGTTAATTTGTCTCTTTGTCGGGTTTTTGTGTTCAAGTTAAAGCTAGGCAATGGTGGAGCTGCAGTTTCTATTGGTTTATCGTATTGGTTAAATGTGATTGTGCTTGGAGTTTATGTGAAGTATTCTTCGGCTTTGTTCTCAAAGGAGGTTTTCTCATGTTTGGGGGAGTTCTTTCGATATCCTATCCCTTCCGCTATTATGGTTTGGTAAATCAACAACTATATGTCAACTTTGAGGGAAAATTTCGTTTTGATTTGCGTCCATTTCAGATTTAGTCCCATTGTAATTTCAATTGCACTCTTGGTCCCGTCGGACTTAAGAAGTTGTACTTTTAAACTCAACCATCAAAAAATAGTTGGAAAAAGGCGAGTGTCATACACGCGCCGTTATCTCAGAAAATACAAAAAACGTTGTGTGTATGACGCTCGCCTTTTTCCATCCATTTTTTGATGAATAGGATCAAAAATGCAATTTTTTCAATCCTACATGACCAAAAGTGCAACTGAAATAAAACTAAATCTGAAATGAACGAAGTCCTATGAGACCAAAAGTGATATTTTCCCTCAACTTTCACTTCAAAAAGAATATTAGTGGCAACACGGGAAAACCACATTTTTTCATGTTATTTGTTATGGGTTTCTCACATTTAGTTCCACCAAACTTTTGGTCCAAAATTTAACAATCAAACCCATATGCTTTGTTAGTCAACATTTTGACCATTTTTTGGGGGGAGAATTCGTTAGTCAATTTATCAATTATACACATATTCTATTCAATATTTGGTGTCACTCAGACACAATTCTCCCCCAAAAAAGTGTCAAAATGCTGGTTAACATAGTATATGAGATTGATCGTTTAATTTTGGACAGGACCTTCGGTTGGGACTAAATGCAAGAAATTTTAAAAGATATGGCACTAAATATAAGAAACTCGTACCAAAATTGAAATGAAGCAAAGTTGTCGGATGAAAAATCCAATTTTAATTTCCCCAGACAATATATAAAATTATATGTCAAATTTATTACTAATTATTAAAAATTAAAATTTTTTGTGAGACATACATTGAAGAGTCCAAAATATGTCACTTCATCACATAGTTTTATACCACACTTGAAACTATGACATTTTGTATAATTTTAATAAAGGGATAAATGCATTTACACCCCCTTCACCTATACGGGTAAGTGCACTCTGCCCCCAACCTATTAAAATGTGCACCCAACACTCTCACCTTTGGTGAACAGTGCATTTAAACTCGCGTTGACAGGATCCGGTGACATCTAAGAGAATATTTCATAGGAGATTCGAAGATACTTTGAGTTATGTACACTTTGCCCCCTGACCTTTAAAAATGTGCACTTAACCCCTTATCATCAACATTACAATTAAAATCTTATTTTAATTGAATAAAATGCAATGGTTCACCAATATTTTGACATGTGGCATCTACTTTAACTCACGCAACCCACATTATTCACTAAACAATAATAATGATAAAAGGGTAAAAATATAAAAATATGTTAATTATCTAACCTACATGATCTTAAAAAAAACATAACTATAGAAATAATTTGTAATTATAAGATAATTTGAATTATTGAAATGTCAATATGCACATCAAGAAATTTGTACATAACAATATTTTGATGGAAAATATTCTGTTTTATTCAAACAAAATAAGAATGTACACAATATGTGGTTAAATGCACATTTTTTAAGGTCAAGGGCAAAGTCCACACATCTCAAAATATCAAAGAATCTTCGATGGAATATTCACGAAATATTCCTCTAGATTCCATCGGAGATGGGCAAAGGGGGTAAAGTGCAACACTTATCAAAGGTGAGGATGTCGGATGCACATTTTAATATGTTGGGGGGGCAAAGTGCACTTACCCCAATAGGTTAGGGGGTGTCTGATTTATTCCTTTAATAAATTATAAATGTTAGGTACTCAAGTATAAAATTTAATAGCATAAGTACCAAAATGCTCCAACGGACATACGTTGGGGTCGAAAAATACAGTTTACCACATATATAAGATAGATGCTTTAGCATTCAACATTGGATTTATGCATGAATTTTTCCAATGTGTTAGGTGACAAGAAAATTTGTTTTGTCATAGTAATAATTTTCTCATTTTTTTGGTTATAAAGATTATACAAATTAAAAGTTGTCATCATTGTTATATTAGAGAAAACTGTTAGGTTAATGTCCTCAAATGCCACTAGAGGATTAGTAAATGATAAGACATTGTCAAAATTGTAATGGTATTAAGCAAATTAATAAAAGGCATTTTAGTTGTTTATTTATATATTGGCATTTATATATTGTATTCGACTATAAGTCCATGAACACAAGAGTTAACTCTCTAAGGCACTAGAGGAGTTTGATACTTGTGTACTAAATAGGTCTGCAAGTCAATGATTTTCAATTGGGCATTGGAAATCATAAAGACTTGTATGATATAAATTTTGACGAGAAAGGTGTCTGTCAATCATTAGGAAGTAGTGAAGAACTAATATCAAAGGTGCACTGATAGAGATAGTGACACTCATACATGACTCGCATCGATTCTGTCACATGGGTTTTTACTTTTTGACAATCAATGACAGAATTGATTAATTGTAATAGGTGTGTCTGAACTTTAGACTTGAGGAAGCAAGTTGAAGATATACTTGTGACGTTAGGTTCGTTATTAGAGTAGTTATGCCCAATTCACCCTTTGGTGAGCTCAACCTGAACTGCAACCTAATGGACAAGTAGTATTCTTAACTGATATCCAAGATAGGATTCGTTCCCTCATAAGTGAACGAGGAATTATCCTACGCAATTTATACGTAAGTTAGATCTTAAAGTCTTTGGCCAAAGCATTCATTGATCTGAACTTATTATAAATATAGCATAGTGTCAAGTTAGTGAGTTTGACTAAAACCATGACTCTCACTTGATTGGGATAAGGAAACCAAGAGTTTGTATTCACACGGTATATACAATTGGAAAGGTAAAAATGATCTAATCATTTCATCTTATTTGGGTTTAAATATGGACCATGTGACTAGCTAGGTGGGTCCCATATTCAATGGAATCCTCCCATTGCCGAATATAGATGAACCTAAAGAGTCACGCTTAAAAAGAAAAATTTAATGGAAAAATGGAATTTTTTCTTGTGGTAATATTTTAAGTATTGGATACTTAAAATTAAATAAATAGAATCATTTTTTTTGAAAAAATAAGTTAATTTATTTATGATTTAATTAATATAATATTTCTTGAAGAAATATAATTAATTAAATGGGTTATCTATTATTTAATTGGATTAAGTTAATTAATTAAATAATAGAATAAACTAAACACAAAATTAATACACCAAGTGGCACTCCAAGCCCTAGAGGGGGCAGCCACTAGGAGGATTAATGGGCTTGATTTAAGTCTAAAGCAATAACTTAAGTGATATAAATATCACATTAGTTATAAGCCTAGGTCATAAGTTGCATTACACAACACCACAAAGAAAAGAATTCGTCTCCCTCTCTCATACTAGCCGTCGGCCATTTAGCCAAGAAGGAGGAAGTTTTTTCCATCAAGTTTTTCCGGCGAGACGATTTAGAGGCAGCACAAGTGGACTGCTTGGATCAATATTCTTTCAGCCGGAGAATTTTATGCGAAGAATTCAAATTCGTAGGATTTGTCAACCACTTCGCGACAACGGGTAATAATTATTAAACCCTATCATACATACCTGAGAATTAACCCCGGGATTGATCCTGTCAAGGGAAAATCCAAAAGTTTTTAAATTACGTTTTCCGTTGCATTTGGTTGATTTTCCCCAACAAAAATCCCGTAGGGAACCTTTATTGATGAATAACATATATATAGATACAATACATAAGAAACCCTAAGCTATAAATAAAGTAAAAGATAAATATGGAAAAGATACAAAGATATCCTAAATCTATACAAAGATATTTAATATATTTAACACTCCCCCGCAGTCGAAATGGGAGATTCTCGAATGTTGAGACTGAACCAAAATCCAAAAAAAAGAAACCGAGATGGAAGTCCTTTGGTAGAGATTTGCGTGTACTTTGCTCCGAAAATGCGGCCATCAATGAAAGAGAGGGGCTGCGGGCAGCGGAAGATAAGGGAGAATGGTTGCAACATCTATGAAGGCTGCTTAGAGTAAGAGTTTGAGAGAAAGAGTCAACAGAAGAAGAAAAAAACAAAAAAATAGGGACAAAGGTGACTTCATCCGTGAGGGTGGCAGTAGCCATGGATGGAGAGTTAGAATAGAGAGAATATGTAAAAGAAATGAGAGAGAAAGTGATGGTTGTAGCACCGGTTTGGGAGGAGGAGATGTAGAAGAAGATGCGCCAGACGGGGACGTCCGACTTGAGGATGACAGAAGCTAGAGATCCCCATGAACAATGTCTTGCACACAATGAAATATAAATAGTGATTACAAGCGATAATAAAGGCAACAAGATAATAAAGAAAGATATGATACGATATAATACTATCTAAACTAAGAAAGATATTATCTAATACTCCCCCGCAGTTGAAACGAGAGGAACCCGAATGTTGAAACTGGATCTGAACTCCACAAAGAGCTGGGACAAGAGTCTTGTGGTGTAGAGAATTTTGTGAAGACATAGAGAAGGACGTGCTAATGTGGGGTTGCATATTGGAATAAAGACATAATTGGGACTAAATATATAAAGAGGAAGATTGAGAATTAAACACATCTAGAGATGAAAATGAAAGAGATGCGCAGCTAGTTACGTCAACCGCCGATGAGTGATTTGCAGCGGTGATTGAGGAGTGAACATCGGCTGCAGCGGAGGGAGAGTTTCAAGCGACGGCGAGAGAGAGAAGTTGTTGAATCATATTCAACATGGGCTGAAAATTTGTGGCAGCCATCGTACGGAAAGAGAAGAGAAAAGTACTCGTCAGAAATGGGGGAAGAGATTGTAGAGAGAGAGAGAGAGAGAGAGAGAGAGAGAGAGTTTTTAGAGAAAGAAATCAGTGTTGCGAATACATGATTCTAGAGAGAGAGACAGAGAAGAGATAGACCCAGCAGTGATGTCGCCGAACAAGGAGGCGGCGATGGAGGAGAGAGATGCCAGATGGGGATGGCGGGTGGTGGAAGCTAAGGATCGAGATACCATGGCTCGAAGCCATGACTCTGATACCATATTAGATTAAAGAAACCATGTAGGGAACCTTTATTGATGAATAACATATATATATAGATACAATACATAAGAAACCCTAAGCTATAAATAAGGTAAAAGATAAACATGGAAAAGATACAAAGATATCCTAAATCTATACAAAGTTATTTAATATATTTAACAATTATCAATAATTAGTGTCACCAGAATTGCATATAAGCTATAACATTGTTTATTAGTGACATATGTAGTGACATTGTCATTATACATGTATTACTAATTATTAATAATGATAATTACTAGAAAAAATAATGTGGAAACAATTCTTGTTTGTACGATAATATGTTATATATATGATTATTGAATGCTGATAAATGGTTACACAGTGAATGGTGGTCTTTTGAGCTGATCATATTTTTGTCCGGGCTATTTCCAAATCCGCAGCTTGAGATGTCTGTTCTCTCTATATGGTATGCTCTTTTTCATACCTAGCACGCAAGATGAAAATTTTAGCTCGACCTGGTTTGATCAATTCAAAGTATAATTCACTGATCTTGTGAATTACATTTCTATTCGACCATTAGATCAGACTCAATCTGACTAGAATTTTCCAGCATTCCATTATGTGAAAATTCGAACGAATGTTCATTTTAACGAACTTCTAATTTGGCATCATAGCATGACGATTACTTCCTTGCATTTCAACATACCATATTCTTTCGGTGTTGCTGCAAGGTTTGCACTCAAACTATATAGCAATAACAAATGGTACTTATGAATCAATCTTTACAATGATAATATACAGTACTCGGATTTCAAATGAGCTAGGAGCTTGTAGCTCATAGTATTGCAGAATTCATTATAGCAGCAATTGCTATTTTCACGTGTCGTCGTGTGAATATAAACTCATTCAAGAATCTTGTAATTGGATACAATTCTGAAATCGATAAGAGTATATCTTAGTAAGAGCCAAAATTCAGTACAGTTGTATTGCCTTACTCGTTCAATATTATCATTTTACAATAGTTGTTATAGGCTGAACCGTAATTTACAATTCTGAAATCGATAAGAGTTTCAGTACAGTTGTTGCGTAATATTATTGGCTGAACCGCATAAAATCCCATTTTTCTTATGCGGTTTCATACTTTCAATATTCTTATCTCAATCTCCTAACATATAAACACATGAAGAGAATATTTACGTGATTCAACGAATAATGCTGCCTAACTTCACAGTCAAATAAGGAATCTTATTGTCTTTCGAATTGCAAATTACGAGACATGCTTATCTAATCATAATTGAAGTGTATGTCTACAACGACCATGGTCCTTTTTTACAGTAATTGTCTTTTGTGTTAAACCCCATCAATCCCATTAGTTCCGAACAATGAGTACATTCTAAAATTGGGGGGGGGGGGGTATAAATTCGATTTACTAAAAGTTGAAACTATAGATAGGTGAGGCCATACGTCATGTCACGCCCTGGGCCTGTGAGTTCGTTCAACATAAGATGTGCCTTTGTACAGATCAATGGGTAACTTGAAATTGAGCCACCGAAGCAACTGCTCCAAAAGAATATCCAAGAGCTACTCCTGAATTCATTATCCAATTTTATATACAAGTCATTTTGCATAATTATTCATGACATTTTCAGCTACTTGTTGGTTCAGGAGTGGCGAGAGGTGGGGGGTGGCAGGGAATTGGAGGATATGTAAATCTTGGAGCATATTATGCAGTTGGAATTCCTGTGGCTTTGGTAATGGGATTTGTGATGCATTTGAAAGGGGAAGGCCTTTGGATTGGATTAGTAGCAGGAACTGGAGTTCAGTGTTTCTTGTTTTCTCTTGTAACAAGCCTCATTGATTGGGACAAACAGGTTCTTTTGCTCAAATTATTCTTCTTTTCTATTGGCACGACAAGTTTTCGGCAAATTAAATTTTTTAGTTACGTGTCTAAATAACATGGCAAAATTAGTCTTGTAAATTGTGACACTAATGGTTTAAAGATATTAATTTTCAGTTTTTCGCAATTTCAGAACAAATTCCACTAAAAATAAATTTATGAAGTCTATTGAAAGTGGCATGTATCGGTCACTAAATTGATCATCTAATTTGGAACTTTTCAATTTTAGAGGTAATATATATATTTTTTGCATGTGAGGACAAAAATGTAACCCCACTAATTTGCAGGTCTAAAATTACCACTTTCTCTAACGTATGGGAGTAAACTTTCATCTAGCACTAAAGTTACAATTTTAATCTTGTAAGTTATTGTAAGTGGCAGTTTTTGTCTTTAACTGGCACATGCAAATTCTTATTTTTAGTTCCTGTGAAATGTGTTCTCAATGCATGAAAATTCACAAGTTAGTGTTTTTAAATTGACAAAATCGCAATTTACAGGACTATATAAGGCTCGATCTTATAGTTACAATCTTTTGCAATTTTTCCAAAAGTTTTGTCCTTAAAAACCATTAAATAGAAAAATGTTTTTTTTTTTGGCTAAATGAAAAACTTTTTCTTGATCTTGCTCTGATTATGCTCAACTTGGTGAATTTTAATTTACTGTGTATGGATATGGATCTGCAGGCAAGAGAAGCAAGACAAAGGATATTTGAGGGGAGGTTTCCAGCTCAAATCGAGCTCATTTGATAATTTTTTTCCTTGTTTGACAAAAGGATAAGTCGGGGAATGAGGATTAGGGTAGTAACTACTCGGGCATGCAATCTTAGAATACTTTCGCTATTATGTAGTGTTTGGATTGAACTATAACTACTTTTTAAGGACGTTTATGATCTCATGAATATTTAACTATCTCCTACACAGTTCTAGTCAAATAATTTTTTGGAAAAATTGCATATCGCCCCTCCCCCTGAAGGACGAAACCTGCATGAAATTCCCTTGTGCTAAGAATATAACCTTACATACCCCTGTGTTATTTTTAGTTTACAAACTCTCCCCTTTCTGTTAGTGTAGACTAACGGTGTTAGTTTTCTGTGTTGTTGACCGTTATACCCCTATACCTCTCAGCCTTGGATCGAAAAAATTCTAAAAAATTCACAACAAATCATAAAATGATATATAAAAAATAAGTTTGAAACTCAGAAAATATTTCAGAAAATTAAGGAAAAAATCAAAGAAAAAAATGAGAATGAGAAAAGAAAAAGAAAAAAATGCGAATTCAAAGAAAGTCATAAAAAATAGAACAAAAAATTTGAAAATTAGAAAATTATGAAAAATCATAAAAAAAAAAGAAAGTCTGAAAATCAATAAAAAAGGTTGAGATTTGAGATTTTGAAGCTCGAGTATAAATTGTTTGAATTCAGGGTCTAAATCTCTTTCCAAGGTTTCAATTTTTGGGGTGAAACTGGTGATGTTGTGTTTTGATTCATCTTCTTCGAGCGTTTGTAGTAAAAAGGCGTTCTCGACATTGAGAGTTCGGTGTAGAGAGAATCTAAAAGGGTGACGAGGATTGTGTTGGAGTTGATATGGGTTGTGGGTTTTAGAGGTCGGTTTTGCAGCAATGCCGAATTAAAGAGTAGGGATGTGAAGAGGGGTGATGAGGAGGAGGTTGGGTTAGGGTTAGGGTTAGGTTTGGGTTACTCAAATCTAACTTATCTGACCCAAATATATTATACCCTACCCAAATTCAAATATAAATTGGAGGGCAAAATAGTCATTCTACATGCATATTTAACATAAAAAAAATTAACCCACTTTCAATTTGGACGAGTGCACGACACTCTCCGTTAATTTGTAATGGAAAGAGATTTTCGTGCAGGGTTTACATAAATACATGTCCATGAGTGGCTATTTTTTTTAACACAAATAGTTTTCTAGAAAATTTCGTGTTTCACAGGAGAGCGATATACAATTTTTCATAATTTTTTTGGTGAAAATTACTGAGATAATTGCATATAATTTGCGCCAAACTACTCTGTGTTAAGTTATTGTGTAGCGCCCCCTTATGTTTCAAAATATTCTGCACGATTCCCACCTGCCGCTGCAGACTAACGGAAGGTGGCATAAACGCGCTAGATGTGTGATTTTCGCTCTCTTTGGCATTTTTTTTAAATCATAAATGTGAGTCTAAATGGACTGTTTTGCCCCATACATGTGTAATACAATATTTGCCTTCTTTCTTTCTAATTTAAATGAATAACTAATTTAGTTTGGGTAGGATCTAGCATAGTAGGTAGGAATGATATGCAAAACCAAACCCAAACTTTTTTTTGTATTATTATGATACCATTGAGTAGGATAGTTTGATTGGGTAACTCAAACTCAAAATCCATAACTTTTATGTTGCATGTTTTTTCTTTCTTTTTTCTTCTCTTTCGCTTCATCCCCTTCCCTTCTCCCCGTCAAACCCACCCAACCCCACCGCCACATCCATAAATCCCACCATACTGCCGGCGTTCACCAATCCGCAGCCAAACAAGGCCCCCGCCACCACACACAGTCCACCACCATCGCCACTCTGTCACATTCCATCAAACACCACCACTGTGCCTCCACCGTCATAACAGATCCTCCAATACCACCACCCCTCGCAACCTCTACCGCTATAAGCATGCTTCCTCGTCTCTTGTATTTTCAATTTTTTTTATTAGTTCTTATTTTTTTAATTTCTTTGATTTATTTGCATATTCTGAATTTTTTGTGAATATTTATCTAATTTTTGATTTTTTAATTGTCTTTATATTTTTTTTGAAAAATATCTGAACTTTTGATTGAAAAATGATGATTGCGAAAATGAAAAAAAAATCTTGTGATTTTTTTAAGATGTTTTTCTTTTCTTTTTTTTCATTTTTTTTGTAAAATATTTTTTTGATGGTTTTCTAAATTTTCTTTAATTTTCAAAATTCTTTGTGATTTTTGTAATTTTCTAGTTATTTTTTCTCATTTTTTAGAATCTTTTGTGAATTTTTTAATTTTTTGGGTTTATTTTTTCTCATTTTTAGTTTTTCTTTGATTCTTAAAGTATTTTCTGATTTTATTTTTTCTTGATTTTTCTAGATTTTAACAAAATTTTCCATTAAAAAACTTGATGTCGTAACTTTGATTGACAGAAAGATAGAGCATGCAGAGTTTATTAGAACATAAGAGGGCGCTACACAATAAACTTAATACAGGGTAGTTTGCCACATATTTCGCATATCACAGGGGGATCATATGCAATTATCCCAAAATTATTAGTGTTAAGATCAAACGCATTCTATTGGGCTAAAGTTATGGCTGATAACAGAGAGGCAACTTTATTTCATTATACATTTGGCAACACAAAAACACCATCCTAGATGAGGTCGACAGTGAGGTTGTTGCACCCAAACAAGCGTAATGGATTTGAGGGTTAGTCCCGACACAATCACGGATTCACCGTATTCCCAAATCAAAGGGTGGTGCTGTCAATAAATGTATAATCGCAGTGGTAACAATAAATCTAAAATTAGATTTGTGAAATTAATTACGATTATGACAAAATAAATGCTTTTCTCACTTAACCTTCATAATTAATATTAACTTTAACATTACCACTTGAAAACTTTTACTAGTGACAATTAAGTACGTAGTTTCACGATTTAAACTAAAGAGTGGGGAAACTTGCATTAAGAGGTCATCTTGCGATTTTAGACACATTGTTTACAAAAATTGCTCAATTGGTCTCATATGATGCATTTTTATTTTTTTGCATTTTTAGTCTCAGCCTTTACAAACGGATCAGAACTGTTAGTTTAGGCACATGCCTTGCACCTAACCATTACTTATTATACATAAATTTCATGAACTCTTAATGGCGCGTGCATGCCACCCTTGAAATCTCATCAGTTTTTAACTCGTGAGACCAAAATTGCAGGAAAAAAAAAACAAAAAAGATAAAGAATCCTGCGAGACTATGTTTTCATCGAAATAATGAGACTTAAATTTTAATAGGCCCTATCGTATGAGACCAATATTAGGCGTTGGAATATTTCTATCCTTCTTGTACTTGGACTCTCTTTATTTTTTCTAGTTGATATATGTGGCTTACCTTAGTTGGCGGTGATGGAATTGTGGAGCCTGATTGTGTTGGGTTACGAGAAAAATTGCGTAGCAGAAGGTTTTAAAATTAAATCCCAAAGTGATTTTCTCGATTTGCATATTGAATCATATAAACGCTCAAACGAATAACGACTTACCCGTTTAAGCGGAGTGGTTTGAGAACTAATTCCTCCTTAAAAAAAATTCAAAAACTTGAAGGCTTCAAATCTCCAAGAACATGTGCAATCCAATCTTTACGAAACCTTTGAAGCTTTCTTGAATTCTTGATCCGAACAATTAAAGTACGTTGCCTGTAAATAATCACGTTGAATGATTTGATGAAAAATTCCTTCTTTTCTCACCTTGACCGACGGCTAGAGAGAGTATGAGAGATGGATGAGTTTTTCTTTTTCTTTCTAGGAGAGTTGTATGTCAACTCTTATCTCATCTAGGTCAAAAGTCTTTGTTAGGAATTTCATGTTAGAAGTTTTGATGATGACAATTAGGACTTTTTGTTAGACCCCAAAAATATGTAAGTTTTATTTTGGTAGAAAAATTTGTATAAGCTTTGAAGCGTTAGATTTGTAATAGGCTTATTAGGTTTTGTTTTATTTTATTTTAGATTGATAGGCAAAGTAGTCTTAGGCTGAGCGTCTGATAATTTCTGAGTGAGTTTATCAGTGGTAAAGTTCGAAGACTCAAGCGCCTGATCTCTGAAAGAACATACAGTCTCCAAGCGTTTAATTGACCAGCTATATCAAGCGTTACCTTATGGGACAGAAGTGATTTCACCTGAATTTATTTCTAAGTCCAAAGGAGTTTAATGCAAATATTCTCAAAGCATTAAGTACCAAAGGGTATTTAATTCAAATGCATTAAATGCTGATAAGAGCATTAAATGTGATAAGCACTTTCAGACGTATGGAGAAGCCACCCTATTGGACTGTCAACTATCTCAGACTGCAGCACCAACTTTTGTGCAGCAGATTTTCAGGAAAAAGGACAAAAGTTGTTCACTCGCGAAAGTGAGAGACACGCGCCAGTGCATGTGTCAAACGGACACTTTCTCCAAGAATGCCTATAAATAGAACTTCAACAACAAGCCAAAAGAGAGACAAATTATCAAGCCAAATTGCTGTTGCATTGAAGTCTCATTCCTTAAATTCTCAGAAAAGCCAGAATATTCAAGAAAACATTCCACTTGCTTTTCTTCAAATCCTGAGACAGTCAACAAATATCTCAAACATTCTTTTCGAAGAAACCACTTTCCTACTGAGATATTCCCAAGTTGTTTGAACTTCATCAAAATCAAACAAACCTTTTAGAAAACTCCATCCAAGTCTCGCGATCTGTGTGAAGTCGAAGTTGGATACTTGCATTATTTCTGGGTGAAAGAAGCAAGGGGATTGAAGTGATTTGGAGCAGAAATCTGTGTGATCAAGGAGCTCAAGTCATCGACATCCATCTCTCCCTAATTTGTAGAAGTTTCTGTGTGATTCTTTGAGAATCATTTTAGTGGATTGCCTCCGAGTGCAAAGGAGAAGAAGGACATAGTTGGGATTAAACCACCCAACAAACCTTACAAACTTTGTGTCATTTACTTTTCAGTCAATTCCTTCATCTATCATATCATTGCATAAGTAAAACACAATCAAAAGCTAAGCAATAAAGAAACCTCTTGTGACGCTAAAACTTTCAAAGAGAAGACTCCAAAAATCATTCCGCTGTGCTAACACTGATTAAAAAAACTGAACGCTTAACCTACTTGGTCAAAGTATTCAATTCTTGAAGTCTGAGTTAACTTTATAAAATAGTCTTCATCAGACGCTTTGCCAAAGCACCAATATTTGAAGCGAACGCTTAAGTCAAGCGTTAGACACCTCAAGCGTCTACCTTTTCAAGCGTCCAAAAACCTTTTGATACGAAATCTTTTGAAGTAAAAAAAAAGACTCCAGGGTCTATTCAACCCCCCCTCCTCTAGACCCTTTCGTATGCCACTTGAGACCAACAAGTGGTATCAGAGCGGTTAAAATTGAAATTTTAAAATTTTCAAGCGTAATTGCTTGTTTAGATCCTTTTCTTTCAAAATCTAGTTGCTTTTAAAATTCTCGATATGGCATTTGCTAAAGTTCCCAAACTGACTGAATCAAATTTTGACACATAGAAAGTCAAAGCATTTACATATCTCTGTTCATGTGATGATGACATGTGTGATATTATTTCAGATGGGCCAATCAAAATATACAAAGTTGTCACAAGAGCGCCTGGAGCCACGGAAGAAACTCCCGATGGTTACGTTGAGAAACCAAAGCAAGACTGGACTCCAAATGAGCGTCGAAGAGCCAATTTGGACAATGTTGGTCGTAACGCTCTATATACGGCTATTGGTGATAATGACAACTTATTTAACAAGATCAAATCTTGCAAAACTACTAAAGAAATATGGGATAAGTTAGGTACGATTTGTGGTGGTTCAGCCCAAATCAAAGAAAACAAACTTTCCATTGCCAAGGAAAAGTTTAACGAATTTAAGATGCTACCCAATGAAACGTTAGAGCAATTGGATATAAGATTTACAGCTCTAGTTACAGAACTTACATCGTTGGGAATGGACTTACAGAACCGAGAAATGGTGGTTAAAATCTTCAGAAGCTTACCAAGTAAATTCTTGATGAAGACAACCGCTATGAGAGAATCAAATATGCTGGATCTCCTAACTCCAGAAGACGCCTTTTCAGAGCTAAAAGCATTTGAGTTCGAGTTGAACTCTGCTAGTGATATTGTGAGTAATCCAGTGATTGAATCTGGATCGCTCATTGCATCAATCAAAGGTAAATCGGGTAACAAAGGAAAGAATTCAGATATCAATGAGGAAGAAGAGTTGGCTTTGCTGAATAGATTCAGGAAGTTCTTGAGATATGAAAAGAAAGGAAAAGGTTTCAATAATCAAGGACAAAGTTCATATCAAGCGTCTTCTCCTGTACAACAACAATTTCAAGCGTCTCAGTATTCTGTTCCTTCACCCCAAGTGCCTGCTCAATACCAAGCGTCTACTCAAAGTCTCCCAGCTCCAGTGGTCTCAAAACCACACATTGCAAGGTTAACAAATGAACAAAAGATGAAAACTAATCTTTGTTATAATTGCAGAAAACCAGGGCACTACCAGGTAAATTGCCCTTATCCAAACGTATCCAAGCCCTCAAGGCAGGATTACTTGGATAGAAACCAATTCAGGAGCAACCTTCGTCAACAAGGTTTGCTAGCAGAATCAGAACCAGCATCTGCACCTGAAGATTTAGAATCATCAGAAGAAAATAGTGATGATGATGAGCCATTAGATGACTCAGCGCTCATATGTCTCATGGCCAGAGATGATGAAGCGTCTCCCGAGGTAATCAATGAATTATCAATTCCTCTTTCTTATGATGAATTACTTGACAAAGTCAAAGAATACTACAATGAATGTCAAGAAGCTGCCAAAACATATCAAAATGATCTCTCTATTATCTCATCACTCACAAGAGATAAAGTAACGCTCAAAGCAGAGTTGCGAGTTCAGCAACAGTGCATTGAGAAAAATCAATCGCTTGAGAGTGAAGTTATTCAATTGAAAGGTGATCTTGATATAATAGTCAAGAGAGAAGCTGATTTGATTGCTAGACTTGCTAAATCAGAGCAGCTCATCTCATCATTATCAAAAGCTTCTAGACAGCTGGATAATGTGACTGAAGTAACCAGATTATTTGGTGAGAAGACCGGCTTAGGATGCGATAAACTCGGTAAACAACCAAATAAATTTGATGTTACGGCAAACAACAAAGGAAAGGGTGTAATCTTTGTTGAAAAAGGTTCACAGGGTCAAACACAAAATGAACCTAGTGACAATGGTAAGAGGCCAAATGAGAAAGTCAAAACTAACTCAGGAAAGGGTAAGGCTAAGGTAAATGATTCACAAAGACGGGTTTATCCAAACGCTCAAAAGGCTAAAGATAAGACTGACAACTGTGAATCAAGCGCTAAGCGTCCAGCACCAAAAGTGCAACCCAAGCCAGTGCCAAGGAAATATCAGCGTCAATACCCAAGACAGTCAAGATCATATTATCGATACTATGATGATTATGATTATGATTATGACTATGATTATGACTATTATTATAATCGCGGATATTATTATACATCCAAAAAGCACACACAGCACAATGTGAAACCCAAAAAGGCCAGTATTCCTACAATGAAGACGAGGCAAATATGGGTTCCTAAAGTTCTAATTCAAACTAACAAGGATACTAATGTTGAAGGACCCAAGAAACAATGGGTACCTAAACAGAAATAGAACTTCCCTTTTTGATTGCAGGTACCTAGAGCTAGAGCCGATACATCTGTGTGGTACTTTGATAGTGGATCGTCAAGGCACATGACATGTTCCAAAGATCTTCTGATCAACTATCAAGCTGCCAATGGTCCTCAGGTTGTATTTGGTGACAACTTCAAAGGTAAAACCAAAGGTATAGGTACTGTGCATAGGGGGAACATCATGATAAGTGATGTTTATTTTGTTGAGGGTCTGAAGCACAATTTATTAAGCATAAGTCAATTCTGTGATAAAGGCTTTGAAGTCATATTCTCAAGTGACTATTGCTATATAAACGACGCTAAGACTAAGTCTACTAAATTGAAAGGAAAAAGAACTAACAACGTATATTTAGTAGATTGGGGTTCAACACTTGATAACAACCCAACATGTTTTGTTGCTAAGAATGAATCTAAAATGGGTTGGTTATGGCATAGAAAAATGAATCACCTCAACTTTAAGACAATCTCTCAGCTTATAAGTCAAAATCTTGTAGAGGGATTACCAAATGGACCATTTCACAAGGATCGCCTTTGTGACGCTTGTCAAATGGGTAAACAAGTTAAGTCATCGTTCAAGAGAAAACCTTATCTATCTACTTCTAGAATACTTGAACTACTTCACATGGATTTGTTTGGACCTGTTCAAACGATCAGTGTAAGCGGTAAAAAGTATACGTTGGTGATAGTAGACGATTTCTCTAGGTTTAGTTGGGTGGAATTTCTTTCATCCAAAGATGAAACATGTGACAAGTTAACAACACTTATTCGGCAACTTCAAAAATTGAAAAATCTTAAGGTTGCAAGAATAAGAACCGATCACGGTATTGAGTTTACTAACAAGGTTGTTGAGAAGTTTTGTGCAGAAAATGGAATACACCATGAGTATTCAGCTCCCAGAACTCCCCAACAAAATGGTGTTGCTGAGCGCCGGAACCGAACACGTAAGGAAGCCGCTAGGACTATGTTAGCAGAATCCAAGCTTGCTCCTAGATTTTGGGCCGAAGCGATCAACACTGCCTGTTACACTCAAAACCGCTGCATGATCAACAAACAGCATGGAAAAACTCCATATGAACTATGGAAGGGACGAAAGCCAAATGTTTCATACTTTCACGTCTTTGGTTCTAAATGTTTTATCCACAATAATGGATCCCAAAGCCTAAAGACTTTTGATCCTAAAGCGGATGAGGGAATCTTTCTAGACTACGCCAAAAATGGAAAGAATTTTCGAATTCTCAATAAGATCAAATCGAAGGTTGAGGAATCTATTCATGTTGTTTTTGATGATGCTAATCAAGAGCCGAGTAAGGTTAATTTAAATGATGTAGGAGTTGAAGATCTATGTCATCAAGCGTCTAAGATTACTATTGATGAAGATACTGACGACGATGATGAGATCTCAGTGCCACCTCCTAAGAATACTCGTGAGATTACTCTAAATTATCATGTAAGAAATGCTGATGATCATGAAGAGAGTAATCATCAAGAGCAAACAAGGAATTGTGAACTTGAAGCGCCTACGCAAGAGGGTGGTCAAGCGTATGATTCTCAAGTGCCTGTTCAACCTCTTAATCCCTTTCAACCAGATAGACTATGGCTGTGTGACCATCCACCTGAGCAAATTATTGGAGATATTGGAGCACCAGTTAGAACTAGAGCCGCTACATTCAATGAGGCTATGTTCGCAAGCTTTCTATCTCAAATGGAACCTAAGAAAGTGGATGAAGCACTAAGTGACCCAAGTTGGATTGAAGCTATGCAAGAAGAGCTCAATCAGTTCGAACGAAATAAGGTTTGGATGCTAGTACCAAGACCAACTCACCAAGGAGTTATTGGAACTAGATGGGTATATAGAAACAAGATGGATGAGAACGGCATTGTTGTAAGAAATAAGGCCAGACTCGTAGTTCAAGGATATTGCCAAGAGGAGGGTATTGACTTTGATGAGACATACGCTCTTGTCGCTCGTCTTGAAGCAATCCGCATGTTTCTAGCGTATGCAGCGTTTAACAAGTTTACAGTATATCAAATGGACGTAAAGAGTGCCTTCCTGAATGGTAAACTCCAAGAAGAAGTATATGTGGAGCAACCACCAGGATTCATCAACAATCATGGTAAGGGTATGGTTTACAAGCTAGAAAAAGCACTTTACGGGCTTAAGCAAGCACCCCGAGCATGGTATGACACTCTCTCTATCTTTCTTATTGGTAAAGGCTTTTCAAAAGGCAGCGTTGACACAACGTTATTTAAAATTACCAATAACAAAGATACTCTCTTAGTTCAAATTTACATTGACGATATTATATTTGGTTCTACTAACAAGCGTCTGTGTGAGAAATTTTCAAAAATGATGCAAGAACAATTTGAAATGAGCATGATGGGTGAATTAACTTTCTTCTTAGGACTACAAGTTAAACAACTCCCTAATGGCATATTTATTAACCAAGCTAAATATACACGAGATATGATTAAGAAATTTGGTATGGAAAATGCATCATATTCAAAAATTCCAATGAGCCAAACGCTTAAGTTAGATAAAGATGAAAGTGGAAAGAAAGTTGATATCACTAATTATAGAGGTATCATTGGATCACTTCTTTATCTCACTGCCAGTAGACCTGATATTATGTTTTCGGTATGCATGTGTGCACGATTTCAAGCTGATCCTAAAGAGTCACACTTAATTGTTGCCAAGAAGATCCTTAAATACCTAAAAGGCACACAAAATGTGGGCTTATGGTATCCTAGGGATTCTCCTTTTGAACTAATCGGTTACTCAGATGCAGATTTTGCAGGTTGCAAAATAGATCGTAAAAGCACTAGTGGTACTTGTCAATTCCTAGGTGATAGGTTAGTTTCATGGCATAGCAAGAAACAACAATCCATAGCTACCTCTACAGCCGAAGCTGAGTATGTAGCTGCAGGAAGTTGTTGTGCACAAGTTCTATGGATGAGGCAACAACTCAGAGATTACGGAATAATCTTAGGTCCAACCCCAATTCATTGTGATAACCAAAGCGCTCTAGCCATGACTCAAAACCCTGTTCTTCATTCCAGAACTAAACACATTGACATTAGATACCATTTACTTCGTGACCATGTTCAAAAGAAAGATATCTCCATGCACTTCATTGGAACTGACAAACAATTGGCAGATATCTTTACCAAAGCACTCAATGAACAACGTTTTCTCACTTTGAGAAGTGAACTAGGTATGATTGATTTAAACGCTTAATCATCAAGCATCATACTTTATTAGACATATAATTTAGGGGGAATCCACTTGATTTATGTCTAACAACCTTCTTTGAAAAACAAAAATTGGTACAAGTTATCAAATTTAGGGGGAACCTTAAAATTGTACTTGAACATAACTGTAAGCGTCAATGATCAAAATTTTCAGATGCATGATCATCAACGCTCAGTCTTATCTTTGCATAAAATATTGGACGCTCAAACATAGAAAGGACTTTGACTTTAAGCGTCTATATTACAACAGTTATAGTAAATACCAACCAATGATATCAGTTAAGCGTTGAATCAAGTCCAATCAACTCTTAATATTAAAAAAAAATATATCATTCTCTTTAAAGCCATGCATAAAGTTTCCAAACTTCTTTCGAAGTAGTGGGTAGACTCAACAGTCTATTTTGTACTCTACTCGCACGCTTCTATCACATCAAACTGGCGGGTAATCAAAAGTTTCTTTTCAAAATGACGGTTCAGAGATAGCACGTGTTTGTGTACGTGTCAGTGTACAAACGAGCGCGTGCGTTACACTCTGAAAATGCCAAACGTTTTAAATTTTTTTAACTCGGATGTCAAATCTTTATATCTGAGAATTACCAAATGTAACTTCTCTCTATTACACAAAACTCGCGTCCGCAGTTAGTGAATTTATGGCTGAGATTCAACAATTGTTACACGTGTCTAAATCCTACAGAGACTAGAAAACATAAGTTTCAAAAATTCTTTACTGTATCATTTAAAACACAAATTCTGCAGAATGACAATTCACTTTTACTCAAAACATATCTGCAAAATTTAGTCTCTCTCTCTCTCAAAAAAAAAATCTCAGTTCATCTCTTTCACAAAAATGGCACCAAAGAAATCATCGTCTACTTCTGCTGAATTTACCATCAAGGTGACTGAAGGCCTTGTTGTCGACTGGAAATTTCTCTATGAACAACCTCAGATCAACCTGGCGGACATGATGGACATGGTCGTCAAAGCTGGGCTCAAACCATTCTTGACCCAATACTCTTATATGTTTCCAACTGAAGTTGATACCTTTTGGAAGACTGCTACACTTTCAGAGGACAAGAATTCTATTTCTTGTCTAATCTCTTTATCCAAGAAGGAGTCTCCAAAGAAATTTCTCTTATGTGCTTCCACCATCGCCAAGAACTTCAATCTTCCAAATGAGGGTGAGGCATTGGATTGCGTTACATTGAAACAGATCAAGGAAGCATGGACAATCATGAGTGCGTACGACGATGTGCCCTACACTCAATACTTCGAAAAGAAAGACCTGGTGTCCAAATACCGGCTATTGGCTGATTTCTGCAGTAAGATCATAGAATGCCGAGTGGGAACCTTTGATAAGGTGAACCCTGTACAATTTCAGATGATGACTGCTATACTCCTCAACATCAAAATCAACTGGAGTGAGTACATCTTTGGAAGGTTTCGGGATAGTCTAAGCACTTCGAATAAGCCTTATGGACTCGTTCTAAGCGACCTATTGTACAAATCAAACTGTGTATACTCGTCTGGACTTCCGTTGAATAAGTCCAAGTTGTTGGGAAAACGTATTCTGAACAATCTATTCAATCCTCCAAAAATTGGTGGTGCGGTTAAACCACTATCTGAGCGTCTGGAAGTACGTCAAGCATCCGATAAAGAAGCGGAGCGTCCGATAAAGAAGCGGAGCGCCCAGTGCCAGAAGAAGCTGTGAAGCGTCCGGCTGCAACAAAGAAGAGGGCTCCCAGAAAGTCAAAAGTTCAATTTGCCGCCTCCTCTCAAAAGGTTGGTGAGGAAACCGATGAGGATGCCGAGGACAAGCTACCTCTCAAAAGAAGGAAGCTGGAAGGGATCATCAAACAAATAGACTTTGCAGAACCAGCTGCTGATCCTTCCGCTCCACCGTCTAAACTCATTGAAGGAGTCAACATAAAGAAAATCTTCAAGCGTTCCAGGACTAGCAAGCGTCGAGTTGATCCTGAAGAGCCTGAGGCTGATGAGCCAAGCGCTCAAGTCGCTGATGAGCCAAGCGCTCAAGTCGTTGTTGAGCCAAGCGCTCAAGTCGCTGTTGCGTCAAGCGCTCAAAGAATTGCTGTTGAGACTAGCTCTCAGGGTAAGTTTATTTCTTCCCACAGCATTTCTATTCCTACATCTGTAGAAGATCCTGCTCTTATAGAGGATAGCTCTTGTATTTCAGGTTATAGTACCAGCTGCTGCTGAAGCGTCCACAGATATTCTCTTGGATGTTGATTTGACCGAAGTCGTTACTATCGCTAAAGATGTTGCTGCAGAAGTTGCTGCAATTGAAGCTGAGGAACCTGCTACTATAACAGAGGCACGCTCAGAAGGTCAGAGCGATGCTGAAGACGTTCCAGTTCCTCGTCACTTTTTCCAACTCGATCCGCTGAAGACAATTGATCATTCAATTAACTTCATGCCCCCAGCGCTGGAAGAAGATTTCATTCCTGCAGGATACAATGAAGCGAGATATATTGCTGCAGAGACTGACGTTGCTCGATTGATTGATTTTGATAGTCGAATCAAAGCCATTATACAAAACAGACAAGGAGACAGAACTCCTAGATGTGACGTGGACTTGGCATACTATCTGGATTATGGGCACAGCAAGCCAACCGGGTTCGCTCTAAGGGATTACAGCATTCGTGTGTATGAGCCTCTACGTCCTAGCTTTCTCAATCCTTCAGAGTCAGTATTGAACAGAGAAGGCTACACACATTTCCCTCAGACTGCTCATAGCCCTGAAAATCTTGCGTCGGTCCATCCACTTCGTCTGTGGAAGAATAAAGTTGTTCATGCCGGTGAGCGTCTTGAATCGTTGACAGACTTGCTTCAGACTGAAGCTGATGCATATTTTGATAGCGTCTGGAATGCAAACTATCAGCCTGATAGACACCGCTTTGAAGCTATCAGAGACATTCATCTTGAAGGCATTCGCGCTATGGTGACTGCTGGCACAGACTACTGCATAAATGAAGTCACCTGGGTTGAAGCGTATATGGGACATAAATATACTTTCTCAGAGTTAGTCCAAGCTACCCATCTTTTTGGCATAGGCATGCATGACAAGAAGCGTCAGTTCGCCAAGTATTGCCTCACGCAGCGTCAACAGAGAGTCGGACCTGTTCTCAAGCTCCCAATTGTTAGACATCAAATTGAACAGTGTCTGCGTCAAGAGCTTCACAGATTATCCTCTACTCCTCTTCTGTTCAACGCTCAAGCCTCTTCCAGTGGTACATCTGGTGTATTGTGCTTGAATTTTGCTCCAAGCCACTATGAAGAAAATTTCAATCTGATGGTGAAGATTTTAACTCCTGTCTCTCTTTTCGATAAGATCTTCACTGCCAATCTCAGACCTTGGAACGGCTCAGTAATCAGTCCATTCAAAGGATATCCTCTGCTCCCTTCAATCCGCAGCGAGGTACTCGATCACTATGAGTTTGTCCTCTCCCTGCTTGAAAGGAATCAAGAGCTGGCTCAAGCAATTTATCCATATCTTGAAGAGTACTATGCTGACTGTGTACCTGAACATCGGCGCCCTACGTCTCTTCCCTCCGACTGCTTAATTGGATTTTCCAGACATTACTGTCCAGATTCACTCTTTTCAATTGCTCAAGCGCCGTCCAAAGTCTTCCCAAATCATGTGCTTGATATCATTGGTCCAATGCACATCAGGGCCATTGATAGTCCTCTTCGCACATCAGGGCCATTGATAGTCCAGAAGGAGTTTAATGCAAATATTCTCAAAGCATTAAGTACCAACGGGTATTTAATTCAAATGCATTAAATGCTGATAAGAGCATTAAATGTGATAAGCACTTTCAGACGTACGGAGAAGCCACCCTATTAGACTGTCAACTATCTCAGACTGCAGCACCAACTTTTGTGCAGCAGATTTTCAGGAAAAAGGACAAAAGTGGTTCACTCGCGAAAGTGAGAGACACGTGCCAGTGCATGTGTCAAACGGACACTTTCTCCAAGAATGGCTATAAATACAACTTCAACAACAAGCCAAAAGAGAGACAAATTATCAAGCCAAATTGCTGTTGCATTGAAGTCTCATTCCTTAAATTCTCAGAAAAGCCAGAATATTCAAGAAAACATTCCACTTGCTTTTCTTCAAATCCTGAGACAGTCAACAAATATCTCAAACATTCTTTTCGAAGAAACCACTTTCCTACTGAGATATTCCCAAGTTGTTTGAACTTCATCAAAATCAAACAAACCATTTTAGAAAACTCCATCCAAGCCTCGCGATCTGTGTGAAGTCGAAGTTGGATACTTGCATTATTTCTGGGTGAAAGAAGCAAGGGGATTGAAATGATTTGGAGCAGAAATCTGTGTGATCAAGGAGCTCAAGTCATCGACATCCATCTCTCCCTAATTTGTAGAAGTTTCTGTGTGATTCTTTGATAATCATTTTAGTGGATTGCCTCCGAGTGCAAAGGAGAAGAAGGACGTAGTTGGGATTACACCACCCAACGAACCTTACAAACTTTGTGTCATTTACTTTTCAGTCAATTCCTTCATCTATCATATCATTGCATAAGTAAAACACAATCAAAAGCTAAGCAACAAAGAAACCTCTTGTGACGCTAAAACTTTCAAAGAGAAGACTCCAAAAATCATTCCGCTGTGCTAACACTGATTAAAAGAATTGAATGCTTAACCTACTTGGTCAAAGTATTCAATTCTTGAAGTCTGAGTTAACTTTATAAAATAGTCTTCATCAGACGCTTCGCCAAAGCACCAATATTTGAAGTGAACGCTTAAGTCAAGCGTTAGACACTTCAAGCATCTACCTTTTCAAGCATCCAAAAACCTTTTGATACGAAATCTTTTGAAGTAAAAAAAAAAGACTTCAGGGTCTATTCAACCCCCCCCCCCTCTAGACCCTTTCGTATGCCACTTGGGACCAACAGTCCTATTAATATCACCTGACTTATTGACCGACACAAAAGAATAGAGCCCATATTGGACATCTAAGTGGACGCCCAACTTAGCTCTAAGAGGCGTCCTCCCACATAGCCCGACTCATCTTTTGTTTTAATTATCTATCTGTTGAATTAATAATTTATTATATCCAATATATAAATCAATTAATTAAATAACCAAATTAATTCATTAATTTATTTCCTTGAGAAATTAATTAATAATTAATCTTATCTTTATAATTAATTATCTCATCTAATGAGTAATTAATTAATTATTTAATTTATCTCATAAATTAAACCTCCCAGAATAAAATAGAAAATCCTTTATTTTTCTTTATCAATCCTTTAGCGCGACTCTTCAGGTTCGTTTCGTTTGACAGTGAGAGGAATCCAAAGAAAGTAGGTAACACCTAGCCAGTCACGTAGCCCATTTCATAGCCCAAACGAAATCGAATGATTGGATCATTCCACAGCCTTCCAATTGTAAATACCGTATAAGTATAAACCCTTTGTTCATGTGTCCCAATCAAGTAAGAGTCATGGCTATGCCAAACTCACTGGACTTGACCATATGTATTAATTATAACAATATGAAATCATTGGGTTCAATATAGTGCCTTGCACAATCGTCTCTTTTGCTTTGGCCAAAGACTTTGGTCTCTATTATCTATAATCGTATAGGATACTTTATCATTCACCTATGAGAAAATAAATCTCATATTAGTTATCAGCTAAGACTACCACTTGCCCATTAAGCCGCATTTCGAGGTCAACCCCACCAAAGGGTGAATTGGGTCTAACTACTCTAGTGACAGACTTGGCGTTACAAGTGTATTTTCAGCCTAATACTTCAGGTCAAAGGTTCACTTATACTTATTACGCATAATCAGTTCTGTCATTGATAATCACAGAGTGAAAATCCATGTGACAGAACCGATGCGAGTCGTGTTCGAGCATATCAACTCCACTGATGTGCCTACAGTCTTAAGCTCCCACCATCACATGGTGTTCTAATGGCACTCCTATATCAAAGTTAAGATTGTAAAAATGTTCTAAGTCTTTATTTGTCCATTAGAGACTTCATATTACTTGGGAACAAGTTTAAGTAATCAAGACCAATCTCTCTAGTGCCAATCTTCCTATCCCATAGGAAGTAGAGAGATTGCACTGGAAACATGGACAAAATATTTTACACTACTTATAGATGCAGATAAGATTTAAGTGAAAACTAAACAATGTCTTTTATTGTAAATAATAAATAAGCTTATTACAAGAAAAATGCCCTATCATTCTATCATTTATGGTATCTAAGGGCATAATCTTAATAATCTCCCACTTGCACCCAATGCCACACATTGTGGTATCTTATACCCATCCTTTCCAAGTGTTGATCCAGAACAACCTGATGTAGTGGTTTGGTGAACGGGTCAACTACATTGTTAGCTGAGGCTATTTTCTGCATTGATATCTCTCTTCTGCCAACGATCTCCCTGATGATGTGAAATCTTCTCTCAATGTGTTTAGATTTGTTATGAAACCTTGGTTCCTTGGCTTGCGCTATCGCTCCATTGTTATCACAATAAAGTGGCAATAGAAGCTCTGCACTAGGAACCACTTCAAGTTCTCCTAGGAACTTTCTCCTCTAAACAACTTCTTTGGCTGTCTCCGAGGCTACCACATATTCTGCTTCAGTGGTGGAATCAGCGGTTGTGCTTTGCTTGGGGCTTTTCCAAGACACTGCCCCACTATTAAGCGTGAAAACAAACCCTGAGGTGGATTTTCGGTCATCTACATCAGACTAAAAGTTTGAATCAGTGTAACCTTACATCTTCAGATCTCCACCTCCATAGATGAGAATCATATCCATATTTATTTTAAGATACTTTAGGATATTCTTCACAGCTATCCAATGTTCCTTTCCCAAGTTTGCTTGAAATCGACTCACCACGCTTACAACATAAGCAATGTCAGGTCTAGTACACAACATTGCATACATCAGGCTACCTACTGCAGAAGCATAGGGTACATTACTCATCTCCTTTCTATCTTCCTCATTTTGAGGACACATATATTTAGGCAAGTGTACTCTATACCTCATGGGAAGGAATCCTTTATTAGAGTTATCCATCCTAAATCTCTTTAAGATCTTTTCTAAGTAAAGGGCTTGGCAAAGTCCGATCATTCTATTCATTCTATCTCTATAGATACGAATTCCTAGAATGTACGTTGCTTCTCCCAAGTCTTTCATGGAAAACGTACTCGAAAGCCATTTCTTGACAGTGGTGAGCATTCCCACATCATTTTCTATAAGTAGAATATCATCTACATATAGTACTAAGAATGAGATCTTGCTCCGAATAGTCTTTCTGTAGTCACAGGGTCCATCTTCGTTCTTGATAAAGCCATATCCCTAAACTATTTCATCAAAACGAAGATTCCAGCTTCTAGATGCTTGCTGGAGACTATATATGGACCTCTCAAGTTTACATAGTTTATGGATATCGACCTTTTGGCTGTTCCATATAGATGTCCTCTTCTAGGAATCCATTCAGAAAAGCAGTTTTGACATCCATCTGTCATATCTCATAATCTAAGTATGCAACTATGGATAACAGTATTCGGATGGACTTTATCATGGCCACGGGCGAAAAGGTCTCTTGATAGTCAATTCCTTCTCTTTGACTATAGCCTTTTGCTATAAGCCTCACTTTAAAGGTGTTAACCTCACCATCGCTACGTATCTTTCTTTTGTAGATCCATTTGAATCCTATAGGTTTGATACCTTCAAGACGATCTACCAAAGTTCAGACTTGGTTTGATTGCATAGAATCCATCTCTATTTCCATTGCTTCTCGCCATCTTGAAGCGTCGACATCCACCTTTGCTTGATCATAGGTACAAGGATCATCTTCATGACATTCTTGTATTATAGTGTATAGTTGTAGCTCCCTCTGCAATAGATACCCATACCTCTCAGGTTCATGTGGTATTGTACTAGATCTACCTGGTGGTTGTGTTACTGTTTGGTCAGGTCTTGGTTCTTGGACAAATGTCTTAGAGGGAGTTTATTTTATTTTTTCTAAAACAATCTTTCTACCTTTGCCCCCTTCCAAGATGAACTCATCCTCAAGGAAGTGGGATTGTAGGGCCACAATGATCCTTTGATCATCATGTAGGTAAAAAAAGAATCCCATGGAATCTTCAGGATACCCCATGAAACGTCTCATCAGGGATCTTGTCTCCAATTTCTCTATTTTAGTCTTTTTGACATAAGCAGGACATCCCCAAATCTTGATGTGGTTAATACTTGGTTTCCTATTATTCCATATCTCATGTGGAGTTCTAGGAATGAATTTGGAGGGACATCTGTACAATATATAAGCAGCAGTAAGGAACGCATGTCCCCACAACTAAATGGGTAAATCAGTGTAACTAAGTATGGAACGAACCATGTCTAACAGTGTTCGGTTCCTACGCTCGACTACTCCATTTAGTTGAGGAGTTGGTGGAGGTGTTAGTTGTAACATTATTTCTTGTTCCCTAAGGAACTCATCAAACTTGGCGCTCATATATTCTCCTCCACAATCTGAACGTAGAGTTTTTATATTTTGCCCAGTTTGATTTTCTATTAAAATTTTGATTGGATCATTCCACAACCTTCCAATCGTAAATACCGTATAAGTATAAACCCTTTGTTCACGTGTCCCAATCAAGTGAGAGTCATGGTTATGTCAAACTCACTGGACTTGACCATATGTATTAATTATAATAATACGAGATCATTGAGTTCAATATAGTGTCTTGTACAATCATCTCTTTTGCTTTGACCAAAGACTTTGATCTCTATTATCTATAATTACATAGGATACTTTCTCATTAACTTATGAGAGAATAAATCCCATATTAGTTATCAGCTAAGACTCCCACTTGCCCATCAAGTCGCATTTCGAGGTCAACCCCACCAAAGGGTGAATTTGGTCTAACTACCTTAGTGACAGACTTGACGTCACAAGTGTATCTTCAGCCTGATACTTCAGGTCAAAGGTTCACTTATACCTATTACGCATAATCAGTTCTGTCATTTACAGTCACCGAGTGAAAACCCATGTGACAGAACCGATGCTAGTCATGTTCGAGCATATCAGTTCCACTAATGTGCCTACAGTCTTAAGCTCCCACCATCACATGGTGTTCGACTGGCATTCCCATTTCAAAGCTAAGATTGTACAAGTTTTCTAAGTCATTATTTGTCCATTAAAGACTTCATATTACTTGCGAATGAGTTTAAGTAATCAATATCAATCTCTTTAGTGCCAATCTTCCTATCGTATAGGAAGTAGAGAGATTGCACTGAAAATATGGACAAAATGTTTTACACTACTTATAGATGCAGATAAGATTTAAGAGAAAACTAAACAATACCTTTTATTATAAATAATAAATAAGTTCATTACAAGAAAGATGCCCTATCATTCTATCCTCTATGGCATCTGAGGGCATAATCCTAACAGATTGATATAAAAAGGTCAAGGGATAAACCAAAAAAGGGTCGCGGGATGGTCAATGCGTGTCTGACCGAGTCAGTGGATTTGACCACGGACCGACGTAGGTTTGACCACGGGCCGACGCAAGTTTGACCGCAGGATTGGCAGCTTGGAAACATAGGATCGTGTTTCCTGTGTGATTTTGGCTTCGTTTTGGTTGTGACTTGATTATGATTGTTTTCTTTAATTGCCTAAGAATAGGATTGTGTTTTCTATTTGGATTAGAATTTGGTTTTCCTTAGGTATCAAGTCTCTTACACTATAAATATGGCTTGTACATTATATAATTAACGATTGATTTCATAAATAAAGATGTGAGATTGAGAGTTGGCTCGTGGATGTAGGCAGTTTGCCGAACTATATTAAAAATCTTTTGTGTCATCTTTTATGCTTCTTTAATTCTTGTTGATTTCTGGCAGTTAGCAATTCATCTCGTAATGCCATGTTCCTAATAGGCGGTGAATCATTTTTAGCAGCATCATGGATTCTAAGATTCGCACAAACTCAACCATTTATGTAATTGGACTTATATAAGTCCACCATAAATGGATAATGGTGATTATCCTAGAATGTATCGCTTTGTGGAAACCAAGGTCTAAAGTCTCGATATTAGTATAGATATTGGGGTCGTAAATTTATTGAAATATTTGGGAATTTGCAATCAAACTTCGAGTAATTTTATTTATCATAATTATGCATCTTTTACATTAATAATTTTTTAATATATAGTGAGAATTGTAAATGATATGACTAAAACATGCTACGAAAAATATGGGTGGATGTGTTTTCATTTCATTTTCAACCGTCATTTCCTAAAAAGTATGAGAAAATAATTTTTTTAATTTTTGTGTAAAAATGTAGGCATGTTTGGTTGTGTTTCAGAAAATGGTTGAAATTGATGATTTGATATGTGTAAAATAATTGATTTAGTTAAAATGTAATGATTATGTGAATAGTATAGATAAATAATAGGTAATATTATATTGATTAAATATATTTATAAGTAAAAAGGATAAAAATTGACAAAAAAAAAGTATTAAAAATACTCAAAATAGGTGTTAAAATGCGCACAACACTACGAAGGTTAATCCTATGCATTTTAATCCCCTCTAAAACCACAATTGTTGCCGGGAATACCGGTTTTTTGAAGGAGATGTGAGAGAAAGAAAAATATAAGTGTGATTTGGTAAAGTGAAATGTAGTGGAGAATGTTAAAGTAGAAAATGAAAATAAGTATATTTTCAGTTGATAATTGTGTAAAGTCTATATTTTCATTTTCAAGCGAGAATGAAAATGAAAATATGAGTTTGAAAACACAAACAAACATAGCTTTAAAGAATTATGATTTGACAGTAAAATAACGTTTTTTTCTTTTGTGGAAATTGGATAGCAAGAGATAGGAATATGGTTTGGGTGAAGGGTTGGTAGGTGTGTACTAATTTTAAATTTTATTTTTAAATTTTGAATATTTAAATATATAAGAAAAAAATATTATTTTAGATTTCGGGAAAGTTTGGAATTCGATGGATATTTTTGCAAAATAGTTTGATATTATTTTCAAATTTCGGGTAATTTCGATTTTCGACAAGAATTTCGGGAAATTTCGGTTTTTGATCGAAATTTCAGTAGATATTCTGCAAAATTGGATTGAAAATGAGATTTTGCTTTGAAACCCTTGAAAATTCGAAATTTCAGTTGAAATTTCGTAATATCGAGCGAAATTTGAGACCATGGTGGAAACCAAGCTCAACACATCTCTAGAGCCCATTCTCTAATGGATCTAACTCATAGGACCTTTTACCCTAAGTGAGCTCCGCCCTTCTTATAATTATCACCCGGTATACAACCATCAAGAGCCTAAGCCCAATAAGCATCAACATAGCCCGGCCCACGTGCTGGATCTACACCTAAATCAAATGAAGTTTGAAAGAGGGGTTATATATGTTACTATTGGTCCGGGTTTATCGGCCTAAATTCTAGGATAGCACCCTTGGTTTGAGAGAAAAAAAATAAGAAGAAGAAAGAAAGAGGGATTAGATGGAGGAGTGATGGCAGAAGAATACAGTGCACAAAGGAGAGTGATGCAAACTTAAAAGCATTTCATCGTCTGTGCTCTCCATCTTCTGTCAACATTCAACAACGCTCCCCCACTCTCCCCAATAAGTACATATAGAGATTATATATATATATATATATATATATATGGGATATATATATGGGAACTGAAAATAGGATGAAGAGCAGCAAGGTGATGACAGAAGTATAGAGAGCACAAAGATTGAGATACAAACTCTAATTTGTATTATCATCATCTGTGCTCTCTATCTTCTGTCAACTCATCACCAACACCACATCATCCTATTATCTCAAGTGTACCTCCGCGCGCCTATTGGACGTGATACTGCTGATCAACTATATATATAGATATATATAGTCGTATCCATATAACTTGAAATGTCGAGCGCAATGCATTTGTATTATAAATTCGAAATCCTCAACTCTCAATTCTTTAAACCAAAAGCATTCTTATTATGAAAAAAAATGCAGAAAAGGAGACATGAGAGAAGGATTTAAGGGTAAGTTTTTGAATGATTTAAAGCTTTCCATAGCACCTCTATTTATAGAGGACAACTATATATATACACATATATGCGCGTCTCTTTAACTTTGTTAAACCTTATAAGTGTAAAGGAATCGTTCAAATGCAGGTTATTGAAGATCAAAGCAGCTTTTGGATTTTAATTAGCTTCCGAAAATTTCATTAGTGAGAAAAATGTGATGGATCCAATTAATCTTTAGAGAAAATCACACGCACACTACCCTCACTTTAGTACTAATTATCGAAAACTCCCTAATAAATTCCCTTACATTAAAGTATTTTTACAATTACACCCCATATATATCTAAACCTTCTTACAATTTCATCCTTATATAAATTTTACAAAGAGACCCTTGAGGGGTCTCATTGAATTTTTTCAAAATTCAGGGAGATTTTGGTAGTTAGTACTAAAGTGAAGGGGTAACATGTAATCCACCCTAATCTTTAAGAAGTCGAGAATATTAGAATTGTAGGCGCCGCATATATTATAATAAATGAATTTGGTTGTGCATTGGAGAGAAGAGAATAGTTCAAAATTCCCGGCAGTAGAATGAGGAATAAGAATCTTAATAATATATATTTTTGTGCAGGAAAAGAATCATTTATTTGTGGAGCTGCAAGTTAGCAATCGAGAACAACTGACGTATGGGTTCTAACACCACATATTTCGGCAGTCCAAATGTCCAATTAATTTTTGAAGTTGTGAAGATATGATGTTTTAATATTTAATATTATCTCTAGCTAGAAATTCCCTTTTTGTATTTTTTTTTTTTTTAGATGCCTAGTGTCAAGGGATTGAATCTGGCAACTGAAGAGATATCCGAGTTAGAGAACCACAAAAATGAATTGGACTGATAAAAGATGCTTTTGAAGGTTGAAGAAGCACTGAATAGGGAAAATTACACACAGATCCCCTAACTTATTGTATAATTATTAAAACTTCCCCTTATTTATTAGATACTATCAATGCACCCCCTCATGGGGTATAGTTGTAAGGTTTATAAGAGGTAAAATCGTAAGAATTTTTAAATATACAAGGGTGTAATTATTAGAAATTCTTAACATAAGGAGGTGTGTTGATAATTTCAAATAAATAAAAGAGGTTTTGGTAATTGCTCAATAAGTGAGAGGGTCTGTATGTAATTTTTTCCACTAAATAAACAACAGGAGATTTTATATGGTTGGACTAATCTACCGAAATCCACAGACTACGCTAGATATCTTTTATTGATATTCCCCAGGTATGCATATTATGTTATACATGCTTGTATATTTGTCAAACACCGAAACAAATAACGTCCCGTGCCAGCCGAGAAACAACATTGTCTTGGGTGGAAAATATTTGGGTGCACCCGGTGTGATCCCATTTGGGTGCACCCACACATATAAAAATATAATAAATTATATACCTTATTATTATATTATATATATTATTTTAGTATATTTTTTATGTGTGTGGGTGCACCCGAATGAGATCACATCGGGTGCACCCAAGTATTTTCCGTCTTGGGCCGTGCCACGGCGGTAGCCGCATGATGCTCTCGAGTCGAGGGTATGGCGTCTATATTTTCTTTTGGCTATTTTTTGACTCATTGATTGTCCTTCATACCATACTCCACAATCCAACACTTGATACTATTCTAACAAATAAAGGATGTAAAATTTGAAGTCACGGCCTCTTGTTTTTTATGTTGTATAGAATAAACACACTATAACAAAAATAATATTTGTGACAAAATGTGAAGTGAAAATGCTAGAATCGTCACTAAATATACATAATAAGTGACAATATTTTTGCTTTGTTACAATAATACTTTGTAGCTACAAGTATTCATCATTTAAAGTTTCACTAATTACAATTAGTGATACATATTTAATGATAATTTCATGATAATACCAGTATAATGACGACTATACTTGTTGTGACTAATAATCACTACATTTGTTTTACTAATTATTGATAATGATAACAACTGGTTTGTCACTATTGTTGTGGGTCATTATAAAAAAAATTAATATTAGTGAGAAAAAATTGAAATGACAATATTAAAATTGTTGGTAGATATACATAATGAATGATGATAATTTTTTTTTTTTTGTCACTATAAGAATCTTTAATGACAAGAATTTCTTTAAAGTAGCCACTATTGACAATTAAAGACATATGTATAGTGATAACACAAATATAGTGATAATCAGATTTGTTTGTTATTAAGTTGTCACTAAAGATATGTCACTAATTGTCAATAGTGACAAATGTTTCCTTGTCACTAATTATCAAAAGTGACAATTCTATACAAATCTTAACACTATAAAATATGTAAAACTTATTTTTGTGTTAAAACAAAAATTCTAATAACTAAAAATTTATAATTAGTGACAACTTTTATATTGTAATTTGATATTTGTCATTAATGTTTTATTTTTTTTTGTAGTGGATGACAACTTATATATAATTTTTGTCACTTATATATATAAACTTTTGAGAGTGATTTTTATGACCAAATAAAAATTCATGTTGATGTTTTTAACTAATGTAGTTGACTATTGTTATTATTGATGTAATGAGTCTTCACAAATATATTTAATGTAATTATTGTTAACTAATAATGTTATTAATTTATTGATACTTGTGCAAGAGACTCATTGATTTTTTTTTAATCTTTTGATAACATTTGCTTTATTTTTCAAATATCATTTGAATTTCCTTTGACATAAATGGTAGTATTATCTTCTAGCATGTTCATATGTATACGTATGATCATCAATCTAAATATTTTTTCTACTCTATTACTAAGTTCATTTTCATTAAAAAAAATAATACATTAATGACAAAATATTAAGTGGCAATGTCAAAATTGTCACTAATTGTAAATTTTTAGTGACAAGAATTTTTGTTTTGTCACAAGAACAGGTTTTACATGTTTAATAGTGACAAAATTTGTATAGAAGTTGTCACTATTGATAGTTAGTGACAAGAAAATTGTTGTCACTATTGACAATTAGTGACACACTTTTAGTGATAACTTAATGACTAGTTGTCACTCTATTTGTATTGTCACTAAGTTGTCATTATACATCTTACTAATTGTCAATAACGACAACTTTAGAGAAACTCTTATCACTAAACATTTTTATAGTAGCAAAGTAAACATTCGTATCACTCATTTTTTATATCTAATGACAATTTTAACATTGTCACTTTGTAGTGTTTTTTTTCTTCATAGTTCATACAAGTAGATTTATTTCATTCCTTGTCTATTTTTAATAATGCAGATAATATATTATTAATCTTCATACATATTTCTCTATGTGCTAATATATAGAGTATATTTCTCATCTTTAATAACCTTTTCAATTTATTTTATAACGAAATAAAAATTAGTAGTACTTCAAAAATTATAGTTAATACCAATTTTCATATTGCCATCCATTAATTTTTCTTTTTTCTTTTTTTTTTGGGTGGGGATATTATGGACGTGGATGATTGGGACTTATGCAGGAAAATGGTTGGTGTGCTCGAAATCTTTGAAATTGCATCTTGCAAATTCGAGCAAAAAAGACCAATCAACAAAGAATAACGGAAGCATGGAGAAAAAGAATCCCTATCAAAAATGCCTTATCATTTTATCTTCATTATTGTTTTATCTCCAAACAAACCACACAATTTTGGGGCGGTGGCCATTCATCCTCCACTTGTCTTCACCCCATTCCAATTGCTTCTTTTAGGCTTTAGTTTATATTCTTCCAAAAAAGAATAAATTTAGGATCTTTACAAGATTGCACCAACATGCCCAAATTGGGCAAGTTTATAGTCTACAACTATACATGCTCTTTTTGGTTCGTTTATGGAATATAGTTAGTAGGTTAATCACTTTTGTCGCCCTCAAATTTTGATATTGTCACATTTGCTCCTTAAATAATAAAAGGAAATTGATATTTGCACTCCGAAAAATGATAACCACACTCCAATCCTCTTTATTTTTTATTAAATTACCAAAGTGTCCATATATTATTTGAATACATAATTTCTCTTAATATTTAAGACAAGTATAATTTTTACTATATTATTCATCATTTTTAAGGTTTCTCTTCATATTTTTTTAATGTCTGATCATCATTATTAATTATTTAAAATAACAATTAGTAATAATAATATTAGCTTTGTTGCATACATTAGATAAAATTGGGTCAAGTTCTCTCATATCAGGTCAAGTGTTTTCTTCATAGTTTTACATCATGTGTGTATTAATTAACTCCTTTTTCTTTTGTTATTTGAGTTGATGTCAAAGAAATCACATGAAATAGTGATTTGAATCTCATATCACTGGTTTTATTGTTACTTTTGTAAATCCTGAACTTATAATACTTAGAAAATTTCTTTATGAAAAATAGATTATATTTCAAGTTTTGTGATGAAAATACAATTTAAAAGAAAAATATCCGATATTAAAAAATTAATCTATTATATTTCAAAAATTATTAACTTTTAACAGCTATATGCTTCTAAGAATATAATTACTACGTAAAAATATAAAATAAGTTAATAGGAAAAAAAATGAACAAAAATTATGTTAAAGTGGCAATATATATTGTCAAGTGTGTTCAAACACTAAAATATGAAAATAAACCTTAAAAATGATGAATAATATAGTGAAAATTATATTCATCTAAGAAAAATTGTGTGTTCAAATAATATATATGGGCACTTTGGTAATTTGATTGAAATTAAAATAGATTTGGAGTGTGGTTATCATTTTTTAAAGTGCTAATATCAATTCTCATAATAAAAATAGTACATTCGTGGCTATTATAATCCATTGGTGCATGCACTAAAATTTCGTTCATTATGTTTCCATTCAAGTGGTCAAGTCATGTCTGTCGGGATTCTCTATTTTTAAATTGTATTTTATCTCATATTTTATTATTTATAAGATTGTGTGTTAAAGGAAAAAAATTTATATATACACATAACATGCATATAAGTAATTGAATAGAAGAAAAGAATTTAAAATAGAGTATCTTTTTTTTTTTTGTTTGAATGAAACGATTACATTATTATATCGGATATCGAATTAACAATCGTAATCAGCAATTTCCTATTACAAACTACTAACAATGAGCTACAAACTAAAAACAAATAACTACTATATAAATAGAGAAATAACCCATGGTGGGATCAAACCCATGACCTCTAAGTCATAGGGTCCAGGGACGGATCCAGGGGGCCGGGGGGGGGGGGGGGGGGGGCCCCCCCGAGACTTCAAATTTTCAATGTCGGGTATATATAAGTTTATGTTGTGGCCCCTCCTTCAAATATATTAAACGTTTGTTAGAATTGTACAAACAGAGGCTATAGCACGGTTGGCGCTGCAAGGCTGCTTAAGACACTGACATATCAGAGTGGTTAGGGTTCGAGTAAGCAGTAACTCTTCCTAAGCTTTGTTTTTTTTTTTTTTAATTATTTAGATATCTATTTTAACTAGTTTAACATAAAAAGGGTGCTTGTTTTGAATTAAAAAACAATTACAAAGTTGGAAAAGGAGGTCTTATTTTCTTCTACTTTAGATATTTGTTTTCAATTAAAGAAATACTTATTTTGAATTAAAAAATAACAAAAGAAAAAACGGTAGTTAAATTGTCAACATCTCTAATATTAGTTTTTGAAATTCTCTCCTATACTTATTAAGATTAAAATTAGAATTAATAATTTTTTACCTAAAATCTATAAGAAGCACTTTTTAGAAGAAAAAGTACAACATCTACAAATCTAAAAGTAAAAAAAAGTCTACTGGCATTTTCAAAGTTTTTATTTAATAGTATTTCGAAAAATTGTCATTATAATACTATTGAGATTTTTCGATTGAATTATCTTTTATCTTTTTGGTGTTATTTTCTTGATTCGCTTAATTATGCTTTGATTTGTAAAAAGCAAAGCTTTATTTTTAAGAAATACTTGCTTGTATAAAATGGGCAAAGTCATTTTGTTTTTTTAGTATATATTTTTATGTGTATTTTCATATTCAGTCGTAGTCATCTTGATACGTAGTCTGTTATAGATGAATTTTATGATAAAAGAATGTTGTATAAAGCTTAGATAGATTTTTTCAAGAATTGCTTGTATACTTCAACTAAGTTAAGTTTTATTAAAAGTCAAATTTTTTACATATGATTATTGTTATTTTATTTATCTATTAAAACTAAAAAAAATTGAATATTTACGTACAAATTTTGTCAAGAAAAATATTAGCAGTAATTCGGCCCCCCTGACGTTTCATTCCTGGATCCGTCCCTGATAGGGTCTCAGTCTTACCACTAGGTTAAGACATCACGAGCTTAAAATAGAGTATCTGGATGTGTGTGATGTGCTCGTTCAGCTTATTAAAATAGAGGAATTTATTTTATACTCCAAACTAGATATAACCCCGTGCCAAGGCACGGGATACTGAATATGCAAAAAAATACTTAAAAATGTATATCAATCATTACATAATTTATTTATATATAATTTACAAAAAAAATTAGTACGTTGTTGGCAAATTTCATAATGAAAATATTAAAAGATAAAATGAGAGGTAACCATCATCATTAATAAATTGACTCAATTTTGTTGGTTATCATTGAAAAATTTAACAAAAAGGGGGAAAATAATAAAATAAAAGACAATTTTGATAATTTGAACGTAAATAATTATGATGAAAAAAATTTTAATTATTATATTGAATATTATTAAAAATCCTCGATTGCTATGTTGAAGAAAGTTAAAATATATAGTCATATATTGATATGCGTGGGTGAAAAGTGAGAGCATATGCTTTTATCATGTAAAATTGAAAAAGAAAAACTTATAAAATAAAAAAAACAAACGAAAGAGATTGCCAAATTAACAGTTACATACTTCATTCTTTTTTGCAAAGTACTTGACATCTCAAAAGTTTATAAAATTGATATTTATTTTGAAAAATGCTACAATAATTAATTTTACACATAAATATGAAGTCTAAGCAAGGTAAATGATTATCCGGCATGATAATAGAGCAGAAGGGGATGTAAATAAATATAACATTCGTAATAATAAAAATAATTTCAAAGCATAAGAAATAGTATTATTAAATTAATACACGTGTAATGTATATATATATATATATATATATATATACAAATATAGAATAAATATAGATATATTCAAAACCACATGACAAAAAGAAACTAAGATAAATTGATCGTAAAAAGAAAATAAAAGCACAAATTCTTAGTATATTATGAAGGAAATGCAATAAAAAATTGTGACCAAAAAAAAATTATTTATTTATGATAAACATATATAAATATTAAAGAACCAAATTAATTCAGGGTAAATATCGTAGAATATACATACATAGAAGAAAGAGTAAAATAATAAAAAAACACTTTTTAAAAGGATGCTTTCACAATCGTAAACCTCATAAGAGAACCAAGGAAGAAAGAAAAAGAAAACACATTGAATTGTGAAGGAATAATTTTTTTTTATAATAGTGTGGTGACCTCGTTATGAAGTTTTCAAAAAATTAATTGAAATGAATTAACTAATAGAGAATAGCATGAGTTGTGAAAACTTTCCTTCTTAATATCACATAATCCCATGATTTGTGGGATTCACACGTATTGTTAGCTAATGAAAAAAGAATCTTCCCAAAATTAAAGAATTAGTTAAAAGAAAAATTGAAAGAATTAAAAAAAAGAAAAGAAAAGAATCAAAAATTAACTAATTAAGAAAAGAGGAAATTCGTCCATTGTTAGAAGTAAATTAAATGAAGACAATATTATAAAAAAATCAAAAATTATAAATTATATAAAAAAAGATTTACTATCATAAATCTTGTTCCGCCAATGAGATTTTTTTTGTAGAATTAAATAATTCAAAATTACCGGAAAATATTATTTGGTTCAATTGCGGACAAAATCAGTATAACACCAATCTGCTGTTTATATAGATAATATATATATATATAGATATAGATAGATTAATTTGAAGTTTGAAATTTGAAATTTTGATTAAATAAAGAAATCTATTAGTTATCAACTTTATCCAAAAAGATATGAAGTTGTTAAAATTAATAATTTTATTGATTTAAATTTAATATGTATGTAGAAAGATTTATTTAATTTTGCTTATGTGGCAAAATTGAGTTCAATTAAGCCATCCACATGTGCGCTTACTTGAATGGCTTCAAAGGTTGTGTTTTATTATATATAGATGGTGAGTATTCCTAATTCCGAAAATTGGTTTGCAATTTGTGAGTTTTCATAATTTCCTCTAGTCATTTAAGTGGGTTTCACATGTCTATGGTGCCAAATCATTTTGGTTGATAAATTTATTTATTTAATTAGTACTCAAATTCAAGTTGGTACGAAATGATAAATTTATGTTCAAAATGAGCCATGTATGTACATGAATTGGAATATGTGGGAATATGAATAAATTAAGTGTTGACTCTCAAGTCTCTCATATTGGAATTGAAAAAACAATGATCAGATGTCACTTTATATCACCCAAATCGGTAAAACATGGTTTGCGAGCATCCAAATTCTATGAAAGCATGAAATCCTTTTCTTGTTTTTTTTAATTCAAAATGAAGGGATACCCTAAATATTTAATCAGACAAATCCGAGTTAATAATCATAATCTTGAGCTATAAAGACTTTATCTAACTCCATAAAAAGGGAAAAGTCATAACTTGTGGCAGCCTATATTTGAACGCAGGACCTCTCACATAAAATGGGAGGTAGGTATCAGTAGACCACGATGTCTTTGGTAAAAAGTGTGAAATTCTACATGCTTCACAAACGACCAATGACCAAGGCCGAGCCCCAATATAAAAAAGACAAGTAAAGGTTAGCCCACAACCGATACCTGAAATCGAGACCCAATTTTTATGAATATTTTGTGCTTGATCTTGTGAATTTCGACTACTTTGGGCCTGGAATTTAACTTGCAACCCAGATCTTTTTTTTTATTGGGCTCTGCACAGAGAAAATTAATGTAAAACATTTACTTGTGTGTTTAAAAAAAACAGTCGAATCTTTTATGGGCTTTGGATCCAGAACAAAGTATAAAAGATCGTAATTTCACTATAAAAAAGAACAAGAAAACCAGATTACAAAGCTATGATCACAAAGTTACAATTGTGAGTTTTGAGTTATATATATATATCTAAAGTTCTAATTTTGATTTATTTTGTTTGCATTTTCTTTGTAATGATAATAGTTCATGGATATATATTATCGTGACGTGAACTTGAACTCAATTGGTCAAAATGTCCAACAACCGGTAGTTGCCAACAATTCATCACAAAAAAGCTTATGAAAAATAATTAAAAGAGCAAAACAAAACGATAATTTACTTGATTTTACCAACAAGGTCCAACACAATTGGTAGATAATTGGATTCCTTAAGTATACTGTTCAGGGCTCGATCGCTGGCCGTGTGTATGGAAAAGGCTTTGTTGGGAGAGGCTGTACCCACTTCGGTAATCTCTCTGCCTCGAAAGGATTTGTCTTCCGCGTCCAGTTGGGGCACGTCCTTGGCTATAAACCTTAAAAAAAAAAATTACTTGCTTTTGACAAATTCCATGAAATTCAAGTACCAGAAGTAAGCAATTGTTGTATATCCTATTCGCCCTGTCTCATAGATAATGTCCGGTATTATTTTTGTATCCCATAATATTTGTCCCTTGCTATAAAAGAGGGTTTTTGTTGAAATACCTAACTATATTACTCTCTTTGTTTATTTGAAAAAGATTGAATTAAATAATTTTTGTTGTATAACAATAATCAAATTAAGGAAAGAAAGTTTTGTGTATGAATAGCAACAATTAGAAAGATAAATTTATTTATTGTTTTATGTTTTATGGGAAGGATAATGGTTTAGCAGTAAAGTGGCAGAAAATTCCATTTGTTAATATCTATTTCTATTTCTATTTGTAGTATTATAAAAGTATGAGTGGTTTTTTGAAACTTTTGATGTACCTAATATATCCCCATCTAATTTACTTTTTTAATGACAAAAGAGTCAAATAATAAATAATATTATATATCAACAATAATTAGGTATATTATTTTATTAGAACTCTACAATGGAAATACAAATAGATGTTGCATTGCATTATGTCACTTTTCTTTATTTTAATTTTAAATCTTTATTTTAATTTCAATTTTCGCCATGTAATTCACTTTTTTGATGGCAAAAGAGTCAAATAATAAATAATAAAAATAAGTCGTACATATCTAGAATAATAAGGTGTATAATTAAATTAGTATTCTATAATGAAAGTACATATGTAGTTGCACACAAGGACTCTACATGAAAATTACATATAGAGGACTATATGAATGAGTGATATATAAAAAATAATAGAAAAGAATCAAATGTAAAATTATATAATAGAAATAGAAAATTTATAAAAGTACAATTTGGTTTTTGAAACTTTTGCTATACCTAAAAATTTCTCCATGTAATTCAATTTTTTAAAGGCGAAAGAGTCAAAAATAAAGAACAAAACTAAATTCAAATATCTACAATAATAAGAAGTATAACTATATTACAACTCTCAGTAAGGTTACTCCTATTTATTTATTCATTAAAAGAAGAAAGTATATTAATAGTGCAATATCCCAACATATAACGCACGACAAAATTACAACAAATTTACATTTAATATTGAATTCTAGGAAATAGGACACTTTCCCTCATGGTCTTGGGAGATTTATTGACATCTGTTATTGTATTTTAATATTTGTCACTTTCATTTAGTTATGACTCGCACAACACTTCATTTTTATTTAATCGCCTTTCTTTTTACATTAAAGAGCTTGGCTAACCTTAATTGTGAAGGGTTGATTTCATTTTATTCGTTCAACTTACTCATTTTGGCATTGCATCGATCAACTATAGTCTTATTGCTATAAAAATTCAAGAAACACGAAAAAAATAGTAAAAAAATAAAATGATTATACAAGTATCTAGATTTTGAGCCATAATGAAGAGATTATTATAAGAATAAAGGACTTAAAAGTCTTAATTTTCGATTAGCTTAATATCCTAAAATATTAATTTAATTTTTCATGTCAATCACTACTTTATATTAAATAATTATAGCTTATGAATTAGTAGTTTATTAGTTAAGCATTTTTTTTTCTTTTTTTAGGGGTACAATAGTTATGGTTCAAGTTTTGGATTCATATATCAAGTTGAACAATATCTATATATATAAATTGTTTTAACGAGATCATATGATCCACGTGTGACACACGTGTTGTTTACTAGTTCCTAATAAAAGTTCAAGGGGCAGAAGATGCATTTGTTAATTCCTCATAAAAGTTCAAGGGGACGTTTTCAGATTGATGGAATACTACTAATAAATTGATGAATATGCTAGATTGTGGAACGTAAATTATTATACATTGAGCTTCTAATCTAAATTATTTTTAGGAGCTTTTGGGACTTCGAAACTCAAGATAATTACATTCATTAATATAATGAAATTTATACAGTATCCATTATACACTATCGTGTTAACTATAATAGGATCTAAAATCCCAAAAACCTATCAAAATCACTTAAGGAATGCCAGGTACTTGTTGCGGAAGTGCCTAAAACACAAAGATAAGTCAACGCGTTGGGTAGGAATCTCCAAGTTCGTAAGCTTTGACATTGAGTAATCGTTGTAAGTGGTTAGATGGGGGTGGGGTTGCTGAGGAGATGGAAAACCATGCACATGATTTTTCTTTTTCTTTTTTTTTTCAAATATTAATTTTTTTAAATATGTTAATTTAACTAAAGTATTAATTAATTTGTAATAATTTCAAATATATATAAAATAATATGTTAATTTAACTAAAGTATTAATTAATTTGTAATAATTTCAAATATAATTTTTTTTATAATTTATGCTACTTGGGCATCCAAGTGACATTTTTGTATCCTATTCTGCACACCCCCAAGTTCATACGAGCCAAAATCCCCAAATTGAAATAGTCATGTGCATGATACGTAACTATAATTCTGGCCAAATTGACAAATTTCGGTAATGTTTGCATTAATTTGCGATTTTTTTAATAGATACAACACCAATTTTACCCGTGTAACAAATACATGACTAATTTTGCCCCCCTACAGTTACGGGGCTAACTTTGCAATATTGTATGAACTCAAATTACATCAAGTTGAATAGTTAGTGTGCTAAGCCACTAGCATAGTTGGATGTCTAGTTGTCTACCCACGGAAACTTTAGTTTGCTTCCGAGTTCCAACTCAGCCGCACTTAAATGTATTTCACAAAGTAAATGAGTTATACCTATCATGTAATTGGCCAAGCGACTTACTTTATGAAGTACACTTGAGTGGGATCTGAGTCGGGAGTAAACTAGAATTTTCCACCCACCAAATACCACTCCTCACACTTGGGGGACCAAAAGTACCATTTAGCCTTAAGATGCCAAAATTACATCCTTACTTTCAAGAATTTTCCCAAACATTATATAAGATTGGCTTACTCACTTAAATTACCTTGCATAAAACATTTATATTGATTCTAATTCAAATGCAGAATAATATCACTATCTCATCACAGACACATCCTTTCCATTCTTATTACCTACAAATATTCATGTAAAAATAATGCGCGTCTTCTCAGTTTAATTCCCTTAAAAGACATTTCTCATATTTCTTACCATCACTATCTAATGCTGAATCCCGATCGATCATCGAGGTGGCGGTGACGCCATGAGGCGTTCCTGGTCAGTCAGAGCGTGGCGGAAGTGGCAGCGGTGACCATACGGGCAGATATCCCCGGCCAGCACCATACGGCAAACCTCAGTCTTGTAGCGTGGGTGCCTTATGACCGGCCGGAGTTCCTTGATTCCATGTGCAAACTGACAATTCTCCCCGTAAGGACACGCGCCGGTCTCCTCCCACTTGTTGCACAGCTCTGTTTTCACCATTCCTTGATTGTACACATCCAATTCCAATGCTTCTTCTTCCCTTTTTGAACCTGGTACATACACTCTTTGCTGTTCTCCGCATGCACATGATCAAAAGCCCAGTAGAGAAGCCAGTTAAGGAAATGTCAACAAAAATTAGGATGCAAGCATATCAAACCACCTAATGATTACATATTACAATTAAATAATATCTCAGGAAGCTAGAGATAGAGGAGTAACAATGAAGTAAGGGTATACAATTATTCAAATTGGATTAAAGCTTATAGAAATATTTGCATCTTTCATGTATGAACAGAATTGTAATTAATTATGATAAAGAGGAGATTTCCTTTTTACACTTTATGAGTTTTCTAATTCGAACTTGATTTGACAATACCAAACAAATAATCACAAGTTAATAACACCTCGTTGTTGTATATTACAATGCAATTGTTGTTCATTTTATGTGATTAGTTTCGGTATAACTAAATCCGGCTTGGAACAGAATTTCAACAAATCTTATTACCAATGGATCATGAGATTCAAAGAGCATACTCTTATAAATCAAATATAAGTATACAATACTTGTCAAACAGTTTGTCCAACATGCAAGGAATGTACAAAGTAATAACTAATTGTAGTTGAGTACCGCTAATTTATGAAATATTAATTAGACAAATATAAGTGATTAGAAATAAGTGTGACTTGTTTCATAATTGTTCACCAAGTAATAGAAATTACATCATTTTCATCGTGGAGATTATAGATTGAATCATATTCGACGTGGAAAAATTATACTAGAACTGAATATCTTATAATCAGAATTTCAGATTTATGACGTCAGTAATTCAAAAACCGTTCACGTGGAAGGAATGGTAAATCAGAGATCGGATTGAGTACTCACCGATGCAGCAAGGGGTTGAGTCACTGGTTTATGGCTAGCGGTGTCGCCGTCGCCTGTCGAATTCATCTTCAGATAACCACTTGAGCGCACCGCAATGCTCTTTGGAAGCGAAACTCGTTCGGTGCTCCTCCGCTCGACGCGATTGTGTTCAGCGAAAGGTTTAGGAGCCGGCGCCGTCACGTGAGCGGCTCGCGGAGCGGCGGCCGACGGAGAGGCGGCAACGCTGAGGCGGTTGAAGTCGGAGAGAAGGCAGTGGCGCGAGAAGAGCAAGGCGGCGCGGTGAGAGAGATCGGCGTTGGAGAGGCGGAGAGTCTCATTTTCGCGGCGGAGCGCGTCAACCTCTTCGATTGAATCGTGGAGCTGAACGAGACAGAGCTTGTAACGGTTGTAGAGCTGCTGGTACTCGAGGATGCAGCTGGAGTCGTGGAGGCGCCGATCGGTGTCTCCGCCGTCGAAGGAGGCGGAATCGGACGGAGAGTTCGAATAGTAGCTCTGGAAGAGCGAGGAGTAGAAGGAGGCGTTGGAGTTCACGTACGTCGGCGATGTAGGCGAGAGAAACGGATTGAAATGTGGCGGCGCTGCTGCGGCGGAGGCGGAGGATTTGTCGCCGGCGGAGGAGGTAGTAAGGGCATGGTATGAGGTATTCTCCTGCATTTTCCGACGATGAATTACAATTATGATTCAGAGGAAGTATATAAAGCGTGAGGAGGAGGTATCGTGTGTGCGCGGGTCTACGGCATAGTGCGTGTTCAGAACAATCTCAGACGTTGATCATGAGTGTATAGGTGTGATTGATGTAGTGGATTGAAATTTTGGCGGGTAAAAATGCGAGGCTGTTTGGTGGGTGGGGACCATCTGAAACCGTTGCAAGAAAAGCCTAACAGAAAAGGGAGGATAGTGACATGCCTACAGTGCTGATTATGCAGTTAGTTGAAGTTCCTTGGTTAGTCGGGGTTTTATTTTATTATGAAAAGTGAGTTTTGAGGGTGATGGAATGTGTGGATACGTACGAGATTTGGTCAATTAATTGCAGGGAAAAATTCGAAACATTCTGCACCAAATTTGTGATTGGTCAATGATCATTTTCTTTAATTGAACATTTAAATGTAGTTAATTTGTGTTTTTAGTAGAACTTCAGCTGAACTAATATATATGAATTTTATGTGACCATTGTACGAAAGTAAATATGTGATAAATGTAAAAATGAGTGGTTATGATTTGAAGAGCGAGAAAATTGTGAAGTGGAAATTTCTTCTCTTTACATTGTAAACACTCGTATATATCTGTCACATATTTGTAACAAATAATTTGTTAGTGTAATACGATTATTGTTACGTAGTAGAAGATCTTTTCGTGGGTTTCATTTAATTGAAAGGTTGAAATAAAACGATAATGGATAATAGTATTATGAGTTGCAAAATTTTAAACTAAATTTGTATAGTCTATGCCTATATCTAGAGAAAATTATTTTTTTAGTCCGTTAGCTTGATATTCCTTGCGTTTTAGTCTTTTAAATTGATCAATTACAAAATTTGTCTGTTATTTTAGACTTTTTGTAATTTTAGTTCTTTAGTACTTATAAAATTGGTAAATTTAATCAGTGGCATAGTCCCCATAAATAAATCAGGCCCAACATGCTTCCGAAATAAAATTTAATTTTCATAAGTTCATACATTTGCTTGACCGCCGTATCACCGGATATTCAAAATCCTCATTTTTACGGGTTAGATAGTCTTCCGAATACCATTTTGAGGGGGACTATGCATTTTGAGGGGGAATATACTACGGACTAAATTTACCAATTTTATAAGCACAAAAAGACTAAAATTACAAAAAGTCCGAAGATAACGGACCAATTTTGCAATGTGTCAACTTAAAGGATTAAAACGCAAGGGAGACGCAATTACTTACACCCCAATAGTATCACGAAGCGTTTGATAAATTCTCAATTAAACATTACATGGCGTTTGATAAATACTGAACCGGATAAGTCCAAGTTTTCCAAACATTACATGGCGTTTGATAAGTACTCAATTAAACATTATCAAATAACCTCCCAAATATTATTCATTGAAAGCTTTGGGTTGATGATGTGCAAGTCTAGCATAAAAATACTTTTGCCATTACAATTTTTTTCAATTTCTCAATGAATAATAATTACATGTAAGTTGAGTAGGGTAGTTGATTAGCGTCCCATGCACGTATGGTAAGGTGAAGAAGGTCCTTCCCAATACAAGTCTTAGTCAAAACTCAAAATGATAATGAAGGTGGCTAAGAAAATGCTTTCTTAACTATTTTAAGCAAGCCAATCATCTATATAAATTCAAATCATATCACGGGGAATATATATATATATATATATATATATATATAGTTGCTTCTTTACTACAACTCTTAACTAATTCTTTATTATGTACTCATAAAAAGGTCATACGACAAACAAAACATTAGTATGGTTGTCCGATATATGCATGCATATTTGTCCTTTCAGTTCTTTGTCATGTTTGTTCATATATCGCTGATATCAAGAAAGTCTATTTTCTACCAAATTTTAGTTTGTTAAAATGTAAATATGAGAGAGACAAGTCTACCTGCATGTATGATCTCAGATTTGGTTCAAATGTGTGTAGGTCCTTTTCAAGTCATTGTTTGAGGCATGCTTCGGACAATCGCGTAGTTGGGGAGTCCACTATTCGAGTTTTGTGGCAATGCAGAATGATAACGGTTGTTCCCTTGAGATAAAATAGTTTTTTCAAAATCAAAGGAGAATCATACATATCCATTATCTCTAAAGATTCGTCGAGAGATCAAGTATACTAACTATTAAGGGAAATGAGTTAAAGCGTACAAATTAAAAAATTTCAACCAATAAGTCAACCTTGTGAATGAAAATCTCTAGATTGTGGTTCAATAAGGCATTTAAATTATGAAGATTCAGTTATACACTTCGGAGTTAAATCCAGCTCCTATCGGTTCCTAGGATAAACAAGTCTTATCTATAGAGTTTAGTAAGGTTAACTTTTAACGACTGCGATGCGGAAGAGTATTCTTAATAGGAGATCACTTATATAAGAATGAATAGTAGCTACTTCACTGTTAAAATACAAATGAATTCAAAAGGTTGTCTAGGGTCAAAATGCACATAATCATGAGAACAAAACTATTATAGAAATTATTATGTAATGTCTTAGTTTACACAAACATCTCATCAATTCAAAATATCACGTTCATTGAACATTCTAGTAGATTTGATAGTATTCTGCTAAGACACGTTCAAAACCACAAATTATCTTTGCGATGTAATAGTTTCTAGCTTGAACTCTATTAAACGTACGTCTCCACATACTTTAAATTTCATTCATGCAAGTGAAGGAATATTGTTGGAAATTGGTTAACATAACTTGAGGGTTTAGCCTAAATTTGACCAATTATTAAATGAATTTTGTATGTCGGATACAAATTTTTTGACTAAGATTAATCTTCTCTGAAAGTAGATGAACTAGTATATTTAACTACTTAAATTCAATTTTAGATGAATGAGAAACTCATGTCCACAAAATGAGTAAATTAAATGAAGTATTGAAATATGTGGATATATGAAAAGCCATGCATGGCTATCCTAGATGGAGTTAGAAACAACCAGATATAACTTAATATAAATAGCTAGGGGTATAGGGTAGGAGTGTTGATCAAAACCTCTGTAACACAACCTAAGGCGCATCGTGATAATTCTGTAGTTTTATAGAATTATCTAGGTTTTATTCGATGGTTTGCATCCTCTTTCGTCGTTTCTTGTTAGTTGTTTTGAGTCTTTGTACCGCTTTTTTGTTGTTTTCGTGTTGAATCGTCTTTAGTAGTAGTCTTAGTTGTATTGGTGTGTTTTTATTATGTTTTGAGTGTTTTTAGTAATTCTAGAGTTTGGATGATGCAATTGGATGAATTTGTGTTTTATAGGCCCTCGTTTGCATAAATCAACGATCGGGAGGAGCAAATTGCAGAGAAAAGGAAGGAAATCACAAATTAAGGAGAAAAGATAAGAATGATCCAAAGAAAAAACCTGCAACTCTCACGTCATGCCATGGCATGGTACGGCGGGCGTATAGGCAGCCTATCCCATGCAGAAAAATGAACTAGCCATGCCATGGCACGAGACTTGCGAATACCAGCTCCTTAATTTCTATCCAGTGACCAATTAGCACTCTTTTGACCATATCTTCTCACCACATCTCCAAATCTCATGATTCTAGCAGGGTTTTAAATTTAAGAAGATATGCTTCAACTTTTCTATTGGGGTCGTACTCATTGAAAGTCGTTAGATTAGAGAAAATCGAGCAACAAGTGAACAACTGTGGTTGGATAGGGAAAAAAAAGGAATTTTAGAGATTGGAAAAGATTTTTAGTCACAGAAAAGAAGAGGAAAGAGAAGAAGATGTTTTTAAAGGAACGGGGATAAGAAAACATGTTTCAAGCAAAATGAGTGAGTTATTACAAGAATATGAAAGATACAAGCGAAGATCAACATTACGGGCAAGAAGAATATTGGGTGTTCACGTTTATTTCTTTTCTCATTGATTAGATCTTTCAATTGTTGAATTCAATGATTGCAGGCATAATTTTTATTTGTTTTTGCTTGTTTTTTCAAATAATATGAGCTAAATTTGTAGTAGGCATACCCTAGAACTCTAGTTATTTGGATTTAATGTAAAGTTTTATTTGTTTTTAGTTTGATTGTTTATCATGTTGTTTGTTTAATCTTGTGTTTATGCCTCAAAAAGATTGACCACCTATTTTGAGTGTTTGTTTACTCAATTGAACTAGGCATAGGAATATTAAGTATAAAACTTGGATTAAACAGAGAAGGATACTGAACTTACAATCGGTTAATCTATGTTTTTTTGTCTATGAGGATAAAAATATACCCTTTGACCCTTTTTAGCTTGAATAACTGGATCTTATAAATGTGTCTACTTTTAGTTTCTTCTTGCATTGACATATGGGGAAGACTAGAGTTAAATACGCTTCTATGTATTCGATAATTACACAAAAGTATATTAGTGTTTAAAGTTAGCAATTGAGATGATCATAGAACTAGAATTTAATTTATTGCTTTAATCCTGTAACTGGAGGAAAGGAGGGAGCCTACTTTTAATTATATTGGACAATTCTCACTTGATTCTTGCTAGTAATTAGTTGGTAATTTTTATTTTCGTAGTAGATTAATCATATCATCTTTTTATAAATTGGAATTTGAGACACTTGGATAAAATTTTGACGCTAATTCTTCATAAATTTAATTAAGTCTCTGTGGGAATGATATCCATACTTTGGTACACTATTCTGATCATAAATTTATATATGCTAAACGACCAACACATCGCGATTGGCCGGTTGAGAGTTAAATGGATCGGTCGCGAGTTGATTGTAAAAAGACCGCACTTTTGCAATCGGATTCGATTTTCACATAAACCACACCCAACCGCATTACATATAAATATACTCATATATTCATCAATTACTCCTTCGTATAGTTATTGTAAATCGATTGAAATTAGTATCAAAACATTATATATTGTGTTGATTGTTTACATCAGTATATGAATAAGAATATATATATATATATATATAAAAAATAACAATTGATTAACATATATATATATATTAATCACTCTTTAACATATATAACTTTAAACAACTAATTAATATTAGTACTAAGCCCATTATATTTTATTGATAGTATTGTATACATAATATTTAAAAAGTATTTATTAATTAATCTCCGCCTCAATACTCAACAATGTCCTTTGCACAACATATTTTAATATATTATATTCATACTAATTTTCCCCCCATATTTGCAGGTTTGATACAAATTCTTTGATCAACTAGTAATTTAAAAGGAACTTAAATATACTTGCTTCTATTGTCCTAGTAACAAACTCCTAATCAAGTTAATGATGGGTAAGTGTAACATGATAGTTGGACGAGAAAACAGTTAACATAAAGCCGAATCTTGTGATTTCTCAATAAATTAAATGTACATGTGTGTGCTTGAGACGCTAAATTTAAGTGTTGCTAATGGATGCTAGTGTCAGTAATACATTGATTGTTAAATAGTATAATATTGTTGAATATAAAATTACTTCACTAGTTTCATCAGAACAAAAAATGCCAATGCTTGGGAAATGTACATTTGTTCTGGATACGATTTTCGTTTTATAAACAATATTTATTTTAGAAATAAATGTGTTGGCTCTGCATCTTTGTTAAATGGTTTAATAAAGATGTTAGAAATTATTTTAGATCATTAAATTGTTAGAAAACACAAGTAGACTGCAAGATTCGATTCGAGGCTTGTCAGACTGGGCTCAGGCTAAGGTATCCCAATATGGCTATACATTGGATCGGGCCAAAAAAATAATATTAAAACTTAACCCACACCATGTATACCCCTAGTGTTTGGGCACCAAAGTATGGAAGAGGAATTTGTGCAATTGGCGGTGGGCCACAATGTGCACTTGCCCCCCTCCCCCCCCCCCGCCCCACCCTAGCGACTTAGCCTGGCCTGGCCTGGGGTCGTGGGTCTTGGCTACGGGTAGGACTGTCAATTGAGTTTGGTCTACCCAAGTCCTGACGGCTCAGTCCGCTAATATATGAGCTGAGCTTAATTAAATATGAGCACGATTGAGTTTGAGCTTCATAAATTGTGAGTCAAGTTTGAAGTTAACATGGCTCAACCTGAAATAAGCCCGATGCAATCAAATGTTTTTAATGTATATTAGCCATAATAATACACTTTATATTAGACATTTAAAATGTGTCATTATCAAGTATTGACTATTGCATACTTTTAACATTTTTTTTACAAACAAGAGGATCATTTTTTAGTGAAAATCTATCTTACTCGTGACCGTCCTTAGTGGTCTGTCATTGGTTAAATGACTTATGTGTCTCAAGACAAATATCAGTAAATGTTAATAAAAAGAATAACAATTTTGATACTATTAGAAAAAAAATTAAATTGAGTTTTACCAATTCCATGGGCTAAGAAAACAAAATTTTGAACCTCTACTTTAGTGTAGGTTTTCAACTGCAGATGAGAATTTACAGTAGATAAATTAAATTATTTAGTGAAAGTCTCAAAGCATTCTTGACATTCACTTCTGGAGGTAATTGTTTCACTATTGTGTTTAATTTTATATCTATTATTCTTAAAAATTGTTAGTGTAATTTTTTTTATCTCATTAATTATGCAAAATTAGAAATTTGTACGCATTAGTTGAAGTAATTAAGAAAATTTGTTTTGAGTTGGCCCGAAATAAGTTCGAAACTCGTAAAAATATGTGATTCGAGTTTGGGTCGAGATAAAAAGAAATAATATGGGTTGAGCTTGAGCCTATGGGTCAACAAGCCTGATATTGTTTGAGCTTGAGCGAGTAAAACCCTGATCACAAAGCCCGGTTGACAGCCTATCTATGGGTTTATGGTCCAAACATTGGGTTTCGCCCACCCCACATATACCTTTTTGTACTAAATAAATTAAAATATATCTAAAAATCCTACCCTCCCTGCTTGTATACCGGTTTACGAGTTTAGATGCTCTTTAGAGAGAGGCCTGTTTTTCTTCTAATAAATGTTTATACAAGTGATCTCATACATGAGTGATACGCGACATAATAATTAAAGGATTTGAATGCTCCACACACTGAGAAATTGATCAAGTATTGGGTCCAAATAATCAACGACCGTAACTATACGAACATGGTTGCATGCAAGTCCGACGGATGTGTTGAATGGCAATTAGGCACGTGCCCAAGTGGTTGTGTCCTTTCAAACATAGATTTTCAACCTCTATAAATAACACCTATAGGTTTCAACCAATCAATTTCTGCTTTCTGCACTACAGTACTCATTTATGTCCTTCTTCAAAGAAAGTTCAAAACAAGTGTTTTCCATTGGCAAGATTTTTAGTGTTGCTATCTTGAGATAAAAGCATTTTATTTTGGAAGAAGATGATTTTGTAGTCATTAAGCACCAGTATTGAGCAATAGCATCTTCAGGACACAGACTTAAACACTTGCCTCAACTTTGTAAACTCTCATCCATTCTAAATAATCTTATATCAAATTTATCCTACACTTTGACATGCAAACTTGCACTAACAATATTAAGAGTTGTGCTTTTCCCTATATTAGTTGTACTTAAAATTAGTGTGTATTAGTTATACACATAAGCTGCCATATAGGCAAGGGTGATGGGATAAATATAAATATCCCAACATTTTATTTTTATAAGATGTAATTCATTATTCACAATTTTATACCGTTAATAAAAATCCCCTTTCAATCTCTTCTCTCTCTTTCCTTTTCTGCTTTCGTCTCTATTCGTCCATGGAGAATTCAAATTCTTAACATGGTACCAGAGCTTCGTTCTCTGTTCACCATCTATCTCATCGATTGAATCGATTCTTCTTCATCGATTGAATCAATTTTTTGTGTTCTTGATCCTGTTCTTGACCGCTGCGTTTCATATCAAACCCTAGAGCAATGGTTGATCCTATATCTACAGTTACCACCACACAAAGTTCTTCTCCAGCAATTGATTTCTAAAATCCATTGTATCTTCATCCAATCCGATATGCCTAATCGCGATCTTGTGACAGAAGTTCTGCGCGGATCAAAGAATTACAAAATATGGAGCAGAGAAATAATTGTTGCTCTTGAGGCGAAAAACAAAATCGGATTTATCGATGGCTCTTGTAAAGCTCCAAAAGAAACTTCAGAATTATTTCCTTAATGGCAAAGATGCAACGCTTCAGTAAAGTCTTGGATCCACAGATCATTATCAAGAGATTTAATCCACGGTGTTGTCTACTGTGAATCATCAAGCTTGATTTGGAAGGACCTAAAGGAGCATTTTGACAGAATTAATGGAGCAAGATTGTATGCTCTCTACAGGCAAATCAATACACACACAAGGTACAAATTCTGTAAGTGAATACTATTCAAAATTGCGTCAACTTTGGGATGAATATGATTCACTTACACCATCACCTGCTAAAGATGTGTCAAAGAATATAATGATTTTCAATCACATTAAAGATGTTGCAGTTTTTATGGGCTTACAAGAGTGTTATGGAAATATTAGGTCACAGATATTGATGATGGATTCATTACCATCTCCTAGTCAGGTCTATTTTATGGTTTCTAATGACGAAACTTAAAGGGGAATTAATGTACAGACCACAAATAGTGACTCATCCATTGCTCTTATGTCTAGTGTTTCACAAGGAGAAACTGCAAAACCTGAACAATATTGTGATCATTGTGAGTGGAATGGACACACTACGAAAACATGTTTTAGAATCCATGGTTATCCTCCTAACTGGGGCAGAGGTGGCCGTAGAGGTAGAGGTGGTGGTATAGGAAATTCTAGAGGTACCGGAATCGGTAGGGGATTTAATCTATGAAGAAGTTACAATACAAATTCTGCATCCACTTCTCAAGACAACAACTAAAGTTCCACTGAAAAAGGCCAAGTTGCAATGTAACTACCACTAATCAACCTACATTTACTCAAGAGCAATACAAGCAGATAGTGCAGCTCTTAGGCAATTTCTCAAATGAGTCAGCTCAAGGTCTTATCTCTACCAATGCTAATAAGGCAGGTATTGTTAACACAGATATCACTCATTCTTCTCATGACAAAGTTTTTGATGGGATCATAGATATTGGTGCAAACCAGCACATGATCTCTGATGCTTCTCTATATGGATCTTATGATGATGAGCATGTTAATATATCTTCTGTGAAATTGTTGAAATTAGAGTAGTTTATTCTGGTACTGTGAAAATAAATGGTTTGAAACTTCTTAACACCTTATATGTGCCAGAGTTTAAACATAATTTGCTTTTTGCATCTAAGCTAACTCATGATGCTCATATGTTTATAAGTTTCTATCCCAAATTTTGTGTTATACAGGAGATATGGAGTGGCATGATCAGGGGGATTGGTAGACTCAGAAATGGTCTTTACCACTTACAACCAGTCCCCATTGATCTAGTCAATGTCTTTAAGAATTCTCAATTTCCTTGTAATTTAGTTGTTAACAATGTTTCTATAGAATTTGTTTCTGTTAGTAAAGCCAACTTGTGGCATCAATGATTTGGACATATGTCCTTTTCTAGGTTTATTTTCCTTCTTGATTTGAATGTAAAAATCAAAGACAATACTAGATATTGCTCTATATGTCCTCTAGCTAAGCACAGTAGAACTATGTTTCCAAATAAGTCTACCTTCACTACTTCTATTTTTGATCTTGTGCACATTGATGTATGGGGTCCTTATAGAGAGATTACATATAATAATGAGAAGTATTTTTTAACAGTGGTTGATACTAGGATTTTTTTTTTATGCAAACTAAAGTTTATGTTTATGAGATTCTTAAGGAATTTTTTACCTTTAGTACTTAGTTCTCTGTTAAAATCAAAAGGATTAGGACTGATAATGCATGAGAATTTTTTAGTAAAGAATGTACTAGTTTATTTGAATTTCTAGGAGTTGTGCATCAAAGTTCCTATCCTTACACACCACAACAAAATGGAGCTGTAGAAATGGAACATAGACATATCTTGAATGTAGCTAGGGCTTTAAAATTCCATTCAAATCTGCCTATGAAATACTGGGGTGATTGTGTAAAAACTATTTTTTATATTATCAATAGAACGCCTACCCCTATCTTGAAAGAAAAAACACCTTTTCAGGTTCTGTATGGAAAAAAATTATCCTATCATCATCTTAAAGTCTTTAGATGTTTATGTTATGCAAAAGTTCTTACACAGCATGATAAGTTTTAGTTTAGATCTAAACCATGTGTGTTGATTGGATATTCTACTACTCAAAAGGGTAATAAATTGCTTGATTTAACTACTAAATTTATCTTTGTATCCAGAGATGTTATTTTTTATGAGCAAATCTTTCCATTTGCTATATCACAGAACGATCAGGCTAATAAAAATTTCTCTTTGCATGATGTTCAACAATATTATGATGATTTGATTCTACCATATGCGGTTGATGACAATAATCATAATGATACTATTGATGTGAGAGTTGATAATCCTATCGATAATGCTAGTGATAGTATTAGACAGGGTAATGATCAACATGTCGGTATTAGGAGATCCACTAGGACTGTTAGACCACCTGTTTGGAGCAAAGACTATGTTCACCCTTTATTACAGACTCTAATAATGTCACTAGTTCTACTAAACATCCTTTGTCAAGATATGTTCGATATGATAAGATAAAACCTCAATATAAATCCTTCTTAGCTGCTATTTCTCAAGACAGTATTCCTACTAGCTATGATGAAGCAAAAATTGATAAGAAATGGCTTGAAGCCATGGAAGTTGAAATTAGTGCTCTTAAATTGAATAAAACCTGGAGAGTTGTTGATTTACCATCTGGAAAAAGACCTGTAAGGTGTAGATGGGTCTATGCTATTAAACATAGGTCTGATGGTAGTTTGGAGAGGTATAAAGCAAGACTAGTTGCTAAGGGTTATACTCAATTAGAGGGCATAGAGTACACAGATATTTTTCCACCAGTTGCCAAGCATGTTACTGTCAAAATTGTTGTTTCTCTTGCAGCTATGTATAAATGGAATCTCTGAAAAATGGATGTTACAAATGCATTCTTACAAGGGGACTTAGAATAAGAGGTTTATATGGTACTGCCACCTGGCTTCAGGAATTTAGGTAACCACTCTTCTAACAAAGTTTGTAAATTACAGACATCGTTATATGGCTTAAAGCAAGCCAGTAGACAATGGAATCAAAAATTTACTGAAGCTATGTATGCTTTTGGTTTCACACAGTCTAAGAATGATTACTCCTTATTTATCAAATTCAAGGGGAGTAAAATTGTTATACTTCTTGTTTATGTGGATGATATCCTCATAACTAGAAATGATGAAGGTTTGATAAATGATTGTAAAGGTTTTCTGAACAAAAATTTTCATATGAAGGACTTGGGGGAGTTAAAAAAATTTCTTGGGATTGAAATAGATAGATCAGATAAGGGTATCTATCTAAATCAAAGAAAATATACCTTGGACTTATTAACTGAAGCTGGGATGCTTGGCAGTAAACCAGTAAGTACCCCTGTAGAACAGAATGTTTAAACTTTATGATATGCAAAATAATGATAATGATGATCCTCTGGTGAATAATGTCTCTGAATTTCAAAGAATTGTTGGAAAATTAATATATTTGTGTCTTACCAGGCCAGATATTAGTTATGGTGTATAACTATTAAGCCAATTTATGTATAAGCCTAGGAAGTCTCACTTTATGGCTATATATAGGATTTTGAGGTATTTGAAATGTAAACCTGGTCTAAGTTTACTTCTATCTTCTAACAATTCTTTGTCTTTGAGAGCTTTCTGTGACAGTGATTGGGCATCAAGGAAATCATTAACAGGTTATGCAGTGTTCTTGGGAAATTATCTATTATCTTGGAAAGCAAAAACATAGAATACAGTGTCCAGAAGTTTAGCAGAAGCTGAATATAGATCAATGGGGACAGTTACAGCAGAAGCAATATGGATAGTAGAGATTTTCAAAGACTTGGGTTTTGACAAGTTGCTTCCAGTCAAGGATTTCAATGACAATAAATCAACCATCCAGATAGCTGCTAACCCTGTGTTCCATGAGAGAACAAAGCATATGGAGCTGGATTTACATTTCATCAGGGACAAAATATAACAAGGAGTCATTACAATAGAGTTCATCACTTCAGCTGAACAACCTACAGATATTTTGACCAATCCTTTAAATGGGCAAGTTTGGTGTCCTAGATTTATATGGACCACAACCTTGAGGGGGAGTATTAAGAGTTGTACTTTTCCCTATATTAGTTGTACTTAAAGTCAGGATTTTAAAAATCGGACCAGACCGGCCGATCCGACCGCCGTCCGAAGCCTTTACCGGTCCGATCCAAACCTCAAACCCGTTCTAGCCTGAAAACCGCTTAAAACCGCTCGACCCGCGGTCCGACCAGTGAACCTCTAGAACCGGTACAGGTTCAGTAAAATTGGCGAGTTTCCAAATGGGAAAGAAATTGGTCAAAATCAAATTCTTATTTTGATATTTTCCATAATTCAACCCCAAGGCCCAAACTTTCTTTCTCTCTTTCACGCAGCAGCAGCAGGCGAGGAGCATGGTGGGTTTCTCTTTCTTTCTCTATCTCCATTGCTTTACTCTCACTTCACACTTCACACTTACGCAACAGCAGCGGGTGAGGTGCAAGTTCACAACTTCACACTTTACTCTCTATCACTATCTCCACCTCTAACATTGATTATTTGGTAAATAAATTGAAGAATTACAACTAAAAATCAAAGAGGAATTTTATGCAATTTTGTCTTTAAATTCTTGGTTTCTAGCTACTTTGCATAATTGTGCAATTTTCATGTTCATAAATGAGTTACTTACGACTTACGAGTATGCATTGTAAAGAGATTTGAATTATTTGGGGCTTTTGTAGAACCCTATGAATTTTCATGTTTATTGGGGTAGGGTTTTACATAATTTGAATTTTTGGTCATTTGCAGATTGCAACCAATCTTTTGGAAAATTGAATCATGGGATTTATGTGGCCTTGTCCATGACTTTTCAGTTAATATAATTTAATTGTTAACCTGCTCTTATGACCTTATTTTCCCTCCACCTAAGTTAAGGTAGAAGCTCTGCTTATAAATGTGAAGTACTGTTTCTTAGTATCTTCGGCAAACTACTGCTCAAATTGTTTGTTGAAGAATCAGAAAGTAGTTTTCTTAAACTTTGAACTGCGTGGACATGCCTCATAAATAATGATAAGCTAGAAATATTACATGAGTTGATTATTGGAATTTGGAAGTTTTATGTGATTTATGAGATTTATGTGGTTGGCAAAGTATAAGAAGTTTTATGTTCAAATAAATCAGTTGAGACTAAAAACTCTAGCTTTAGTATGTTAGCATTTTGTGGGCTGTCTAGAATGGGATATTGAAATATTGATGGATTGTGGTGGAACAGAACCGGGTTTCCTTTAATTTTGTGAAGAATTGTCTAAAGTTTTGAAGGAATTGTGTTTACTTTGTTTGCCTAGACTTTTTCTTTATAATGCAGCTTAAGAGTTGTTCATAACGGCCTTTCATACTTGTGTCAATTATCAAGGAATGAAACTTAATTCCCCTTTGAATTTTTTGCAGTGATGTGTTGTCTGGTGAACAACATAGGGAAGAAAATGGTTCTAGTTCTAATCCATCTATTCAATCAATAAGGGCCAAGACTGATATAGCTTGGAATCATGTTGTTGAAAAATTTAATGACGGGAAGAGATCTATTAGTTGCTTGTATTGTGGAAAGGTGTCAACCAGTGGTTGCATAAATAGGATGAAACAACATCTTGCAGGTAAGAAAGGTGCAATTACAGTGTGTCAAAAAGTCCCTCCTGATGTCATATATCAAATGGAAGACTCACTTAAAGAAATTACCACAAAAAAAAAAAAATCCAAGACAGTTATAATATGGAAAATACATATGGCCCTCCTATTTTTGAAGGGGTGAACAAAGATGACGAGGAAGAGGTTGGAGAAATACCTAGGCAAACATAGGAAAGGACTGGAAGTGCATGATCTAGTGCTCAAAAAGGAAAATCGCAGGTTGGTCAGAGCAGCAAAGTAAAGCCATCAGTCAGAATTGGTGATTACTTTGCTTCAAGGATGACTTTGGGGGTCCCAACCTTCGAAAAAAAGTGTCTTGGTAGGTAAGGAAGCAATAGCAAGAGCTGATATGGAAATAGCCAAGTTCTTTTACGTTACATGCTGCAATTGCAATTGGGTCGGGATATAAGGTCCCCAATTATCATGCTCTTCAGATTCCTCTCTTAAGGGATGCAAAAAAAGAAGTTCAATTGTGGGTTGATAGTATTCGCAATACTTGGGCAGAATATGGATGCACAATCATGGGTGACGGTTGGTTAGATAATCGAGATCGTACGTTGATTAATTTTCTTGTCTATTCAACTCGGGGAACAGTATTTTGGGAATCTGTGGATGCATCTGACATTGTAAAAGATGCACAAGCATTGTTCAAAGTGTTTCAAGAAGCAATCGAATGGGTAGGTGCATCTAATGTGGTTCACATGGTAACTGATAATGGAGCAAATTATGTTGCTGCGGGAAAATTGGTAGAATAACGTAATGCATCTATTAGTTGGTCTCCTTGTGTAGCACATTGCTTGAATTTAGTGATGAAGGATATAGAAAAGATGGATCAAGTTGCTGAAATTGTGAGTAAAACATCTCGCGTCACTAAATTTGTGTACAACCACGGTGTTTGGTTGGCTTGGCTAAGGAAACACAAAGATTGGACAGAAATAATTAGTCCAGAGGACACAAGGTTTGGTACTACTTTTACTGCTTTGTATAATGTTTACCATCACATGCACGATTTAAAAGTTTTAGTAACTTGTAAAGAGTTTACTGATTCAAGACTAGCAAAGGGGAGGAAAACAAAAGAAGTAATTAACATTGTTCATGATATGAAATTTTGGAATGATTGCTTGACTATTGTGAAAATTATGGAGCCTTTGATGCGTCTCTTGAAAATTGTTGATGGGGATAAAAAACTCTCCATTAGGTACATTTATGAAGGGGTGCATATGGCACGCAAGGAAATCAAAAGCTCTTTATAGGGAAAAAAAAAAAGAGTTTGTACAAGCCATATACACAGGTCATCAAGAGTCGTTGGGAGAGAAAATTGAGGAAAGATATACATGATGCTTCTTATTACTTGAATCTCGTCTTTTAGTATGATAAAACATCATTTTGTGAGAAACCTAAGGTTATGAATGGTATGCTTGAAATGCTTTCCTCTAAAGGAACAGGTGGCAAGACAAAGTTGGCGAATGAAGTGCGGTTATTTCGAGAATGTGCTTTTGAGACATGCCGGGACACACAGCCGTGTAAATTTTCTTTATTAACTTCGATTGAGTTATTTCTTTATTATTTTTTTTACAATGTTATTTTCTTCTTTTTTTCTTCCCTAGATGAATGGTGGAGATTGTTTGGCGGAAGTGCACCTAATCTTAGAAAATTGGCAATTCGAATTCTTGGTCAAGCAAGTACATCATCCAAATGCGAGAGGAATTGGAGTGTATTTGAACGTATACTTACCAAGAACAGAAATCGAGTAGAGCATCAAAGGTTAAATGACATGGTGTACGTTCATTACAACTTGAAGTTAAAAGATAGGTAACAATAATTTTATTAAACTTTTATTTATTATTTCTTTATGTAATGTAATTATCACATATCACCTTGATAAATTTACTTTTATAAATAGTTTAGGTGGCTCTTGAAGCCTGAAAATTTTGATCAAGTCGATTATGAGAGTATTGACAAGATCGATTTTTGGGTTGTTGATGATGAAGATGAGTCATTTCTTGATTATGAAGATATTGAGAACATGCTTTATGAAGAATTAGATCCTCCAAGAATGGAAAGAGACCGTCATCGTCCTCGAGAAGGTTTATATGTGAATTATGTAGAAATTATAATAAAAACAAGTTTTAAATTATGATAAGTGATTACTATAAAATAATATACTTTAAACTCATTTTTTTATTTTGATTAAATGTAGATGATGATAATGATCAAATTGATGATAATGAGGCTGTAGAGGTTGATGATGATGTAGACTTGTCATCTTTTGATCGTTTCTACATTGAAGATGACTTGCATGATGTCTCAATCGGAGTTGGAATAGGTGGTAGTACTAGTGGTGGTTGCACGAATGAAGATGATGAAGAATGACTAAGGCGAGAGGATTGAGCAACTACTTTACTTAATTTTAAAATTAGATTGCATATTTGAAGTTTGTTAATTGTTATTAACTAGACTATGTTTATTTTGTTGCACTTTTATGTTAATTAGGTGCCTATTTGGATATTTTTATTGGATTTGTCGTTTGTCGATGCTTAAATTCTAATGGTTTTTTTATTTACATTTTTTGTTGCATATTTATGTATTTTATTTTATTTTATTTTTTTATCAAATTTTAATATATTAATAATTAGTTATATTATAATTATGACATCACCAGTTTGACCACGATTGAACCACGGTCCGACCAGTGAACCTTGAGCCGGTAGATTTTCCAGTTCGATAGCCGATCCGAATTTTAAAACATTTATTAAAATTAGTGTGTTTTAGTTATACACATAAGCTGCCATATAGGCAAGGGTGATGGGATAAATATAAATACCCTATTCTTTTATTTTTATCAGATGTAATTCATTATTCACAAGTTTATACCGTTAATAAAATCCCCTTTCAATCTCTTCTCTCTCTTTCCTTTTTTGCTTTCTTCTCTATTCATCCATGGAGAATTCAACTTCTTGACAGACAGGATTGATGAATAATCAAGAGAAAGATGGAATCGCGGTATTAATTTTGTTCTTTTCCTCAATATTTGTAGAAATTAGAATGATTTCTAACTGTGAAAGTTATAGCATAGCCTTGGGGATGATGTATGAGAATGATTCTTATGGGATTTAGAATTTCAACTCATGTTACAAACCACAACCATTTGTCTATAATGTACATGGGCGTCATCATATAAATTAACTAAGATTAATTATCCCAAAAACATCCATTTGAAAATTGCTGAAAATTGATAACTAGAATTTGTGAGATGACTATTTCCAATTGCCGTGTATCAGGGACGACTGAGATTGCCACAAACAATTTCTGCTCTGTTTTGAATTAATATTGGATTTGTAAGTATTGGATAAGATCTCAGGGCTCGTTTGGACGGGCGGATTTGGGCTGAGGGGATTTGAAATGCCCAGCTCAAATCCATTATTGATGTTTGGCCCAAAACATAAATCTGTGGATTTGAAATCCACCTTTGAGCCCGATGGATTTGAAACCCAATTTCTAATGGATTTGAAATCTTTACATTACCCCTGTCATTTCCCGTCTCTCTCCTCTCTGGTAGGATTATGCCCTCAGATGCCATAGAGAATAGTATGAATGGGGCATCTATCTTGTATTGAACTTAAATATTATTTATAATAAAAGGCATCATTTAAGTTTTCACATAATTCTTATCTGCATCTATAAGTTGTGTAAAATATTTTGTCCATATTTTCAGTGTGATCCCTCTACTTCCTATGGGATAGGAAGAGTGACACTAGAGAGATCGATCTTGATTACTAAAACAAGTTCACAAGTAATATGAAGTCTTTAATGGACAAAAAAAAAGACTTCCAATACTTGTATAATCTTAACTCTAACATGGGAGTGCCTGTCTAGTATCATGGGATGATAGGAGATTAAGATTGTAGGCACATCAATGGAACTGATATGCTCGAACACTACTCGCATCGATTCTGTCACATGGGTTTTCACTTTTTGACTGTTAATGACAGAATTGATTATGCGTAATAGGTATATGTGAACCTTTGACCTGAAGTATCAGGCTGAAGATGCACTGGTGACGTCAAGTCTTTCACTAGAGTAGTTACACCCAATTCACCCGTTGGTGGGATCAACCTCGAAATGCGGATTTGATGGGCAAGTGGTAGTCTTAACAGATATCTTAAAGGGATTTGTTCTCTCATGAGTGAATGAGAATGTACCCTATGTAATTATATATAAATAGAGATCAAAGTCTTTGGCCAAAGCAAATGAGACGATTGTGCTAGGCACCAAATCGATCTCAATGATCTCGTATCATTATAATTTATGCATATGGTTAAGTCTAGTGAGTTTGACATAACCATGACTCGCACTTGATCGGGGAACGTGAACGAAGGGTTTATACATACACGGTATTTACGATTGAAAGGTTATGGAATGATCCATTCATTCATATTTCATTTGGGTTACGAAGTGGGCCACATGACTGGCTAAGTGTTACTCACTTCCTTTGGTTTCCTCTCATTGGCAAATGAAATGAACCTAAAAAGTCGCGCTAAAGAATTGATGAAGAAAATTGAAAAAGGAATTTTCTATTTTCTATTTTATTTTGGAGAGATTTAATTTATTGGATAAGTTAAATAATTAATTGCTTATTGGATAAGATTAATTATTAATAAATTTATCTAATTAATTTTATTATTTAATCAATATATTTATTTATTGGATAAAATAAATGATTAATTGAATAAATAAATTAACAAAACAAAAGAATTTCGGGCCCTACATGGGGCGTCCCCATTAGGCTAGGATGAATGATCATATTGGTCTCTTTTGTTTTGTCTTGATCAACAAGTTATTGAGTAATAAAAGGGCTCTCTTGACTTTAACCTAAGAAAAAGAGAATACATTACATGAATTGTAACTCTCCAAAATAATAAAAGAAGAAAAATATCCTCCCTCTCTATACACAAAAGTCGTCGCCCCTATAAAGAACAAGAAGGGAATTTTTCGTCATCAATTCGCGCATGATAATTTAGAGGCAACGTGATTCGTTGTTGGATTCATTTACAACTTCAAGAATTGAAGAACACGAGGGTTGAAGAATTCAAGAAATTCATTAATCTAAAGTTTAAAATAAGAATTGGATTCTCCTACCACCTCGCTTCAACGGGTAAGTCGGATTTACTCGCTAATGCATGCTTGAGATTCAATTATGCGAATTATTGTGCACTTTTGGGTTTTAAATTAAATTTTTGAAATCCTTCCGCTGCGTTTATGTGTTTTTACGCGAAACCCAACACTCTCAATGCTCACAGGTGCGCTCTTCTATCTCTCTCTCTCTCTCTACGTAGTATCTCTCTCTACCTATTCTCTCTCTCTTTTTCTCGATCTCTGTCAATCCAAATTTCAATTCGGGTTTTGGTTTTATCACTTTTTTTTCTTCTTTTCGTTCAAATCTGTAGTAATAGTTCGAAATTTGGTAATAATTTCCACTAATGCTTCAAATATGGAATCCTAGTGATTTAATTTGATTAAATTTTGGTGGTGGAAAAAAATTGGGGCTGAAATATCAGACATAATAAGTTTTAAGGTTAATCGATTCTTTATGTGTTTGTTTGTGGTGGATTGGTTATGTGTTTATTGATGAATTTGTAGAAGAAGAAACATAGACAGCAAGAACAGTGTTGTGTGGGAGGTGTAGGCTTTTGTCTCATGGACATATGATTACATAGAGCCAGTTTTTCATATCACATTTCTATCTACTGGTTTACAGGAAAATTCAAACACCCGAACGCTCTTGAAATTGCTTCTTAGTTGGATTAACGTGTTTAAAATCAGGTTTATCTCATCACAATTCTATTACATTCTGTTTTGTTGTGTGATTTGTATATTTCTCATTTTTTACGGTCACGTGCGCAAGTTTATGCTATTTTTTTGGGTTTGATTTGTATGGAGTTATGTTCGAATATTGCCTAAATGTAGAGAACTTATGGCTGTTTTGTTTACGGTCAGGTGCGCAAGTGTATGCTGTTTTTTTGGGTTTGATTTGTATGGAGTTATGTTCGATTATTGCCTAAATGTAGAGTACTCATGGCTGTTTTGTTTACGGTCACGCGCACAAGTTTATGCTTTTTTTTTTGTTTTATTTGTGTGGAGTTATGTTCGATTATTGCCTAAATGTAGAGTACTTATGGCTGTTTTGAGGAAGTTATTGGTTTAATATCTCGAAATCATAAAAAATGTGTATGTAGGTTAAATGGATAATAGTCAAAGGAAACGTTCAAGAGCGGAAATGGAAGATGACGAGGAAGAGACAGAAATCATTATGTCTTTTTTGATTTTTTTTAATTGGGATTATCAGATCGTGGTATCATAACAAGTACCTGATTACGGAGTTGTCAATGAATGACAATGACAAAAGAGCTCAAGACAGGGCAATTTGGATGAGATCTTTATGTCACGAGCCTACATGCATAAGCTAATTACAACTAAATACTAAGACATTTAGTAAATTGTGTAATATAGTGTATGATGAGGGGGGATTGGTTGCTACAAAGAATGTCACTATACAATAAATTGTGGCACTATTTTTGCATATTCTTCGTCATGATTAGAAAAATAGTACCATTAAAACTACATTAGTGCGATCGGGCGAAACCATAAGTAGACAATTCCATACTGTATTGAGAGCAGTGTTAAAGATTGGAAAGCTCTTTGTTAAGCAACAAAGAGATCGAATATATCTTGAAAGAGATGCTGAAAGATGGAAATGGTTTCTAGTAATAATTTAGCACGTCTCTTGTATTTAATTTTGTAACATTTACCATCGTAGGTCTAATTGTTTACGACATGTGTAGAATGCAATTGGGGCCTTAGATGAGACCTTTGTCGAACTCACAGTCCCACCTGAAGTTAAAAGCAAATATAGAAATAGCAAGGGTGCTTTAAGTACCAATGTTTTAGGAGTATGTGATGCGAATTTGAAATTTCTCTATGTACTACCAGGATGGAAGGGCTCTGCTTCAGATGCCCGAGTACTACGTGATTCTTTACAAAGGCCTAATTGCTTAAAAGTTTGTAGGGGTGAGTTGAATTTTATTATGAGTTTTATTTGTTTAGTTTTTAATTAGTATCTAACTTAGTAATGTTGCAATTCCTAGATAAATATTATCTTGTGGACGTGGGTTATACAAATGGTCCTGGTTTTCTTGCTCCATATGGAGCGACTCGTTATCACCTTAATGAGTGGAGAGGAAACACTCCAACAAATTATAAAGACTTGTACAACCTTCGACACTCTTCGGCAAGAAATGCAATTGAAAGGAATTTTGGTTTGTTAAAGAAACGATGGGCTATTCTACGTACTGCAAGTTTTTACGATTTAAAGACTCAGATTAGAATTATCAACGCATGTTACATTCTACAAAATTTTGTGCGTGGTGAGATACCCGAAGATCCTCTATTGGATGAAGCGGACCGAGAGTTAGAAAATAGGGAGATAGAAGATTATGCCAACAATGACGAACAAATAACAACTGTCAGAACTACCAATGAATGGACAACATTTCAAGATAATTTAGCCATGCAAATGTTTGAGGAATATCAAGCTCGGCGAACTCAACTCATTTAGACTTTTGGTTTATTTTGCATTTTTGTTGTTATCATTGAACACTTTGTTATTTAGTTTAAGTTTTTCTTTTGATTTTAACATTGAACACTTGGTTGTTATTCATGCTTTATATCTTCTAAAAACACTTTATTAATGCTTCTTATGGTTAAATATTGATTGTCCCGTTTTTTATTTTTTATTTTTGTGAATATATTATTTAAGTACTTTGCCTAATTTTCTGACGTAGAAATGGGGTTATTTGCATCCATCCCCCCTGAGGTATTACGCTTTGGCAAGGACCTCCCCTCTTGTTTTAAAATTTGGCATCCACCACCCCTATACAAAAATATTATATAAACTACTTTTTATGCCCTTAGTTTGTATTTTGATTACCTATTTTCTATTTTTCATTTCATTCCTTTCCTTTTCTTATTAAATAAAAAGAAATGAATATAAGTTAAGCTTATGAAAATTCTTAATTACAAATAATTTTAATGAAAATTAGTTTTTTAATTAGAAAGAGTTATAACAAATATTTTAAAGTAAAAATTAGAAAGAGTTTTTGTATCCACAAAATATATACCAAATTTTTTTTTCTATCTTAAATACTCATTTTAAACCTTTTCATGCGAAATAACATAATAAACAAAAATCTAAAAATTAAAATAGTAGTTTCGCTTTGATCTCCTTGCTTAAGTCCTTGTAGATAAATATGAAGTGAAAACTGAAGACAACGTATGAATTATTTGATAAATTAAGAATCTCATTGTTTATTTTCACTATCATATTAAATATATTTCAAATGATAATATTTTATTTCCAAGTGAATTTTTAATTTTGTTTTTATATTTATTTTACTTCTTATTAGTCTTATTTCTACTGAGTACAAAAAAGAAGAAAAACACGAATTGAAAAGAAGAGGACAAGAATGCATAATGGGACATTCAAGTTGAAACTAAATTACTCAATGAGTTTTCAGATTTTTGTTTATTACAATAAGCAATAATGTAAATCTATATATAAACTTTTTTATTTTTTATAAAAGAAATAAAGTATTACTGATTTGTTAGAAGTTGTTTGAAACATTAAAAATATAATTCAATAAACACACAAAGGAAATTGGAAAAATACATACCAGGTTTATTTAAAATAAGTTTGATATATTGTTGCTATACATATTTTCAGATAAAAGTAACTATTCATTAGAATTAATGAAAAACTATCATGAAGGCAATTTTTATTTCTTTCTTTTTTCTATTTAATAAGAAAAATAAACGAATGAATTAAAAAAATAAAATAGGAAAAATATATAATTAAGGGCAAAAAAGGTAGTTTATAAAAAATTTTACACATAGGGGTGGTGAATGCCAAATTCTAATAGATGAGGGGAGGTCCTTGCCAAAGGTCAATACCTCAGGGGAGGTGGATGCAAATAACCCCGTAGAAATGAGTATGAATAACAAGATGAAAAGTGGAGCTGCTACAACTGCAAACAAAGCTAGATTTATGCTTACGGATAAGCGAGCATGGGGTGGTACTTCTTCCAAAGGTGATACTTCTGCCGGTGGACACTTTGAGGGTAATATTTCGTACATGCATAATAAGAATTAAGAAATCTAGAAGGTATTAACTTGAGCTAATTTGTATATATACACTAAATTATATGTATGGTATATACAAATTAGTATAGATAGAGACATGTCTAAATTTACTGTATGGTATAAGTAGGGCATTAGAGAGATTTTGTACCTAGCTAACTGGGATTTTACAAAAATTTGGGAAGTGGCATGCATATATACATGTATACATACATATACACACACACACACACACACACACACATTTGTGGATCAAATCAGAGAGATAGTAGTGGTTTTTTAATTTAGTTTGCTGGCATTAATTAAAATTCTGACCTCTAGAAAATGTATTCTTGGTTTCACATGTCCATTTGATGAATTTAATTTATGCAGTTGATATCAGTGACAAATTGTTCTGGGATTTCTGCCAGGAAACTTTTTCCAAATAGTTTTGGTGGGTGCATGTCATTACAGCCTTAAGAAATAATGTTTGTGGCGTCATTTAGCAGTAATTATTAATGTTTGTGGCATTACATGCTTAGATAGAATGAGCAAATATATCCCTGTCTAATTTATATTTAGAATTGATATCCAATTATAATTTTCTTTTACATGTTCACTTTCAGCACTCAAGAACAAGAAACAATCATATGTTTCTTGGAACAAAGAGATGGATAGTCATTTAGCTAAGGTTTTGACTGACCAATGTGGTTCAAGGAAATAAGTGTGACAGTGATACTTGGAAGCCCCAAACTTTGAAAGCTGCTATGGCATATTTAAACTCCACATTGCATCTCACATTGACAAAGGATAACATAAAAAATAGATTAAAAAATTGGAAAAAGTATTTTAGTATTGTTTCTGATATCCAAACTAGACAAAGCGGTTTCACATGGGATGAGGAATGAAAAATGATTATTGTCACATCAGATGAGTGGAGCACATGGACTACATATGTTGAGGTAGTTATATTTTTTTAACTGGAAAAAGTTATACATATTAGCTTAGTTTGTGATGATGAAATTGTTTGATCAATTTTTATTTAATTTGTGTGATTGATATGCAGTCACATCCTGATGCTAAAGGCTTGCAGAAGAAAATCATAAATAACTGGGATGATATTGTGTTTTTGTGTGGAAAAGATAGAGCAACCGGTCATGGTGCTGAAAATTTTGAGGATGGTGTTGAAGCAATGGGTGAGGAAGAGGAAAATGAAGTAAATTCAGCTCCTACAATGCAACCAAGAGTACGACCATTGAGCTCAACGGATTCTATGCTTAACAAGAGAAAGAAGTTAAAAAATGACTCTTTGGCTAAGGTTGTTGGTGTAATAGCTACTTCTTTTCAAGAGTTTGTGGCTAGCAAGAATAAAAAAGAAGAGAAGCCAAGCGGTATCGAAATACATGAGGTTGTTTCAAAGATACCGGGGCTTACTAGTAATGAGATATTCACAGTTGTTTGTAAGTTGATGAATGGTGATGTGGATGAGTATAAATTGTTGAAAGTTCTTCCGGACGAGAGAAAAAAAAAGATTGGGTGAATTTTCTTATCAATTCTTAAATCTTAGTTAATATGTAACTCTTACATAAGAACTTCATTAGGAAGACTTTTATTTTTTGCAAGATTTTGGGATGCTTACTGAACATGTTGATAGAATTTTTGTTATTGGACTGGCTATTATGCTTATTGTTACTTAGATCGTGTTATAACTATATCTATCGATGCTTATTTGAATTACTATAATTCACTTGTTTGGAATGACGAATAATCAAGGTTCATGAAAATAGGTATAGAAATATTAGTATTCTAGTTGTATTATTATAGTTTTATAGTTTATAATAGTAAATTTTTTTTTTTAACATTTAGCAATATATAAATCAAGTAAATTGTTTAAGGATTTCAAATGCTCTAGTATGTATAGCCAAACAATGGAAATGAAATCAACGGATTTATAAATACTTTCACAAATTCAAATATACCCAAACAAGAGATTTCCAATTGGGTGGATTTCAAATCAAAGAAATTTGAAATCCATTCATTTCAAATCCCCAACCAAATCCAAATTCATCAATCCAAACACTCCCTTAAACAGTTAAGCTAGTCAAAAGCCAGTCAAAATTTAATTCGATAGATAAGTGAATATAATTTATACCCCTTGATTAGTTTAAGTTATGTCAAACTCAATTTGAACTCGCCTCAAGAAAAGGTTGAAAAAATATAAAAGGACCACATGATATATCTTGTTTCTTTGGTACTCTTTTCTAAATTATATAAATTATTTACAGAAGCTTTGACGATAAAGTTAATTAGTACGCGTCTCATACTTCAAGAATAGAGATTAATGAAAAAAATTCACCCATAGTTCAAAAAAATAAAAAAAAATTCTCCCATAATTAATTATTTAGTACTTTTTTTTGTTACAATTTAAGTACTACTATTTAACTTTGACTGCCTATGTACTTAGGTATAGTGCGGAAGCCAAATTACCTAGACATGAGGCAATAAATAAAGCCACATGGTCCCTCTATTTACACAAAAACCACTTGAGTTTGTGTTAAACTATTTAACTTAAATGTGAATGTGTTGGGGTTTATTGGAGTCAGATAAAAAAAGTGGGCCGAAACAAGCACTACTACAGAAATGACCTATTGCAGCGGTTTTTTTTTTTTTTTTTACCTATTACAGCGGTTTTAACCGCTGTAATTGGTTTACACTATTATAGCGGTTAAAAAACCGCTGTAATAGGGACCAATTACAGCGGTTATTTCAATAACGCTGTAATTGGTGGGTTATTATTTTTTTTTTTTGGGAAATGCTATTATAGCGGTTATGGTATGATACATTTTTTCCCCCTAGCTGAACTGTATAACATACCATAAAAATCAAAATTCAACATACTAACACAACAAATCATAAAAATCAATTCAACAGAAACAACAAATTAAAACCGAAAATTAACTTCACCAAATGATCTCATCTCTAACAACAAAAACCAATTCTTTCCTCCTAGAACATATCAAATTTTATGTAAAATCTCCAACAAATGATGACGAGTTTACAATCAACCAATTAAATACAACAAATCAAATAAATATTTACAACAATTTGCAACTTACACCATACCAAAAGCGCATTGGAAAATGTATTGTGCCAATTCGCAACGTGCTTCATCAAGTTGCTCTATAGAGTAAGTGACGTATTGACAATCAGGAAAGTACTGCAAGATATAGATTGAAAACCCAACAAATTAAAGGTTTAATTAATAACTTAAAAGGGAAATTAGAATTTGATGATGAGTATTAATTAGGATTATATATGCATACCATTGGTGGGATTGTAGATTCTCCGTGGCTAATAATATCCTTCATGAATTTCATAATGAAGAAGCCACAATCTTTGTCGTTTAACTGCAAGGGGCACTACAAAATTGAAATCAAAATTGTATTAGAACAATAACTTTTATACGAATAATCTCTTGAAAATATAAAATTACACTAACCTTTATACAAGTCCATTTATAGGCCATGTTTTTGGATTTGATCTTTTGGGTGTTACGATTTGCACGAAACATCAACACAGCACTGTTAAAAACATCAAAAAACAAGGAAAGCTGTAAATATCAAGCAAATATATCTGTGAAATCTAGGAAGATATATACAATTTAAAATTAATATTAAATATAATGGATACATTGATTGAATGAAAAACTTACTGATTGAATGTTTCTTTCATATCACGCCAGTTCTTCGGATCACCGTGCAAAGAATTCAAATAATAAACAATTTCTTTAATTGGATCAATCACAAGCAACACCCAATGTCCCCTAAAAAGCATTCAAAAGATAAGTTCAAAATTAGTTTTGTGTACGTAACAAATTTTACAAAATAAAGTTGGGTTTTTAGTAGCTCACTCGGTGTTGTAAGGTGCAATAAACAACTTCCTGTCTGCGCAATCTTTCATGGCATTTGTCATATATTGCGCTTGTACGATACGCTGAGAGGGATTAAGACCTGCTCCCGCAGCTATAGTATGTGGGCTAAGGAACCCGAAATTATTTCCTTTCTCTTTGGGGACCACGTACTTAGCCCACAAACACCTAAATTGAGCATAAAATAAATTTGAGCAACGAAAATAAACATACAGAGTTCAAATTAATGCAGTAAAATAATTTAAAAACATACTTTTTTTTTAATTCATATGTAAAAACTTACTTGATGTAAATGAAATGATAGAGACTCTTATCTATTCTTTGCGCAAAAAACGACAGATCTCCTCCGGCCCAAGATACTCTTGATAGGGTTCGTTATTATAGATTGCCTCGGGAATGTCTATAGAGACCAGTTGTTCAATAAGCATTATCTGCAGGTACCTTTCAAGAGTTACAAGTGGTTGAGGGCATTGATCAGCTGTTACGTCTGCTGATCTGTCATCTTCACATGAAGGGTTGGCCACTGGAGGTGTTCGTTTGGCAGCTGAGTGCTTCGTCATCTCTGATTTATGTTTTCCAATTGATGATTTGGATTTTCCAAGAGACTATTTAAGCAAAGAAAACAAAACGTGAATGTTACAAACCAAAGTATATTTAGTAACCTTAAACAATTGTTAATAATTACGTACTGATGCATCACTGACAGTGACAAGACTCTAAGGCTAAGCAACAATGTATCCCATAGCCTCAGGAACTGTGAACACTCCTTCATCAACGAAAGGGACTGGTAGGGGTGCAATATCTTCAATTGCAATGTCAATCATCACTTTCACAAGGTGGGTGGGTAATGGACGTGTATGCATCGTTCTATCATCTGATCGATTGTACATTTGTCCTTTAGCCACCATACGATAAGACGGTGTTGAAAGTGCCAATTGACATGGCGCCACAACCCACATATATAAAATATATATATATATATATATACCATTATATTAGAAAATTGTGTGTGTTTTAGAGAATTGCAAGTTATATGATCACTTAATAATTTCATATCATTACCTGAGGAAGGTTCTTAACTGGATCTGGGCAGCTATCTTTCAAAGAAACCGGCCTCATCTTCATGTGGCTGCTGCGACCCAGACGCCCTATGCTCGTCAAACTCGTGTCGCAATGAGGATAGTGATGCAGTGAGCATGTGCACCATGTTTTTCAAGTTATCAATCTCCTCATCTTTAGAAGGCTTTGAATCAATAAAGTAGTTTTTTTGTGATACCCCAAAGCCTACACCCCTAACGCGACCCGAATGCTCCTTCGTTTTAAGAGCTTTAGCCAATATATCATCCCGGGTCCTCTCATTTCCACTATGGCTACCCTCCTGTGATAAGCACTCCTGTAATAATACATTTTGAACATTAGCGAATTTTGCTCTTTTAAAAATATTTCAAAAAAAACATACAACACATGATATAGCTAAAATTGCAAATAACTCACAATTCATTCACTATTCTTTTAACATTGACATTATCAATGTTATGCAGGCTGTCAGAATGTGCAATCCTCCACACGAGTGCTCGTGTCACGTCTGTGCAATCTGACCCAGCTTTAATAAGGAATTTTTATTAGAAAACTTGTAAGGATTCACCGTTAAACGAACTGCGTACCTCAATTTGCTCCAGTTGAGCATATCCAAGACGTGATTTCCTATAAGGATATTCAGGTTCCTTAGCTCTATCCTGATTTTCCTTACTTAGTTGTTTTTCATTACATAATCAAAGCATTAGTCAATGTTCATATAAACGCAATATGCAACAAATGAAACCGTAAATTAAAATAATTACCTGGAAACCTTCACTTTGCCGAATATGTAAAAACGTTGTCCAATCTTCTTGAGATATATTATATTTTTGGGGTGGGCTGGAATTAATATTTCCATTATCATCCTCTACCCACACTTTGCTCAAGAAGCTCCTGAAGTTTCGAGCTAGCTTTCCAGCTTCGGCTAAAACAATTTTTTGTCTACTTTCTTCAATATCAAAGGCCAACTATGAAAAACAAACAACAAAGTATATATGAAATTATAACTTAGAGAAAATTGAATAAACAAAAAATACATTAACCAATTAGAAACATGATAATAACCAACTTACAGCTATTTCATTCCAAATTGTTGGTTTTGTTGCTTCCGAGACGTGTCGCCAATCACTGATGGTAATCGGCACCCTCTCACGAGCTATGACTCCAATGTAACCAACAAATGTTGATTTATTTGGGTCAATTGGTTGGCCATTCTTATTCCAGCCGACTGGTAGCTTTAAGCCTTTACTTCTGGCATTTATGACTTTTTTCATTGCAGCGATACCTCTACGTATCTCATTTTGAACACATTTGTTTGAAGCACCCCCAGAACCATCGACCTACAGAAGCCAAAAATACAGAATTTAGATTCATATACTAAATATATAGTACCAAATAACGCCACCATTATTTTAGAAAAAATTTGGCAGAGTAACGACGCAAATTTTTTTGCCAAGTTCTCGACTTAATCTTCCCCCAAAATTGCAAACAACAAAACCAATCCATCAATTCTTTCACAAAACCAATCAAATTTCACAAAACCATGAATGCAGTAAACGATCTCAACAAAACAACACATATTGATCCAATCACGATACATAATCAAAATACATATTAACAAACAGGCTATACTCATGATATGTATTCAAATAATAATACTTGTTATCATATAGAAAGAGCGAGAGAAAAGAAGCTTACGGTGGTGGTGGTGGTAGTGGTGGAGGGGGCGTTGGTGGTCGTAGAGGAGGAGGAGAGAGCGGTTGTGGCTATGGCGGCGGTATACAATATCGACCTACAAAAGCTAAAAATACAGAAGTTAGTTTCATATAGCAACAACATAATTTCTCAATTCATACACTAACAAGAGACGCCCTGACTCATACACTAACAAGTGCTTATATGAACCAGCAAAAAAGTTTAGGAAATAAGTATATCATATAATTATCACATAAGTTCAAATACCTTTCATCGTTTTTTTTTTTGTCGTTGGCTTAGTAGTCTTTTGCTTCCTCTCAGTACGACCCTTTTGTTTAGTACGTCGACGAACAGATGGATTAATCCATATCCCCTCTTAGTGATCTTGTGGCATATACAATTCATTATCACTGATATCCAAGTCACCATCACTGTCAATGGCTTGTGAATCACTTAAGATAGGATTTTCTCCATCATCAACACTATATGAACTATCATCCTCAATACAAGTATTTTTGTTTGCCGATAAAACAATTGACCACCTCTTATCAATAGGATCGGTGACAAAAAACACTTGCTTAACTTGTGATACCAAAATGAAAGGTTCATATTTGTAACCTACCCTCTCAAGGTCTACTCGAGTGAAGCCTATTTCACTATTGTCGACACCATTTTTATTGTCAGCCCACCTACACCCAAACACAGGCACCCAAAACTAACTATAATCCAGCTCCCATATATGTTCAATCACCCCATAATATGATAAATGAGCATAGATATGGTTATTATCTCTCGCACTTGAGATATGCATTGCTTGAGCTACAAGACTCACCCCACTATTCTGCATTGTACTCCGTTCATCTTGGTCTTTTGTATAGAATGTGTGACCATTTATACGATAACCTGAATGACAAAATACAAGTCTGCCAGGTCCCATCGACAACTGTGCCAATTTATCTGAAACTAAAAGTGGATTCTCGTTCATGTTTCTCTTAAATATGCTTTCGGAACCAATCAGAGAAACTCCTATTATTCTCTCTTGAAATCCAACTCTTATTTTTATTTGGAGTTGATCTCCTAAGTTGGTCCCTGTGCTCTTCAACATATGGCTCAACTTGATCAGTGTTGTGGAGCACATATAGGTGTGCCTGATCCCTTTGTGTGCAAGGAACACTAACTAATTGCTTTCCAAGTACGCTTTCTCCTTTTGTTCTCCCTCCCACAACATGAGACTTTGGAAGCTCTGTAACATTAAAATCTTTCAGATATTCTGTGCAAAATGTAATCGCTTCATCAACTATGTACCGTTCAACAATGCAACCTTCCGGTCGACTACGATTTTTCACGTAGCCTTTTAATACCTTCATATAACGCTCAGCCGGATACATAGATCTCATAAAAGCCGGTCCACATAGTTGTGTCTCTTTAACCAAGTGAATAGGTAGGTGAGTCATTATATCAAAAAACGCTGGTGGAAAATACATCTCAAGCTCGCACAAAGTGATGGCAATTTGTTTCTGAAGTGCAGACAATTGTTCAGGATCAAACACCTTGCTCCACATTGCTTTGAAGAAGAAACATAATGAGGTTATAGTTTCTCTCACCTTTTTTGGAAAAATGGCCCGTATAGCAATTGGTAGCAAATGATCCATGATCACATGACAATCGTGAGTCTTCATGTGCTTTAGCTTCAAGTCCTTCATGATACAAGACTGCTAATGTTTGAAGAATACCCTTCTGGAACTTTCACTCCATTAAGAAACTCACATAATGTAATTTTTTCTTTCCTGGATAGAGTGTGAGCTGCTGGAGGCAAATAAGGACTGCTTTCAATTTTGCGAATTTACTACCACTATACAGTGGTGTCTTTGAATCATTTGTCAAATTGTTAAACATCTTGGGACAATTTCGCAAATCCTCCTCAATTACATTTGTCATCTCCTCTAAACGATCAGGCTCATAATCATTCATGTCCAAATCCCGTGATCCATATGATGTAACACCTAAATCTTCTGAGGTGACACTGCTCTCACCGTGTCATGTCCAACGTGTGTAGCTTTTATCAATTCCATTACACACCAAATGATCTTCCAATTCACGTGGACTAATTCTCTTTCACGGGCAACTGATTCTAGTCCGATCTGATGCATGCTCAATCGCAAAATTGACGAATTCTTTCACCCCTTTCTCATATTGCTCCGACATGCGATCCGCTAATATCCAACTTCGATCCATCTTGATTCTGAATTAATTAAATTAAACAATTAAAATATCACTTCATAGTTGAATTAATTAAATAATTTTAATTTTAATTTATTTCCCATTATTCTAGAAAAAATTCGGCAGAGTAACGACGTAAATTTTTTTACCAAGTTCTCGACTTAATTTTCTCCTGGGTGGGTTGCAACCAACAAAATTTGGATCTTACGATCCGCTAAAATCCTATTTCGATATATCCATCTTGATTCTTAATTAATTAAATTATTTAATTTTAACATCAGTTCAATTGAATTAATTAAATTATTTTAATTTTAATTTATTTTCCATTATCCTAGAAAAAATTCGGCAGAGTAACAACGCAAAAATTTCTACCAAATTCTCGACTTAATCTTCTCCCAAACTTGCAACCAACAAAATTCGTATCTTTCAACCATAACAAACCCAACATTCTAATCTTTCACTCACAACAAACCAAAAATGTCGATCTCACTATATGAAAATATTGATCACCAATTGGATCACATAAAACAACATATTCCAAGCAACTTCAAATATTGATCACCAGTTGGATCATATAAATCACATAAAACTAAAAATAAAGCATCATTTTATAAATATTGATCACCAGTTGGATCACATAAAACATCATATTTCTAGCAAATACAAATATTGATCACCAGTTGGATCACATAAATCACATAAAACTACAAATAAAGTATTATATTTTCAACAACTAAGTATAAATATAGACCACCAGTTGGATCAATGTACCCTAAACTACAAAATAACCACAATTTAATCCCAAATTAAATGTAATTAACACTCAACTATACACAAAAATACATACACCTACACATACACAAATATATATACATACATCCACATATACACAAATACATACACCCACACATACATAAATATATATACATACACCCACACATACACAAATATATATATACATACATCCACATATACACAAATACATACACCCACACATACATAAATACATATATATATATGCACATATATATATATATAGAGAGAGAGAGAGAGATACCCTTACCCAAGGCGGCGGGCGATCGAGGGGAAGTGCAGCCAGGGGCGGCGGGGCGACGGGCGACAAGGGGCGGCGGGCGATCGACGGCTAGGGGTGACAGCAGAGAGAGAGAAAGCGAGAGACAGAGAGAGAGAGAGAAAGAGAGAGAGGGAGGGAAAGCGAGAGAGAGAGAGAAAGAGAGAGAGGGAGAGAGAGAGAAAGAGAGAGGGGGAGAAAGCGAGAGAGAGAGCGACGATGGTGGTGGGGCGGCCGACAACGAGGGTGGTGGTGGTGGTCGTCGAGCGAGAGAGAGAGTCGACCGAGAGAGAAAGAGAGTAGAGAGAGAGAGAGAGAGAGAGAGAGAGAGAGAGAGAGAGAAAATGGGGGGGGGGGGGGAATGCCGGGTTTTTTAGCTTTTGAGGGGGGTGCTATTATAGCGGTTCTTGGTTGAACCGCTATAATAGCCTAGCTATTACAGCGGTTCAATCAAGAACCGCTTTAATAGGATTAAACCTATTACAGCGGGTCTTCGTTGAACCGCTGTAATACGTCTATTACAGCGATTCAACCAAGAACCACTGTAATAGGCCTTATACTATTACAGTGGTTCTAAGAAGAACCGCTGTAATAGGACATTAGTTTGACCCTATTACAGCGGTGCATACATGAAGCGCTGTAATAGGTCCCTCCGTTCAGTGGTTTTCCCAAAATCGCTGTAATAGGTGCGTTGTAATAGTGTATTTTTGTAGTAGTGAAGTGGAAATAAGAAGAAAAAAGGGTTACATTTGCACAAAAGCTCGAAAGCTACTGTGTTCCGACGCCAACGACGCGGTGTCAGTGGTAGTAGGGAACTCTGCTGCACTCACTCTGCTGCGAGTGGATATACTAGATCTGCACAAATTTAGCATTTTTGGAGTATTTATTGATCGATTTTGTGTTCCTTTTTGTTTTCTAATATTGTTAGACCTCTTCTTTTGTATTAGAATTGTGGTTCCTACGTTTATAGAGTTTTATATTCCCCTACTATTATAAATAGGAGAATTCAACTTGTAATTAAATGATTCACTCAAATATAAAAATTTAAATCTAATGTTGGCTCGTAGATTAGGCAACAGAACGATTACTTATTTATCCTACCCTAAGTTCTCAGTTTGAGACATAATTCAACTTAACTATTCATCCAAACATTTCAATGACTAATTTAAGTATAAATTACATCAATTCTATTAAATGAGATAAAATTTATATTTAAGATCGAGAGCTTGAAAACGTCAAAATTATAATCAAAATGACTAGTTATTCAAAAGGTTAAACAATTTGGGTTCCTTATAATACAACAAATTGACCATTGTTTTGGGACAACTGGATTAAATATATTATCTAAAATAATAGGAAAATAATATTTTTAATCATAGTACAAACTCTACTCCATTGCAAAGATGATACCATGGTTCCAGAAAAATGAAAATTAACCCCACAATATAATTTTTTATTGTAAAATAGTCTCAACATCAATTTTTCACGGAAAAAATCACGTGCGCTGCGTTATAAAATTAACATCTAAAGCCACATAAAATGTGATTAACTTACATATTCGTGCAATTCCTTTTTTAGGAACAGCATATTTTCTCAACTAGTATATTTGGCGAAATATTTTCTTATTTTTTCTATACTATATATAATATTATTAACATCATATTTTAGTATTTCTCTAAACATACGATGATCACAAAGCATATTTGTCTTCACCCCCCCCCCCCCCCCCCCCCCCCCAGGTCCCACCCCACCAGAAACACAAAAGAACAAAAAACAAAATGCAGTGAATATATAGGTAAGTTAACCGACTGAATGGCTTGAGGAATAGATTTTCAATGGTGGTACTAAATTGGAACACAATGCTAATGATTGGTTTTTTTAGTTATATTTTTGTTGCATATTTATGTATTTTATTATTTTTTTAATCAAATTTTAATATATTAATAATTATTTATATTTTAATATATTAATAATTATTTATATTATAATTATGACATCATCGGTCCGACCACGATTGAACCATAGTCCGACCAGTGAACCTTGAACCGGTAGATTTTTCGGTTCGATAGCCGGCCCGATTTTTAAAACGTTGCTTAAAATTAGTGTGTATTAGTTATACACATAAGCTACCATATAGGCAAAGGTGATGGGATAAATATAAATACCCTAGCCTTTTATTTTTATCAAATGTAATTCACTATTCACAATTTTATACTGTTAATAAAATCTCCTTTCAATCTCTTCTCTCTCTTTCCTTTTCTGATTTCTACTCTATTCATCCATGGAGAATTCAACTTCTTGATAGACAGGATTGATGAATAAACAAGAGAAAAGATGGAATCGTAGTATTAATTTTGTTCTTTTCCTCAACATTTGTAGAAATTAGAATGATTGTCTAACTGTGAAAGTTATAGTATAGTCTTGGGGATGATGTATGAGAATGATTCTTATGAGATTTAGAATTTCAACTCATGTTACAAACCACAACCATTTGTCTATAATGTACATGAGCGTCATCATATAAATTAACTAAGATTAATTATCCCAAAAACATCCTTTTGAAAATTGCTGAAAATTGATAACTAGAATTTGTGAGATGACTATTTCCAATTGCCGTGTATCAGGGACGACTGAGATTGCCATAAACAATCTCTGCTCTGTTTGAATATTGGATTTGTAAGTAGAGAAAGAAAAAGATCTTAGCAGTTAAGCTTGCCAAAAGCCAGTCAAAATTTAATTCGAAAGATAAGTATATATAATTTATACCCCTTGATAAGTTTAAGTGATGTCAAACTCAATTTGAATTCGCACCAAGAAAAGGTTGAAAAAATATAAAAGGACCACGTGATATATCTTGTTTCTTTGGTACTCTTTTCTAAACTATATAAATTATTTATAGAAGCTTTGACGCGTCTCATAATTCAAGAATAGAGATTAACGAAAAAATTCTCCCATAGTTAAAAAAAAAAAAAAATTGTCCCATAGTTAATTATTTAGTACTTTTTTTTTGTTACAATTTAAGTACTACTATTTAAATTTGCATGCCTATGTACTTAGGTATAGTGCGGAAGCCAACTTACCTAGACATGAGGCAATAAATAGAGACACAGGGACCCTCTATTTACGCAAAAACAACTTGAGTTTGTGTTAAACTATTTAACTTAAACGTGAATGTGTTGGGGTTTATTGAAGTCGGATAAAAAAAGTGGGTCGAAATAAGTGAAAATAGGAAGAAAAAAGGGTTACATTTGCGCAAAAGCTCGAAAGCTGCGGTGTTCCGATGCCAACGATGCGATGTCCGTGGTAGTAGGGAACTCCGCGGCATTCGGCGGCGAGTGGATATATTAGATCTGCACAAATTTAGGTTTTTTGGAGTATTTATTGATCAATTTTGTGTTCCTTTTTGTTTTCTAATATTGTTAGACCTCTTCTTTTGTATTAGAATTGTGGTTCCTACGTTGATAGGGTTTTATATTCCTCTACTATTATCAATAGGAGAATTCAACTTGTAATTAAATGATTCACTCAAATATAAAGATTTAAATCTAATGTTGACTCGTGGATGTATCAACAGAACGATTACTTATTTATCCTACCTTCAGTTCTCAGTTTGAGACACTATTGAACTTACCTATTCATCCAAACATTTCAACGACTAATTTAAGTATAAATTACATCAATTCTTTTAAATGAGATAAAATTTATAATTAAGATGGAGAGCTTGAATATGTCAAAATTATAATCAAAATGACTAGTTATTCAAAAGGTTAAACAATTTGGGTTCCTTATAATACAACAAATTGACCATTGTTTTGGGACAACTGGATTAAATATGTCATCTAAAATAATAGGAAAATAATATTTTTAATCCCATAGTACAAACTCTACTCCATTGCAAAGATGATACCATGGTTCCAGAAAAATGAAAATTAATCCCACAATATAATTTTTTATTGTAAACATAGTCTCAACATCAACTTTTCATGGAAAAAATCACGTGCTCTGGCGCTATAAAATTAACATCTAAAGCCACATAAAATGTGATTAACTTATATATTCAAGCAATTCCGTTTTTAGGGACAGCATGTTTTCTCAACCAGTATATTTGGCGAAATATTTTTTTATTTTTTCTATACTATATATAATATTATTAACATCATATTTTAGTATTTCTCTAAACATACGATGATCACAAAGCATATTTGTCTTCCCTCGCCCCCAACCCCAACCCCCAGGCCCCACCCCACTAGAAAAACAAAAGAACAAAAAACAAAATGCAGTGAATATATAGGTAAGTTAACCGACTTAAGGAATAAATTTTCAATGGTGGCACTAAATTAGTAAATTGGAACAAAATGCTAAAATATAGGACTAAAATTGCATTTGTCCAGAAACCCCTAAACCTAAAGTCAACAACCACGTGCACTGCAGAGGCCTTTTCCATCAAAAAGTCAACGTTAGACTATTTTTGCAAGGAAAAATGATACTACGATACCATAATTGCATTTTTCGATAACTATGGTACTAAATTTACAATCGAGCCTATCTCGCGAGATTAAAAATGCAACTTTTGCAAGATAATAAGGTAAAATGAAGACATTCTTAGCTACACGAAAATAATGCTCGCACTTTTAAGATCAAGAAAAACCAACGACATTAAATATTTAGGAAGAGAAGCACAACAAGAGCACATGAACCCGCCTACATTCGTTCTTATATATATGGAAACAAACAGAAATATAATCAAAAGCGCGCTAATTAGAACTCTCCTCATCAGTTTTGAATGATAAGTAGGGGCCATACTGATACGAACATGCATGACGACACAACAAAAAATACTTAAATAAATCTGATGTTCAATAAAAAAAAAAAAGAATGTAGTCACATCAGCACCATAGTAGATAATGACGTGACTTTGTTCTAAATTATTTGTGTTTGAACACCCGTGTATTTAAGCATTCTCCGAAACACGTAAACTAAACAAATATTTTCATAAAGTCAAGAAGCTAGGAACGGTCAGGAACGGTCACCCGTGTATTCTAGTTCGCGCCCGATTTTGGTCGAATTCAAGTGTATACGTACCTACAAAGTGAGCGAATTATATTTGTCACGATTATTCACTTTGCAAAATATATTTGAGATCAGTAGACCTAGAGGACTAGAATTTCCTTATTCAATTATGGTAACCTAATTCAAGAGAAGCGACCATGGATTTATATATCTCCAAAACCAACCTATCTTCGAACTCGGTTCTCGAATAAGCTATGGGAACATCTCGAGCTTTTGGAATCCTTTTTGCACCAAAAATGTTGCCACTGTTTGATGTTCCAGAAGTGTTGGCGAGTCTGAGCATCATCTTCATGTAGGAGTTCTTGAATTTGTACCATAATTTGAGGGGCGACATTGCAAGCCTTACCAACCGCAGTTTTGGGGCGAGTTTCAGACGCCATGAACGCTTTGAGCTGTTCCCTGCGGTTCCAAATCGTACTATTTTCACGTTTCTTTTGTTTGTTGGTGATAGTCTGTTGTACCCTCTTCTCCTCCATCGCCTCTTCAGCAGGCTTCCGTTGAATAATGGTATGCTTTCCATTGGAGAGAGAGAGAGAAAGACAAGGATTGGTTTTGGAGAGAAAAATTTTTGACTGGCGAACTTTTATATTTTCCACACTCTATCTTCTATTTATATTTGATTTTGCTTAGGAAAACTGGCAATATTAGTCCACAAAGTCGGTTGTAATTTAGTTTTTTTTTTGTTAAGAGGTTGTAATTTAGTTTGGTTGTTTAGAAGTTTACAAAATAAGCCTTCAAGGGTGCTTTTTTTTTTTTTTTTTTTGCATAATTTTGGTTTCTTCCATTAAAAACGGATATTATTACTTGCGTAGGATGCACGTGTGCGTCGGTAAGTTCATTACTTATCAAGGCCAATAATAGTTTTCCGTCCCCTTTTATGGTTGGGAGGAAAATTATATAAAAAAAAAGAAAAAGAAAAAGAAAAAGAAAAAATGCACCCTATTGAATTAATTTTGCACTTTGTAAGTACCGGGGCTAAATTTGTAAGGGGGTCTGTTGCATAAGACTAAACTTGCAATATTCATTTGTCTTTCGTAATTTCATTTGATATGTAGTATAAAATTCATTTCAGTTATATTTTAAAAAAATTTATGTATAATACATAAATTATGCGTATATATATATATATATGATAAATGAAATAGAGAATGAAATATGTCAGGATAATTATATTGCTGTAGGTTTAGGCATGAGTAATTCAATGGTGGATCGGGAGTGTTGCTCTCTGTCCATTTTTCACCACACAAACACTTGAGGTGAGGTGGTTTACACAGGGTAGGTGGGTGTGAAAAACACCCTACTCATTTTAAATATGTAGTATAAAATGGATCGGGAACAACACTCACGGTCCACCTCAGAATTTTCCGTTTAGGCATGGGAACCTCAAGTCAGTCAACAATATCGATAAGAGGAAATGATTGAGTGGTTATTTGTTTAAACATAATACTGATAAATGATGGATGATTTAAATATAATATATCAAATTCTGGAGAAATAAAATAATGGATAACCGTAAAAAGAATAAGCAAATTATATTGACATAGACAAATTGGATTGGTTATTTGAAATTAAACTAATTAACTATCTAGACTTCTATACATTGGATTATGACCTATAACTATATTTATTTGAACTTATTAGAAATAATGTATGTAACTGCGTATGCGGGCGAATTGATCAGTTCAATCAGTTGCTTATTTGAATAACCTTTTTTTTTTTAATTTATCATATATACATCATAATATGTTACTCTTAAAAATTCAATCTCCAAGAAATATATACATATATATCACAAAATTAAAGTGCCGACCATTATAGTCAAAAGTGAACGCATGAAGTTTGACTATTGAGAGCAACGTTGAAGGATGGAACTTGGAAGCATATACGGTATACCAATTTCCAAGAAATTTAAATGAAAAAAAGAATAATCAGACAGGCAGAAAATACAGAATTTTTATTTTATTTTCTAATTGCTGTTAAACTGGTGGCAGTCACTGAGTGCCAGTCGTATTACGCTACCCATACTGATAATTAAGATATTTACTTTTCTTGTACTACGCATTTTTGTATTCTTCCATGACTTGGAACAAAATTGAAAATTATATGTATTGATTCTAGAAGAAAGTACAATATTTATTTATAGCTCCTGTAGTTGAGTACAGATTCTTAATTGATGTTTGAAAATATGCCATCTACCTCACATCATAGAGTTTTCTCCATCCAAAAAGAAAAAAAAAAACCTCACATCATAGAGTAGTCGACTAAAATTTTGGAGTAAAATGGGCCACAAAAATAATATTTTGTTTTGGAGTAAAACCTCACATCAAGTTCCCATTTCAGATTTTATTTTGTTTTGTTTCTTTTAGTTAATATATTATCTTCTAATCAAATTGCACCTTCACCACTCATAAAGTACATTTTTACGGTAACCCCCTCTATATATAGGCATGGTCTAAAATTTCGACCGAAATACCGAAATTTCGGTCAAAATTTCCGATTTCGGAGGGTTCCGAAGCGAAATCGAACCTTCGATCCAATTTTGCAGAATATCTATCGAAATTTCGACCGAAACCCGAAATTTCGGCCGAAACCCGAAAATTCCCCGAAATTTAAAATTTTTTTGTCAAATATTCATCGAAATTTCGGCCGAAACCCGATATTTCCCGAAATTTCGGTCGATTTTTTTTTATATATTTTTTTAAATATCATATAATTAGAAAATTATATTTATACACATAATATGGTATTGAGTAGTAACTTTTACTTAAATTTTGATACATTTTATTTTAATGAATTTCCTATGAGATTATGTTATTATCTTACTATCAAATTATATTTATTTCATATTTTTCGCAACAATTTTTAGTGATATTATTTAACAAATTCATTATCCATATATTATATATAGAATATTATGGATGTAAAAAATGCATGAGAATGATAGTTAAAGTTACCCAAAATTTTATTACAAATTTCCAAATAATTTTATAAATTTTCATGATTTCTTTAAAATCGAAACCGAAATTTTGAATATCCCCGAAATTTTCATCGAAATTTCCCTAAATTTACTACAACGATATCTACCCCCAAACCGATATTTAAGACCTTGTGTATAGGTGAAAATAATACTTCATCAAGATTGACCTTCCAATATGTGGTAGATCATGTCAAATCATTTTATTTCTAGGATGGCATGGAATGTTTTCTTTTATTTTTAGTTTTATTGTATAAAATATTTGGGTAAACTAGCTAGGAGCCATGTGTGTAGTTCAGTTGAAAGAACATGTGTATTTTTCTTAAATATTTGTAATACATTGGCCGAATTGCATAATGTTTATTATGAAGAATGTTTGAACTGATTTTTTTTTTAAATGGTTATTTTGATTATCAATAGAAATGAAAATCATTTAATTGACGGACTAATACGTGTCAGCTTGCCAGTTGCTGGTCTACCTATGCGGGCAGTACTACCACAGGGTAGCATATTGAATTACCCTACTTTTTCTCATTTACGCAACGTCGCTATAAAAGGAAATCTAATCATTGATACAATTAGGGGTATTCATCAAAGTTGTTAAATGACAACAACCCAAATCGTATTGTGATAATTTATCAAAAAAAAAAAAAAATCGTATTGTAATTAGTTTAGGTTGCATGGATGTGTCAATCTTGGGTTAGCTAAAAAGCAAACCACAATTTTACATTCGGACTCAGTTTTACATTATAAAAGCTGTATAAACCGTGTCCAATAATAATAATAATAATAATAATAACAACAATAATAATAATGCACCAATTAACACTTAGCAGATGCTAGTTCAATTTCTAGTATAGGTTTCAAAAAATATGTCCAATTATTCACATATCATTTAGTGGCCTTTATATTGTTAGTGATTTTGTTTCAGTCACATTCAACGTTTGTTGAATAGTAGTTTGAAATAGAACATGAGATTTGCATATCGGTTTGAGGTATATATGCAGTGACGAATCCAGAACCTGGGCTCAGTGGGGGCACTAGGTATTTTACGGAGGGGGTGCAGCCCCCCGCGGTACGGTACAATATATTTATGGGGGCAAATATAATAATTAATTAGGTCCAATTACAACTTTTGACATAATTTATATTTTTATACCTCTTTTGTTATAGCCAGAATTTTGGGTTTTGGGGGGTGAACTCAAAGTAAAGGGAGAAAACGTGATATTTTTCGATCTTGAGGGGGGCGAAATTCAAATATAAAAAATTTTGTAAGGTAAAAAAATAATTTTTCAAAATTAAGGGGGAGGCATTTAATACTTTCAAAATTGAGGGAGGCACTAATGTAATTAAAAAGTTAAAATTTGCAAATATGTTTATATTAGGGGGGAAATGAAATTTTCAGTGGGGGGCCTGCCCCCACTTGGCAAAGGGTAGATCCGCCACTATATATATATATATACTTATTTATTTTGAAAAACAATTCAATCTTATTTCACGTAGGTATCATTATTTATTTTATAAAATGTTTATGTGCATTTTGTTTACCGACTTTGTGGAAATTGATGGATCACTTGGTAACTGGGAAACTAAGTGAAGATACTAATATACAATTGATGTACGAAGTTGTCACAATATATTTCATATTTCGAGATGATTGAACATTTAAGGGTTACTTTCCTTGCACTATTGTGATAATATCTTGAGTATTAGAAAAATTTTAGATTGTTCCAGATCCCAAAGACCGCCCCAACCCACACAAACCCAACTAAATTGCAAAGTGCGATTTGAATACTTTTTGAGTCGAGCTTGGGATAAAGTATATAAAACCCGCAAATGTTGGGTCAGGCTGAAAATTGCTAAAACCCGCCCAACCTACATTACGTACACCTTAGGTTCAAGTCTTGTTATTGATAAGCTCTCTCTAAAATGAGTGTGGTTCTATGCTAGTCTCATCACATTGCTCCTAGTGCATCTAGGAGTCTAGGACCATTGAAATACATGAGATAAGTGATAAAAATCGCCCACCCACATGTATTTCAATGGTCCTAAATGCACTAGGACCAATGAGATGAGACTAATATAAAATTATTTTAAATTATACCTTCAAAATATTTTATATTTTTATCCGCCTAACATAACTTTAATATTTGGTGCCCTAACCACATTAGATTCAGTGGTACAGTACCCCTAATGCTTAATAGAATGTGTACTACAAATAGCTTTCGCGGCGCTAATGGCTGCACAAAATGGCCAATTTTCGCAATTACTAACCGGCCTATGACATAATGGAAACAAATGAGGGAAAAGATGAAAAAGAAGAGAATTAACAACTGATCATGATGTATTCTTGAGAAATATGTAGACATATCATTTAACTTGTTTGTATAATTGTTTTCCTCTTATTGTAATTATTGATATGTTTTTAGGGTAAATTACATCCATCTAGATCTAATTAGGTATGACCCAATTCGGTGACATGGGCCAAGACAACCAAAAACAAAAAGAAGATCAAATTTCTAATTAGATTATATGTCAGTGACTCAGTAGTTGTGGATGTGATTTGTCCTAACTTGAACTTTTGATATTCAAATATAATTTTATAAATTCATTTTTAATCAAATTCCAACATATATTATACATATACCATATCTTTCAGTATAGTTTATGGGGTTAAGTAAATTCCTATCGAATAGTATAAAAATTAAATATATTTCTAAGCTAAAATTATTATGGCAAAAAAGGAGGAAGAAACAAAATATAACATAAATTGGCTGGAGTGGAATAAAAAGACGATACACGAGGAGAAGTTGATTAATTTACAGCTTCAACTCAATGTATAATTAAACCAATCTTGAAAATGTATATAAATGGACCCTTATCGTTTCTAAGGTACAATTAAAGTAAACTCAAAGTGCTGATGGGCCCAATAATAGTTAGTAGTTGTGGGCTGTATTCTGGTGGTTTGGACCTTATAATTTGGGCTATCTCAAATTCTCAATGCTAGACCCTTGTTCCACTCTCTTCCACTATTATGTCATAAGATAAAATATTTCCCTCGTCAAAAGAAATTTTAATGAAACATTTTAAATATATAAGTTGTTATTTGTACGATACTTGTTTTTTTACATAGTGATGTACGTGAGATTTACACCAATAATATTTGTATATTATTATTGCGAGAAATTGAGTAAAGAAGCAATAAAACGATTAGAAAAATCGAGAGTAAAAATGTGTAAGAATGCAAAAGTTGTAAGAGTTGTTTATTGATCATCTATCATGGATATTTATACAAGCTAGATGGCTTTTATACAAGTATAGTATGTTAATCCTGTTGATTTCCTCTTGCCACTATTTATGGTAGCTAGAGCTATTTCTGGAAGTTTTGTGTGTCCTGAAATCATGCGGAAATGCGTCCTGTCAGGTCATATTTTAGGAAGGCCGAATCTTCTTGATTTGGTAAGAGTTTGACTGATTTTCCTTGATTTATATTAGATTGGATCTTGATTGGAAATTGTCTTCTTAATTGATTCATTTCCTTGTAAGGCTTTGACTTGGGCTCCACTCCTAATTAATTGAATGAGCCCGAAAATATAAGGCCTTTGGGCCGAAATATACCAATAAAATAGAAAGAATACGAAATATTCCTTGGGTTTATCAGCTTGGCCCAATGGATAATATCGACCCACATCAATAGTCCCCTCAACTTTAAGGGTTGGCTTGTCAAGCTGAAAGAGTTGTAAAAGAAATTTATAGGTGCCAAGCTGATAGTTTAAAAAATTCCTCCCGCATTCCTGTCGAAATTTCCACGCTGGAAATCTTCCTGGATTACCTCCTGGATTTCTTCCTGGTTAACCGGCTATGCAAATGGTGGCTTACTCCATAAGCTTTTGTGAGCTTCCAGAATTTTCCTTGGCAAGGCCTTACGTCAGTTAGTGAAACGAGAACGTTTGGCCTTCCCTAGGAACAGTAACTTCCGCAACTTTTTTTCCTAGATCTTCGCGCCCTCATCATGGAAGTTTTTCCTTTCTGCCGCCTTAACTGTTTCCTTGGTAAGTGCCACGTGTACGGTTGGGGTGTGTTCCCGCTAAAAGGAAGCTTTTTATTTTTGATATCTTAACTGCTTTTGAATTTCAAAAAATCTTTCCCCTCCATCTTTAAAAAAAAATAAAATTGTTTCCTTGTTTTCCCTCATCATCTTTTTAAAGCTCGTTCATCTAACCTCCTCCTATTCCTCCATCATCCATTAACTGGGCAGCTAATTCCTCCAAGACCCACGTTGCCTGCTCTTCTCTGTTAGGTATTTACTCCCTCCTCTTCTTTGTTTTGTATGTTTATTTGTATTTTGTAAAATCTTTGTTTTAGAGTTCTTTTCCCTGTTTTCATCTCTGTAAAAAATTTGCAAAACATGTCCCATGTTACTCATCCTACTGCTATTTCCTCCGATGATAATGTCCAAATAATCCCTCCTGTAATTGTTAATAATCCTCCTCCTCCAGTCGAAAATCCGATAGACGCTCCGATGGCTGTTCCCCCACTGAATTTCGCGAACCCATCGTCGTCCCCTCGCTCTATAGGCGAATCTTATAGTGCTCATCAACCAGGGGGAACTATCCAAGTAGACTCCTCCTCTTCTACCCCTCAAACAGTCACCACATATCGGGCTTCTCCTCTCTTCTAGCCCAACCAATTTTAGAGAGGCATCCCCCTGAGAGGAACCCTGAAATACCTCCTGAAATTCTTCTGGAGAACTTTGACCAGCCTGATCCAGACGTGTTGGACGAAGTAGCGGAGGAGGCTTTGAGTGCCCAGGAGAGGGTTTTGCTGGCTGCCCCTGGAGCCCGATTCTAGATGGTGTACATGTCCCACTTTACTTCTCACCAGGAAAATATTATTAGGGCCACCTATGGTATTCCTTCCAATATCGCATTCTAGTTCCGAATGCCATAGATAGGGCTTACCTTCCTTCCCCTGGTTTCATGTCGTTCTACCTTGTTCACCTCTGAGCCGGTCTACGTTTTCCCATCGATCGTCTGTATATTGCCATAGCTAAAAGATTTAAGGTGCCTCTGAACCAACTTTCCCCAAATGCTATGAGGGCCATCGTTGCTTTTAATGTGTTGCTACATAGCTTAGGTCATCGCCCTACGGTCGAACTTTTTTATTCTTACTTTTTACCCCGCTCGTCAGGGAGTGATTCAGGAGTATTCTATTTTACCCCTAGGAAAGAGGTTTATTTCTTCTCCTCCTATCCTTCCTCCGAGAGAGATTGGAAGAAGAATTTCTTCTATATTGCCCCTCCTGAGGGGACTTCCTGGGACTTTCCTCAGGAGCATATTGAAAGGTTAAAGGGTCCCAATCTGTATCCCCTTTCTCGCCGTCTTCCTTTTAACCAATGATTGTTGGACTATCTTAACTGGGATGAGTACGATGTGGGGAAGTTAGTGGATCCTCATTTGTTGTACGGCCTTGTCCTGAGTCCAGTTGAGGTGGACATGAGGGGTGAAACCATAGGTAGTTTATTTTTTTTAGTGGGATATGTATTCTTTTATTGCTACTTTTCTTCTAGTATTCTCTCCTAATACTGGTTATGCGTTTCTTTTTGTTTTGCATCCGAAATAATGGATGCTGCCCGTCTTGCTGAATCAAAACGGCGAAGGCAGAGGGCTTCAGGGGCTCTTCCTCCGGTCCTTCCTGCCGCTCCTGCTGCTACACCTCCTGTTACTCCATCGGGATCCCAACTACCTGTTGGGCAAACCCCTGCCGTCTCTCCTCAGGCCTCCGTCCAGGGTGCTCTCGCTCGCGACCCTTCTGCGCCTCTTAGCAGGGACTCGGGCAAATAAAGGGAAATTGCTGCAGGAAAGAGAGCTGTTGATAGCTCTTTTGACAATCCCCCTCCAAAGCGCAGTAATCATGGAGCTAGTCTTGCTTTTAGAGAGGTTATGCCCTCTCTGACTTTTAATACTATTGAGTCTCCTGCCCTGCGCACCCGTTCCTAGGCTCAAGACCTTCCTCGGACATCCGTGCTGAAGAGCAAGGATTTATCAATCGCCCCCAGTTTTTTGAAGAATATGGCTAACTCTGTGGATCGCCAGCTACTAAAATCCCTCCAAACTTAGGAAAAAATCGATTGGCTTCTCGAGATGTCTCCTAAGGTATGTAGCATATATTTCATTCCTTAATTTCCAGTCTTATTACTCTATGATGGCTTATTTCTTATTCTCCTTTTCATGCCCAGTTTTTCCTTCTCGCTGGTGACGCCCTGATCGATGTTAGCCAATCCACTGAAGTGGATGACCTAAAGAGGGACATGGCCAAGGTGAAAAAGCAAGTAGCTGTCTATTCCTCCCTGGAGCAGTCCTGGAAAAAAGAGAAAGAAAAAACTCTTCTTGACCTTGAAGAGTAGGAGTCGTGTGCTGCCGCGCTGGCAGGGCGAGCTGGGGTCCTAGAGGACCAGCTGAAAAGTGCCATGGAGCACCAAGAGTTGGAGGTCCAAGATGCGATTATTCGAGGTCACCAGATGGGCTTTAAGGATTTTCCCCATTCTCCAGAGGGGCAAACCTTCCTGGAGAAATACAAGGCGAACTTCCTGGAGTCCAGCGAGTTCCAAAACATGGTCGATGACAAGACCCTGGATTATTTTGAGAAAGGGTTTGAGGGATGCCGATCCCAATTTGCTGCTGCTGAATATCCTCCTGTTGGGAGTGACACCTCCTTTTTGGATATGGATGCCGCGATGGACATTGCCCTATTGAAGCCTCCTATTCCTCCGGCTGAGAATGTTCTAGGGACATTTCTTCCCGCGGCTATGCAAGGAGCTGGTCCGAATCCTGACCAGGCTATTGATAATCCTGCTAATCCACCAGTTGAAGAACCTGCTGGCGCAGTGGAGAATGTGGCTGATAATGCTCCTGTAGTTGTAGAGTGATTTTGATGCTTTTTATAAAAATAATTATCTTATTTTGGGTTGGGCCGTGTGATGGTTCTTAAGACAAATGTTTTTCTTTTAAGTTGTTATTTTTGTTGCTCTATGAGGCGTGGGATATTTGTTTTTATTTTCTATCCTTTGGTGGATGTTTTTGATGGTACTTTTATTGTATTTATTTATGCTTCCTCTTAGTTGGAATTACCTGCCCGTTTGTATTGCTAAAAAATGGATGTATGCAAACTTATGTAATCAGCACAACATTATTGGAGGATATCTCCACCTTGAATTGAGCCAGTAATTTGGGTCATTTTTTCAAACATGCCTTAGGTAATAACCGTATGCACGTATCTACATAGACAAAGAAGTATGTGGCAAGATTATGTACATATTGGAGATGTTTCAACCTTTTAACTCCCAAAGAATTCTTCACTCCGTACCGCAATTTCTTCCCTGGGCTTGCATCGGGCCAGTGTGCTACCGGGGGTTTTCCTTCCTTTTTCCTACCTTTTCTCCTGAATCCCCTTTATATCGCCAGGGAGTACTAGTGGACCTAGTGTGTCTCATCCCATCCTAGGGATCAACCAGGAGGTTGTCCCCCACCCTTATCACTCCAATCCATCCTTATCTCTTCGAATTTAAGAAGTAGACTGAGAAGTCTCCAACCTTATTTCTTCTTTGACCATCCTTATTTCTTTTCCTGGAATGGGGCCAGATGGATCCGCAGCTGATTTTCTCCTGACTGGATGGATCTAGGCTACCCACTTAATTTTCCTAAACACCGTCTACTTCACTCCACCAACGCCCCTTTGTCTTCGATGTGTGTGAAAGTGGAAATTTATACGAAATAAAAAGACGCATTTCTATAGGGCACACTTATATAAAATAAATCATAGGGATAATTGCAAAAAAAAAAAACCCTGTGTTATTTTGAAAGTGCTAAAATCCCTCATGTGTTAACGAAATAGGTGAAAACCCCCCTGTGAAATGTAAAAATTATGCAAAAAACCCCCATTCCGTCAAACTTAATAGAGTGTGAAATGCACGCACGAGTGATGAGAGTTGGAAATTTTTTATTTGATTTTTACATGTTAAAAGTCTATTATACCCCTCATTTATTTTTTTTATTTTTCCCCCTTTCTTCATCTTCTTCACCTTGTTTTCCACCATAGCCACCGCCACCCACCCACCAACCACCGGCGAAACCGACCCACCCACCAATGCCACCACCAGCACCACCACCGAACCACCATCACACAATACCACCACCAGTTCACCACCCCCGAACCACCATTCACACAGTTCGAACCCGCCGCCACCACCACGACCACCGTCGACTTCGCACAAGCCTCCCCCACCGTCAACCACCAGCGCACAAAGTCGTCTGAGATCGAACCCACAACCACCATACGCAGCCACCACCACCACCACTTCACACACACCACCATCAACACCACCACCACAACGCACAGTACCACAAACTTCACATAAATACCATGAATTTATCAATTTTAAGTGTTTGGGGATTGTTGGGTTGGGTTGGCATCTTTTGAAAGAAGAAGAAGAAGGAGGTTTCTTCTTCACAGAAGAAGAAGACCCCTGCATTTGGGGGTTTTGAAATTGACGTTTTTTTCTTTTTTCTTTTTTAATTTGTCTTATTTAAATCTTTTATTTTTCTTTTCTTTTATATTAAAAAAACATGAGCTTTTGATTTTAAAGATTTGGATCCAATGGTTAAGTAATTTAAGGATATAACTGACATTTTACAAAAAGTTAACGGTGTTATGGCCATTTAACAGTTGAGGGGAGAGTGTGCATAATTTTTACATTTCATAGGGGGGTTTTCACCTATTTCGTTCACACAGGAGGGTTTTTTGCACTTTCAAAATAACACAGGGTTTTTTTTTTGCAATTATCCCTAAATCATATAATCAACAGGAAGTAATTGAAAGGACAAATAAAAGAGAATAACCATAATATTACTTAGCTTGTGTAGCATATTCTCGCCCTGCAAAGTTGGCTCACAAACTTCCTGACCACTCTCCTGATTAGGAAAATACCATGAATTTAGAAATACTGGATTGCTTTTCCTAAACGTAAAATCTCTTTAGGTTCTGGACGTTCCAAGGGCAGGGAAGTTGCTTCCCTTCTCCGTTTTGCAGCTCATAAGCTCCTCCTTTTAGCACTCTAGTGACTTTGAATGGACCGTCCCAGTTAGGCCCTAGTTTCTTCACTACGTGAGTGGCCTCTACTCTTTTCAGGACGAGTACCCTACCTGGAAATTCCTCTCCCGGACCTTGCTAGCCTGGGACCTTTGGATGCGTTGCTTGTCTAATTCATTGCGTAAATACGCCTTACTTCTTCCTTCTTCGATCATGTCCAATTCTTCTCGCATTCTTGCTTCATTTTGTTCTATATCGAAATGCTCGATTCTGAGGGTCGGTCGGTATCCTAATTTCAGGAGGTATCACAGCTTCCATGCCGTACACTAACTGAAATGGGCTTTCTCCTGTGGTGGTTTTTAGAGTGGTCCTGTAGGACCACAGTACAGAGGGTAATTCGTCCACCCAACTCCCTCCTACCTCCTCTAGCATGGTTTTCAGTCCTTGTAATAGAATCCGATTGGTGACTTCCACCTGCCCGTTTGTCTGGGGATGAGCCACCGAGCTGAATCGCTGCTGAATTCCTAGGCTTTTGCACCATTCTCTTAGTTTTGCTCCGCTAAATTGTCTTCCATTATCGGCTATGATCTCCCTTAGGATGCCAAATCAACACACAACATTTTTCCATAGGAATCGCATTACTTCTCCTTTTGTGATTCGAGCTAGCGTCTCCGCTTCTACCCATTTGCTAAAATAATCCACCACGACCAGTAGGAACTTTTTTGGGACTTTTACCAAGGGGAAAGGTCCTACTATGTCCATAACCCACCTAGCAAAAGGACAAGGGACACTACGGGAGTGCAGGTGCTCAGCTGGCCTATGTATAAGGTTGGCGTGCTTCTGACATTGCTCGCACTTCCTTACTAGCTCGACTGCATCTCCCCTAACGCTCGGCCAGAAGTACCCTGCTCGTAGAGCTTTTCCTGCCAAAGATGCTCCTTCTATATGGCTACCACAGCATCACTCATGAATTTCCCTTAGGATATAATCTCCTTCCTCCTCCGAGACACACTTGAGGTATGGCTAGACGTAACCTCTTTTATATAGCACGCCCTTTATCTTAACAAAATTTCCGCCCTGATAGGCATCCTTTGCTTATTATATTTGTCCTCTGGTAAATCTCCCTTGGTGAGATATTGTATGATGTCCTTCCTCCAGTCCGTGATTTCCCCAATGTTCATAACCTCTTTCTCCGTGCTCGGCCTAGCTACCGCCTGGATGGTGATTTGCCTGGTTTTATAGTCCGTGACTACACTTCCTAGCTTCGATAGGTAGTTTACTTTGGTATTCTCACTCTTGGGGATTTGGTGTACCTTTAGATTGGTAAAGTTTTTCCTTAGTATTTCGATTGTTTCCAAATATTTTGCCATCCTTGCCTCCTTGGCCTCGTAGGTGCCCTCTATTTGCTTAGTCACTAGCTAAGAGTCTGAATATACGATTAATTTTTAGCGCCCCCCTTTCAGGGCCATTTTCAGTCCGATGATCAGTGCTTCGTACTCCGCCTCATTATTACTGGCCTTAAATTCAAATTTTATCACATATTCTAGCTGGTCTCCTTCAGGAGTTGTCAACACAATTCCAACTCCACTTCCTCCAAGAGTGGCTGATCTGTGTACATGAAGTAGCCAGACCTTCTCCTTATTATCTTCTATAAGTTCAGGCCGAGTAATCTTCGTAACGAAATCAGCTAAAGCCTGGGCTTTTATCACAGTCCGCGCTGAGTATTCAATCTCGAATTCACCTAATTCTACCGCCCATTTTACCAATCGTCCTGAATTTGCTGCTTTTCGTAGCACCGTTTTCAGCGGTTAGTTGTATTTCAAGATGATTTTGTGCAATAAAAAATATGGCTTCAGTCTCCTTGTTGTGATTATGAGGGTTAGAGCAAATTTCTCAATCTCCGAATATCTAGATTCTGTATTATTTTGCACCTTGCTGATGTAATAGACTGGTATTTCTGTCCTGCCTTCCTCCCTGACCAGCACGGAGCTAATAGCCTTCTAAGCGACCGATAAGTATAATATTAAAGGCACTCCCTTCACTGGTTTGGTCAACAAAGGCAATTGGTTCAAGTATTCCTTCAGCTCCCTGAAAGCTTGCTGGCATTCCTCTGTCCACCTGAATCCTTCCGCTTTCCTTAGCACCTTGAAGAATGGTAGGCTCCTTTTTGCCGACCTGGAGATAAAACGGCTAAGTGCCATGACTCGTCCTGTTAGCCCTTGTACCTCGTTGAATCCCAGGGCTCAGTCATGTCCTAAATAGCTTTGATTTTTTTTGGATTGACTTATGTCCCCTTTTTCGTGACCATGTAGCCAAGAAATCTTCCTCCCTTGATTCCAAAGGTACACTTTGTTGGATTTAGCTTCATTCTATATCTTTTCAATGTTTCAAATGTCTGTCGCAGATCCTCTACATGGGTGTTTGCCATCTTGCTTTTTACGACCATGTCGTCAACATACACCTCTATATTCTTGTCTATTTGGTCTTTGAACATCATATCCACCAGTCTCTGGTATGCTGCTCCTGCATTTTTAAACCCAAATGGCATGACCATATAGTAGTAGGTGTTGAATGAGGTGATGAAGCTGACCTTCCTCCTATCCTCCACGTCCAGGGGAATCTGGTGGTACCCACTCTGAGCATCCATCGCGCTAAGCAGCTCGAAACCTGTTGTTGAGTCCACTAGCTGATCAATCCTAGGTAGCAGGTAGTGATCCTTTGGGCAAGCTAGCTTGAGATCTCAAAAATCGATACACATCCTCCATTTGGATCCCCTTTTTGGTACCAGCACCACATTGGAGACCCATTTTGGAAATTGTATCTCCTCGATGTGCTCTGCCTGTAGCAGCTTATCCAATTCTCCCCTAATTACCGCATTCTTCTCTAGTCTGAAATGTCTCTTCTTTTGGATAACAGGCTGCGCGTCAGCGTAAACATTGAGGTGATGCTCGATTATGTCTAGGTCTATTCCTGTCAGGTCGTTAGGCGACCAGGAAAAGACCTCGGCATAATCTCGCAATAATTTTATAAGCCTTTCCTTCAGTTCCTCCTCCAGGTGGGATCTAATCCGCACTATTTTAAAAGCATCTCACGATATGATTTCAATGTTCATGAGTTCTCCTATGGGCTCCACGTGCTCGGATATCCTTTTTTCCGCCTCTCCTTCTCCTTTTTTCGTTTTTTGCTTTTTGTCCTCCATTGTTCTATCCCCTTTTTCAGCGAGGTCAAGTAACAATTCGGTGCTGCATGTTGGTCTCCTGCAGCTTTTCCTACCCCCTAGGGTGTAGGAAATTTGATTTTCATATGGGGGATAGATACCACAGCTCCGAATAGTACTAGAGATGGTCTTTTTAAAATGACATTGTATGCCGAGGGTGTATCCACCACCAGAAATTTCACCAACTTAGTTACTCTGTTAGGAGGTTGTCCTAAGGACATGGGCAGTGTGATTTGTCCCATTGGCAGAACCAATTCCCTTGCAAAGCCATACAGTGGGGTGTTTGTTACTTCCAGTTTGGTATCTCCCAGAGTCATCTGCTGAAATCCCTGATAGAAAAGGATATCTACAGAACTCCCGCTATCAATGAATACTCTTTGCACGCTATAATTAGCTATTGTGGTGGTGATGACAAGAGCATCATTATGAGGCATCTGGATGGTGGAAGTATCCTCCACGCCAAAGCAAATTTCCTCCTGCGGACGTTCTTGGCTGACGCTTAAGAAATAGGCAAGAGCGCTTTCCACTTGGCTTGCAATCCTTCGTAAAACTTTTCCTGATTTCGGTCCTCCAGATATCATGTGAATCGGCGCTAGTGGTTTGTTTCCATCCGTGCTGGGGGAATTTCTCACGTTGTTACCTCCTCTAGGAGAGTTGGCTCCGAGAGGTTAGGGGAAATGTCCCTGGTTTCCTGATCCCGCTCTTTCTAATCCTCTTCCTGAAGCTCTTCCCTTGCCTCGCCCTGGGAACCAGGCCGCTCCTTTTCCTCTGCCCACAGGTCCATTATGGTTGCTATTTTCAACTGTATTATTATTTATTAAGAATTCTTTCAAGTTGCCTATTTTATTTAAGCGTTCTAGAAGTCTTTCAACTTGAAATAGTTGCCTATTTCAAGTTGCCTATTTTATTAAGTTTTCTTTCAAGTATTTTATTTAAGAATTCTTTAGTAAGGTCGGTTAGAAGTGCTTTGAGAGTTACTTCCTTGGCTGGCTGGCCAACGTATTAGACCCTTATTCTCTACTTCCATCAATTGTTGTATTAACGTTCTGGGTACCGGGAGGGGAGGTCTGAATGAGACTCGCCCTCCAGTCATAGGTCCTTGGGAATTCCATCTCCTTGATCCTCCACTCCTGGCATTTCCCTGATTTTCTCCCTCTCTCCGCTCCTTCCTCATTTCCACCCTCCTGGTTAGTTGGGCATCCTCCATGTTAACATACTTGTCAGCACGAATAAGTAACTCATTGAAATCTCCCGCTATTTTTTTGGTTAGTGATTTGAACAAATCTCCATCACGTAAGCCTTGCGTGAATGCACTCGTTTTTAGATCGGCAGTAGCCGATGGCATCTCCAGGGTGGCAACATTAAACCTTTTTACGTAGGATCGTAAAGTTTCCTCGCCCTTTTGTTTTATGTTAAAGAGGCTTAGCGGGGTTTTCTCGTGCCTTTTGCTGCTAAATTGATGGAGGAATTTCGTGCTGAACTCCAGGAAGGATTCAATGGTTCCTTCATGCAGCTGATTAAACCATAATTGTGCTGACTTAGAGAGTGTTGTCAGGAACACCCGGCATTTGATGGCGTCCGAGTATCTATGTAACATAGCGTAATTCCTGAAAGTGTATAAGTGTTCCTCAAGATCTGATGTACCATCGTAGGTCATCATGGAATAAATTTTGAAATCTCGCGATAATTCTTCTTGCATTATGCAGCTAGTAAACTGGATTCCCCAATCCGTGCGTATCTTTCCTCCAGCTATCCTTTTTTCCACTTCCTCCATCCTCCTTGCCATGAGATCCCATTGGTTTGCCATCTCCTTAGTTTTCGCACATCCTCCTGGATTTCCTCCTGAGGAGTGAATCGATTCGTGGATGTTGACCTCCTCGTCGAGATCCTTTTTTCCTCCCTGTCCTGGGCGAGGGCCCCAATTTTTCGTACCATATTTTTCCTCATGCTTAGGGAGTAACCCCTCTCCCTGGAACCTTTCCCGAGGTCCTGCGTTGAGTGGGATCCCATCATCCTGGATTCCCTCCTCATGAAAGTCAATGCGCCGCATCTGGCGGCCTTCCTGGGCAGGATATTTCCTGGGGGGTTCCCCTTCTCCTCGTGTATTCACCTGCTCAACAAGATCTGTCCTACCAACATGTTTTCTAGATCCATTTTCTAGAGTGAATTCTAGATCGATAAGAGTATTGACGATTCCAAGTACTTGCTGTACCGAACATCCTTCCATCCTACCCGGACCATGTGGATCCATGTTTTCCTTTGCGGCCTATATGGCTGCACCAATTAGTTCCTGCAATTGCGCCTTGGTTAAGTGATAGGAAGACGCAACCTGCAGGGAGTTTTCCATCCCTACAAATTGCGTTCCTGGTGATGGAGAAATGCAATTGACGCCAATTGAGATTCCACCCCAATGTGCTATGGGGATCTCCTGCATTTCGCCGATCAAATGCCTAGCTAGGATGGCTGGAGTTTCAGGAGCGTTGTGGCCTCCACCCGCTTGGAGTAACGCCTCCTTATTCCCCATAACATCCAAAGTTCTGTCCACATCCTTAGTATTGAGACCTACCATCAAGCTCGCTAAAAAGAAAAGAACAATGATGAAAAATTACGAAAAATGTACCTCATGCCTTGAAGCTCAATTTCCCACAGACGGCGCCAATTGATGTATGTGGGATTTACACCAATAATATTTGTATATTATTATTGCGAGAAATTGAGTAAAGGAGCAATAAAACTATATGAAAAATAGAGAGTAAAATGTGTAAGAATGCAAAAGTTGTAAGAGTTGTTTATTGATCATTTATCATGGATATTTATACAAGCTAGATGGCTTTTATACAAGTATAGTATGTTAATCCTGCTGATTTCCTTCTTGCCGCTATTTATGGTAGCTAGAGCTATTTATGGAAGCTTTGGGTGTCCTGAAATCATGCGAAAATGCGTCCTGTCAAGTCATATTTTAGGAAGGCCGAATCTTCCTGATTTGGTAAGAGTACTTGACTAATTTTTCTTCATTTATATTTGATTGGATATTGTCTTCTTAATTGATTCCTTTCCTTGTAAGGCTTTGACTTAGACTCCACTCCTAATTAATTGAATGAGGCCGAAAATATAAGGCCTTTGGGCCGAAATATACCAATAAAATAGGAAGAATACGAAATATTCCTTGGGTTTAGCCCAATGGATAATATCGACCCACATCACTCAGCAAAATGAAAAAAGAAGAAAAAAATACGATATTTTTCTAGGTAGGCTTTAGTAGTATAATAATTAGGGACAAAAGCAGAACCCCCAACTTATGGAGGTGGTGCATTTTACCTCCAACCTATCAAAATGTACACTTGACACCCACACATTTGGTGAATGTTGCATTTAACCCCTTGTGACCGGACTCATTAGAATCTTAGGGAATATTACAGCACATGTGACTTGCACATGATGTTAGTAACTGTAAAATCGTTACTTGGGGGGGAGGGGCAAAAGTGCTACGCATCCCACATGTTAGGGGTTGTTTTGATCCCACCTTCCTATTTTTTTTTTAAATTTTTATTTTTAAAGTCAAACATACGTAAAATACCAAATTAAAGAAAAACAAAAGTAATAAAAAATAAAAAAAAATCAAAACAAATTCAAAAATAATTGAAAGGAAAAAAAATAGAAAAATAAAAAAAACCAAAAAAAGTTCAAAAATCCAGAAAAACTAAAAAAATTAGCAAAAAAAAAAAACAAGAAGAAAGTTCAGGTAAATATTTGAAAAATTAAAAAGAATAAATCAAAAGGAAAATAAATTAAAATAATCAAGAAATTAATTTTTGTTTTCTTCTGGTTCCATTTTGAATCCCATTTTTTCTATCCTTATAGTTCTTTGTATTTTCCTGGATTTTTCAGAAATTTGCTCTAATTTTTTATTTTTTCTAATTTTTTATTTTTATGGATTTTTCAATTTCTTTTGTTTTAAGTTTTTTAGGATTTTTCTAAATTTTATAATTTCTTTTTTTTCTTATTAATTTAATGTTTCTTTGAATTTTTCCTTTTTTTTTTAAATATTTTTTTGAATTTGTTTTGATATTTTCCATTTTTTTCTGCTTTTGTTTCTCCATTTTAAAAAAAAAATGCACATTTGAATTTAGAAAATGGAGATTTTAAAAAAATATATAGGATTGATGCAGACAACCCGCCTATCCTATAGGGCGGGTAACATTTTGCCTCATGAATGACGATTTTACTTTTACCAATATCATGTAAAATCACATGTGCCAGAATATTCCTTAAGATTTCGCCGGATCTTATCACATGAGGTTAGATGCAATATTCATCAAAAGTGAGGTTGTCGACCAGTCGAGTGCAGATTTTGATAAGTTGGGAGCAAAGTGCACAACCCAATGGGGTTGAGGAGTTTTTATCCCAAATAATTAACATGTGCTTTTAGGAAAACTTATATAGCTTAATGAATTTATGGGTTGAATTAGGAAAACTCATACAGCTACCTTAAAATTTTAACTCTTTTCTAAAAACGCTAAAATTTATAATAGACACTGTGAACAAGAGAAATAGTCCACAACCATACACTCAACATTAATCATTTTTAGGAAGCCTCGATGCACCAAATTCTTAATACAAGATTCTTCTTGTACCACATAAATAGTTGTGTTTTTCTAGTATATGGGAACTTCTAAGAGCCACGATTAAGATTTAAGATCCACCCTAGAAAGTATTGTTATTTTCTAACTTGGCCACAGATTTTCACAGGAAAAGTATGAAATCGAGGACATACAAACAGTTAACAATCATCAATCATCATTCAACTTTCTTGTGATTTTTATTTCCTAACAATTAAGTACATAAATTTAATATGACAACGAAACATATTACACAAGAGAACATAAAGATGATCAAGAGTTGAGTTCGTTGACTATCCCATGAAGCTTTATCTCCAACACTTCAGAACAAATCTGCCCCATCATGTGGTAGAAAGACATTAGATCAGATAGCTGCTCGACCGCCATTTTCCCCATCACGTTCCTCGCTAACTTCTCTTTCTCTTCGTTCAATTTCAATCTTTCCAAGAAGGAAGATGCATTTCTTACAGTTGCACCCATCTGCTTTAATCTCATCTCTTGTTGCAGGCTCAAGGCTGTGTTCGACTGCAGATAAATAATTAACAAAGAAAATATTAGTATAACTGTAAACAAGTGAGGCGGGCTCGACCGAGACATTCTTCCAAGTTTGTAAATCAATTGGAATACTATAAAGTTTGTCAAAATATATAAAATTCTAGCCCCATCCATGGCTATATAAACATTTAATCATTTCAAAATTGTATAAAACTACATAGATCATAGAGATAAGTTCGAGAAGTTGATTTAGATAGAGATAATTGGTTTAGCAGCGTTTAGTAAATTCACTAAAGAAATTAATCAGGGCCCCAGAGACGCAAAAATGGATCTGTAGGTGAATCATATGTTTTAATTCCGAAGGAAAATACAATTATCAAGCTCTGGAAATCATATAAGTTATATTATATAAAAGTTGAGTTTTTAACTTTTAATTTCAATAAACTACTAAATAAATGAATTAGTAATGAAAAAGCATTAAGCTTGTAAAAGTATATATTAATTTTAATTTGATACCTCTAGAAACTCCGCTCCGGCCTCGAGTACTTCGGATTGTTTAGATGAATTAATCTGATGCCCTCCTTCATACATGTTTCTCGCAAGTGAAAAGCTCCTAATAATCATTTTTCTCTTCTTCTCCATTTCTCCATCAAGTTTCAAAAACTTTGGCACATTTGTCAAGCTATTAAGCTTTTTCTGATAAGCAATTACGGCTTTCGCAAACTCCTGCAATAAACACAAATATAATTACAATCATTCATGCTTCATCTAATTTCTAACTTAATTTATTATAAAGAATCAAATACACACCTTATATGCAAAAGGGCATCCGGGATAATCGAATTCTTCAGAGTCCAGCCTCCTCATCCTCTCGGGATGAAATTGAAGTCCCATTATGAACTTCCCTTCTTCCGGATTATACGCATCGGGATCATAAAACCCTTCAATCAAACCGTCCGGGGCGAAAGCCATAGGCACAAACCTTTGAGCCAATCTCTTCACCCCTTGATGATGATAACTATTAACAGAAATTTCCATTTTCCCATCATCCAAAGAATCACTAAACCAATGATGCAAAGGGGTATTTTCTAAAATCTTAACTAAATGCCGGTGCCCATCATAATTATCATAATCCATATGAACCACCCTACAATCTTCATCCACATTTTTTGTCAATTCTTTCCCTATATCTTGATAAAGGGTACCCCCACAAGCCACATTTAGAATTTGTGAACCTCTACATATTCCTAAATAAGGAATGTTCCTCTCTAGGCAAAGTTTTGCAAGGCCGAGTTCGATTGCATCTTTTTCTTTGTCAATGGCGGTGTCACTTGCGTGTAACCTGCGAATTTCTTCCAATTCTTCTGACGATAAGTTTGAGATGTCGGCGTCGTAGTGAGAAGGGTCGATGTCTTCTCCTTCACAGAGGAGAACACCGTGAATTGGCTCGAAACTTTCGAGCAACATGTGGACCCCGGTTACACGTGGCACGATAACTGGCACAGCTCCATAGCTCACTATGAGATCAAGATGATATTCTCCTGTATAGTTATTGTAATTATAGTTCAGCTTTTACATTGCAGTGTTGACTAGCATGCAACCCGTGTTATGCAAACATCAAACTAATAATAAATAAAAATACAATTCATATACATTTTGCATATAAGAAATGTAGAATAAGGAACAAATATATATCTGTTCACTTACATTATATAACAAAAACATATATCACTGCAGTTTTGGGGGAAAAATTCCTCAAAATGTAGATTATGCGTAAATCTATTCTGTAAAAGCTGCAAAAATGTAAAAATCAAGATAAATAATTTTATTATGAATATTTTCTTTTTAAATTACAATCAGATAAAGTATATCTCCCACGATGCTGGGTTCTCCATCTTTTCTTTCTCCCAAAAGAAATGTAAGAAAAAATATATTGCAGAACAAAATAAATTAAGGGCTTGTAATTGAATGGACAAAAATAATGCATGCAAGTATATAATCAACTCCAGAATTAGATCTTATATTTATCCCTATTTATCCATTATCCTGTTGCATCAAATTTATAACTAACGACTTAGAAAGAAAAAATTGAAATCACGTTCCAAGAAATTATAGTCACACACACACACACACACACACACACACACATATATATATATAAAATTGCATACCTACAAAATCGACGAACTTGTTCTTGCGAACACAACGCCTGGAGACAACAAGAACACGAGGCAAGATGACTGAGAGATCAGCGGCCATGCGCAATTCTATCAAATATTTATATCAAAATTATACAAAAATCAAAACATAAAAATCAGAAATTAAAAAGTATTGAGATAAAACTAAAAGAACTGTGTTTTCTTTTATTGGCTTTTTAGTGGGTTTGATATTGAGAGAGATTTATTAGAGTGACAGAGAGGATATAGTGGAGGAGTCTAGGCGCCGCGTCCAGTATATATATAAGACTATATAAGTCAAGCAAATAATTATATAAAAGAAGAAGATTTAGTTTAGGCCAATAAAGAGGGGTGAAATTAATACGTGGTTGATTACTATCTGATGCAGGTACCGCCTAAGACGGGTCAAAGCTGAGGCCATACTGACCTGGCACAGGTCAATACTCTAAGATTAATTAAGATTGGATAATTACTAATTAAATTATCTAATTTCTAACCTTTCATGTTATTCCTATGTCGATGGACTCGGCATCGGTACATACATTTAAGTGGTTATAATGTAGAGAGAGAAATCGTAACGTGAAATATGATTTATTTCTATCTCCGTATCATTAATATTAAAATGTTGGATTAGATTATATAAATCAATCTATAACAGGTATAAATATATATATAAAGATATATAAGTGTATAAATGCAAATTGGGTGGAGGCCTTATCCGGTAGGTTTACAGCTGCCTTTGCATGCATGGGACCTGGACTCTTTTCATTAGTCTCATAATTAATATTTTGTTATTTTATTACTTTACACATTTTTGTGATGGAAGTTTTTCTCTTCTTTTTCTAAAATTCTCTTGACAAGAGGGCTGACGAATTATAATTGAAGTTTCGATATACACATATATATATATATATATATATATATATTGGGATAATTATATTGGGGTCATGAGGTATGATCTAATCACAAAAAATAATCCCTAGTTTCATAAATTACAAGTAACATCCATTCCATTTATTTCGTCTAACATTGAACACTTTCTGTTAGGGTTTTAGTACGGCGCCTTTAAATTTTTAGCTGAACTTTCAAAAATACCCCTGACTTTAATTTTTTTGGACTAGAAGACCAAACTTTTCTCGGACAATTATAACCTTTTGGAGTTATTTGTAATGTTTTGTAAAAATATAGGTATTATATGTAAAGTATATAAATAATTATTTGTAATTAAAAATTATTATCAACAAAATAAAAAAAAATTAAATTATTAAAATTATAAAATGAAAAATTATGTATAAAATATCATTTTATTCTTTTAATTAAATTATAGCTTAGGTTATATAATAGTTTATATAATGTAAAATTTTATATTTTAAATTAATTTGTAAAATTTATAAATAAATTTAAAAATTGTATTTGAATTAACTAAATTTCTAAATAAATTACTTATTAATATATTACTTTATAAATAAAATAAAAGTAAAGGAAAAAGAAAGGGGAGGGGGTGGGTGTCGTCTTCTCCACCCCACACCCCATTGCCACCCCTCTCCCACCCCACCCCACGCAGATACGCACACACACACACACACAATTACACACACACGCACACAGTCACACGCACAATTACACGCGTACACACACACAAACACACACAATTACACACATAGAGTCACGCCCACACAAACACACATAATTACACACACACACACAAAAACACACACAATCACACACACACACACAGCTACGCACACACACACACACACATTCACACGCAAGCAAATTTCTAAGATAAAACATACATATATACATATACATATATATAAGTATTTTTCTTTTAAGTTTAACTTTTTATTTTAAAATTGGTATTAGATGTAAATTTTGAGATGTAAAGGGGGCAATATAGTAATTCAGTTTTTTTCTATTTTTTAATTTTTTTTAAGAAATATTTTGTAAGGGCATTTTAGTCTTTTGACACTTTCCATCCACTTTTACATCAATACATGAATATTTGGGATGTTACTTGTAATTTATGGAACTAGGGGATATTTTTTTGTAACTAGGCCTTACCTCAGCAACCCCAGTGTAATTATCCCTATATATATAATTGAATTTTGGATATATATATATATATATATATATATTTATATTTAGTGCACCAAGAAAAAAAAACTTATCTATTTAGTGAATATTATGGTTCTATTGTATCAATTAATTTTGATTTATTTCGAAATTCAAAGTCCCAAAGTTCCTAATAATGGTCTATTAGGCATCAAGATTTTATATATGCTCATGGGTTCAAGTTTAAGTTTTACTAAACTTGTGAGTTCTATTTTAATCTTATATTTGTTTCACAATTAGTATGTTTTACTTAATAAAACTCGTGATGAACTACTAAATGAGGTCGATGCATTTGCGTAATCATGATTATTTGAAATGTTGCAATTAAATTAAACAGAAGGAAAGAGTTGCAGTAGCTGTTTAATCGGATTTGCATTGCAAAAAATGGTACACCACGATGATACTAATGCATTTAATTCCCTCAAAAATTTCAGAAAAGAATTGAATTCAAATAAAATTTAATTGAACTCAAACATAATTCTCAATAGAAATGAATACGCTAATTATCGTATAATTAGCCATTACATTTGTAAATTATACTTAAATTTTATCCCTTGGCTACGATTTTTCAAATTTAAATTAATTATTGATGTACAGTCTTGATATACATATATGTGAAGACTCTTACAATTGCAAATCATATTGCATCTACACTTTGATATTTTCAAATTTCTTAATTTAAGAAATAAAGGAAGCATCTTTAGTAAAATAGACATTAAGAAATTACCTGCTTTGGGCAGAATTAATTCTGAGGGAGCCAAAAGTCGTGGAACAATAAATTTATAAATTAATACCAAGTCCAAGATCCAGCTTCCAATTAATTCGCGCTCTGTGGGAAGGTGGTACCAGGACAAGTCCTTATAAAGAAAATCTTCGATTCCACTTTTGTTAAATGGTTTTATTTATGAATGAATTATACTTTCTTATCAAAATGGGGCTTGAATGAGTACTATTGGTGTTACAAAAAAAAATAAAATAAAAGAACGAGTACTATTGGATCTTTCATTATTTTGTTATCAACTGGTCGACTTTTTCATATAACAATATGATGCAGGATTAAAGTTTGTGTCACGTGGAGATGGGATTCAATCCAACACATGACATATTAAAATAGGTTCTTTGATTATGGACTGTACTTGCTCAAGTCATGCTGCCTAAGTAATCACTTTGATAAGATCAAGTCTTTTCGTAGTTCTATATAGTAGTAGCTATCAAAAGGCTACAACACTTTACCTAATTGATAGTCTTTTTCTATGGAGAACAAATAATGACTAATTATTCTTAATCTTTGATATTTATAGTGCTAGTCATGGGTTATGGGCCGAAACACTTACCATTAGCCCATTACCACTATAATCATAATATATTAAATATGCATTAGCATAATTATCTTTGACCATTGATCAAATATTATAGCAAATTTACCATGATGGTCTATTTTGTAGCGGGCCATTAATCTTTATGCTCAGTCTATTAAGTTGGACTACATTTGTTCTGATTAATCTAGTCAAATTATTCTTTCCCAAATATAAGGTATTTACAAATATGCCCTCAGGATTCATATGGTATATCATAATGCCCCCACTCCTAGGTATGTTGCATAGGATATCCAGGAGCAGAACAAATCAGTTTACTTGAATTACTTAGTCCTAGGGAATATCTGATATGGCTTTGGAACTTTAAAGCTTTTCACCTACGTACTTTCATTCATAAAGGAGGGGAAAGGAATTCCAGAGTTTTTAATTCACCCACTCTGTACTTAAAAATTCTCTCTTTAATATCACCTCTCTCAACTAGCCATAGGGAGAAGCCTCAATGAACAGGGTAACTTCTATACTTCTCCTTTTTGTTTTTCATTTGTATATGAATTGATGTTTATAGTGTGAAATTTCGCATGTTTTCTCCCGATTATAGTGGTAGATCCATCTTTCGTGCATTTTCATGCTTATTATGTGTTTCAATGTATAACAATTGAGATATGTAGAGATGTATCCCAAATTTTGACAACTTGGGAGTCTAACGAGTTGCCCATTCCAAAGGGGAAATCGGAGGTGTCGCCTCGAGGCAACGTGGATGTCGCCTCGAGGTAAATTTTGATCCTGCCTCAAAATGAATCCTAATCCCTTATTGAATTTACTATTAATCAATAAAAAAAAAGCAATAAAAAACAATAAATTAAATAAGAGTGCTGAAATAAATTCTTTCAAATATAATATTCGAAAGAAGCATTATAAATTGCGTTTTCTAAGCGTGCTAAATTTGTTGACACACTTTCTTTGAATAAAGTGCTAAATGAGGCAATTACACGTGCTATCATTACTTTAAAGTAATGCGTCTCCTCAGCAAAACCAAGGGCCAGCGTTTGAGGGAAAATTTATGATACACCAAATTTAATGATTTTAATATTTATCTCTCTTGCATAACAAAGTGCATTGTATTACGTATAAGATCTCTACAGTCTAAAAGAGATATATACAGAATACACATTCGAATCATTTAACTTGATTTTGCATAGAATTACCCGAGTTTGGGTATGTCTCTTTTGTAGAATAAATCATACTAACCTCATCCTTGTTATAGTTTAAAATTTCTTTTTCAATGTCTCCATGAATTTTAAATTTATTGACAAATTCATTGAATTTGTTTGGATGATTTCAAATTGTAATAAATTTCAGATCCTTTGACATTTATTTTAAACTATTTTCTCAAACACTGTGACAGATTTCAAAAGAATTTCTATCTAAGAGTCATTTGAAATTATTCATTCAAATCTACTTCTCAAAACCAAATTGTGCAATCAAAATTCCAAACACACCCATAGAGAAATTACAGATCCGTCAGGGTAATATATGAGTTACATATGTAACGGAAACAAATAAGCCTTTTGTTCTTTATATATATATATATATATATATATATATATATATATATATATATATATTACCCTTTGATTATTACCGTAGAGGTTTCGATAGTGGATTTGTAAGGGAAGATGTCAAGTATTCTAATTCCAACTAATTCTCATTCAAAAATAAGTACTGGAACTAATTCCATCTATTATTTTGAAGAAATGTCAAAATAATAGTCTAAAGTCTAAAATAGTAAACAAAAGAATAAACGGGTCTTGGACGGTTTATCATTCGTGGGCCTGAGCCAACACGGCAGGGCTGTTCAAACGATTAAATTCGAAACGAACCAAATCAAAATTTTGATTTGGGAAAATTCGGAACCAAACCAAAATTTCGGTTTGGGAAATTCGGAACCGAACCGAAATGGACCGATTCGGTTGGGTTTTAACGACCCAATTTCAGTTTTTTTTCGGTTAACTATTCGATTAACCGAATTTTGCTCAAAAAAACTTCAACAACATTTTTGAGCATGAGGGGGTCACGAGTTTTGAGCATTTAATCACAACACATTATAGAACACATCAACGAAGACAAAATCAACACATTCATGTTGAAAATTAACCCCTTTGATTTACGAAGTAAAGAAATTTAATAATCATTTTTTTTTTTTACATAGGGTTTGAAAAATGGAATGAGAGAGGAGTAGAGGACCGAGGAGAGCCGAGACAAGGGAGGAGGAGGATTAGTGACGGCGGCGGAGTTCGTGAAAGGCGACAGAGACGGCTGCGGCAGCCGGCAACATGGGCAGAGTGTTGACTGTTCACTGTGTCTGAGTCTGAGAGGTGAGTGTTGGAAATGAGAGGCAGGGTGTTGGGGCTGGGATTTAAAAAGATTGAGAATTGGTTTTTAGCCTCTAGAGTTTATAGAAATTCTACAATAGCCCCCCTATACATGTAAAATTATATATTATTCATAAACCTATTCGTTTTTCAGTTCAGTTTAGTTAAGCGACCATGAGAATCGAAATTGAAATTTTCAAAAATTTAAAAACCAAAAATCTTTGTTCGGTTTTGGTTCGAACCGAAATATGGGATTTCAGTTCGATTCGGTCAGTTAACCAAATCGTGAACAGTCCTAGCCCAAGGAGGGCTCTGTGGGTCCAAAGTAGATAAATACATATAGGCAAAATATATTAAATTAGTCCCAGAGGTCTGAAACCTAAAGAAGATTATGGATTTGTTTTGAAGCACTTTTCAAATGGATTTTTGTAGGTGGAGGTCCATTTGTAAAATATTACATGTTTGGTAATGAAATTGAAATGGACTTTTCGAGTAAATCACTTCTCCAAAAGTCCAAAATGAAGAAGTGCATATTAGTGACTTTTGGACTTTTTTTTTCCAACACTTTTATAAGAAGTCACTTAACTATAATTTTGCCAAAGACTTTACTTTTATAAAAACATTTATTCGAAATGTCAATTTTGAAAAGTCCATTATATAAATGGAATTATTAATTGAGATGTGGATCCAAATGCATCCTATATCTTATGGCAAGTACGGACATAAATATGGATTCTGGCCAGCCCCCTGCCATTGGTGGTGGTTGAAGAACGACTGATAAAGAAATTTAAAAGAGGATTAATGGGAGAGAAGTGAGATTACGACTCTCCTCCCATAATTAACCTACGTAAAGAAGGCATGGTGATGGAAAGAGATGCAAACATTCAATCACAGAAGGCTCTTAATGCGTCGATGTCAGGCAAACTCCACGAGGCATGGCAACATAATTCAGATTTGAGGGAGTACTACACCGGAGAAGGCGAGTCCGATGATTGGATAGGAAAAGATTATGCCATGTATTTAAAAGGAGGAGGCCAGGACAAGGCGTCGGATTCTGATCTCCTGGTTTCAAAAGAGGACATGACTTTTATGTTAGGGATGGTAGCATCAGAGCACGAAGAAATAATCAAGAAAATATAAAAGCCTAAAAGAACGAACACGGATTTTACGTGGTTCGACAAACTGCCTGCATCTACGAGCCAACCTAGACTACTTCCTTATTTTTTTGAGTCAATCAAATAATTACAAGAAGATTTCTCATATTTATAATAGTGGAGAAGTCTAAACCCTAATAGATAAGGAAAACATTCCTTCTTTGACTAGATAATAATTCCTATCACACAAAGGAAACAATCCCAATCAAAATAAGACTTAAAATAGAAAAAAATTATCTCAAACTACCAACTCTCATCAAAACTAAAGCCTAGGAAAAAGCTTGTTGGGACACGAGGCCTCTGTCAGCTTCAGGCTTTAGCCAGCAAAATTCTAAGCTGGGGCCTCAAGCTCGTGCTCCAACCACCAAAAGTCCAGGTTGGGGCCTCAACCCTACAGAAATCCCTACGAACTTGGCATACCTCTTTGAAGCTTTTGCGACCCCAGCCTTCCCCTAACCTATCTCGGTTCCATCTTGGCTCTCTTTTCGTGACCTGTTTTGACCCAACTCCACAAACTTCTATTAATCTCCCAGTTGGAGACTGATAAAAAATCTCAAACTCAACTTGAACCACCACTTCATTTTTCCCATGTGAAACTTAATCTAGTTGGCATATCCCCAAACCCAATGAAGATCAATCACGAGACCTCTCCACGTCTCGTCAATTTATCTGCTCCAGTGTCTCTCACTTAACGAACTCTCAGTGTTAAAATTGCCCCCCCCCCCTCCTTGAACCCTCGCCACTACTATATTCTCTTAATGATTAGCCAACTCTTAAATACTGTGGCATATCCCTTTTAGTCCAACTGACCCTCGAATATAGGTTACCCCTAAGAAAGCCGAAACATGTCTCACAACCCAAAACCTCCTTGGTCAACCTGACCGCTAATATATTTACACCAAGGACTTTTCTTATGGAAATTATGGATCTCTCACAAATCTTCTCTCCGTCTCCTGTATGACCTGTGTCTAATTCAACCGCTAACAATCTAGTTTTTCTAATGGCTAACTCGGGTCACTCACATATCTGCTCAATGTTCCCACTACGAGCCATGTTACACCCTTCTGCCAAAAAATCCCGGCTTTTCGAATTTGCCTAATTGACTTTGCCTCCCACCTCTATGACTTCTGGCTCCACGTCTTCCCTCCAAGCATTGTGCCTCTATCTCATGGTTCCGGTCTATGTGGATCTATTTCCATGACCCTGCTCGCCGGTCTCTCGCCTACACGACTCTATTCTCTTGGCTATTGATATTGTCACTTTGACCTCTGACTCGTTGGATTTGCTTTCTAGCACCATAGATCTATCCCTCTGGTCTTTGGTAACTTATTCAACTCTTTCAAAAATACGGATCTGCCACTGACACCGCAACTGCGCCCATTGGCTTCGTATTCTATCTACTTGGAAACACAAATGTGCATATGCTACTGTAGATCTGCCTATTTACTGGCACCATAATTTCCCCGTTAATATTAAATGGGAATATTATTATTTAATGGCTGACGATCTAACTAATCACATCCTCTTATGTCATCTTCTCCAATTTCACAATGACCTCAATTTATGCTACTTGCAATAAAACTGTTGAGCTTAATTATTCCTTCTTCTCTTATCATTGTTCCCACGACAAAATCTGCTATAACAAAAGAGCTTCCCCCATAGATCTAGATCTAGGAGGTCTTCTAAATCTAGAGTCTATGATTCTAATACCAGTCGTTGGGAACATTGGGATACGGTGGCTAACCCTTGGGATTGTGCGCGCATTGAAAACAGATAATTAAAATTTAACCTAGCACAATCCCTAAACAGGGATTAGGTAGACATTGTACCATCGATTTTTTTGCGAAACATTCATATGTTTTTTTTTTCATGAGTTACCTTTTGATGAATCCAATCAACAAATCTTTTAGTAGCAACCTCTACTTTATGGGAAAAATGGTTTTTCTCCAACAAATTCTCTTGTCTCGTTTGCTTCTACGCTTTAACTATGCAAAACGTCTCTAAGGGTATCCACACCTTAGCTTGTACCCTTGATCTTCTATATAAGTTCTAGCTACAAGAAATCAAACATTTTGGCTTATGAAGAAAAGGGTTAAATACTGTAATGCAGATAGAGAAGAAAAGAAAAGACAAAAAGCAAGTCTCACACTCTTGTGCGTTAGGTGTATGTGTAGGCGTGTACACTTGGGTAACTTATAAACTCAATGCACACCTACTGCTAGAGCTCCAGCCCTAGCAGCCTTTCCTTCTCTTTTTCAGTCTAAACCCATGTACAATTAATTTAATTAGCCACTAATTAATTAATTGGTCATGTACTTAATTAAATCCACCAAATTAAATTACAAGACTAAATAATAATTAAACCCACTAAATTAATATTTAGTCTTTTTTTAATTAATTTGACCACTAATTAATTAGTCTTATTCTAATTTAATATTTCAATATTAAATAATAAGATATTTATTGATTAAGACCACTTAATTAATACTTGGTTGTCTCAAGTGGTATACGAAAGGGTCTAGAAGAGGGGGTTGAATAGACCCTGAAGTCTTTTTTGACTTCAAAAATTTTCGTATTCAAAATACGGTAGACGCTTAAGAATGTAGGCGCTTGGTTAAGCGTCTACAAGAAGACTATTTTAATAAAGTCAACTCAGACTTAAGATTTGAATACTATAACCAAATAAGGATAAGCGTTCAGTTTTTTAATTAGGGTTAGCACAACGGAATGATTTTTAAGTCTTCTTTTGAAGTGTTTTAGCGTCACAATTTGTTTGCTAATTGCTGTTAGCTTTTAAACAGTTTTATCAAAGTGTTTACTTAATTGATTATGCAAAGATATGAAAATAAGTAATTCGACAGTAAGTAGAGAACACGATGTTTGTAAGGTTCGTTGGGTGGTGTAATCCCAGCTACGTCCTTCTTCTCTTTTATTACTCGGAGGCAATACACTAAATGATTCTCAAAGAATCACATAGAAATTTCTACAAAAAAGCGAAGAGATGGATATGAATGGCTTGGGCTTCTTGATCACACAGATTTCTGCTCCAAAACACTTCTATCCTCTTGCTTCTTTCACCCAGAAATAATGCAAGTATCCAACTTCGACTTCATACAGATCGCGAGGCTGGACAAGGGTTTTTTCTAACGGTTTGTTTGATTTTTGGAAGTTCAAACAACTTAGAAATCTCAATGATAGTGTGAAGTTCTTCTGAAAAAGATGTTTGAGATATTGGCTGAGTGTCTCAAGGATTGGAGAAAAACAGAAGGAATGTTTGATTTGAATATTCAAGCTTTTCTGAAAGTTTAAGGATTGAGACTTCAAAGCAATAGAGTTTTGGCTTGGAAACTTGTTATTGTATATTTTGGTTTGTTGCTGAAGTCCTTTTTATAGACTTTCTCGGGTAAAGTGTCTATTGGACACATGGTCAAGCGCGTGTCACTCTCACGCATGAACAACTTTCGTCCTTTTTCCCTGAAATTATGTTGCAAAAAATTGGTGTCGCAGACTTGTATAGTTGACAGTCCAATGGGAAGGCTTCTCCATACGTCTTGAAGTGCTTATCACATTTAATACTTTTATCAGCATTTAATGCATTTGAAATTAATTCCCGTTGGACATTAATGCTCTGAGAATATTTGCATTAAACTTCTTCTAGTCTTCAGAATAAATTTAGGTGAAATCTTATCTTGATAGACGCTCATTCAACACTCAATGATCCTTACCTGAATCTTTACATCAACGCTTGAATTAGCTTGACGCTTAGACGCTTGCTAGAAATCTTCATCTTCATTCAAACTTCAGACGCTTGAATCTTCAGACCTAACTACTGATAAAATCACTCAGAATAATATCAGATGCTCAATCTAAGACTACTTAGCCTAATAATCTAGAATAAAAACAAATAAAGCTTTATACAAATCTAATGCTCAAAGCCTTTACATATATTCTGATAAAATCAAACTTACATATTTTGGGGTCTAACATAAATCCTTATTGTCATCATCAAAATATCGAACGAGTAATTTCCTAATAATTTTCCCGTTTTTGATGATGGCAATACTTACTCTTTTATAGTTCAAGACTTAGATAGCCAAAATAAAAGTTAGCTTTGAAAAAGGTTAGATAAAAGTTAGTTAGGGTTAGTTAATGGCTCAACGAGATGTTTTAGCTGGAAATGCCCTTCTTTATATATCATTGAGAGTACAAGCATTTACAACTAAAATAAAAGATACAAAAGAGACAATAATATAGATAATTTTCTGAAGAGGTCTCTTAAAGCTTGCTCTTCTTTGTTAAGTTGTATCTTCTGGCTATTTCAGCTCTGATTGCTTCAGTTAGAAGATTGTCGAGAGCTTTCATCGCAGCATGGTCTGCATTGACGATGTTCTTCTTGTCTTCTTTTCTCGAAAGCAATCCAGTGCTCATCCCATTCTGATGGATTAATGCTAATATGCCTTAGGCAGATTCTATACATCTGATCAACTCTGGCATTTGCTTCTCTTTTGGAAATTCTTTTCGGATCAGTTGGCTTGGGGAGAGGCGCTCGTTTAATCAGAACGTGAACACCTGAACTGTTTAAGGTATGATTGAGAAGGTACTGGAAAACCCACTATTTGCTTTATTGGAGGAAACCCAGATCTGCGACCAGGTGCTCCAACAGCAGCAACCCAAGTTGGGTTACGGGACTGGAAATTAAGTGGAAGAAGAGGAGGAAGAACCTGACTTGGAATACTCTGAGTTAGCACCAGCTGGAGTTCTTGACACTTGGCAGATGAACTGGTAGCTCTTAAACTCGGCGCTTTCCTCTTTTCCCCTTTATTGCCATCATCAGTCTTCATAATGTGTTATGCTAGAATACCGACCTGATGAGCAATCTGAGAAATTGAACCTGCTAGATTATCACAGCGCTTGTCAAAGTGCTCTTTCATTTCAATCTGAGCTGCACAATTAGCGTCATCAATTTCTTGAAACGCTTTAAGACTTTCAGCAACAGCAGCTTGAGAAGCTCCGTGCATGTGGACAATTTGAGTGTCTAAATTTTATGATTCGATCTTGGCAAGGTCTTCTTGAATCCAATGGAGGGCATCGGCGATATTAGCAACATGATCACACACTTCCTCTAATGCACCTTGCAGAATAGGAGTAAACTCCTTACCAGCTTCACTTGAGATAACTGTTTGAGTAACCGGTTTAAGCTTAAACTGTGAAGTGGTCTTCAAGGATTCAATGGAAGCTTGAGTTGTTGAATCAAACACATTTCCTCGCGCTTGTCTCAATTAATCAGCATACTCAGTAACCTCAGCAACTGTAGGGTCAAGCTTTGACTCTAGTAGAGATGCTTCAACAGTTGTGGGTGCACGCTCAATCACAGCGTCAGAAACACTTGCAACCTTTGGAATAACTGAAGTTTCAGCAATAGTGGCCACAGCAGGCACTTGAGGTTCTGTTTCTGGCTAGACGCTAGGAGAAACTAAGTCCACTTGAGTGATATCAGCAATGGGCTCAACTAAAGGGACTTCTTCTGGTATGGGTACTTCCACAGGCGCTGGTAGCATGCGACGATAATGATCAACTGAAAGTTCAGTTTACTAAGCGCTATACCTATATAGAAATTTGTAGCACTATCAAGAAGCTTGTAGATTCTATTTGTTGACATACAAGTGCTAGAGATGAATGTGTAGAGAGTACTGTCATAGGCTCGAACCCACATGGGACCTAAGATGTCCAACACATGATTTGTAAATAGCCTTGACTTCGCCAAAGGAATGCAGAAGAGTGCATCGACGCAGAAATGAAGAGAGAATGCTATGATTTTATTTGTTTGGAGGCGAGATGAAATGGTTCCCTTGACATAGAGTCTGAAATACTCTTCAAGATATGGATGAACGACTTTAGCAATGCCTTGATTGTGTTCTAGCAAGGATAACACAAAGGCGTAATGATTGCTCACTTCTTTGCAGATGGAGGGGAGTAATGGGTAACCCCTGATTGAATTGATGATTGAGCTGTTTATTTTTTGTAGATTTGCAGTGAAGATGTGATCGAAATGCTTCACTAGAGCCATAATCTTAACCATCTACCATATATTCTCGTCAGAATGGCTGGGAGAGATAGTCAAATCAGACACTGATCGAGTGCTGCAACTGGACACTTTGCTAGAGAATGTGAAAGGAGTTTCTGCAAGCCTTTTGAGCACAGCTCGCAGAAAAGTCTCAGCCGATTGTCTGACGCTTGGCAAGTCAACAATTGGTCCTACTCGCATTGAACGATTCTGAAGGCAATACTTAAGAAAATGACGCTTCTTGTTATGCATGCCTATGCCAAATAGATACAGAGCATTAGCCAGCTCCTGAAAAGAATATCTTTTGCCCACATAAGCTTCAAACTAGGTCACTTCATTCATGAAAAAGTCAGCTCCAGCGTTGCATATGGCTTTATGCCCTCATGGTAAATATCTCTTATAGCCTCAAACCTATACCGATCCACTTGGTAATTAGTGTTCCAGATGCTATCGAAGAAGTCATCGGCTTTCTCCTGAATGCAGTCCTTGATGGACGCTGCATGTTCACCAATATGGACGCTCTTATTTTTCCATAGACGAAGTGGATTTTTCTAATTTTGATTTGTAACACTATGCGCCACTTTTGGAAAGTGCGAATAACCGTCTCGGTTCAAGATTTTCTCTGATGGATTGAGGAACTCAATAGGTAGACGCTCATAAACTCTGATTTTGTAATTCCTTGGGAGCAAATATAGATGGCTTGTTGTGCCCCATATCTAAGAAGTATGCCAACTCCACATCAGCAAGGTGAGTTCTTTGGCCTTGACGCTTCTCATATATAGCAACTGAAGCAGACACTTGATCGATTTCCTCACCGTTGGCAATGGCCAAATAATACGCAAGCTTAACATCAGTTAACTCTGAGTTGTATATCATCTGATAGAGTAAATGGTCACGCTCTACCATCATGGCGATTTCATTCTCCGCTATCACATATCTATCTTCATTGTAGCCTGCGGGAATAAAATCTTCTTCAGCAGCTGGTGGCATGTACTTGATCGAATGATCAATTATCTTCAAAGGATCCAGCTTGAAGAAATGCCTCGATTGAAGTAGGTTAACTTCTTCCGATGTAGGTTTTGTAGCATCGTCAGCAACACTTGCATCATCTAAGTTTGCCTCTGCTATAACCTCTGAGATGAGTGGAGGTTGGACCCCTTCTGTAGTAGGTCTCTTAGCATCCACAACGACACTGACTTTCAGAGAGCGCCTCTGCTGCAACTTCTTTGGCAATGGCCACCACTTTCTCTAAGTTAATGTCCAGATGGACATCAGCTGGTGCTTCAACAATAGCTGGAATAAGAGCTGTAGCACAAGATACATCCTCTATAAGAGCTTATCTTCTATAGATGTAGGAAAAGAAATGCTACGATAAGAAATAAACTTACCCTGAGAACTAGTCTCAACATCAATTGTTTCTGGAACTTGAATGCTTGGTTCAACAGTCTCAGGCTCTTTGAGAACAGGAACAGATTGATGCTTGCCTAAGCCTCGGGGTCTTTTGAATATTCTCTTGACGTTTGCCCCTTCTATAGGTTTTGATGCTTTAGTAGGAAAGTCAGGGATAGTTGGCTTTTCTTCAAAATTGATCTTTTTAATAATAGAAACCAACTTCCGCCTCTTGATTAGTGGAATTTTATCTTGAACGTCCTCATTCGTTTCTTCATCATCATCATCCTTGGGAGAAGATGGAACTTTAGAAGCCTTGGACTTTCTGGGAGCCCATTTCTTTTGCTCAGCCAGACGCTTCATGGCTTCCCCTTATACTGGGCGCTCAGCCTCTTCATCTGACACTTCTCGCACTACATGGCGCTCAGACAAAGTCTTTGCCGCTCCACCAACTTTAGGTAGGTTGAGGAGGTTGGTCACGATCCTCTTCCCCAAAAATTTAGCCTTAGCCAAAGGTTGGCCAGCTGAATTAACCCAAGCTGCTTTGAATAGTAGATCACCCAGAACCACTCCATAGGTCTTGTTGACGGTCTCCAAACAATCCCTAAATATTCCGAAAACATACTCAGTCCAGTTAACTTTGATATCCATGAGCATGGTTATCATCATCTGAAATTGCAGTGAGGTGACCTTGTTGAACGTTCCCACTCCGTAGTCAATAAGTTTACTACATAAATCTGCTAATAAATGGTACTTAGGCAGAATATCTTTCTTGCCCATGGCGTCATAGTAACAAATCTTTGCCCAAGCTTCCTCAATCTAGATTGCATAGATAGATTCCAAAGCCTCACCCTGATTTGGCAACTTGAAGTTCTTGGCTATGGACTTTGCGGATAGAATAAACGTCCGAACAAAACCTTTCTTCGGAAAAGAGAAGGAGCAAGAAATAGAGTTCTTGTCTTCTGAGAGTTTTGCAGTTCTCCAAAACGCAGCAACTTCATCAGCAAAGCAGTAGAAATATCTGGTGAGAAAAGTCTGCAGGTCGGCTTTGGCAACAGATTCCAGCATATCCCTCATCGGAATATCAGTCTGATCGTTCAAATATTTCCAGTCCACCACGAGGCCCTCAGTGACCTTGATGGTATCTTCAGCAACATTGACGGATTTCTTGGGTGCCATTGTTTGTTTGAAAGAATAGAGATTCAAAGAATTTTTGCTTTGAGAGAGAGAGAGAGTTTTTGCAGAGAATTTGTAAAAAGTTAAAGTAATTTTTGCATATTTTGTTTTTAAATGAAACAGTTGAAAATTATGGTTTCTCTCATCAATACGATTTTTTCACATGTAAAATTGATGAATCTCAGCAGTTACAACCTTTAACTGTGGATGTGAAATTTCAAAAAATTAGTAAAGTTTTATTTGGTAACTCCCATGTATACACTTTTTCACATCCCGAGTAATTTTTAAAAACGTTTGGCATATTCAAAGTGTAACACACACTCTTACAGTACACTGACACGTACACGAATACGTACTAACTCTGAACCGTCATTTTGAAATTTTTTTGATTACTCGCCAGTTTGATGTGATAGGGGCACATGAATAGAGATCAAAATGAATCTTTGAGTCTATCCATCATGCCACTAAATATTGTAAAATAACGCATGATTTTATAAATATCTTTACTTAGTGTTGAAGAAAATAGATTCAACGCTTAATAAATTTATCTGATAAAATTTATGTTGACGCTTGAGTTAAAGTCTTTTAATTTTGAGCATCCAACTTATCATGCACTATAAGTGAGCGTTGATAATCTATGCAAATAAAAAAAACGTTTTTGATCATTGACGCTTACTTGGCTTGTACAAGTACAAGTTTAAGGTTCTCCCTAAATTTAATAACTTGTAACAACTTTTCAAATATGTTTTAGACATAAATAAAGTGGATTCATCCTAAATTGTATGCCTAAGTAAAATATGATGCAGAATGATTAAGCATTTAAATCGATCATACCTTATTCATTTCTTAAGGCGAGAAAGCGTTGTTCATTGAGTGCTTTGGTGAAGATATCTGCCAATTGTTTGTCAGTTCCAATGAAATGCATGAAAATATCTTTCTTTTGAACATGGTCATCAAGAAAATGGTGTCTAATGTTAATATGTTTGGTTCTGGAATGAAGAACAGAGTTTTGAGTCATGGCTAAGGCACTTTGGTTATCACAATGAATAGGATTGGACTTAGGATTGTACCATAATCTCTAAGTTGTTGCCTCATACACAAATTTTGTGCACAATAGCTTCATGTAGCTATATACTCGGCTTCAGCTGTAGAGGTAGCTATCAATTGTTGTTTCTTACTAAGCCATGAAACTAACCTATCACTTAGAAATTGACATGTACCACTAGTACTTTTTCGATCTATTTTGCATCCTACAAAATCTGCATCTGAGTAACCAATTAGTTCAAAAGGAGAGTCCCTTGGACACCATAAGCCCATATGTTGTGTGTCTTTTAGGTATTTAAGGATTCTCTTGGAAGCAATTAAGTGTGACTCTTTAGGATCGGGTTGAAAATATGCACATAGGCATACTGAAAACATAATACCAGGTCTACTAGTAGTAAGATAAGAAGTGATCCAATGATACATCTATAATTAGTGATACAACCTTCTTGCCACTTTCATCTTTATCTAACTTCAGCGTTTGGCTCATTGGAATTTTCGAAGATGATGCATTTTCCATACCAAATTTCTTAATCATATCTCATGTATATTTAGCTTGGTTAATAAATATGCCATTAAAGAGTTGTTTAACTTATAATTCTAAGAAGAAAGTTAATTCACCCATCACGCTCATTTCAAATTATTCTTGCATCATTTTTGAAAATTTCTCACACGGACGCTTATTAGTAGATCCGAAAATAATATCATCAACATATATTTGGATTAAGAGAATATCTTCATCATTGGTCATTTTGAATAACGTTGTATCAACGCTGCCTTTTGAAAAGCCTTTACTAATAAGGAAAATAGAGAGAGTGTCATACCATGGTCGAGGTGCTTGCTTAAGGCCATAGAGCGCCTTATTTAGCTTGTAGACCATACTCTTACCATGGTTGTTGATGAATCCTGGAGGCTGCTTTACATACACTTCTTCTTGGAGTTTATCATTCAGAAAAGCACTCTTCACGTCCATTTGATTCACTGTGAACTTATTGAACGCTGCATATGCTAGAAACATGTGAATTACTTCAAGACGGGCGACGGGAGCATTTGTCTCATCAAAATCAATACCCTCTTCTTGGAAATATCCATGAGCGACAAGTCCGGCTTTGTTTATTATAATAATACCATTCTCATCCATCTTGTTTCTATAAACCCATCTAGTCCCAATAACTCCTTGGTGAGTTTGCCATGGTACTAGTGTCCAAACCTTACTATGCTCAAACTGATTAAGCTCTTCTTGCATGGCTTCAATCCAACTAGGATCACTTAATGCTTCATCCACTTTCTTTGGTTCCATCTGAGATAGAAAGCTCGTGAACATGGCCTCATTGAATGTCGCGACTCTAGTCCTCATAGAAGCTCTAATATCTCAATAATTTTCTCTCGTTGATGATCACATAGCCATAGTCTATCTGGCTAGAACAGGTTTAGAGGTGGTTACGGCACTTGATCTTTGATTGTATTCCCATTAACCTCTTGCACAAGCGCTTCAATTTCACAAATTCTATTTTGCTCTTGATATCATTCTCTTCATGATCATCAGTAGATCTTACAATATTATCCTTAATAACCTCACGAGTATCCTTGGGACGGGACACAAAGATCTTATCATCATCATCCTTTCATCATCAATAATTAATTTGGACGCGTGATGACACAAATCTTCAATTCCTACATCATTAGCGTTAACCTTACTCGACTCTTGGTTAGCATCATCAAAAACAGCATGAATAAATTCCTCAACCTTCGATCTGATCTTATTGAAGATGCGAAAGTTCTTTCCATTTTTGGCATAGCCTAGAAAGATTCCTTCATCCGCTTTAGGATCAAATGTCTTTAGGCTTTGGGATCCACTATTATGAATAAAATATTTTGAACCAAAGATGTGAAGATATGAAACATTTGGCTTACGTCCCTTCCATAGTTCATATGGTGTTTTACCATGTTGTTTGGTGATCATGCAACGATTCTGAGTATAACACACAGTATTGATAGCCTCAGCCCAAGACCTAAGAGCAAGCTTGGACTCTACTAACATCGTCCCAGCGGCTTACTTTAGCGTTCTCTTCCGACGCTCAACAACACCATTCTGTTGAGAAGTTCTAGGAACTGAATGCTCATGATGTATTCTATTTTCTGGACAATACTTCTCAACAACCTTGTTAGTAAACTCAGTACCTTCATCGCTCCTTATTCTTGCAACTTTAAGATTTTTCAAAGTTTGAAGTTGCCGAATAAGCATTGTGAGCTTGTCACATGTTTCATCTATGGATGAAAGAAATTCCACCAAGTAAATCGAGAGAAATCATCTACTATCACCAAAGTAGACTTTTTACCGCTCACATTAATCATTTGAACAGGTCCAAACAAATCCATGTGATGCATGCCAAATGGGTAAACAAGTTAAATCATCTTTTAAGAAGAAACCATGCCTATCTACTTCTAGAGTTCTTGAACTATTGCATCTAGATTTGTTTGGCCCCATTCAAATCATGAGTGTTAGTGGTAAAAAGTACTCGCTAGTAATAGTTGATGATTTCTCTCGCTATACATGGATAGAATTTCTAGCGACCAAAGATGAAACTAGTGTCAAGCTCACAGCGCTAATCCGTCAATTGCAAACTTCAAAAGATCTAAAGGTGACAAGAATTAGAAGCGATAGAGGAACTGAATTTACTAACCAATTTGTTGAGAAGTTTTGTATAGATCTTGGAATATTTCATGAGTATTTTGCTCCTAGAACACCTCAACAGAATGGAGTTCCTGAGCGACAGAATAGAATGCTTAAAGAAGCCGCTAGGACGATGCTTGTAGAATCTGAGCTGCCTCAAAGGTTTTGGGCCGAAGCCATCAATACCGCTTGCTACACTCAGAACCGGTGTATGATCAACAAGCAACATGAGAAGACTCCATATGAGTTGTAGAAGGGACGTAAGCCAAACGTTTCATATTTGCATGTATTTGGTTCAAAATGTTTCATTCATAACAATGGATCCCACAGCCTAAAGACTTTTGATCCTAAAGCGGATGAGGGAATCTTTCTAGGCTATGCCAAGAATGGAAAGAGTTTTCGCATCCTAAATAAAATCAAATCAAAGGTTGAAGAATCCATTCATGTTGTGTTTGATGATGCGAACCAAGAATCGAGTAAGGTTAGTCCTGATGATGTAGGAATTGAAGATCTTACCTAACAAGCGTCACAAATTAATCTTGGTGATAATAGTGATGATGAGGATGATGAGATCTTTGTGCCCTTTTCTAAAGTTACTCGTGAGGTTACAAATAATGATAAAGTCAGAATCGCTGATGATCATGAGGAGAATGATCATCAAGAGCAAATTAGAACTGTGAATGATGAAGGGACTACGCAAGAGACAAATATGGATCAAGCGATTGATAACCAAGAGTCTCTCAACCCGTTCCAACCAGACCGCAAATGGCTTAGAGACCATCCACCAGAGCTAGTAATCGGAGATATGGAAGCACCTGTTAGAACTAGGTTAGCTACAATTAATGAGGCCATGTTCGCAAGTTTTCTATCTCAAATGGAACCAAAGAAAGTGGATGAAGCGCTCAGTGATTCAAGTTGGGTAGAAGCGATGCAAGAGGAGCTTAACCAATTTGAGAGAAGTAAGGTTTGGACGCTAGTACCAAGGCCAACTCACCAAGGAGTTATTGGGACTAGATGGGTTTTTAGGAACAAAATGGACGAACATGGAGTTGTTACAAGAAACAAAGCTAGATTAATCTCTCAGGGTTATTGTTAAGAGGAGGGTATTGATTTTGATGAGACGTATGGCCCAGTAGCCCGTCTTGAAGCAATTAGGATGTTCCTAGCGTTTGCCTCATTCAACAAATTCAAAGTGTACCAAATGGACTGAAGAGTGCATTCGTGAATGGTAAACTCCAAGAAGAAGTCTATGTGGAGCAACCTCCAGGATTCATCAACTACCATGGCAAAAGTATGGTCTACAAATTGGATAAGGCACTATATGCCTTAAACAAGCACCAAGAGCATGGTATGACACTCTCTCTATCTTCCTTATAGGTAAAGGATTTTCAAAAGGTTGCGTTGACACAACGTTATTTAAAATTACCCATAATGAAGATATTCTCTTAGTCCAAATTTATGTTGATGATATTATATTTGGTTCTACAAATAAGCGATTGTGTGAGAAATTTTCGAAAATGATGCAAGATCAATTTGAAGTGAGCATGATGGGTGAATTAAATTTCTTCTTAGGATTACGAGTTAAACAACTCCCTAATGGAATATTTATAAACCAAGCTAAATATACAAGTGATTAAGAAATTTGGTATGAAAAATGCATCATCTTCAAAAATTTCAATGAGTCAAACGCTTAAGTTAGATAAAGATGAAAGTGGGAAGAAAATTGATATCACTAACTATAGAGGTATCATTGGATCACTTCTTTATCTTACCGCTAGTAGACCAGATATTATGTTTTCGGTATGCATGTGTGCACGCTTTCAAGCTGATCCTAGAGAATCACACTTAAATGCTACAAAGAGAATCCTTAAATACCTAAAAGGCACACAAAATGTGGGCTTATGGTATCCACGGGACTCTCCTTTTGAACTAATCGGTTATTCAGATGCAGATTTTGTAGGATGCAAAATAGATAGAAAAAGTACTAGTGCTACATGTCAATTTCAAGGTGATAGACTAGTTTCGTGGCATAGTAAAAAACAACAATCCATAGTAACTTCTACCGCTGAGGCAGAATATGTAGCCGCTGGGAGCTGTTGTGCACAAATCCTTTGGGTGAGGCAACAACTTAGAGATTATGGAACAATCTTAGGTCCTACCCCAATCCATTGTGATAACCAAAGCGCTTTAGCTATGACCCAAATCCTGTTCTTCATTCTAGAACCAAACACATTGACATTAGATACCATTTCTTGCGTGACCATGTTCAAAAGAAAGATATCTCCATGCACTTCATTGGAACTGACAAACAATTGGCAGATATCTTCACCAAAGCACTCAACGAACAACGCTTTCTCACTTTGAGAAGTGAATTAGGTATGATTGATTTAAATGCTTAAATCATAAAAGCATCATATCTTAATAGGCATACGCTTTAGGGAGAATCCACTTTAATAATACATCTAAAGCGTCTTTCAAAATTGAAACAGGTTATCAATTTTAAGGGGAACTTTACAATTGTACTTGTAACAATTCATAAGCGTCTGTGATCAAAAATTTGATTTTGAAAATATGCATTGACCACTAGCGCTTATCCTCTTTTATGCATGACAAAATCAAAACTGTCTTTTATAAATCCAAGCGATTGCAACGTTGAAAAGATTCCCACTTTAACGCTAAGTAATTCTATTTCAAAGGATCATGCATAGTTTTCATCGCTAAAAGTAACGTGTGGATAAGTCTAAAAGATTAAATTTGATAACTACCCACACGTGCACTATCAAATCAAACTGACGGTTAATGATTCCTATCTAAACCTAGGCGGTTCAGTGACTGCATGAGTCTGAGTACGTGTCAGTGTACTATCAGGCGCGTGTATTTCACGCTGAAAATTTCAAAAAATTTCAAATGTTTTTCAATTAAATGGGTAACTGCGGATCCTAAAAATTCTCTATTTTGTAACAGTTAACCTATTTTCTCGACACTATTTGACATCCGTACCTTCGAATAAACGGTTCAGATTTAAATCTTTTCAAATTTCAAAATTAATGATTCAACACGTGGCAAAGTTTAAGCCATTCAGAAGTTACTTTCTTTGCCTCTATAAAAACTCTTCAAGATTTTTACAGTCAGACTTTATCACTTCCAAAAACCTCTCTCTGCTGTAAAATCTTCATCTCTTTCAAAGCAAAAACTTCTCTTATTCCTTCAAAAAGCTTCAAACTTTCAGCAATGGCACCCAAAGCTTCAGAATCTTCCAAATCATCCAAGTCTGCCACCGAAAAAACTTCCCGCGCTAAAAAACCGGTCACGGTTAACGTCGGATTTCTTGTTAACTTGGACTACCTTTTTTATAACCAGAATTTTCCTCTTCGGACTGTTCTTCCACTTGTCCAGGAATCTAGTTTGCGTAACATGATTACTGCCGTTTTCAACCTTCATGAAGCAGAAACTCTTTTCTTCTTCCAAAATGCAAAAATTTCCGACGATGGAAACTCTATTTCATGCATCTTTCCTTTTGCCCAAGAAATCTTCACTCTCACTTCTTCTCTGCTTTCATCATTGCTTAATTTGCCCAATGATGGTGCCAAAGTCGAGAATGTCACTCTTGGTGATGCTACCAAGGTCTGGGAGCTGATCAAGAAAGATGAAGTCGAAGCGGCTTATGAACCAAACTTCAAGAAAAATGACATGAAGGGCGAATATGTCATTCTCGCGGACATTTGCGCCAAGATGATCGAATGCAGAAAGGGGACATTCGATAAAGTTACAAATATTTAGTACAAGATGATGGTAGCCATTCTGACCAACTTGAAGATTAATTGGTCTCTCTATGTTTTTAATCGCTTTAAGGCAGCGATGGCCAAGTCGGTTAATCCCAAGCCTTATGGGATTGTGTTAAGTAGAATTCTAAGCGCTTGCGACTTTACAAACTCCGCTGCAAAGAAGATCCCAGCGTTAAAATTCTATGGCAAGAAGATGATCAGCGGGATGCTCAAACCTCGAAAACATGGTGGTGCAGTGGTTCCCAAAGAAGAGCGTGAGCGACTTCGAGCCAAAGGAGTTGTTCACAGCGATGATGAAAAGCAAGCGTCTTCCTCTTCATCGTCGTCCTCGTCTGAAGAAGAAGTGGTGGTTAAGCGACCTAAAAGAAAAATTGCTCTCAAAGTCGCTAAGCCAGCCAAGTCAGTCAAAGAGCAGAAATCGGAGCCCAAGAAAAAACAAAAATCTCCTTCTCCTTCCCCAAAATCACCCTCTCCTCCTCCAGCGTTTATCTTCTCAATTCTTGAAGAAGAGGAAACAGTAGTAGAAAAAGTACCGCTTGCCCGAAGGCGTACTCCTCTCTCTACTCCAGCAGCATCTACAAGCGTTTCAACAAATCCAGCGCTTGGAGAGTCAGCAAGCGTTCCTCCCTCTGACGATGTTCCCGAAACCAGCTCAGATCCTCAAGCCGCTACTCAATCTGAGAGGCTTTCTAGTGCTCAGGGTAAGTATTTGCTAAGCAAATTAGTCTATCATTTCCTCGTTCGTTTCTAAGTCTCTAACGCTAGGATAAAATCTCTTTCAGCTCAATGTGAAACGAGTTTTGAATATGTTCTTAACATTCTTGAAGAATTACGTATTCCCACTCGTGCTGATCGAATAACTTCTTTTCTCGATTTAGAACCAGAAGAAGAAGTCTCGGAGCCTGAGGAACCTGTCCCTAATATAGAAACAGATTAAGCGACTAAGTCAGTCGTTGATATTCCTCAGGGTAAGCGTTTTAGTCTTTTCTTTGTAATTTCTACTTAGTAGAAATTTTGCTTGCTTTTCTCAAACGCTTACATGTATCAGCTCAAGATGCACCAACCGCTGATGCTCCTCCTTTTTCCGAGATTCCAGTCGAAGTAGATGTGGATATGGCAACTGTTGTGGATATTGCAAAAGAAGCATCTCAAGCCCTTCCAAACGCTGAACCATCTTCAGCTAGTGAAGCGACTTCACATACTGAGAGGTCAATAGAAGTGGCCCCCATCCCAACAGAAGCAATTGCTCTTGTTCCTACTCCAACAGGACCTCCTCCTTGTGTCATCGATTTCTTTCCTCGCGGATATACTCCTGATCTTGAATTTTATTATGCCGCTAGAGAACGAGACACCCAGATGCTTGTAGAGCTCGAAATCTCTTTTCAAACAACTCTCCATCGGCCTGATCTTTCCAACTCCCAAAAGTTTAAATTCTTTGAGCATTTTGCCGATTTAGGACTCTACAACTTGGAGCGACTACAATCTCGCTTACAGTATATTCGTCGACCAGTGTTCAATAGAGCAGATTTTGATCAAGCACGGTTTAACTCACTACTACAAAAATGACCTATGACAGCGGTTTTTTTGGGCCTATGACAGCGGTTAAAACCGCTGTCATAGGTACCGCTGTTATAGGGGTGGACCTATTACAACGATTTTTAACCGCTGTCATAGGTCCACCTATGACAGCGGTTCCCTGAACACCGCTGTCATAGGGGGACCCTATGACAGCGGTTTTCAGGAAACCGCTGTGGAAAAACCAAAAAAAAATAAAAATAAAGGACCTGTGGCAGCGGTTCTGGCAGAACCGCTGCCACAGGTGGGACCTGTGGAAGCGGTTCTCGCAGAACCGCTGACCGCTGCCACAGGTGCGAACTGTGGCAGCGGTTCTGCTGTCATTTTTTCTATTTTTTTTAATTATTTATTACCCTGTCATGATAGTACCTGTACAGTAATATGCAATGATCCAACCAAGAAATTTCAACTAACAACAAAACATATTCAACATAAACAAACATCACCCCAAACTTCAATATTACCATCTTTTTCCTCCAACAATAAAATATTATAATCTCCAACAAAATGTACAATCAACAAATTAAATTACTAATGACCTTACGAAATACAATAAATCATTTGATCTCAATTTACAACAAGTCACAATGTACAAAAACTACATTACCTAATTTCTAAGGAGCTGCTAAGAAAATGTAACGTGCAACTTCGCAGCGTACTTCATCAATTTGCTCATCAGTATAGAAGGATTGACAATCCTTAAAGTACTGCAAGATATATGTATATATATAGAGATTAATTTCAAAGTGAAATAACATTTCAATTACCTACCAAAGGTTTAATAATTTCAAAAGTAATAGAATTAAGTATATATAAGGATTATGTATACCGTTGTTGGGATTATAGATAGTTCATGGCTAATAATCTCTTTCATGAATCTCATAACGAAATAGCCACAATCCACCTCGTTGGTCTGCCAGGGGCACTACAAAAGCAATCAAAATTACGTTGTATTAGAAGACGAACTTCTATACGAATATATAATCTCATGAAACTAGAAAACGCTAACCTTTATAGTAAACCATTTACAGACCGAGTTTTTGGATTTGTTGGATTGGTTGCTGCGGTTTGCACAAAATATGTGCACAGCTCTATAAAAAAATATAAAAAATATGTTAAAAACAAGAAATTATGTGAAATAAATACAATTTAAAAAAATATTAAATATAATGGATACATTGATTGAATGAAAAACTTACTGATTGAATTTTAGTATCATATCATCTCGGTATTGCGGCTCACCATGCACAGAATCCAGATAGTAAACAATCTCTTTAAATGGATCAATTGCAAGCAACAACCAATGAGCCCTACAAAGCATTCAAAAGATAAGTTGAAAATTTGTTTTGCGTAGCTAGTTTTACAAATTAAAGTCGAGTCTTTAGTAGCTCACCCGGTGTTGTAAGGTGCAAGAAATAACTTATTCTGTTGTGCACTATGTATCATAGCACGTGCTATGTACTGCACTTGTTGAACTGACGGGTCTGTTTGAGCAGCTATGGAATGTTGGCTAAGGAACCCGAAACTTGCTTCTTTCCCTTCGGGGATCACGTAGTTAAACCACAAACACCTAAATTGAGCATAAAAAATGAATTTCGAGAAACAAAAATAATCGTAGTTTAGATGTAATAAAATAATTAAAAAACTTACTTTATGTACGCTGTAATGATAGAGGCTCCTATCTCTTTTCTACACAGAAGGTGACAGATCTCCTCCTTTCCAATGAACTCTGGGAATGAAAAATTTATAATGGCTTCGTCCATGTATATATTGATCTGGGCACCAATCTTCATCATCTTCGTGTACTTTCCCAGAAATACAAGGTCATTTGGGAGTCCATCTAGTTGAAGATCTGCACATATGTTTACTTCACCTGCAGGCTCGGCCACTTGAGATTTTCCTTTGACAGCTGACCGCTTCGACGTCCCTAACTTACGGTTTCCAGATGATTTGGACTATTTAAGCAAGAAAATAAAATATAAATGTTACACACCAAAGTATATTTAGTAACCTCAAACAAATTGTTATAATTTATTAATGACTAGCTATTAATTACATACCGGTGCAGCAGTGACAATGACAAGACTCGCTGGCCAAGCAACAAAGGTACCCAGAGCATGAGAAATGGAGAATATTTCATCATTGAGAGGGACGGGCAGGAGTGTATTAGCCTCAACTGCAGTGTCAATGCGCACTTTCACATTGTTGGTGGCTAATTGATAGTTGTGAAGTGTTCTATCAGTCTCTGATCGATTGTATAACTGTCCTTTAGCCACCACACGATATGATGGAGGTGAAAGTGCTAATTGACATGGAGTGATACCCTACACACACACACACACACACACACACACACATATATATATATACAACATTGTATTAGAAAGTTTTGTATGATTTACAGAAATAGAGAGTCGCAAGTTGTATGATTAATAAACAAGTTCAAATTTTTACCTCAGGAAGCGTCTTATAACCTAGTTCTGGGCTGCTATCTTTCAAAGAAATCACGTCATCTTCATGTGGCTGACGCGAGTTAGGGGCTTCCAAAACATCAATTCGTTGTTGCATGGCAACCATAGTTTCGGAGAGGTTTTTCACTATGTTTCTCAAGTTTTTCACCTCCTTTTCTGAAGCAGACTTTGGATCCTTAAAATAGTCTCTTTGTGAGACCCTAAAGCCAACACCCCTAACGTGACCCGGATGTTCTTTCCTTTTAATAGCTTTAGCCAATAGGTCATCTCGACTCGTCTCATTTCCACTATGGCTAGTGCCCTCTTGTGAAATGCTCTCCTGTAATGATATATTTTTAAAAATTAAAAAAAATAGTGAACCTTGTGCTTTCAATAGTATTTCAAAACAAACATAAAACAATTAATAGAGCTAAAATTGCCAATAACTCACCATTTCATTCACCACTCTTCTAAAATTTTCGTTATCAATTTGATTTGTAGCATCGGAACGCGCAACCCTCCACACGAGTGCTCATGTCACATCTGTACAATCGGATCCCGCATCCCTTGTTTTATTTATCTATAATTTCATTAAAAAATATATGTATGCATTAACATAGAATTATTATTAAAAAAATTGTAAGAATTCACTGCTAAATGAACTACATACCTCCATTTGCTCCACAACAGCATGTCCAAGACTCCCTTTCCGGTAAGGATATTCAGGGTCCTTTGCTCTTTCCTGATTTTCCATACTTATTTTCTGTTTATTACATTATCAAATTATTAGCTAAATATAAACGCAATAACCAACAAATGAAACTGTAAATTAAAATGACTAGCTACCTGCCAAGGTTCACCTAAGCGAACCTCTAAAAATGCCGCCCAATCGGATTGGGATATCTCATATTGTGGAGGTGGGTTGACATTAACGTTTCCATCATCATCTCGCACATACTTTCTGCTTATGTAGCTCCTGAAGTTACGTGCTAGCCTCCCAGCTTCTGCTAGTACGTACTTTTGTCGACTTTCGTTAATATCAAACGCCAACTACAAAAAACAAACAATAAAGTATATATAAAATTATAATTTAGAGAATATGATAATACATTAACACTTACAAATATGATAATATCCAAATTACCTTCATCTCATCCCAAATGTTTTTTTTTTGTTGCTGACGGGACTTTGCGCCAATTACTCATGGCAATCGACACCTTCTGCCGAACTTGCACACCTATATATCCAACAAATATTGATTTGTTGGGGTTAACTGGCTGACCTCTGTCATTCCAGCCGACAGGTAGCCTTATGCCTTTACTTCTGGCATTGATAACTTTTTTCATAGCCGTGATACCTCTCCGTATCTCCTTCTCATGACCGCTATCTGATCCATATACATCATCGTCGGGAAAACTACCATCAGGATTTGAAGTCATCGACCTACAAAAGACAAATAATACAGAAGTTAGATTCATATAAATTTGGCAGATTCATTTGGCAATAATAATTTTCAAATAGAAGTAATAAATACAGAAGTTAAACTCATATAAATTTGGCAGATTCATTTGACAATAATAATTAAATCACAAAATAAACAAAATTATCCTAAACCACAAGATAAACAAAATTTAATCCTCAATTAAACATAATTAACCCCCAGCTAAACCAAATTAACCTTAAAATCAATCAACCCCCCATTTCCCTTAAATTTTCCACAAAATTGGCAAATCTCAAGAATATAAATTTTCTAGCAACTAAGTATAAATATTTAAATAAGTCTATCATACAATTATGAAATAAATTCAAATACCTTTCATCGTTTTCTTTTTGTCGTTGACTTAGCAGTCTTTTGCTTCCCATCGGTACGACCATTTTTTTTAGTACGGCGACGAACTGACGGATTAATCCATATCCCCTCTTGGTGATCTCGTCGCATATACAATTCATCATCACTTATATCCAAGTCATCGTCACTATCAATTGATTGTGAATCACCTAATGAGATAGGGTTTTCTCCATCATCTTCACTTTCTTCATAATCACCATCAATACATGTATTTTTGTTTGCCGATAAAACAATGGACCACCTCTTATCAATAGGATCGGTAACAAAAAATACTTGTTTAGCTTGTGACGCTAAAATGAAAGGTTCATCTTTGTATCCCACCCTTTCAAGGTCTACTCGAGTGAAGCCTATTTCACTATTATCGACACCATGTTTATTGTCAACCCACCTACACCCAAATACAGGCACCCGAAACCAACTATAATCAAGCTCCCATATACGTTCAATCACCCCGTAATATGATAAATCGGCATAGATAGGATTATTATCTTTCGCACTTGAGATATGCATTGCTTGAGCTACAAGACTCACACCACTATTCTGCATTGTACTTCGTTCGTCTTGGTCTTTTGTATAGAATGTGCGACCATTTATACGATAACCTGAATAACAAAATACTAGTCTGTCCGGACCCATCGACAGTTGTGTCAATTTATCTGAAACTGAAAGCTGTGGATTCTCTTTCTGTTTTTCTTCAAAATGCTTTCAGAACCAATCGATGAAACTCTTATTATGCTCTCTTGAAATCCAACTCTCATTTTTAATTGGATTGAATCTCCTAAGTTGGTTCTTATGCTCTTCAGCATATGGGTCAACCTCATAGGTGTTGTGGAGCACATATAGGTGTGCCTGATCCCTTTGTGTAATATGAACACTAACTAATTGCTTTCCCATTAATCCGACTCCTTCTGTTCCCCCTCCCACAACATGAGACTTTGGAAGCTCTGCAACATTAGAATCTGTCAGATACTCTGTGCAAAATGTAATGGCTTCATCAACTATGTACCGTTCAACAATGCAACCTTCCGGTCGACTACGATTTTTCACGTAGCCTTTCAATACCTTCATATAACGCTCAGCCGGATACATAGATCTCATAAAAGCCGGTCCACATAGTTGAGTCTCTCTAACCAAGTGAATGGGTAGATGAGTCATTATATCAAAAAAAGCAGGTGGAAAATACATTTCAAGCTCACACAAAGTGATGACAATTTGTTTTTGAAGTGCAAGAAATTGCTCAGGATCAAACACCTTGCTCCACATTGCTTTGAAGAAGAAACACAATTTAGTTATCATGTCTCTCAGCTTTTTTGGCAAAATGGCCTGTATAGCAATTGGTAGCAAATGATCCATGATTACATGACAATCGTGAGTCTTCAAGTGCTTTAGCTTTAAATCCTTCATTGATACAAGACTGCTAATGTTTGAAGAATACCCTTCTGGAACTTTCACTCCATTAAGAAACTCACATAATGCAATTTTTTCTTTCCTGGCTAGAGTGTGAGCTGCTGGAGGCAAATAAGTGCGTTTTCCCTTCTTTGTTGGTGTCAATTTTCCTCTTATCTTCATTTCAACCAAGTCTAACCGTGCCTTTACGCCATGTTTTGTCTTTCCGGGCACATTTAGAAGTGTTCCAATGATGCTATCAAATACATTTTTCTCAATATGCATTATATCGAGAAAATGTTTGACATGTAAAGACGTCCAATACGGCAACTCAAAGAAAATTGACTTTTTTTTCCACCCAGTTTTTGCAAGGCCACATGCAAAAGTCTTTCTAAATTTAACCTCCAAGTCTCTTACATTTTCAAACACTTCTTCACCAGTTAAGCACTTAGAAGCTCGGCCTTCTTCTATATTCCCATTGAAAGCTTTCTTCCACCGATGATATCGATGGTTCCGATTTAGCCATCTCCGATGCCCTTGGAATGCATATTTCTGGAAGTGTGTCAATCTATATTGATCTGTACTCTTGACACATATGGGGCATTCACATTGGCCATGTACACCATATCCCTCGAAGTTTGTTCTTGCCGAAAAATCATTGATTGTTCCAAATAACATGACTCTGAGATTAAAATTTTCTTCTCTCAACCCGTCATATACTTGAACACCGGTGTCCCACAACACCTTCAAATCCTCAATTAAAGAAGCCAAGTAGACATTTATATCATTTCCAGGTTGTTTCGGCCCAGAAATGAGTATAGGCATCATTATATGCTCTCGCTTCATACATCGCGATGGGGGAAGGTTGTAGATCATCAAAATCACCGGCCATGTACTATGTGAGCTACTTTGCAAGCCATTAGGGTTCATGCCATCTGTAGCCAATACAAGGCGCAGGTTTCTTGATTCTTCACCAAATTCAGGGAAATCATCATCAATCTTTTTCCATTGAGGAGAATCTGAGGGATGTCGAATCTTGTCATCTTCAATCCTTTCTTCAAGCCTTCTATCAGCATGCCATGTCAAGTCCTTGGCTAACTCTTTACTACTGTACATACGCTTAAATCATGGTATTATAGGTAAATACCACATGGTTTTGACAGGCGTAGATCCATTCTTCTTGTACCGTGAGGCGCCACATTTTGGACAGGCCTTCAATGATCCATAGTCAATTCTAAATAATACGCAATCATTGAGACAGGCATGTATCCTCTCATATCCCATGCCAATTGAGGTTAACATCCGTTTAGCCTCATAATTACGATTAGGTAACACATTATCCTCAGGTAGCATGCTTTTTAATAAACCAAGCAACTATGTGAAACTCTTATCACTCCACCCATTGTTGGCTTTTAACTTGCATAGGTTAAGAACTGCTTTCAATCTCGTGAATTTACTACCACTATACAGTGGTGTCTTTGAATCACTTGTCAAATTGTCAAACATTTTAGGACAATTTCGCAAATCCTCCTCAATCACATTTGTCATCTCCTCCAAACGATCAGGCTCATAATCATTCATGTTGAAATCGTGTGATGGATATGATGTACCACCCAAATCATCCAACGGGACACTGCTTTCACCGTGTCTTGTCTAACGTTTGTAGCTTTTATCAATTCCATTACACACCAAATGATCTTCCAACTCACGTGGATTAATTCTCTTTCCAAAACAACAACATAAACACGAGCAAGTGATCCTAGTTCGATCTGGTGCATGGTCAACCGCAAACTTTATGAACTCTTTCACACCTTTCTCATACTATTCCGACATACGATCTGCTAAAATCCAACTTCGATCCATTTTGATTCTGAATTAATCAAATTAAACAATTTTATCATCAGTTGATAGTTAAATTAATTAAATAATTTTTATTTTAATTTATTTCCCATTATTCTAGAAAAAATTCGGCAGAGTAACAACGCAAAAATTACTACCAAGTTCTCGACTTAATCTTCACCCGGGTAGGTTGAATCCAACAAAATTCGGATCTTACGATCCGCTAAAATCCAATTTCAATCTTAATTAATTAAATTAAACAATTTTAACATCAGTTTAGTCAAATTAATTAAACTATTTTCATTTTAATTTATTTCACATTATCCTAGAAAAAATTCGGCAGAGTACCGACGCAAAAATTTCTACCAAGTTCTCGACTTAATATTCCCCCAAACTTGCAACCAACAAAATTCGTATATTTCAACCACAACAAACCCAATATTATAATCTTCCACCCACAACAAACCCAAAATGCCGATCTTACTATACGAAAATATTGATCACCAGTTGGATCACATAAAACATCATATTTCTACAAATATTGATCACCAGTTGGATCAAATAAATCACATAAAACTAAAAATAAAGCACCATTTTATAAAAATATATTGATTACCAGTTGAATCACATAAAGCATCATATTTCCAACAACTACAAATATTGATCACCAGTCGGATCACATAAATCACATAAAACTATAAATAAAACATCATATTTTCAGCAACTAAGTATAAATATAGATCACCAGTTGGATCAATGTACCCTAAACCACCAAATAACCACAATTTAATCTCAAATCAAATGGAATTAACACCCGACTAACTAAAATTAATACCAAATTCAGTCAAATTCCAAGTTCCCTTAAATTTTTTAATAAATAGGCAAATTTCAAAAATATATACAAATATATACATACACCACACATACACAAATTAAATACATACAACTACATATACACAAATATATACATATACCCACACATACACAAATATATATACATATACACCCACATATACACAAATATACGCACACATACACAAATATATATACATACACCCATATATACACAAATACACTCACACATACACAAATATATATACACCCACACATACACAAATATATATACATACACCCATATATACACAAATACACGCACACATACACAAATATATATACATACAGTCATATATGCATACACCCACATATACATACATCTATACATACTCTATGTGTGTGTGTATATATATATATATATTTATATTTATCTAAAAGAAAATACCAAAACTAAATCGACCACGGCGGCGGAAGCGGAGGTGGGCGACGGCGGACGGTGGGGGCGGTGGCACTATCTATATATATATATATATAGAGAGAGAGAGAGAGAGTTAATTTTATATATATAGAGAATATATATATATATATATATATATGCACATATATATATATATAGCAAGAGAAAGAGAGAGAGATACTACCGGAGTGACGGCGGAGGAGCGGCAACCGGCGGCGCTAGAGAGAAGTAGATCGAGAGAAACCAAGAGAGAGAGAAGTAGATGTAGAAATAGAGAGAGAAACCGAGAGAGAGAGGTAGATTTAGAGATAGAGAGAGAAAAAGAGAGGGGCGGCGGAGGTGGGCGGCGGACGGTGGCGGTGGCAGTGGCGGTGGCGGTGGTTGTGGTGGTGAGAGAGTTGAGAGAGAGAGAGAGAGAGAGAGAGTGAGTGAGTGAGAGTGAGAGAGAGGGGGGCGGGTTGTAGAAAACCCGACCCCTGTGCCAGCGGTTCGGCCGAACCGCTGGCACATGTGCGTTTGTGGCTGCGATTTGGCCGAACCCCTGCCACAGGCGTATATTGTGGCAGCGGTTCGGCCTCACTTTGTGGCAGCGGTTCTGGCTGAACCGCTGTTGCGTTCAAATTTTTAATTATTTTTTATTTTTTCTGACACCTATGACAACGTTTTGGCTCGAACCGCTATCATAGGTCCGAACCGAGTACCCCCTATGACAGCAGTTTTCAAAACCGTTGTAATAGGACTTTTTTGTGGTAGTGACTTCACCGGTCGCTCAGACGAGTCTTTCTATCCTCTTCGAGCCAGCAAGATTGTCTTCAAGAATCCTCACATGGGCGATTGAAACAAAAATCCTGATGAGGAAGATCTAAACAAAATAGGATATTCGGCTCTCCCTAAAGTCGTCAACTCTCCTCAGAATGCTCTCTCTCCTACTCCACTCAAGTTATGGAAAGGCAAAGGACCGCATGTGGCTGAGCGTCCCAATCCAGTGAATTCATGGATAGAAGATGAAACCCGAGCATATCTTGCCAGATTATGGGTAGAGGATTATGACGAAGAGATCGACCGCTTCGAGAAATTCCTAGCCGCTAGAAAAGATCAAAAGAAAGCTGATAAGCTTGGAAGAAGATGAATGATGAGTACATCCAGATGGGCGGAAGAATTTGTTCTTCATTTCTACTCCCTTAATGAACTCATAAGATATCCATTTTTGTTTGACTTTGGAATTGAATACAGACACCGAGGATTCGCGACCTTTTTGCTTCAACAGCGTCAGCACTTTGCAGGCAATGTCAGCGACTTACCACGCTACAGGCAACCAATAGAAACCTACATTCACCAGCAGGTCACCTTATTCAGCCAAGGCGGACGCTACATCTTCCATCCTCGTCAAGCGTTTGTTCAACGTGTATTTCCTGACCTCAATGAAGAAGCCTCATCCAACAAACAACTGCTTCCTCCTGGTCAAAGTCAAATTCGTATTGATGTTTCAAATGAGCATGCTGAGTTTGCTGTCTTCCACAGAGACATGAGAGCAGTGATAGAAAATGCCCAAGCACTGGACATGTCTTTTAATCATTACTCAGGGTTAAGCAATTTCAGAGGATACAATCTCCACCCTGTGCTCTTCAGTCAATAGAACATTCAAGTGGCCAAGATAATTTCACTAATTAGGCCAGTGGATCAAACAGCAGCTCAAGAGCTGATGCCTCTTATTTTAGACTTTTTTCAAGTGTTATATTTCAGGAATAGAATTGTCGGAAGGTGTGCAACTTGTACTTTGTACAGAAGAGCGCGAAGACGCTATATTCTTTATTCCGCAATCAAGCCTGATTAGTCCAAGGCATGTGATGGAAGCACTTGGCCCACTCTGGGTTATTGCTATTGAAGATCCTTCTTCCCCAATCCACATAATTGAAGAAGAACCTGCTCCTACTGAGGAAGTCGCTCCAATTTCTGAGGCTTCTTTGCCAGATTCTTCTAGCGCTCCTGTAGTCGAGCCCCCAGCGATCGAAGATCCTTCAATGGATCAAGCGATTGAAGAAGTGCACGCTGAAATTGCTCAAAAGCCTGAAGAGCCATTTATCAGAGATAAATCCAAAGGAAATGCTGCAGTTTCTAGCTATTAAGGACTCATTCCGTCTCCTGAGCGTCCTTCTTTTGATTCGGATTCTGAGAGTGACTCAAAAGCTAGAGATTTCAGACAGGTAGTACGGAACTCTCTCACCAACATTAAAGGTTCCTACTCCAAGATTTTTGAGGCTGCTGATAGACAAATCCGAATAGTGTCTGATACGGAAAGTCGTGATATTGCAAACGCTTCCAATAAAAGCACTGTTACAATCATGAACAGCATATCACCACTTGTCGCTGAACTCTCATCAGAATTCAATCGTCACTTAGCTCAGAGCGCTTTGGCTGATGCTGAAAGACATACTTTGACCGATGCCGCTACTCAGAGCATCGCTCAACAAGTCGCTCTCTTAGTTGACGAAGTTCGACTCTTGCGAAGAGAAGTCGCTGAGTTGAAAACCTCTCTTGATGATGCCAAGAAAGGGTAAATTACAGAAAAGCATCAAGCGTCCAAAGCAATATCAAAAACAGATAATAAAAATCGGCGATCAATGTTTGAAGAACTAGTGAGCATTAAGAAGATGTTAACTAAAAAGAGAAAGCCAAGGTATTATCTAGGAAGATATCAGCTTCCGAATTTGGACTTCGATTTCTTGGAAAGTATGGGATTTCAATCTTTTGCCAGTCCGCTAAGATGACCTATCAATTGGAAACCGTCAAAAGATCCAAGAAAATATATCAATCACAGTTTAATTCGTGAACTTGGAATTTTGCCAAGAGAATGGACAGAAAGGTTGTTAGAACTTAATGAAAGCGCTAGACTTCATAGGCATGATTACGATGAAGTTCAATATACGACAATGATCGACATTGATCGTCTCTTGATGGACTTAGCGCTAGAAGTTCTCCAAGGCGAAGAAAGAACAAAGCGACAGAAAAAGTGAATGATTTTTTTTATTTTTGTTGTCGCTTTCTTTTATATTTCAGTATAAATCATGTATGCTTATTCTTTCAATATATGAATGATTTATGGTGAAACAACTTGTTGAAGCTAATCTAACTTTAGCTAACTTTAATAATTTTTTAAATGCTAACTTATATTCATTTGGGCTTTTCTTTTAAGTAACTCTTAAATTATAAAAGAGTTATAAGAGTTAAAAGTCTTGACATCATCAAAAAGGGGAAAATTGTTAGGAAATTTCATGTTAGATGTTTTGATGATGACAAGATAGGATTCAATGTTAGACCCCAAATAAATGGTAAGTTTGTGTTTTTATAGATTTTTGTTTAAGCGTTTGAAAGTTTGTAATTGTTATTTTGTTCAGGCTTGTAATTTTTATCTTTGTAGATTCTAGACTAAGTATTAGATACCGAATCGCTAATAGAATTCTAGGTGAGTCTATTAGAGAAGAAATTGAAGATTAGCGTCTGAAGTCAACCAAAGATGAAGATTTGTTTCTTAGCATTCGTCAATCACTAAAGGACCTCTTTTTAGGATTTATGGATCAAGCGCTCAACGCACTTAAGCGACTAATGTCAGATTCACCTTAAATAAATCCTCAAGTCATGAAGGACTTAAATGCAATCATTCAACGGACATTTATTTCCAACGGAAAATAAATTCAAATGCATTAAATGCCTGATAAGAGCATTAAATGTGATAAGCTACTGTGACTTGTGGACAAGCCACCTTTTTTACTAGACTGTCAGAACTTCAGAGTTTATAGCTGCTCCCATCCAATCGATGCCAGCAGATTTTTTTTCAGGAATGTCAGGTTTTAGGTAGAATCACGCGCCGCGTGAGAGGCACTCTCCTACATGTGTCCAACGGACAAATCCCAAGAATTGCCTATAAATATCTTACCTTCAGCAAACCCTAAAAGTGTGGTACATAATATTACAAGAGAAATTTACGTACAAGCACAAGAAAAAACTTAAAAACTCCATAGCTAAAATTCCTTCAAGCTTTTCATCTACATTTCAGACAGTCACAAATATCTCAAACCTCTTCAAAGAAGAAACCTAAATTCCTATTGAGACATTCCAAGTTATTTGAACTTCCCAAAAAACAAACAAAACCTTGTGACAAACCTTCAACCTTTCATCTGAGTGAGAAAGTTGTTGAAACCCCTTTTTTCAAGCAGTATTTCTGAGTGAGAGAAGCTTGTAGAAGACGATCTTCATTGGTATTGAAATCTGTGTGATCAAGGAGCCCAAGATCTTTTTCATCATTTACTATCTTGTAGAAGATTCTGTGTAATTCTTTGATAATCATCCTAGTAAATTCCTCCAAGTAAAAAAGGAAAAGAAGGACGTAACTGGGATTACATCACCCAGTGAACCTTATATATCTTGTGTCATTTATACTTTACTGTCTTATTTTCATATTACATCATTCTTTCTGAAAAAGACAAGTAAAATTGCAAAGCAATTAATTAACCAATCGAACGCTAAAAATCATTTCCACTGTGCTAACTCTGATTTAGCGATCTAAGCGTTACCATACTTTGGTAAATTTCTAAAATCACTAAGTCTAAGTTATCTTTACCAAAGCGTTCAAATCTTTAAAAGTGATACGAATTTTTTGAAGTCGAAAAAGACTTCAGGGTCTATCTAACCCCCCTCCCCTTCTTCACCCTTTCGTATGCCACTTGGGACCACCACTTACTTAATTTCGATGGGAGGATTTTATTTTTTTCGAAGAAAAATCGGTCTTATATATCATTCAATCGGAAGTTTACATCGCCTAGAACAATACAATTTATATCGACTCAAACGATGTAGTAAGAACATCTAAAACACCAACTATCAAGATTTTGAAGATAACAAATCTTAAAAACTCACAAACGGACATATGAAAATTTTTGTGCAACTGCTATTAAGGAGAGATGAAACTCTCATTCGAGAGAAGCAAACTCTCACACGAGAGAGAAAATGAAATACTAAAAAAAATATCTAAAACGCTATATAAAAACTTATGTATCACTCATCTTCATCTCGTCAGATCTGTCTCTGTCTCTTTAGATCAATATCCGTTTCATCAGGTTTGAAGATGTGATGTGCAACTTGAAGAAGAGTGCTCCAACCCAACCCGCCAACGATGGTGGTGGTAACAGTCGTGAAGTAGACGACTGCTTCACCAAGCCATCACCGGCAGAAGAAAATAAAAGAAAGAAGAAGACTAGGGTTTAGAGAGATAAGTCCATAAATTTGTTAACCCTAAATATTGGGTTTTTTTAATTTGAATGGGAGGGTTAAATCAACTTTAATCTAAGTGAAATTAAGTCCTACTTAATTTCCATGAAAAAGATTAAACCGATTTCAATCATTGTGAAAACGAGTCTCACGTAATTTCCATGAAAATGATTAAATCAATTTTGATCTTAGTGAAATTAAGTCTCACTCAGTTTCTATGAAAAGATTAAATTAATTTCAATCAGTGTGATATCAAGTCACACTTAATTTTAATGAGAATGATTAAATTGACATTAATCTAAGTGTAATCAAGTTCTACTCAATTTCCATGATAGATTAAACTAATTTCAATGAATGTGTAATTAAATCTTATTTAATTTCTATGGGCTTATGAATCATTGGCTAAGTCCCACTTAATCAATTAAAAAATTAAATCAATACAAGACAAAAATATACATTAGGACCATTGAACCGTCCCAATATTTAATTCAAACTCTTTGAATTAATTGATGTTGAGTCAAATTCAATACCTAATTGAATTAATTGGCGACCCAACCCAATCTTTTAATTTCCAGGAGTGGCTTCTTTAGAACATTTTTCATTTTAATCCTTTGTTGGGTCAAACCCGAATTGGATTAAATGAGTGTTGGGCAAAGCCCAACACAAGGAGTGTTGGGATTGGCCCAACACACGACCTGGATTGTTGTCCTAAGAGCAACAACCTCTTCCCCTTCACGGCGCTGTCTGCGGCGGTGCAAGGCTTCGTCGTCGCGGCTTCTTCGCCATGGCTTCGCCACCTAGCAGCGATGCCTTGTGCCGCCTCCTTCACCGATTGACCCCGATACCCCCGCCGCCAAGTCGACCAAAATCGAGGAGTTTTAATCCCCTTTTCAGCGACGGACAACAGTGGAAATCCGGCGGTTTCAGGCGTCTTCTTCGGCACTTCAAGCAACAGTACACCGCCGCTCATAGCGGCCCACGGCGAAGCGTTCAGCTACGCTTGTTGCAGCGTGTACCACCACCGTCGTCGAATGCGGCTTGCCCAAACCCGACTGCAAATTCAGATTCAAAAATCCGATCTGCAAATCCATCTTCATCGGCGATTTCAGAGCTACTCCTAGCTGTGAACAATGGCAAATCTAGCGCCGCCTATATCGGTGCATAGAGACGTGTCAAACGCCTCCTCTCACCATTAACAGGGGCGGTTTTGTGTTCTTTTAACAGCGTTGAGAGATGCCATTACCGGTGACCTTGAGCAGTGATTCCGGCGATTAAGGCAACGCCTTCATCATCGTCTAACCCAACTATCACTGACGAGCAGCAGCAATTTGTCATCTACTAGCAGCAGCGAGCCTGAAGGTTTTTCCGAAGAACATTGACGCAACTTTCCAGAATTCAATCAGCCAGATTCAGATTACAAACCCAGAAGAATTCCAAAATTTTTCAATCTTCAGATTTATGATTCTAACAAAACTAATACAAAATAAATCTTTAGATTTTCAATCCGACCAAAAATCTAAAAATTCAGCTTTCAAAATATTTTTCCAATTCATAAATCGCAGATAAGGTTTTTGAGATTTAATATATTTCAGAATTTTTTTGATCCAATCTAATAAATTCCAAAACATCAACAAATTTTCCGACCCACGATTAATATTGATTTTAAATCAATTAACACGCATTAAACATGAACACTCAATGAACACGAAGAACACGTATAAACAAAATCAACGAAGCCAATAAATTTGGCTCTGATACCACTATTGAGAATCATGTCGCCTTGTGCAGCGGAAAAATAAAAACAGATCCGGATTCCCAAACCAAGATTAATTTGTGGCTTTCGTTGATTTTAAACAAGAAAAAGATGAATACGAAAAACTTACCTTTTCGCGTATTCAATCTTTAATACTAGCGAATCTTCAATTTTTTCCAACGGTTCAATTGTACTGTCTCTAGATCATCACGCTATGGAATTGACTCCGCAAAATCTCCGACTCCATCTCCATAGGCGGCTAGCGAGAGAGAGAAGGAAGAAAAGTTTCTTTGTGTTGTATTTCTGGTAGAGGGATTTCACGTAATGTTTTCAACTGTGTTCTCTGGCTTATGTTGGAGGATTAAATAAATCCTCCCAACTTAAGCCCACCGGATCACATACACACGCCCATATGGGCTCATTGGACAACTAATTGGGCTATGTTAACTCAGTCAACTTAGTGCAATTAATTTAATCAATTAATATTTAATCTAATTAAATACATAGTGATTAAATGAATATTAATTAAACAAATAAATAATCATTTAATATTCTAGTTTAGATATTTAATTGACCCAGTCAATTAAATATTCAGACTTATTAATTGAATTTTTCATTGTTTAATCTAATTAAACAACCACTTAAATTAATTTATCCAATTAATTAATTCGTCCTTCCAAAGGACAAATTACCAAAAACGCCCTCCAAATACAAGACTTGATTTCCCCATCTATTCCTTTATAGCGCAACTCTCTAGGTTCGTCTCAATTGCCAATGAGAGGATACTAAAGGATGTGAGTTACATCTAGTCTGCACCGTGGCCCCACATCGTAGCCTAACTGAGTACGAAATGACTATGTCATTATGAACCTCTAGATTATGAATACTGTATGAGTAAAAGCTCTTCACTGACGTATCCCGGTCTAGTGAGTCATGGAATATGTCAAACTCACAAGACTTGATGTTATGCTTAAGAATCATAGTCATATGAGATTACTAAACACGAGTTAGTTTATCACCTTTGGTCAGAGACTTTCAATCTCATTTACCTATGATCGCATAGGATACTTCTCATTTACTTTCGAGACAGTGAATTTCTTCTTCGCAATCACCTCACATGCTACTTGCCCATTGGAACGCGTTTCAAGGTCGACCCCACCTTTCAACGGGTGAATTGAGCCTAACTATTCTAGTGACAGAATCCAACATCACAAGCACACTGTGACCGTAACTCCTCAGGTCTAAGGCTCACGCATACCTTCATAATCAGTAATCCAATCATTGACAGTCACTGAGTAAAAACCCATGTGATGGGATTACTACGAGCCGTGTTCGAATACACTAATCCCATCAATGTATCTATGACACAAACTCCCACTATCCCATAGTGTTCGACTGGCACTCCTTTGTCAGAGCATGTGTCATACAAGTCCATACGAATCTCAATGCCCAATTGAGATTCTCCAACTTTCGAACCATTTAAGTGATCAAGTAGCAAACCCTTCCAGTGCCCATCTCCTTAACTACTATAAGGAGTGCGAAGGTTTTCCTTGACACACATGGACTAGTTGTTCATTTAAGACTTTATAGATGCCATCAAGAATTATCCAAACAACATATTGTTTCCTTTATATTAATTAGAGGTTGCACAATATAAACTCATGCCTTATATTCTAACTCCTCGTTGGCATCGAGGGCACATTCCCAACAAGAGCGTCCTTGTCTTGTCATTGTTGCCATATGAAAGAAGCGAATATTAAAATCCCCGCTTTAGGCCACTGAACTCTAGACTTTTGCTTCTAAAATAGCTGTTCCTGACGAAGCGCATCATAGTATTGGCTAAGGAGTTTTTTTTCCTATTTATAAAGGTACTTACAGGACCGTATGTCCTGAGCTCACTGAATCCCAGAAATTATGGCCATAAGTCCTCTTTTTCGACTAAAATTTTTCCCGAAAACCTCCTTGTTCCAAGTTGATGGGTTCCGTCTAACCCCAGAAAAGTTTGGAAAAAAATTCGTTATACCATTTCTGCTGCGTTTTATCAATTTTCCCAACTTCATACAGACTGACATTAGACTTCACCTCATAGAGCTTCTTGTAATAATCCAATGGAATTTGTCTTAGTGATGTTGCATCAGTTTTCCACTCACCATTATCTGTCATAAGGGTCTCGGATGGGAGAGCTTCCCTATTTTGTAGTTGCTACCATATGAAAGAAGAGGGTATTAAAATCCCCGCTTGAAGCCACTGAACTCTAGAATTTTGCTTCTAAAATAGCTATTCCTGACCAAGCGTATCATAGTATTGGCTAAGTTTTTTTTCCTTCGTTTAAAGGTACTTACAGGGCCGTATGCCCTTAGCTCTCTTTTTCGACTAAAGTCCATAAAGGACGGATTAGTAAACCAGGCTGATTGCATCATAAAATGATCATTTCCTTGGGTTTCCTTGTTGTAATGAACCTAAGTAATCAAAAGTGAAGAGCAATCATAGCCCACATGCGGGAGACGAGTCATTGTTGCCGTTGCAAAAGGCGCTCGCCAATTTGAATTGCAAAGCGCTCTACCTTACCTCTGTTAGAGAGAGGACTGCCCATCCTTAACCCAAGTAAATGCCGGCCTCACAAACTTAAGATCAATGACGCCGCAATTGTTTCACACTCAAGGAACCATTTGCAAATCAATCGGTGTCCCTCCTGTCTTCTCACTAGAGTTAGTCACCACATTTATATCATCCACTAACAATCAAGTGCCCGAGATGGCGCCATATGAATGATATGATCCTATAAATGATCACGAGTCTCAACATGTGGACTCGCATAAGTGGCAGTCAGAACCTAAGCAACCTCTCCTGGACTTCTAATAATCGATCTGATGCTTTAGTAATTTGCCTCGATAATTTCCACTTCGACCTCAACTAAATTTCTAAAGAGCCAAATACCCCCAGTAAAACCCGGGCTTTAGCTTTCTCGACCCTATCAAAATGACTGCTATTCTTAATCACATCCGCTTGAGCACCCCGGACCCTCTGTTCCATCCAAACAAGGACCATAAGTTTGGAATTATTAATTAGGAAAAAGAAAAGCATTTTTAGGAAATTTCTTGTTAGATGTTTTGATGATGACAATTAGGATTTATGTTAGACCCCAAAATATATAAGTTTGATTTTATTAGAACATATGTATATGCTTTGAGCGTTAGATTTGTATAAGGCTTTATTTGTTTTTATTCTAGACTGTTAGGCTACGTAGTCTTAGACTGAGCGTCTGATATTATTCTGAGTGAGTTCATTAGCAGTCAGGTTTGAAGATTCAAGTGTCTGAAATATGAATAAAGATGAAGATTTCTAGCAAGCATCAATCTAATTCAAGCATTGATGTAAAGATTCAGCTAAGGATCATTCGGTGTTGAATGAGTGTGTATCTAGACAAGATTTCACCTGAATTTATTCTGGACTCCAGAAGGAGTTTAATGCAAATATTCTCAGAGCATTAATGTCCTATGGGCATTAATTTCAAATGCATTAAATTTTGATAAGAACATTAAGTGTGATAAGCACTTCAGGACGTACAGAGAAATTTTTCCATTGGAGTGTCAATTTTACAAGTCTGCGGCACCAACTTTTTGAAGTAAAATTTCAGAGAAAAGGGACGAAAGTTGTTCACGCGCGAGAGTGACACACCCTTAACCATGTGTCTAACGGACACTTTACCCCAGAAAGTCTATAAATAGAACTTCAGCAACAAGCCAAAATATACAACAAGTTTACAAGCCAAAACTATGTTGCATTGAATTCTCAATCCTTGAACTTTCAGAAAAGCTCGAATATTCAAATCAAACATTTCTTTTGCTTTTCTCCATTCCCCGAGATAGTCAACCAATATCTCAAACATCTTTATTAGAAGAACCCTACACTATCATTGAGATATTCTAAGTTGTTTGAACTTCCGAAAATCAAATAAACTGTTAAACAAAACCTTTGTCCAGCCTCGCAATTTGTGTGAAGTCGAAGTTGAATACTTGCATTATTTCTGGGTGAAAGAAGCAAGAGGATAGAAGTGTCTTGCAGTAGAAATCTTTGTGACCAAGGGGCTCAAGTCATTCACATCCATCTCTCCGCTATTTTGTAGAAGTTTCTGTGTTATTCTTCGAGAATCATTTTAGTGGATTGCCTGTGAGTGATAAAGGAGAAGAAGGACGTAGTTTGGATTACACCACCCAATGAACCTTACAAATATCATGTTCTATACTCACTGTCGATTTACTTATTTTCATATCTTTGCATAATCGATTAATTAAACACTTTGATAAAATTGTTTAAAAGCTAAAAGCAACTAACAAACAAATTGTGACGCTAAAACACTTCAAAAAAAGACTTAAAAATCATTCCGATGTGCTAACCCCGATTAAAGAACTGAACGCTTAACCTTATTTGGTTATAGTATTCAAATCTTAAGTCTAAGTTAACTTTATCAAAACATTCTTCAAGTTGACGCTTAGCCAAGCACCTACATTCTTGAGTGTCTACAATATCTTGAATACGAAAATTTTTGAAGTCAAAAAAGACTTTAGGGTCTATTCAACCCCCCCTTCTAGACCCTTTCGTATGCCACTTGGGACCAAAAATTGGTATGAGAGCGGTTGAAGTTGAATTTTTTTAAATGTCCAAGAATAACTACTTGTTTAGATTTTTTTAAAATTTAGTTGCTTTAAATTTCAATCATGGCATTCGCTAAAGTACCTAAGTTGACCGAGTCAAATTATGACTCATGGAAGGCCAAAGCATTCACTTATCTTTGTTATTGAGATGATGAAATGTGTGATATCATTTCAGATGGGCCGATTCAAATCTTAAATCTCATCACTAGAGCGCCTGGAGCCACAGAAGAGACCCCTGACTGTTATGTTGAAAAGCCAAAGCATGAGTGGTCTATAGATGAGCGCTGAAGAGCGAATTTGGATAATGTTGGTCGGAACACTCTATATACAGCCATCAGTGATAATGATAATTTGTTCAATAAGGTCAAGTCATGCTCTACAGCTAAGGAACTATGGGACAAATTGGCTATAGTCTGTGGTGGGTAAGCTCATCAAAGAAAACAAGCTTCGATTGCTAAGGAAAGGTTTAACGGTTTCAAGATGTTTCCTAATGAGACACTAGAATAATTTGATATAAGATTTACTGTTCTTGTTACAGAGTTGACGTCTCTAGGCATGGATTTGCAAAATCGGGAAATGGTGGTTAAGATTTTCAAAAGTCTACCTAATAGATTTTTGATGAAAACAACAGCTATGAGAGAATCTAATATGTTGGATCTTCTAACTCCAGAAGATGCATTTTTAGAGTTGAGCATTTGAGTTTGAGTTAAATTCAGCAAGCGATGCAGTTAGTCCAGTGATAGAATCTGGAGCACTAATAGTATCAATTAAGGGTAAATCGGGTAATAAGGAAAAAATATCAGAAATTAGCGATGAAGAGGAGTTAGCATTGCTAAATGGTTCAGAAAGTTTCTAAAATATGAGAAGAAAAGAAAAGCTCCAAAACATCAAGGACATAATTCCAATCAAGTGTCTCCTCCCGCTCAACAACGATATCAAGCTCCTCAATATTCTGCCCCTCCTCCCTCAACGCCGATTCAGTACCAAGCGTCTTCTCATCAAAATCTCTCAGTGCCAGTGGTCTCAAAACCACAAACTACATGGTTAACAGATGAACAAAAGATGAAAACTAATCTTTGTTATAATTGCAGAAAACCAGGGCACTACCAGGTAAATTGCCCTTATCTAAACGTATCCAAGCCCACAAGACAAGATTACTTCGATAGAAACTAATTCAGAAGTAAACTTTGTCAACAAGGTTTGCTAGCAGAATTAGAACCGACGTCCGCACCACAAAATTTGAAGTCTTCAGAAGAGAGCAGTGATGATGATGAGCCAGTGGATGATTAAGCGCTAATCTGTCGCATGACCAGAGATGATGAAGCGTCTTCAGACTCACTATCTGAGGTAAAAATTGAATTAGCTTATCCTCTTTCTTATGAAGAATTGCTTGACAAAGTAAAAGAATATTATAAAGATTGTCAAGATGCTGCCAGACTATATCAAAATCACTCTGATGAGATATCAACGCTCAGAGGTGAAAACGTGACGCTGAAGGCAGAGTTGCAAATTCACAACAATGCATTGAGAAAAACCAATCACTTGAGACTGAAATCACTCAGTTCAAAGGTGATCTTGATATAGTAGTCAAGAGAGAAGCTGAGCTGATCGCTAGACTTACTAAAGAGCAGCTCATCTCATCATTGTCTAAAGCGTCGAGAAAGCTAGACAATGTGACTAAGGTAACAAGATTATTTGGTGAAAAGACCTGTTTAGGATGCAATAAATTCTGTAAACAACCCTGAAAATCCAATGTTACGACAAACAACAAAGGAAAGGGCGTGTTCTTTGTTGAGAAAGGTTCAAAGAATCAAAGACCTACTGAACCGAAGGACAATGGTACGAGGCCAAATGAGAAAGTCAAAGCCGACTCATGCAAGGAAAAGACGAAAGTGAATGATTCACAAAGAAAGGTTTATCCAAACACTCAAAAGGCTAAGAAGAAACCTTACCACTGTGAATCAAACGCTAAACGTCAAGCGCCCAAGGTGCAACGTAAGCCAGTGTCAAGGAAATACCGACGTCAATATCCACAATGATCAAGGTCATATTATCAATATTATGATGATTACGATTATGATTGGGATTATGATTACTATTATAATCAAAGATATTATTATGAACCCAAGAAGCACACATAACACAAGGTGAAACCCAAAAAGGCTAATCATCCCGCAATGAAGACTAAGCAAATATGGGTTCCTAAAGTTCTAATTCAGACTAAAGCTACTAATATGAAAGGACCCAAGTCACAATGGGTACCTAAAAAGAATTAGAACTGCCCTTTGAATGCAGGTACCTAGAGCCAGAGCCGATATATCGGTTTGTTACATCGATAGTGGGTCGTCAAGGCACATGACGGGCTCAAAAGATCTTTTGATCAACTACCGAGCTACCAATGGTCCTCAGTTTGTATTTGGTGACAACTCCAAAGGTAAAACCAAAGGTATAAGTACTGTGCATAGGGGGAACATCATGATAAGTGATGTTGTTAGGAAATTTCATGTTAGATGTTTTGATGATGACAAGATATGATTTTATGTTAGACCCCAAAAATAATGTAAGTTTATGTTTTCATAGAACTATTGTATAAGCATTTGAAAGTTTGTAATTTTATTTGGTTTGTAATTTTTATCTTTGTAGATTTTAGACTAAGTATTGAATACCAAGTCGCTAGTAGAATTCTAGGTGAGTCTATTAGATATGAAGTTGAAGATCAGCGTCTGAAGTCAAGTGAAGATGAAGATTTGTTCTTAGCGTCAGTCAAACGCTAAAGGATTGTTTCAGGATTTATGACTCAAGCGATCAAGGATCAGATTCACCTGAAATAAATTCTCAAGTCATGAAGGACTTAAATGCAATCATCAACAGACATTTATTTCCAACGGGAAATAAATTCAAATGCATTAAATGCCTGATAAGTGCATTAAATGTGATAAACTATTAGACTTGTGGAGAAGCCATCTTTTGACTAGACTATCAGATTTTAGAGTTCAAAACCTGCTCCTGTCTAATCGGAACCAGTAGAATTTTAGGAATGCCAGAAAACGATTGTTTAACGCACTGCGTGAGGTACACGCAATCACATGTGTCCAACGGACAAATCCTAAGAAATCCTATAAATAGTATAAGTTAACTTTTAAGACATTCTTCAGTCAACGCTTGCTTAGCGTTGAGCTTTTCTTAAGCGTTAAAACATTTCAAATGCAAAAAATTTTGAAGTTTGAAAAACTTCGGGGTCAATGCCGCTTAGGACTAACAATCTTGTTTCAATTAAACCAATTTCAAATGCTATACGTCTCAAAGAGACAATTATGCCAATATTTGAGTCCAAATTTTGCCCCAGAGTATGCTGCCAACCAAAGTCTGAGAGCCACAGTGCTAAAAAGTGAGGGCCGCGGCACTCTGAAACAAAATGGCCTTTGTGCGCCACGGCGCATTGCGTCCCAGCCATAACAACAGTGCCTCCAGGCAAATTTATGGGCGATTTTTCGCGTCTAAAGTCAGAAATTGCGTTATTTCTTCAATCCAAATTCATCCTTAAGAACATAAAAATGAATAATGCAACAAAACATGCAAATCATATCATAATCCTTCAAAATTCACTTGAATTTACACGAAATTGACGAAGAACGACTGCAATAAGAACCCAAATAGATCTTGAATTTTAACCTACCATATCCGGAATAAATAAATCCAAGAAACACATAACTATCATTAAGAAACGAATAAAAAATACCGATTCCCAATGATTTACCGGTGAAAACCATCACCAATCCAAGAACATTCATGCTCAATCATAAAGAATCAAAGAACAAAAGTGAAAGTGTACCTAAATCAATCATATCCACTACAACAAAAAATAATATTAGTGACAAAATTGTAAATGACAATGTTAAAATTGTCACTAGATATATATAATGAGTGACAATAATTTTTACTTTATCACAAAAAGTATTTTTGGTGACAAGAGTTTCTTTAAAGTTGTCACTATTGACAATTAGTGACACATGTATAGTGACAACACAAATAGAGCACTAAGTTATCACTAAAGGTGTGTCACTAATTCTCAATAGCGACAACAAATTCCTTGTCACTAGGTATCAAGAGTGACAACTTCTATGTAAATTTTGTCACTACTAAACATGTAAAACATATTCTTGTGACAAAACAAAAAATATTGTCATTAATACTTTACAATTAGTGACAACATTTATATTGTCACTTGACATTTTGTCATTAATGTATTATTTTTTTGTAGTGATCAAATTGATTCTTAAATCTTGGCGGTTGGTTTTCCAAATTACTACGTAGTCCTAGAGTTTCTTTTGAAGTTGCTTAGTTTGCTTTGAAGATGGGAATATAATGATATGTATGACTTAGGGACCACAACCCCTTATAAGTTGTTAATTTTTTATTATTTTCAATTTAGCCCATCATAATAGAGGAAATAACTATCCGGTCTCCACACATAAAAGCCCATACTTTCCTGGATTGCTTTAGAGCCCAAAATAGCCATATTTTTTTAATTGATCACATAATTAAGCTCAATTTAATATGATAACTTTTAATGCATGACTTTCACATATTGTCTTACGTTGGATTAATATCTAACACTTACAAATCGGCCAAATTCAGATTCATATTTAATTCTCTGGCCCAATATAGCAATTGAGATCTTCTTTTACAAATTTTATTATATTTTCTATTGTAATGTAGTGAGTGAATGACACGTATAATTGTTAAATTTTGTAATGGTCATTCGCTCATACTTTATGAGCCTGAACTAGCGAACCGAAGTCACTTTCGGAACCATACTTCCTACAGCTAAGATGTGTCCAGTCACTTTTATGGTAAAAGATACAATAATGTTTGCAGAGTCCTATATGTCAATACAGCTAAGTGGAGAAGTGCAGTAGATGAATTGAATTCTCTGATATCCACTTAATTAGGCGAACCCCATCCACATTCGTTAGCATCATCTTATCATAATCATAATAGGATAAGATGATAATGACCTAACTTTTAGTCTCATATTTTAATTAATTAGCATTGGAGAATTACCAGGACTAGTTCTTCCAGTCAATTCACTAAATCGCTTTACCTAATTAATAGAGGCTTATACCTTCTCGGAGAGCTCCCGCAGCGAAATTGATTAGTCATTGCTATCGGGGAGCAGCGAAATGGATTAGTCATTGCTATCGGCGGTGAACACCCTTGATTGAGACAAAAAAAAAAATAAAAAACGAGGCTTCATAAAGTAGGGTTTAAAACGTGGAAGAAATATACATGCACTAATACATGGTAGTGGAAAGAATAGTAATAATACATGGATCATATTCATATATATGATAATTCTGTAGTAATCATGGGATTTTAGCTAACCAATTACCTTATTACCAACTGAAAGCTACTCTTTGCTTTCCGGCCATGCTAAGAAAGATAGTGTAAGATTTATTAGTGCTATTAGTATTAGACTTTAGTTATACTAAACATTTATGCATAATGTTTCAGACACGTTTGATTTATAAGTTGAGAAATCAAAGTTGAAAACCTTGATATCATTTTCATATTTTAACGTCTAACGATCTCACTCATTTTTTTCTCTCCCTTTTCCCACTATTTTTTAAACAATTATTTAGCCTAACTACTCCTTTTTGTTTATCCCAAACAAATTCTTCAATCATAATTTTTTTCTAAAAAAAGAACTATCACCTAATAATTTTTTTTCCAAATCTTTTTACTCTCATGGAAAGGACTTTTAAATTAAAATACACCAAAGATACAACTGAATGCACAAAAATATGCTACATTTGTCAAATTCACTAGGGTAACGTATGAATATAAAGAAGGGAAAATTACTAAAAACCCCCTAAAATAATTTCTAAATAAATAAATCTCTATACACAACTAGAATTGACAACTGACTAAATATAAATTTACTTTTAAATTTATTGTCCAATTCACCAGGGTAACGTATGAACATAAAGAAGGGAAAATTACTAAAAACCTCCTAAAATAATTTCTAAATAAATAAATCTCTATACACAACTAGAATTGACAACTGACTAATTAAATATAAATTTATTTTTAATATTTTTAGAGTTTTAATCTTAAAAAAAAATTAAAACATATCTATTTTAGATAATTATCATAGTAAAATAAAAATAAATAAAATAAAATTTTTAAAAATATTTAATACTAAAAATAAAAAACTTGTATTATTCAATTTATCAATTTGAAATTTTAAGACAAAAAAAATTGTTAAAAAACATCAACTGATCATTTCTCAACTTAATAAATGAAGGGTAGTTTTAGTCCAAAAATTTCTTAATCTTAACTTTTGAGTTTTTTTTTTGAATGAAAAGTTTGTAGAGTGGATTTTCGAGATTGAAAAATATTTTTATGGGTTTCTTAGATATCAAAATTTATTTTGGGAGGTTTTAGTAATTTTCCTAAATAATTATAAAACAAGGAATATTTAATGATGCTATTGAATATTATGCTGGAATATTTGTTATGTAAATGACTCAACAGAAATAACTCATTTCATATATTTAATTATTACAATTCATCAGATTTTTTTAAATTTATTTTAAATACATCAAACATAATCAAATTATTGCTTTGATATATTTTGGCAGCCTCTTGACAATCTTTATAATATTCATTAACTTTGTCAAGTAATTCATCATAAGAAAGAGGATGAGATAATTCATTGGTTACCTCTGGTAGCGATTCGTCAGACACTTCATCATCTCTTGCAATGAGACAAATCAATGCTGAGTCGCTTGTAGGCTCATCATCACTGCTTTCATCTGATGATTCCAAATCCTCTTCAGGTGCGGAGAATGGTTCAGATTCCGCTAGGAAACCTTGTTGGTGAAGGTTGCTCCTGAATTGGTTTCTATCTGCATAGTCTTGCCTTGTGGGCTTAGACACATTTGGATAAGGGTAATTTACCTGGTAGTGCCCTGGTTTCCTGCAATTATAACATAAATTAATTTTCATTTTCTGTTCAGTGGATAATCGCTTTGATCCAACTGGCGCTGAGAGATTTTGAGTAGGAGTTGTAGGCGCTTGGTAAGGAACTGGCGCTGAAGATTGAGGTGTAGAATATACTGGATCTGGTGTTGGGGGAGGAGTTTGTCCAATAGGATTTCTCTTTTCATATCTTAGAATTTTTTTTGAATTTCTTGACCAATAAAGCTATTTCCTTTTCTTCATTTGATTCCGTTGATTTCACTTTGCTAACCGCTTTACCCTTACTTTTTGTAGTAGCGATTAAAGCTCCTGATTCAGTCACTGAAGTCGATGTGTCGCTGACTTCACCCAATTTGAATTCAAATGCCTTTAACTCTGAAAACACATGTTCTGGAGTAAGAGTCTCCAAGGTCTGTGATTCTCTCATAGCAACAGTCTTAATCAAGTATTTACTTGGAAGACTTCTGAAAATCTTATTGACCATTTCCTTGTTGGTCAATTCCTTATCTAGTGATGCTAACTCGGTAATGAGCAAAGTAAATCTTGCGTCCAATTGTTCTAGCGTCTCATTGGGCTACATTTTGAAATGCTCGAATCTTTGCATGGCTATGGAGAGCTTATTCTCCTTCATTTGTGCCGATCATTCACACACTATAGCTAACTTATCCCATATTTCTTTGGAAGTCTTACATTACTTGATCTTTGTTAGGTCTCATATTTTACATATTTTCATTATGATTTACGTCACATTTATCTTTATTTTATGCCTTGTTGTTAGTCTTTTCCTTTATTTTTAGCCTAATTTATGTATTTTGATTTCTAAGTCGTTTCAATGCTTTTGTAGGCATAAAAGCGATGATTTTGATGAGTTGAAGGAGTATTTATTACAAGAATAATGAAGGCTATCCAAGACGATGTGAAGAAATGCATTTGAAAGGCCAAACGAGAATGTTTCGTTGAAGAAAAATGAAGAGGAAAATTTATGCACAGGCAACTGCACAACTGTGCAGATATTCTGCACAGCTGTGCAGCTGCGAATTTTTGTGGGCCGATTTTATGACTTGGATGGACATAATTTATGTATCTAAGACTCCTTTTTAGTTAAATAAAGTGGCAAAAACATTTATATAGGCTAGAGTGAGGTGGAAGATGAGATCATAATTCATTCTTACAAAAAAAAGTAGATCTTGGAGAGAAAAGAAGACTTCTAGAGAGAGAAAGGAGATCTTGAAGAGTTCTTGGAGAAGAGTTCTTGGAGAAAAGCTTCATCTTCTCAAGTTGTATTCTTCCAATCCTCCATTGTTGAACATGAGTAACTTTATGTTTATGCAATTTATTTCTTGTTTTTCTTTAATTATGTATAGCTAAATTATTTTCTAGGGTTTAAGATGTAGTCTTGTGTATTGATTTGGATTATTGATGATTGATGGATGTGATTTCTTGTTTGGTTTATCTATTAATGAGTGTTTAATGCTTGTAATTGATTGATCACCAATTGCATGATTTAAGATAAATTAAGAAGTACCGGGAGGTGAATTAGTTTATTGGTTCGGATTTAATAGACATGTGTAAATTGCTTAATAGGGATATTGGTAATTTTGCATTAGACTAGTTAAACAATATTCATAGAACTTAATGGATTCATCTAAATTGGTTTTTGATCATGGGAGTGACGTTAATTAATTTAGGTGGGTACTCATGAAGATCTCGGGAGAGTATTCATGTAATTAAGGAAATTGGGTCTTTAATTTAAACAAGAATGATAATCCATTGAAAATCAATAATCCATAGAAATATCTTGATGAAATCTTAATCCCTAGGCTTTTCGTTAATTGATTGTTCGTTTTAATTATATTTGTGTTTATTATTTATAATTAATTCTGTTTTTTATAAATTTCTGCTTTTAATTAGTTAAAATATCAAATCTTTGATAATCGATAGTCTAAATAATAAGATAAACTTTGTTTGGTACTTGATAACCTTCCCTGTGGAGACGATCTTACTTTCACTATATTATTTGTTTGATTCCGTGTTGTTACGGACGGTTAACAATCTTGTTGAACAATGCATCATTGTCTCCTAACGCTGAGTAAAGTGCACTTCGTCCAACATTATCTAGATTTGCTCTTTTCCGATCATCAGGCGTCCTTCTAACCTAGGTTTCTCGACATAACCATCTGGAGTGGTCTCGGTTGCTCCAGAGGCTTGAGTTACAACTTTCATAATCTGAATGGGGCCATCTGTAATCACATCACACATTTCATTATCGCAAGAGCATAAATAAGCGAATGCTCTAAGTTTCCAAGAATCATAGCTTGATTCTACCAACTTAGGCATTTTGTTAAAAGCCATAATGAGATGTTTTGTTTTTTTTTTTTTTTTTAAGAGTAGCTTTAAAGTGACTAAGTTTTAAAAAGATGGATCTGAACAAGTAGTTACGCTTGGAAACGCTTAGATTTCTAATTCAAGCGCTCTAATACCACTTGGTGGTCCCAAGTGGCATACGAAAGGGTCTAGAAGGGGGGGGGGGGTTGAATAGACCCTGAAGTCTTTTTTGACTTCAAAAAATTCGTATCACTTTTAAAGATTTGAACGCTTTGGTAAAGATAATTTAGACTTACTGATTTTAGCAATTTACCAAAGTAGGGTAGTACTTAGATCACTTAATCAGGGTTAGCACAGCGAAAATGATTTTTAGCGTTCGATTGGTTAATTAATCGCTTTGCTATTTTACTTGTCTTTTTCAAAAAGAATGATGTAATATGAAAATAAGACAGTAAAGTATAAATGACACAAGATATATAAGGTTCACTGGGTGATGTAATCCCAATTACGCCCTTCTTATCCTTTTTCACTTGGAGGAATTTACTAGGATGATTATCAAAGAATCACACAGAATCTTTTACAAGATAGTAAAGGATGACAAAGATCTTGGGCTCCTTGATCACACGGATTTCAGCACTAATGAAGATCATCTTCTACAACCTTCTCTCACTCGGAAATAATGCTTGAAAAAAGGGGTTTCAACAATTTTCTCACTCAGATGAAAGGTTGAAGGTTTGTCACAAGGTTTTGTTTGTTTTTTGAGAAGTTCAAATAACTTGGAATATCTCAATAGGAATTTAGGTTTATTCTTTGGAAGAGGTTTGAGATATTTGTGACTGTCTGGAATGTAGATGAAAAGCTTGAAGGAATTTTAGCTATGGAGTTTCTAAGCTTTTTCTTGTGCATGTACGTAAATTTCTCTTGTAATATTATGTACCACACTTTTAGGGTTTGCTGAAGGTAAGGTATTTATAAGCAATTCTTGGGATCTGTCCGTTGGACACATGTAGGAGAGTGCCTCTCACGCGGCGCGTGATTCTACCTAAAACTTGACATTCATGGAAAAAAATCTGCTGGCACCGATTGGATGGGAGCAGCTATAAACTCTGAAGTTCTGACAGTCTAGTAAAAAAGGTGGCTTGTCCACAAGTTATATTGGCTTATCACATTTAATGCTCTTATCAGACATTTAATGCATTTGAATTTATTTCCCGTTGGAAATAAATGTCCGTTGAATGATTGCATTTAAGTCCTTCATGACTTGAGGATTTATTTAAGGTGAATCTGACATCGGTCGCTTAAGTGCTTTGAGTGCTTGATCCATAAATCCTGAAAAGAGGTCCTTTAGCGATTGACGAATGCTAAGAAACAAATCTTCATCTTTGGTTGACTTCAGACGCTGGTCTTTAACTTCTTCTCTAATAGACTCACCTAGAATTCTATTAGCGATTCAGTATCTAATACTTAGTCTAGAATCTACAAAGATAAGAATTACAAGCCTGAACAAAATAACAATTACAAACTTTCAAACGCTTAAACAAAAATCTATGAAAACATAAACTTACAATTTTTTTGAGGTCTAACATTGAATCTTATCTTGTCATCATCAAAACATCTAGCATGAAATTTCCTAACAGTAAGAATTAATTTAAAAAAGATTTAATATCGCTTTGATTAAATTAGCCTTAATCTTCTAATGGAAATTGAATTAGATTTAATTCGATGAAGAATATATTGGATTTAATCATCATATCAAAACTAAATTAAATTTAGTTTTGTTATTAAGAAAATTAGATTTAATTGATTATGATATAGATTTTTCGATCACATAAAATTAAATTGAATTTAATTCCACTTCGATTAAATAGGATTTAGTCTTAGAGACAAAATTAAATGGGATTTAGTTTTTTAATAATCAAATTGGATTGGATTAACAAAATATATTAAATTTATTTTATGCTTTTATTGCATATGTGCTTTTATGTTTAAATGCTTGTTATATGTGATGAGATGCACATTTCATGGATTTGGATTTATGTTTTATTATACATGCTTAATATATATATATGTTGATTAGCCCATTGGCTTAGGCCAATTTAGTTAGTCCATGAAAATGTGTAATAGTAGAATTGCTAGGTTTTTCTACGCTTTATAAGCATGTTAGCATGTTAGGATTTAATATGCATTGTGAGACCTTAATTGAATATTTAAATTCTCCCAAATTAAATAATACTGAGTTAGTAAGGGACGTGGGACATCCTCTCCCTCCACTAAGCTTAATAAATTAAAATTACAACCAATATGTAATGCTTCGCAGTTATGGGGGTTATGCATTCGGAAGTAATTTAAAGTTTTGTTAAGTGCATGGGATGCCTTAGTCGAAGCATATTTCACCCCAGAAACTGGTTAGGTTGCAAGGTGAAATTGAAATGTTAGATTAAAGGAGTTAGTGGGATGAACTCGGGTAATTCACGAGCTTAGAAATCGGTTAGGTTGCGGCTTTGTGAATTATGCGGAAAGGTATTTAATCATTTATTGGATAAATTGGTGTAGGACACCACTTTGAATAATCAGTGGGCCAGAAATTGGTTAGGTTGTAACCCACTAAATTATTTGAAGAACTCAATACTCACTACGAAATCTATCCAACGAGATTTCCGAAAATTGCAGTGGGAGTGTGATATTTCGAAAAATGTAGTGGGAGCCAAGTCAAATTAAAGTCCTAGTTTTACTTGTATACAATATAAATATCCTAATTGAATCTTGTTTCTTTTCTGGGTTTATTTTATATCTCTCTTAGAAATTAACGCGCTTAATATTATGCTTGAGAATTTTGTCTGTACTGGCCCAGCCAAATCAACAGACTTAGAAACTTGAGGAAGGTCCTCAGTTCAGAGTGATTGATTTGTATGCTTGAAGCAAGCATTACTCAAGTCCAAGAATGAGACGATGAGTAGGGCTTAAATATGAGGCGCACTGGAGATAGAACCATGTGTTTTGGAAACAACTGTTCTATGACTGTTTTTCTGAACTTTTTGTATTCTACATTCTAGAGCTAGCGCTCATGATTGAAGAATTAGAAAGAAGTACAAAAGCTGGAAAAACAAGAGGTGATCAATATTGGAACCAGACATGATTTCGGGTGTATCCAAATATAATCCACCTCTGTTCTTTTATAATTTTGAACACATTTGGATGATTGATTAGTTTCACCAAATGCTACTAAGAACATTATCATTTTCTGACAAGGTCAAGAAATGGTACTTCTTTAAGTTTAGTAATAACTTTCATGACATTTACTTTGGAAATAAGTGTAGGAACAATACATCCTTACTAAAATTGTTAACACGATTTGAAAGTTCGGAATTAGTATACTGTGAACACATAAACTAGAGAACGTAGTATGCTAGAAACGAACTGGAAGAATTGTTTGGCACCTAAGATTAGGTCATGCCTTAAGAGTATAAGATTCACTAGTTAGGAGAAACGTGGGGCTACAAGTCTATTGGGATTGGATCCCTATCCAAACTTAAGAATCTTATCTCATAGGCAAGATGACCAAATCTCCCTTCATAGAGAACATATTAAAGGGCCACTCAAGTTCTAAAGTTTGTGCGTACTGACGTCTATGGTTGAATATATGGTATCATATTAAGACACTAAAAATGTATTGTAATGTCAAGTATATGATTGCCTAATTTGACCCATTCCTAAAAGAACATAACATAGTTTCACAGTTGACACTTCCAGCGACTCTATAAATGAATAGGGTAGTAGTATGCTAGAACGAGACATCGTTGGACATGACTCATTCTATGCTAAGCTACCTAGAATTACCCAATTCATAATGAGTCTTGCACTACTCATAGGTTCATGATCTTGAATAGATGTCCCTCTAAATTCATTCCTAAGGCACCATATCAGATGTGGCGCCAGTGGATTAAACACGTGACGGTATGGAGATTCCCAACCTACGTAGAAAAGATAAAGGTAAAGAATTTGAAAGCTTGGTCCTTAAAAGGACGTTTTGTTAGTTATCCCAAAGATTCAGTGGGAGAACACTTTTACCTACATGATGATTAGGGGATCATTATGGCCTTAGAGGTCTGTTTGCTCGAAGATAAGAATGTTTGAGAAATTGGAGAAGGTGGAAAGGTTATTCTAAGAGAATAAAACAAAACATCTTAGGACACTACTATTCAAGGAACTAAACTAAGCCCATTAAAATACAACCACCAACAATTGATATGGAAGTGTCTCTTAACTGCCTGAGAGAAGTGGTTGTCTGCTACAAAGAAAGCATAGGATGAATGATGTAGCAAAGGAGAACCAAGGATACAATCCCTCTACCATAACAAATCGATAGTGGATATGGACTCTACGAGAAGGCGTCAAGGTTATGAAAGTAAAGATGGATTATATATCTTTGAATCAATTTTAGAATCTAGTAGATCGCCCCAAGAGTTTTGTACTAGTCAGGGGCGAATACATCTATAAGAGAAAGATTGATTCGAATGGCAAGATCAGGCTGGTGGTGAAAGGGTGTAGTCAAAACAAGGGCATTGACTATGAGGAAGCCCCTTTCCCAAAACTACAATCAAATCCGTTAGAATCCTACTTTTGATAACAACACACTAATATTATGAAAATCTGGCACGTGGATGTGAAGACTTGTTCATAAATGGATACCTCTAGAAGGACACCCATTTCGAACAACCCAAGGGTTTCACATTTGAGGTCGATTCTCATAAAGTCTACATGATGTAAGAATCCATTTATGGATTTAAGGGGACTCTCGTAGTTAGCATCTTCACTTTGATGACATAATTTGGAATTATGATATCTCCAAAACGAAGAGAGACTATCTGCGTGCAATAAGGTCAGTGGGAGCGAGATATCATTTCTGGTGCTATATGTAGAGAATGCTCTACTTATGAGAAATGATGTGGGCTCATTGACTATGTCAAGACATAAACATCGAGCATATTCTCCATGAAAGACTTTGGAGAAGCTATCTTTATCCTTACAACTTGCGTCTATGAAAATAGAACGAATAGGATAATGGGCCCCTCCCAAGCCCTTTGCTTAGAATAAAATCCTAAAGTAATTTAAGATAGAAGATCTGAGGAAGGGCTCTTGCCTAGAGAGGAAGAGCAATGGGTAGACATAGTATATATATATATATCATGAAGTACTTGAGAAAAACTTAGGATATATATTCTTCATCTATGATCAGGGAAAACTGATAATGGAAGTTTTATATTTACTCAAACCTTGAGTCTGACAAAGAAGATTAAAATTCCATTTTAGGTTAAGTATTCACCCTCAATTGTGGAGTAGTAACTTGGAAAGGTTCCAAGTAAAATACTCCACTACTGAGAATGAATATGAAATTGCTTTGGAGTCTTGGAGGCTGTCTGATATATGTTATTTTTACACTAGTTTTCCCCCGTTTATCGACTTAGTTTTGATTGTTTTCTTTATAATTTGATCACATATGATGCTTTGATCCTTGTCTTCTCATATTTTATAGAATAACATAACATTTGGAGGAAAAGAACAAGGATTGAAGGTAAATCATGCATAAAGATACAAACTGTCTGTGCAGTGATAGAGTTTATTGAATAGAGTTCTCTACCCATGTCCAAATTACACACTTGATTTACCAATGGAAAGATAAGAGGCAAAGGTACATTTCTTATGTTGAAGACAAAGATCAGATATGTAGGGAAGGAGGTGAAAACGTCATCGGAAGAGACGTCTTACGATGGAGTTTTCTCATTCAGTGACTTGTGAGACAATTTTGTCATATTTAAAGTTTGATTTCGGCCCTAGTGTCTTCTGGAGAGTTGTATATCTTTGTTTTAGGATTCTACAGCAACTTGAATCAGTGAATTTCGACATCGGTAGAGAAAGTTATGCGAAGTTTACCAAAACTGGCTGGAGCAGCAGGGGACGAACGCCGAGGCGTTCATCCACGAACGCCGCGGCGTTCACATGCAGTAGCCAACGCCGAGGCGTTCAACAAGCGAAAGCCGCGGCGTTCGCGGCAGTGGGTTGGCCTATAAATACCCCTTTTAGCCATTTTTTACCCTAACTCACCTTGGATATCAGCAACCACACGAAAATAGAGAGAGGGAGAGCTTAGAAGAGAAGATTAAAGGTCAAAACATGGAAAATTCAACAAGGAATCCACATCTCTACAAGAATTAGGGAGTTTTTACATATTTATTTCTTGAATTTGTTCAAATCTCCTATGACTTGTATGATTTATATTTACACTTTTGACATGAATATGAGCTAAACTTGTTTGATTGAGGCCATGGATAGGCCATTTATGTTATTTTGATTGTTGATTTGTTGGTGTTTATTGGATTAATTTTGGTTTTAGCTATGTATTCAATATTTGATCTCAATGCTACATTTGCTTGATCACCAAGTGTTTGATAAAATGCCTAGGTTAGAGATCGAGAGATAATAACCTAGGGAAGATATAAACATTGAATACCCTATAGTTAAACCGACTAGAGATAGACTCGGTTTCTTTAGGTGGCTTTCCATTCACGTGTGGAATTCCTAAACCTTAAATGCATCCTCGTTAATCGGGTTTTCATATAGAGATATATAGGAAATCGTTACCAAGGGTAGAGTTGCTATGCCAAGAGATTGGGTGGTACGTACGTTAGGGAATTTCACCTTAGCTAAATCAATCTAATAATCCAATAGAACCTAAATCACAATCGAAATGCATAATTGGTTGAACCATGTGCCTTGATCGCTTCTCTCTATTGTTTCCTCCCTTTATTTGGTGTGACGTTGCCTTAGTTTATTTTGTAGTATTTATTAATTAGTTAATCAACCTTTCTATCGACCAATTTAACTTAGAATTGAGTAGTATAGTAGTCTCGGTACTTAGATTATAGTTGTCCCTGCGGATACGATAACCCCGGACTTAGAAATCCACTTTACTACTTACGCGACCTAGTTCTCTTGCTAGGATTTTGTCGTGTCACTGTCGAAGGAAACTGTTTGGATCTAAAGTTCGTGGTAGAATTTCCATTGGTCCCTAGCGCAGAGCTTGCATTATCACTTTACTGTGGTGAAATAAAGCTAATGCGTAGAAAAAGGAACCGAGGTCTCACAAATCCAGACAAATTAATGAGAGATAGAACATCTCTTGAGAGATCGTTGGAAAGGGCGATGAAGCCTTGTAGAAAATAAGCTCAGCTTATTAAATGGCTGACCCACTCACTGGGCCATTATCACAGGCGGTGCTAGACCGACATCTTTTAGAAGATGGGTATATAATACCATAGTCATTTGCATTGAGTGCAAATGGGAGATTGTTGGGAATGAGCCCTCGTTGCCAATGAGGAGTTAGAATATATGGCACAGGTTTATATTGTGCAACCTCTAATTAATATAAAGGCAACAATATGTTGTTCGTATAATTTTTGATGGCATCTATAAAGTCTTAAATGAACAACTAGTCCATATGTGTCGAGGCAAACCTTCGCACTCCTTCTAGTAGTTAAGGAGATGGGCACTGGAAGGGTTCGCTACTTGATCACTTAAATGGTTCGCAAGTCGAAGAATCTCAATTGGGCATTGAGATTCGTATGGACTTGTATGACACATGCTCTGACAAATGAGTGCCAATCGAACACTATGGGATAGTGGAAGTTTATGTCATAGAAACATTGATGGGATTAGTGTATTCGAACACTGCTCATAGTAATCCGATCACATGGGTTTTTACTCAGTGACTGTCAATGATTGGATTACTGATTATAAAGGTATGCGTGAGCCTTAGACCTGAGGAGTTACGGTCACAGTGTGCTTGTGATGTTGGATTCTGTCACTAGAGTAGTTAGGCCCAATTCACCCGTTGAAAGGTGGGGTCGACCTCGAAATGCGTTCCAATGGGCAAGTAGCATGTGAGGTGATTGCCAAGAAGGAATTCACTGTCTCAAAAGTAAACGAGAAGTATCCTATGCGATCATAGGTAAATGAGATTGAAAGTCTCTTTCCAGAGCTGATGAACTAACTCGTGTTTAGTAATCTCATATGACTATGATTCTTAAGCATAGCATCAAGTCTTGTGAGTTTGACATATTCCATGACTCTCACTCGATCGGGATACGTTAGTGAAGGGCTTTTACTCATACAGTATTCATAATCTAGAGGTTCATAATGACATAGTCATTTCGTACTCAGTTAGGCTACGATGTGGGGCCACTGTGCAGGCTAGGTGTCACTCACATCCTTTAGTATTCTCTCATTGGCAATTGAGACGAACCTAGAGAGTTGCGCTATAAAGGAATAGATGGGGAAATCAAGTCTTGTATTTGGAGGGCGTTTTTGGTAATTTGTCCTTTGGAAGGACGAATTAATTAATTGGAAAAATTAATTTAAATGGTTGTTTAATTGGATTAAACAATGGAAAATTAAATTAATAAGTTTGAAAATTTAATTAACTGGGTTGATTAAATATTTAAATTAGAATATTAGATGATTATTTATTTAATTAATTAATATTCATTTAATCAATATGTATTTAATTGGATTAAATGTTAATTGATTAAATTAATTGGACTATGTTGACTGGGTCAACATAGCCCATTTAATTGTCCAATGAGCCCATATGGGCGTGTGTAAGTGATCCGATGGCCTTAACTTGGAGGATTTATTTAATCCTCCAACACAAGCCAGAGAACACAATTAAAAACGTAACGTGAAATTCCTCCACCAGAAATACAACACAGAAAAAACTTTTCTTCTTTCTCTTCCTCTCTCTCTCTCCCTAGCCACCTATGGAGATGGAGTCAGAGATTTCTCGGAGTCAATTCCACCACGTGATGATCTAGAGACGGTACAATTGAACCATTGGAGAAGATTGAAGATTCACGAGGATTAAAGATTGAATACGCAAAAACGTAAGTTTTTTGTATTTATCTTTTTCTTGTTTAAAATCAACGAAAGCCACGAATTGATCTTGGTTTGGGAACCTGAATCTATTTTTATTTTTCCCCTGTGCATGCCAACAGGATTCCCAACAGCTCTCCCATCTGGGCCCTTATGACGGATGATAGCGAGTGGAAAACTGATGCAACATCGCTAAGACAAATTCCAGTGGATTATTACAAGAAGCTTTATGAGGTGAAGTCTGATGTCAGTCTGTATGAAGTTGGAAAAATTTGATAAAACGTAGCAGAAATGGTATAACGAATTTTTTTTCAAACTTTTCCCATGATCAACCCAGGGTTACTAATAGGGGTGTATGCGGTCGGGTTCGGGCGGTTTTATGGAAAAAATTCAACCCGACCCGATATAGGCGGATTGAAAAAATAACAAACCAAAACCGCATAATTATCTTTTCAAGCCAAACGGTTCGGGTCAGTCGGGTTTAATGTATGTAGCGGGTGGTTTGGCAGGTTATCAAATTATAATTATGTTAATTTTAGTTTCAACTAATAAGTAGGAAACTAAATAACATACTTGTACATCTAATTAAAAAAAATTGAGTTGGTGAGAAATACAAAAATAAATGATGTTATTAAATAAAATCATATTTATTATGAATTGTAAACTCTAAAATATTAATAAAATTAAATTATATAATTTTATCATTAAAATATACATCCACATCTTCGTTCAAATCAAGTAAAAACAAATGTTCTTGTTTACTCAAATTAAAAATTAAGTGTTTTACATAAATATGAATAAAACTACTCTTATTAAAGTTTATATATATGCATATAGAATTTTAAGAGTTTAGGGTTAATCTTTAGATATATATACACACATACACACTTATGACATATACAATTAGCGGTCGGGTGACGGGTTAGGCGGGTTACAATTATTAAACCCACCACCCGACCCGAAAGTGGCGGGTTGCAATTTTTTTGACCCACCACAATTTTTTAATAATTTCGAACCGGCGGTCTTCGGGCGGTTCGGGTAGGTTTGAGCGGGTCGGGCGGGTTGTGCGGGTTTATGTACATCCCTAGTTACTAACATGCGTATGTAAAAGGGAGATTTTGTTACTTTACCGATTGAAGCGAAGTGGTTGGAGAGTTCTAACTTTTCCTCAAGAAATCGAGCTTTTCAACCTTTTGGTGTAATGATCCAGCAACTTGATTGTTGATCCGAGGAGTACAATTGGCTTCCTTTAAATCGTCTCGCCGGAAAACTTGAACAAAAAACTCCTTCTTGATCACTATGGCCCACAACTACTGACAGAGAGGAAGGGATTGCTTTTCTTTTTCTTGTAGCTAAAGTGTATAATGACTTGTATTTTAGAGTTTTTCTTAAGTGACATATTTATAACATTTTAAGTCAAAACCCTTGGACTAAAAGAGCCCATTTTGGGTGTCCATAGTGGCTGACCCAATCACTATTGGTGTGCCTCATGGTGCACCAATTTTAGTCCAATCCAATCTTATATTTAATTATTTAATTCAATCCAATTAATTAAACTTAATCAAATAATTGATTGGATTTTAATTAATTTTATTTCTTCAAAAAATAATCAATTAATTAATTCCACAAATGAATGAACTTATTTCTCCAAATAATTTACTCCATTTATCTATCCAATTAATGTTTTAAATATCTAATACTTAAAATTTTGCTAAAAGAAGTACTTCATAAATTCCATTTTTTTTAAGCGTGACTCTTTAGGTCCATCTATATTTGTCAATGAGAGGAATCCAATGGATGTGGGTGACACCTAGCCAGTTACGTGGACCACATCGTATCCCAAATAAGATGAAATGATTAGATCATTCTTTAACCTTTCCTATTGTAATTTCCATGTAAATATAAACTCTTCGTTTCTATATCTCAATCAAGTAAGAGTCATGGTTTAGGTAAAACTCATTGACTTGATCCTATGCTTTATTAATAATAAGTTTAGATCAGTGAGCTTTCCTATTTGACTCTTACTCAATAACTCATAAGCTTTGGCCAAAAACTTTAGATCTAGGATAATATCTCGTTCACTTACGAGGGAATGAATCTCATCTTAGATATTAGTTGAGACTACTACTTGCCCATTAGGTTGCAGTTCGAGGTCGACCCCAACAAAAGGTGATTTGGATCTAACTACTGTAATGACAAACCTAATGTCACAAGCATATCTCCAACTTCACTCCTCAGGTTAAACGTTTAGACACACCTATTACAATTTAATCAATTATGTCATTGATTGTCAATGGGTGAAACTCATGTGATAGAATCAATGCGAATCATGTCCGAGTGCATTAACCTCCATTAGTGCACCTATAATATGAGCTCTCACTACTCCATAGTGATTGACAAGAACTTCTCTTGTCAAAACTCATATTATACAAGTCTTGGTGATTTTCAATGCCCAATTGGAAATTGTTGACTTGCGAACTAATTGAGCATACAAGTATTGAACTCCTCTAGTGCCATAGAGAGTTCATTCATGTGTACATGAACTTATAGATGATTACTATATATATGCCAACAATAAAGTAAACAACTAATACACCTTTTATTAATAAAGAGAATAACAATTACATTATCAGAATATCCTATTTTATTCTTTCATCTAATGGCATTCGAGGACATAAACCTAACATATGAGACCATTGTGGGTTTTCCATCTCTGATAAATGCTCATTGTAGTTTACTTGAAGCTGAGATCACGAAAGAAGAATTGAGGAAGACGCTCTAGGATACGCATCTGACCAAAGCCCTGGGTCTAGACAGGCTATAGCCGATGTTTTTGTAGAAAAGTTGGGACATCATAGGCGATGAGGTAATTGATACAGTGAGACATTCCATGCAGACAGGTACTATTGTTCCCCATCTTAATGAATCTCGTATTACTTTAATTCCCAAGGAAAAACAACCCACACATTTAGCATATTTTCGTTCTATTAGTCTTATCAATGTTATCTTAAAGCTTATCACTAAGACCATGACAAACCGTATTTGCATTTTCATGAATGATATTATCCCCCAGACTCAGAGTAGCTTTTTTAAAGGTCATCAGACCATTGATAATGTTACTGTGACTCAGTAGATAATTCATAATTTATGGAAGACTAAAGGTAAAAAAGGGTATTTCATTGAAAGATAGACTTTGATATAGCTTATGATAAGATTAACTAGACATTTTTACAAAATGTGTTGAAGGAGATGGGCTTCCCAGAGATGTGGATCCGACTTATTATGGATTGTACGTCCAACGCTAAGCTTTCACTTTTGTGGAATGGTGTGGCAACATAGTGGTTGAATCCTAAGCATGGTCTTCGACAAGGGGATCCCCTCTCAGCTTATCAATTTGTGTTTTGTATCCAAAAATTAGGGACTCTGATTGAGAGGGAAGTACAAGCTAGGCGATGGAAAACAGTGTCGACTTTCTGGGCGGGCCCTCGTGTATCTCACCTCATGTTTGTCAATGACCTCATGTTATTCGTGGAAGCCTCTGTGCAGCATGTTATGGTGATAAAGGAGGTGCTTGAGAAGTACTGTAATATGTTGGGTCAATCAGTGAACCAGAAGAAATCAAAGATGTTCATCTCGGCTAATATTTCGCATGAGATGACCCAGAGTCTTAGTCGTATGTCCTGATTAACATCACTAAGGATTTGGGGCGTTATCTTGGGTCGCTTTTACATCACTCTAGAGTTCATATGAAAGACTACAATTTTTTGTTAGAGCGGGTCAACAAGAAGTTAAAGGAGTGGAAAAGTAAGTACTTAGCCTTGGTAGGGCATTTGACGCTCATAAAGGCGACTACGTCCTCTATCCCTACATATTACATTCAAATTTTTGAAATCCCGGTGGGTGTTTGTGACAAGATTGATCGGGCTAATAAATGGGTTTTGTGGGGCGGTTCTGATAGCAAGAGAAAGATGCATATCATTTGCTGGGACATAGTTTACAAGACAAAACAATGAGTAGGACTCTATTTATGTAAAATGAGAGAATCCAACTTTGATTTTTATGGAAAACTTGTTTGGAAAGTGATTAAAGACGGTTTGAAATTGTGGGTTCAACTCATTAGACACAAATATATTCTCTAGGATAGGGAGAGGACTAGGGTAGCGGTGTCTCACATTTGAAGAAGCATAAAGGCGGCGTACTCGCTTCTTTAGAATGGTTTTTGATGGAAAGTAGGTAATGGGAGGATGACTCAACTATGGACCAAAGCTTGGTTAGGCGATCAGACCATTCAGGATCGTGTCACTTACCAAATTTCAGATGTGGAGTTGGGTAGAATAGTGTCAAGTTATTGGTAGCCAAACGTTGGATAGAATTAGAGGGAGCTTCGTGAGCTTCCAACTAAAGTGAAAAGCTTGCTTTGAGAGGTGAATATTTGCAACCATGGAGAGAATAAAAGCACGCCTGTTCGGAGGCATACACCGGATGGGCAATATAGTTGCAAGAGTGCTTATAATGTCCTCATGGCCTCGAACATGACGTTAGGCGAAGAGATACGGTGGCGCTAGAGTTGGAAAGTGAAGGGACCTTATTGACGAAAATCGCTTCTTTGGATGCTTCGTCACAAGAAAGTGCTCACTAATCACCAACTTCAGCATTGTAGAATAATTCCCAACGTTGATTGTCACATTTGCGGTCATTATGATGAGACGAATCTCTATGCGCTCTGAGATTGCCTTTGGGCCAAGAAAGTTTGGCAACAATTAGTTACCCTAGTATCACGAGACATTGTTTTCACTTGATCAAGGGAGTGGGTTGACTAGAATCTTTCAACGCAGGCTCACAGGTATGATTAGGGTGATGGCTGGTCTAGTATTTTTACTGAAACTCTTAATCTTATATAGCAGGGTCAGAATTGAGCGGTTCGCAAGACGAATGGTAATGTTCCAGTGGTAGATGCACACATGATTTAACATTGTGTTGCAGAGACTCGCCTGGGTCACGAAACTAATCCAGATGTGATCACAAAAACTATCTGTGTGGGGTAGCAAAAATCCCCTACGGGGTCTTACAAGATGAATATGGATGCAACTTTTGATGATCATATTTTGGGCAGGTCGAATGTTGGCGTTGGTGGCCTGCTTCGAGATAATTTGGGTAGATGGATTATGGGCTTTATGGGCAGAAGTCCTTCAAGAAGCATTTTGGAAGCGCAGCTAAGTGCCATTTTGCATGGCTACAATTTGCAGGATTTTTTTAAAAAAATAATATAGTTTTTAATAATTTTAAAAAAAATAATAAAGAAAAAAAATTTAATTCAGAAATGGCTGGATACGCCATTCCAATTGGCGTATCCACCTGGTTACGCCATTCCAATTGGCGTAAGCAATTTTAATAAAAAAAAATTATTTAGAATGGTTACGCCAATTGGAATGGTGTAACCTCTAATAAATTTGTTTTTTATTAAAAATGGTTACGCCAATTGGAATGGCGTAACCTCTAATAATTTTTTTTTTTGCCGTTGAGTTTGGATACGCCATTCCTAATGGCGTATCCAGGACACTATTTTTCTTCCTCCTCTTCTTTCCCTCATTTTCTCTCGGTCTGCAGCTGTTTAAGAATTCCTCCATCTCCTCTCTCTCTCAATTTCATTATATCACAAGGTAATTCTTTTAATTCTATATTATTATATTTTGTATTTAGCTTTGGAATATAGTTGTTTTTAGGATATAAATTTTGATTAATTATATAATTTTTTATTTTGTACTTAGATTTTAAATATAGTTGTTTTTAGGATATAAATTTTGATTTAATTATATAATTTTTATCTTGTACTTTGATTTTAAATATAGTTGTTTTTAGGATATGTACTTTGATTTAATTATGTAGTTTTTATTTTGTATTTAGATTTTCAATTTAGTTGATATAATATTTAGTTGTTTTTAGGGTTTGAACTTTGATACAATATTTTAGATAAAATGTATAATTTTTTAGGCATAATTTTGAGATGTAATGTTGAATTTAGTGTTTATGAATGATATTTTACGATTTTTTACAAGGTATAATTTATGTTTTCGCACTATAAATTAATAATGGATATTTTGCAGAAATGTTTAGGCAGAACTTAGTTGATGTTTGCGTATTTGTGGATGGACAAATAATTGAAGATGCGAATTATATGTTGAGTTATAGTGTTCCAGCAAAAAAGTACATGAGAATATCTCGTTCGATCACATTTGTTGAATTGGTAAATAAGGTATATGAGAGTACAGGAATTAATCCGATTGAATTCTTGTTAAAAGTTTTTTCGAAGTACTCCTTTGAAGATAGAAATTTGCTCAGGCAGAGAGCTATGGAGGTAAAAAATGATGGTGATTTAAGTTTTTTCTTGGATCCTTATACTGGTGTTAGTACAATGGATCTTTATATTGAAAAAGCGCCAATACAATCTCAGGCTCAATACACATCGCTGTTAACACAGATGACGTCGTATCAGCCAAACCAATTCTCACCATTTTGTGCTCAACCACTATTACCAGATTTAAATATCAGTAGTTATCCAAATGACGATATGTATGGAGGTAATTTTTATTTTTATATTTATTTTGTATCATCATACTTTTAAATAAATGTTATAACTGTGTTAATTTTTTTTTATGAGAAGTTTTAATTGTATCACTCTTTTATAGTTTTTCTTTATTATGATTATCTTTTTAGGATGTTCTACATCGGGTAATGCTTTTGGAGGTGTTGAAAATGTGCCAAATTTCCCTTTGGCCGCTCATGACTCAGGGAGTTATGCAATGGATGATGAAGATGAAGGTAATAATGAATCGTCTATACATTTGCATAATTTTAGTGTCCTATTTTATTTTATTCGTTATCATTGCATTATATGAATATGTATTATAACAAACTTTAATTTAATTTCAATTTTTTGTACAAGTAGGTATGTCTACTCACAGTCATCACGAGTTTGGGCATTTTGACGAAGGCAACTATAGTGCTCATTTTTCTCATCATGGAGGGGCGAGCAGTTCGATACCACCTCAGAACGATCAGTTTGAGGATGAGAATGACAGTGCTTGTCAAAATTCGCTTGATGGACTTTCAGACACGGACTTAGAGGCACATATCAACAACGATCCGAATTATGAGGAAAATGCTGAGGAAGATGTTCCTCGAACAGAGAATCAACCACGGCTTCATCCTGTGCTCCCATTCTACTCTACATCATATGAAGAATTACAAGGAGACTCATTAAATCGGCCACGTGAAGTTGGGGATATGACTTATGATTATCAGATAGGCAATCTTGGTTTGGGATTAACATTTGAGAACAAAGAAAGTTTGCAAAGTGCGGTGAAAGACTACCACATAACACATGAAAAACGAGAGTTTACGGTGAAAATTAGTAACCCGACCACTTATGTTGTTGTATGCAAACACAAAAACGAAAGAGAAGGGTGCAAGTTTAGACTTCGAGCTCATTTTACCCAGAAAACACATTTTTGGATGATATCAAAGTATAAAGAGCCACATGAGTGTATGTTCGAAAATGTGGACAAAAACCACCATAATTTGGACATGAATCTGATTGCTAACGAACTTTTGGGACAAGTTCAAATTGGTCCATCAATTAAGGTTGCACGAATAGTTCAAATGGTAAATGAAAAATGGAAATGCCAGATTTCGTATGGCAAGGCTTGGCACAGCTGGCAACGTGCAAATGAGATTGTATACGGGACTTGGGAGAATTCCGTTCCACAGTTACCTAAGTTCTTGGGAGCTATCCAAAAGTGGAATCCGTGCACGGTTGTTGAATGGAAACACAAAAGCATCTATCAAAATCCAAAAATGTTTATGTATGTGTTTTGGGCATTCAAGCCGTGTATAGATGGATTCCAACATTGCCGAAGAGTTATTTGCGTTGATGGGACACATCTATATGCACGGTACAAAGGTAAATTATTGATCGCAACGACTCTAGATGGAATAATCAGATTTTGCCTCTTACATTTGCAATTGTCAATAATGAGTCAAACGACTCGTGGTTGTGGTTTCTGCAATTGGTGAGCAAACATTTTATTCGAAGGAACGAAGGTGTGTGCCTTATTTCTGATCGTCACCACGGCATACGGCATGCTTCTGAGCTTGTACCCGTCTTTTGCCCTCCTCATGGATCTCATCGATATTGCCTACGACATGTGTCTTCAAACTTTAATACTCGTTTCAACAATAAATTTTTGAAGACTCTATGTTACCAGGCAGGCATGACACATAGTATTTCAAAGTTCGATAATATCATGCAGGATATCCGACAAAAGGAGGAAGATGCTTTCATTTATCTTAGCAGAATTCCATTTGAAAAGTGGACACTTGCACACGATGGAGGGGTACGTGAAGGCATTATGACAACAAATATGGGAGAGAGCTTAAATGGTGTTTTGAAAGGTGTTCATCATCTACCGCCCACTGCTATTGTGGAATGCACATTTCATCGCTGTGTCGATTATTTTTATAACCGACACCGAGATGCCTTGACAATGGGGGGGAATTCGGGGCTGACAGATTATGCTTACCAAATGTACTCGGAATCACAGAAAGCATCCAAGACACACACTGTCAGGCACTTTGATCATCTTGACAAAACTGGTCAAGTTAACACCAAAGCGCAGCTCGGATATCGTTCTGTAAAGTACGCCGTTGACATAAAGAGAAAATATTGTTCTTGTGGAAGATGGAGCACAAACAAAATTCCATGCTCACATGCGATTGCGTTATGTGTCGATTTGCACAAAAGGTCGATCCCGTTGGTTGAAAAGTATTATAGGGCAAGTGAGTATTTACAAACATATGAAGGGATTTTCCCTTTGCATGAGGCTCATTTTTGGGATGTACCTAATTTTGAGTTGGTCCATGACCCTCTGTCGAAGATACAGCAACGAGTAGGCAGAAATGTGACTACTCGAATTCCCAATGAGATGGATTGGTAGTTATGTATTGCAATCGAGCATTGATATGTATTTGTTGGATAATGAGATATTTATTTTGACGGTATTTGTTGTAATTTTTTTGCTCGTATTTGGCCTATTTCTGTACATTTATTTGTCAGCTTGCATTTTACTATGGAAATTATGTTCGAAAAAGAAAAGCAAATGAAAAGAAAAGAAAAGCAAAAAAATTATAAACCACAAATTATGTTCGACGAGTAGACGGATGCTACAAATTATGTTCGAAAAATAAAAGCAAACAATTATAAACTACAAATGAAAAAGACTATCTACTCAGCATTCCGACTGCGATGCCCTCCTGTACCACAAAATGGCGTACGCCTCTCCCTAGTTGAACGTCTAAGTCGCTCCGTTTCATTTTCTGTTCTGTTCATGTTAAAGCTAAACGGAACTGCGGACGTGTCAAATTGCAAAGAGGCTGGAGGTGGATTCCTGTATACGGGAGGTGGATTGTTCGACAGGTCTAGGCTGAGGTCTGTGTGAGGGTCCTCCATATATCGATCCCACAAATTTTCGGGCGTTGCCCAAGCTGATGATTAAGGCCCCTCATCTTGGACTGAATAATGTCCCTGATACTTGGGTGTAGTAGCAGCCATTTGGGGAAAGTAATCCCCGGTAGCATATGGAGCAGTAAAAGTCGCAGAGGATGGTCCAAAAGTGGAGGTGAGAGGTACTTAACTTGAAGGTCCAGCTTGGCGCTGATCAAAATTAACACCCGATGCTGAACCATCACGGCTGCTAAATGTGACCTGGCCCGCAATCTGGTTAAGACCCTGACTCAATCGGGTAGAAGTGCACGATTCAGGGTAATCTTGGACAAGTCTTTGCAATTCTTGAATTTGCCGATTCTGTACAAGATAAACAAAAAACATAAGGCAAAGCAAAACATATATGTAGGCGAAATGTAATGTAATGTTAACCTCAAAAAATTATATATACCAACCACATCATGCAACAGAGGCGCCGACCCTGTTTGGAAGCCGTCATTAGACCTATCCAACATCCTTGAAATATAACGACGCGTGGTCCTATCATACCAGGAGCCGTAATCCTCTGTTGCGCCCATACCCTCGTCACCTCCCACAATATGATTTAATCGGTCATTCCATATATCGATGAAGGTCCTATTAAAAGTGGACCCATCCTCATTGTCCCTCCTAGATCGGTCAACCCTATTGAATTGTGGATGCGTATATAAGTGTGGAACCGTTTGTCGGAATCCAAGCTGTTGAAGCACACGCTCAGGACGATGATATTCCACAATGTTGAGGAATACCATCGGAACTGATGCTCTCCACACATTAGGGGCCAAACACTCAGGTGACAACTCAGCAATATCAGGCTCATTGAAGTTGTATAAGTCCCATACAAACTGAAATAAAAATATTGAACACCACTATTTTTAAATTGCAAGGATTTTATAATTTTATAACATAACAACCCGAAGAAATTTTTTTACTCACATGATGATAGGCCATCTGATCTAATGCTTCTCTAGCTGTCACTACAACGCCAGTGGTTGTCCTTTCGTTTCTCACGGGACGACACCACCTACAATATCAATAATGCAAACAATTAAAAAAAATAGTTATTTTTGAATTAGAAATCTTAATTAAATAAGTTACCGTTTCCCATATGGCGTTCGTGCAATTCCTAAGGAATCAATGTTTGCCATTTCCTGTGGCAAACGGGCTGGCCTCATAACCAATATTCGTGACCATGCCCACAACTGTTAAAAATAAAAATACATCCATTTATTAAACATTTATTATAACATTCATTTACATAAAGATATAACAACAAAAAAATAATACATTATACCTGTAACAATATTAAAGGACCAGATGCTCCTTTCGAAGTCCTCAGGGAGGCATGATATAATTGATGGTACAAATACGCCAACACACCACTCCCCCAACTGTAGGAGTAAACCTCGTCAATATTTTCGAAAAATTTCAACCACAAAATCGAAATCCCTTCCCCGGTGCTGTCAGGTAGCATGACGCCAAGCAGTGCAAAAGCCCAACATCGTGCCATCTGATCAACCATATGCTTAGGGGACCCATCATCAATTGATGTTGCGTTCAATTTTATGAATGCACATAAAGTTTTCATTTTTAAGCGCATACCCGCGGGTTTACAATCATCTCGTGTAATTTGTAAACCTAAAAGTTGATGCACTAACGCCGTATAATCACTAAACCCATTAAAGGGATGATGAATAACTAACGCCCTACCATCAATTGGAACGCCCCATAATATTGCTATGTCTTGGAGAGTAACAGTAGTCTCTCCACTTCTGAGGTGAAACGTGTTCGTCTCCGGACGCCACCTCTCAATTAGTGCATATAAGTCCCATATCCAATCTAAGCTGGCCACACAGGGTTAACAGGTAAAAGCGGTAAAACCTCATTTGATGGAGTTTTCGAAAAACTCGATCATGTGGTGGCGTAAACCCGTTAGCTTTGATCATTGCAAAATAATGTCCATCTGCTCATCTGGATCGTACTCTTTCATAATTCGCAGAAAATACCAACTCAGACCTATGGCTTGCCCGATCCGACAACACACTAGGATCAGCAGGCCCATATATATTACGATCGTACAAATTTGCCATCTTCTATTTATAAAATATAATAAGCACAATTAGAATACAATGAATTAGAATACAATGAATTAGTAACAAATCCTAACTTCTATTATAAAAATTGAACAATTACGTCAAAATTTTTACTAAACTTCAAAAATAATATCATAAAATTCGAAATTCAACACATCAAAATTAAAACATAAACCCTAATATTACACCTTCTACACTACAATTAACCAATGAATCCTCAAATTCAAAAAAATAAAAAATAATTATTATTACCAAATTAAGCAACTATCACAAATTTTCAACAATAAAATCAAATTCTACTACTAAAACTCAAAATTAATACCATAAAATTTGAAATTCAACACATCAAAATTGATACATAAACCCTAAAATTACACATTCTAAACTACAATTAACCAATGAATCCTAAAATTCAAAATAAAAATAAAAATAAAAATAAAAATAGGGATAGTTATCAAATTAAGAAACAATCACAAATTTTAAACAATAAATTCAAATTCTACTACTAAAATTAAAAAATAATACCATAAAATTCGAATTTCAACACAACAAAAAACTAAAATAAACCCTAAAATTATGGATACTAACATTACACCTTCTACACTAGAATTAACCAATGACTACTAAAATAGGGAAAAAAAATAAGGATAATTACTAAATTAAGCAACAATCACAAATTTCAATAATAAACTAAAATTCTAATAGTAAAATTCAAAAATAACACCATAAAAAATCAATATCGTGCAAATTAACGATAAAATTCAAAACACACAACAAAACACATCAATATTAAAACATAAATTCTAAAATTAGTAGATATAGGAAAATAAATCCTAAAATTCAGCAATGTTGAGCCTAAGATTTCGAAATAAATTAGGAAAGTGGGGAGGAATTGGAAATTTACCTGAACTTGGAAAGAGTTGGAGAGGAGAAGTGGTTAATGGTGAGGTGAGGTGTGATGAGTTTTCCAGCAGAGAAGAAGAGGGGAAGTGGGGAAGAAGGAAGAAAAGAAAAGAAAAGGGGGAGGGGAAGATCGGGCTGCATACACCATTCTTAATGGCGTATGCAGACATATGTGTCTGCATACGCCATTAAGAATGGCATATGCAATTAAGAATGGCATATGCAGACTTGTCTCTGCATACGCCATTCATAATGGCGTATACAGAGACATATGTCTGCCTACGCCATTAAGAATGGCGTATGTAGTTCTAACGAAATTTAAAAAAAAAAAAATTATTACAGGTTACACCATGCCAATTGGCGTAACCAGGTGGATACGCCAATTGGAATAGCGTATCCAGCTATTTCTGAATTGAAATTTTTTTCTGTATTATTTTTTAAAAAATTATTAAAAACTATATTATTTTTTTAAAAAATCCCAATTTGCATGGGAATCTGGAAAATGGGAGTTGACAATTAAGACAAACATTAATGAAGTCATCACCCTTGTTCGCGAAGACTCTTTTGAGCATCAATTTTTTCGAGTTATCTCGAGTATCCGAGATATGATAAATCTACCGTAGCCAATCAGTCTTTTCCATGTATGGAGGGAAGCCAATCAACAGGCGAATAACCTAGCTAAAACAGGGATTCATACAAACTTTGAGATGCTTGTCATGCTGGATGATCGTACGTGGCTGCTTATTGAGTAAGATATAACTGGGGTCACTTGGCCTCGTACAGTTACTACTAGCCCTAGCTGTCGGGTTAAGTAGGTTAGGGTTGCCCCCTTCACTTAGAGAAAGAATATATTAAATTAGTCTCATAATATACCTTGTTAGGATTATGCCTTCAGATGCCATAGATGATAGATATTATACGGCATTCAATTTGTAATTTACTTACTCTCTATATAATAAAAGGCATTATATTCTTTTCCACATAAATCTTATTAGCATTTGTAAATCGTGTAAAACATTTGTCCATGTAATTCGTGCAATCTCTCTACATCCTATGAGATGTAAGATAGGCACTAGAGAGATTGATCGTGATTATTTAATTCGTTCGTAAGTAATATGGAGTCTTTATAATCTAAGCTTTGACATGGGAGTTCCAGTCGAACACTATGAGATGGTGGGAGCTTATGATTTTAGGCACATAAGTGGAACTAATATCGTTGAACTCGACTTGCTTCGGTTCTATCACATAGGTTTTCAGTCTATGACTGTCAATGAAAAATTGATTATTCGTGATAGGTATAAGTGAACCTTTGACCTGAATTATCAGGCTGGAGATAAACGAATAGATCATTCCAAAACCTTCCAATCATGAATACCGTATATGTATAAGCCTTTTGTTCTCGTGTTCCAGGCAAGTAAGAGTTACGGTTATGTCAAACTCACTGAACTTAGCCATATATATAAATTACAATAATACGAGATCATTGAGTTACTTATGTGCCTCATTACATAAGATTAATTATTAACTAAATTCTTGGAGAAATAAATTAATGAATTAATTTATCTAATTAATTTGATTGATTGATTGATTTATTTATTTATTGGATATAATAAATAATAATTTGAAAAATTAATTAAACAACAAGACAAAACAAGCCAAAATGGGCATCCACTTGGACACCTACATAAGTGAGTTGGGCCCTTCATTGGCCTTTGACTTAGGTCTTGTCTTGGGCAACAAGTTAAGTGGAATAAATATGTATCACTTATGACTTTTGACCTAAGTGAATTCATAATTCTCCAAACAAGCTCGAAAGAAACATCCTCTCCCTCTCTCTATGCTGGCCGTCGTCCCCCATTGAGAAAAAGAAGGGATTTTCTTCTTCCGTCAATCCACATAATTATTTAGAGACAGGGTTTATTCGTCGTTCGGATCAGACTTCAAGAATTGAAGAAAGGATTCAAGAAGACTGGAAAAATCCAAGGAGTGGTGTAGATATTCTGTAGAAGTTTCGAGAAATTTTGAAAAGCCGGATTCTCCAACCACTTCGCTACAACGGGTATGTTTTAGAGATTTTCAAATTTGAATATGCATATCAAGATGATCACTTGGGAATTTTTTATATTTCGTTGCGTTAATTTCATGTTTCCCAACATACCCTTATTTCCGTTTTAATGACATGTACTCACATTTCTCCAATTTGGTTCCGAACTATTTTTTTCGGCAATTTGGTACTAGCTAGTCACCTGATATTCTTAAAATTAATAATGTATCTTTTGTCAATAAAATAATTTATAAAGCCAAAAGTTTAATAATGATCAAGAATTGTATATTAATTCTCACTCATATCAATTAGTGATAAAATAGTTGTCATGCTTGATAATGTAACTAGTGACGCATGTTTAGGAATAAAATAGTGACAACATGCATATATTGATGACAACAATTAAATATAATCGTACTATATGTGTGTTGTCACCAAAAGTAATTATAGTGATAATTAAAGTAAATATTGTCTTACTCATTATATATATTTAGCGATAAATTTGGCATCACCACAATTTTATTTTTTTTGGTGATGAATTAACCTACATACATTACAAAAAAATTGAGTATTGGCAATAAAAATATATGTCATGACTTAAAATCGTGATCTATAACGGTCTAAGTTCATGGCTAATTTGGTCGTGGTAGATGTTTCATATAGTCACACTAAAGTTAGCCATGATGAAAAAGATTGTTGGCTATTTTAAGCTCTAACTAGCCATGGTGGAAGAAATGTTAACCTAACATTTTTTTTTTACAATGACTAAAAATCATGGTCTTTACAATGAACAAAACATTGACAATGGCTATAAGCCATGGTAAATGTTTTAGCCATGGTAAATGTTTTGGCCATGCTTGCAAAAACTACGGCCAAAGCCATAGCAAAGCCGTGACCAATTGATTTTAACCGTAGCAAATGGACTTTTCACCATGACATATTGACATGAGCAATATTTTTTTTTTTTTAGTGATATAAAAAATCATGAGCGATATTTTTCTAGGTGTCCCTTCTGGCTTAATCACGATAAAAGTTTCATATGGTGGTGCAATAAAATTCATGAAGATGAAGCTCCTCACGTCACGTATGGCCAGTTTAATCTCCTTAGGGAAGGTAATGGAAAATCCTTTTATCTCTATTTCAACTACAATTAATGCATTATTCATCACATTGCAACCAATTCATCATCGACAGCTTTGCTTCATCACTTTCACCCAAAAATATTGAAACAAGACCACCAAACACCCTCGATCGTGCCATTAATCAAGTATTCCTCGAATTATATAGTGGAAGCTCAAATCATTACTTAAATGTATATTGGAGGTCACTGCTTATTGTGAACCAAATTTGAACATTATTAATTGTATTGTTGTGTAGGATGCACAATATTCATAATTTTAGCCATATATGTTGCAATTGAGTGCATATGGGAAACTTGGATTAAAGTGATGAGTTATTGGTCTTAACTTTGTTATACATCATATGTTAAGAGTCAATTTTGTTATCTAGCTTTATCTATTTCTGAATTGTGAGTTGGGATATGCTTATAATGATATCTAATTATAAAATTTTAAAATATATCATTGTTCATTATTATGTATGCAATCCATGGTACCATGAGTAATTAATACAGTTTAATGAAATTTCAAGCTTAGGTTTGTGAATTGGTGCGATGTAGATAACATAATTCTAAAAATATGGATAGATATATGCTCCAAGTTTACTCTAACGACTTAAGAGTGAAAGTTTTCCTTTTTATGCTCTAGAAGCTCTTAATTCTTAGATTTAAAATTAATACATCAAACTTCAAGAATTTTGATACTTTGACGCTCTAGGTGAGGGCCAACTCATGTCCTCGTTTCTGGACTATGTGACTTGCGGTGTGATCAGATTACTTTGCACTCTACAAAATTTTATCTTTTCTTAGCTTGCAACATTTGGTCTTACATAAAACAATATTATTTTTGAAAATTTAATTCTGAAGTTATAGGACAAGTAACATAGGAAGTATTCTGACCACAAATGATAAGTCTATCTTATGATAACTGGTCATGAAGACAATAACCTACTCTATGAAGATAATAATGCATGCATCACTTAAATTCGAGGAGGTTATGTTAAAAGAGATTTTTTTTGATAAAGAATTGGCTAATCTCGTAGAGATTCCCTCAGCTTCCGAGTGCTCCACCGATAGGATGGTTTGAGATTGGCCAATGGCTCATTTCACTTTGTGGCCATCCACTGCTAATTCAATTGCTTTGGTCTCCGGTTTGATGGTTGTACGTGCTAAAAATCCAATATATTAAAAGCGATTGAATTAACGAAGCATGTTTGCCAATTTTTTTTTATACACATGAGCTCCAGAAGTAATGTGAAGTCGACGTCAAATAGATAAGGTCCAGTGAAAAATTGACAAATCTATTTACTAAGGTCTTATCTACATCAACATTTAAGAAAATCAACACCACATCTATATGCATCGTTACAGACCTCATTGAAAATCAACACGATATCTATGTATGCATCCTCACAAATTCTTTTACTTAAGTAGTCAAGATGTTTTATTTTCTCTGGACAAGATTTTAACAAGGCATGCTCTCAACAAACGACCATTCAAAGGGGAACTGTTACCTCCAAGGCCTTCTATGTCAATCGATTAATAATTAATTGTACTGGCGAAACCTATCAATAAAACACATGTTCTTGTATAGTATATAGATAGAGACATTATGCCGACTTATTGTTCCTTTATTGCAAGTCATATTACTTTATGATCTTGACCATTTTATGTATATGTGGCACTATAAGTTAAGAAGTATCATACGAATTTAGGAGATAAAAAAAACAGAAAGTAAGAGTGATAATTTAGTAACTAATTTTTCCTGGAAAATTTAATACTTTAGAGAATACTCCAACACCGAAGCAATATTAAATGTATATTTTATTTCATGCTGAACAAAGTGGCGATACATACTCCATCATGACACTTTATTTTTCTTATTATATCGAGTATCTTAATTTCTTCACACTCCCAAATAGCGCCTCGCCGTGGGATCAACATCTCGGGGCGGCGATGCCGCAGGTGGCGGCAACCTTCTTGGCGTTGGGAGAGTCAACATAGGGCTTCAGCATTGGGTTCTTCATGTAGCCGCAGAAGCACGGTTGCTGCTCCCTCAACTTGCTGCAACACTCCGCCGACGGCTGCGACGAGCCTGTCATCGCCGACATGCATGGGCTGAGCGCCACGGGGTTGCAAGTCACCGCCGTGGTTTCATGCACCTCCACCACCAACACCACCACCATCGCCACCAGGAACCAGGCTGCAACACTACTAGCTGCTCCACCCTTCTGCATCTTCAGGCTGCAGCAAGGGATATAATTAAGTTTAAGAGAAAAGGAATTAATTGTATATTATGCGTTTAAGGGTGAAGAAATGATGCTGAATTTATAGGAGTGGAGATGAGTTAGTCGGTAGGTAAAAAGGGTCTATTCTATGCGAAATTCTAGTCCGCTCCCAGCTCGGCCAAATTTATATGTATTTTATAAAATTATTTATTAATTATATGACAAGTGTAATACATTCTCTTTGAGAAATACACTTGAGAGCAGCCAAGCTTGGTCTGAGCTTTCCTTACTTCTAATTGGGATGTAATGTCAAGTGTGGAAATTTTAGACATCAAGTACTAACTTAAATTTCGTCCCATAGGATTGGGCTATTTTAATTCTAATCCCGTGTTTTACGTGATTTTAGAAAAAAGTCTCAATAATTTGACAAAGTTGCAATGTTAGTCCTTTTTTTAAACAATGTTGATCCCGCACTTTATTTTCTAGCGGAATGGTCAACTGAAAATTGCATTTTGCCTCCTGAAACTATATACCTTGTATCAAATACCCCTAAACATAGTTTTTTGTAATTTACCCCCCCTGAAAAATAATAAAATAATAATAAATAAATAAAATAAAAACATCATCCTCCCCAACTGTTTTTAATTTTTATTTTTCAAAGGTAAGTGACATTAATATTTGTTTAGGGGGTATTTTATACGACTTGTATAGTTAAGGGGCAAAATGTTATTATTTAAAGATACATTCTATTAGTTTCCATTAACTTTTAAACTTTGGGATGAACATTGTTTAAAAAAAGGACTAATGTTGCCACTTTTCCAAATTATTGGGACTAATTTTAAAATCATGTAAAGCGTGGGATCAATACTAAAACGGCCATATCTTATGGGACTAAATTTACAATTTTGCCTAAATGAATACAAGAACTTTGCCAGGTTCATTCTCATTTTACACTTGGAGGAATCCACTAATTAATTTTTGAAGATTCACATAAAATCCTTCTACAATACAATGGTAACAAGTAGGATAGCTTGAGCTCCTTGGTCACCTAGAATTCTGCTTCAAATCCTTGTACTATTACGCATCTTTCACTCAGAAATAATGCAGATCTTAAGCTTCTTCCCCACACAAAATGTTGAGGCTGGATGTTTGGTTGTGGAATGATTTTGTTTGTTAAAATAAAATTGGAATATCTCAAAAGTAAAGTAGGTTTCTTCAAAGGAAGATCTTTGATATATTTTTTACTGTCTTGAATGGATAAAAAGCTTGAAGGATTTTAACTATGGAGTTTCAAAACTTTTTCTAAAGGTTCAATTCGGCTTAAAATATTTTAGATGTTAAGTATATTTTGAGGTTGTTGGAATGTCCTATTTATACACAATCTTGGACAATGTGTCTGTTTGAAGCAAAGCAGGTGTGTGAACCAACTTATGTCCTTTTTCCTTAAATCTGACAATCCAATAGGAGAAGGTCGTTCGTACGTCTAAGGTACTTATCACATTAAATACTCTTGTTAGACATTAAATGCATTTGAAATAAATGTCCATTAAGTTTAGATGGACGTTATTAATTGCAATAAACACCATTTGGACGCTCATTCAACGCTGAATGATCTTCACAGGTTGGTCAAGTTTTCGACACTGATCAAATCTTATCTTCAATAGACTCTGGGAGCTTGATCTTAAACTTTAGTTTGACAGACTCACCTAAAATTCAATCAACACTATAAACATTCAATCACTTAGCCTGAAAATCTAAAAAGATAAAAGCCTATACAAAGTCTAATCTTAAAGGCCTATACTTATATCTTAAATGAATAGACTTACAAATTTTGGAGTCTAACACACAGCCTAATTGTCATCATCAAAAATTCTAATAGATAAATGGATTCCTAACAAAGAAACCCCCTTCCATTTTTTTTTTAAATATGCTTACCGCCTCTCCCTAACATCCTTACCTGCAAACTTTTGTTTAAAGTCCAAATACCCTTATGGCCTAAGGATATTTACACTATATATATATATACATATATACATATATATTTTTCTATTATTAATTATTTTTATTTACTTTTTTTGGTCTTCTTCACCTTCTTCCCAAAACCAAAACTCTAACCCAAATACCATTCTACCAATTCAAACACCTATCACCATAGGCAACTCCACCTCCACCTCCCAAACCTCTTCCTCCTACTCCAACTCCACCACCACAACCACCGCCCGAAGCCCGCCACCACCTCTACATTCCAGAGCTTGCCGCCACCAGCACCGCCCCAATTTAGCCTTCCCCTAGTCCCCGATCCCCCCCCACCACCACCACTAACTCCTTCACTGTCTATTGCAGCACAACCATCTCTATCCGCTACTAATTCCGCCACAATCTCCCTCTCTACAAATCGACCCACCACTGTCTCCCCTCTCCAAATCCCGTCATTGCCTCGAGCACCCATTGTACAAGTCGAACCACCACAGCTCGGTGCCTCCTTTCCCTCCTGCTTCTCCGCGTGACTGATTTGTAGATCTATAATTCTAAACCCTGATTTGCAGATTTGCAGGTTACCCCTCCCCCTACTCGAATGACGTCAATTTGAAGAGACAAGATGATTAGGACGCAGGCGCAGGTGGCTAGAAGGCAGAGGAAGAGTCATGGTGGTGGGAGCAGGGATGGAGCCAGGGGGCTAGAGGGTGCACTCGCCCCCCCACCCCCCCCCTCAATTTTGAAAAATTATTTTTTTACCTTACAAAACTTTTGATATTTGAATTTTGACCCCCCCTCAAAATCGAAAAATATCACGATTTCTCCCTTTTCTTTGAGTTCATCCTTCCAATCCAAAATCCTGGCTATAACAAAAGAAATATAATAGTATAAAGTATGTCAAAAGTTATAATTGAACCTAGTTAATTATTATATTTTTTCTCATAAATATAGCGTACCGTACCGCGGGGGGCTTAAATCCTTCGTCTAAAAACATAAAATGTGTATAACTATACCCCAATAATCTCGCACCCCCCACCGCTCAGTAAAATTCCTAGCTCTGTCCCTGGGTGGGAGGTTTAATTGCAGAGATATACATATATACATAATAATATATTATCAATATATATATATTTAAACATCATTAATAATTTTTTTAAAAAAATATTTTATATAAGTAGAGGATGTTTAATATGAATGTGATATCTATTAAGATCTACGGTTGTTATGGATTGAATTCAGTAAAAATTAAACTCTTAATGATGATCGCTGACTTTAATAAACCAAATCCAACGGTTGGTACCTTAAGGACAAAATAGTCATTTACTAACAAAAAACACATAACCAGTCGCATAATTTGCGAGTAGCGAGCGTGAGGAGTTATTTCCTTTTTTTATTTTTTTTTTGGAAATCCCAAAGTAAATCTCCGCCAATCACCCAGCAGAGCAAACCTGCCCATACGCAATAGCCCACAAACCACGTATGGGGGTAATCCGCCTTAGGTTACCTAAAGGCAAAGGACTTAATAAGCGCAGGGCCCCCCAGGGGAGAATGTAGGAGTAAAACTCCTCATCCCCTTTTCTTGGGTTTCGAACCCGGGTAGGTTCTCACGGCGAATACCTTGTGGACCACAACCCTCTTTCTTAGGGTGTTTCTTGTTATTTTTTTGGAAAAATTACTAAAAACCCCCTAAAAAAAATTCATACCGAAAAACCCTTTCCACTAACTTTTCATTCCAAAAATTCCAAAAGTTAGGGTTAATAATTTTATGGATTTAATCGCCCTTAGCTTTTAAATTTAATATCAATCAATTGTAGTTTCATGTTGAAATTTATTTATTTAGAACTTTTATATTGATAATCGTACTAATTATGATTTTAATATGAAATTTTCAGATTTTTTCCATCTTTTAAAAGTTTTAAAAAATGTATTTTTAGATAATTATTACTAATTATCATATTAAATTCAAAAGTGAATTATATAAAAATATTTAATATTAAAAAATAAAATATGTGCTATACAATTTATCAATTTAAAAAATTTAAAATCAAATAATTTTGATAGAAAAATCCATTGATCAATTCTTCACTTAATAAATCAAGGGTAATTTAGTCCAAAAAGTTGTTATCTTAACTTTTGGATTTTTTTTTTTTAATGAAAAGTTTATAGAATGGGTTTTTGAGATTGAAAAATATTTTGATGGGTTTTTTTAATACAAAAAAATTCTTTTAAGGGGGTTTTAGTATTTTTCTCTATTTTTTGTCTATTGGGGGCTGGTTGATAATTAGGTCTGTAGAAGGGTTGTATATATTTAACCCCAAAAGTTTGTAAAAGGAACTTTTTGGCTTAATCACGATAAAAGTTTCATGTAGTGCAATGAATTTCACGAACATGAACCTCCTCACGTACGTGTGGCCACGTTTCCTTAGAGAAGATAAGCGAACTGTTAAACAACCATCTGTTTCAACTATATTAATGTATTATTCATCACAAGCAACCAATTTATCCTCCACAGCCACATAAGCTACTGCTTCATCCTTTTAAACCAAAAAAATATTGAAATGAGACCTCCAGACACCTGTAACTATTCAAATATTCCTCGAATCATATAGTGGAAGCTCAAATCATCAATTAAATATGTATATTGGTGTTGACAGTGGAGGTCACTCGTAGCTTATTGTGAACCAAATTTGGACATTATTGTATGTTGTGTAGGATGCACATTGTTCATCATTTTAGCCATATATGTTGTAATTGAGTGCATATTTGACAAGAAGATTAAAGTGATGTGTTATTGGTCTTGACTTTATTATGCATCATATATTAAGAGTCAATTAACTATTTTTGTATTCTGAGTTGGGATGATCATAATGATATCTTATTAGAAAATTTTAAAGGGTTGTTTACATTAATTATTGATTTTATTTTGTGTAATTATAATCCAACCAGTTTATTTTAGACTCATAATAAACATCTTCTTTTTTTATATAATAAGATCTTACATTGACCCCCTCCTAACTAACGACCGTTAATCAAGTATGATGAAAAATGTGAAATAATAATCTTACACTCGTATCAAAGAATAAAAGATAACAAAAAAATTACACTAACTACCCTCATATATTTGGTGTAATAAGTGCTGCGCGCTCATTTTGAGAATATAACATTCATCCCCTCTTTTATAATAAAACATTACATTCAACTCTTACGCCTAATTGTTGTTAGTCAAACATGGCATTTCTCCTAAAGAGTATCCCAAACTCGGTATTTGTTCTTACGTTCTAAAATATTTGGTATTCAATTCAAGTAATATTGAGGTCCGATATCGTACTGTTTGGATGGGTAAATATCATTTTTCGTCCCATAAGTGTCCCCTTGTACACTCTTGGTCTCATGTGTTTTTTTTGGTTGCATTTAGTCTCATAATTGTTGGGAAAAACTCTAGTACGTAACGGGCGGTGTTTATGAAAATGCAAAATGATAATGATATGTCGAGGCAAGGGTTACTCTATTTCTTTAAGACAATATTGTCCCGCACTTGGTGGTCACGGAATACGGCAATTATCTCCTAAGATACAACGACAAACGTCTCTGAAATAGTACCACTACAAATTTTCGAGCCTAGTGAACAAAATACTTGTTACAAATTCTCTCGATAGACACGGATGAATTAAATGCATGTCTAAACATTATGCAAATTTATTCTTACAATATTAAAATAATACTTGAGAATATTTAAAGTACTCAAATTAGTACTAAATCATTCTTAAAATAATATTTTAAAACTTCAAGAATATTTTAAATGCTCAATTTAGCATTTAATATTCAACACTATTCTTAAAATATTAAAATTAATATTTAAGAAACAACAGAATATTCAAAGTACTTAAATTAGTACTAAGAATAAAAGAGAAAAGAGAATATGATGTTTGGTGTAATAATTACAAACTATGGGGGTCTATTTATAGAGAATGAAAGGCTTTGGATCAAAAGATGCAACTTTTTGAACATCTGCAGAAGTGCCTAAAAGCCGTGACCCTTGGGCGAAAAGCCCCCAGAAGTAGCATTTCATTTTAGCCCCAACAGTTGCACCTTGAGCGAAAAGCCCCCTGGGCAGGCGAGAATCGGGTGTGGGTGGATGCACGATGCACCCGTTCAACAGCCAATGGATTTGCTCCTTGAGTGGGCGCTAATCCAGTGTGGACGATTGCACCCGCTGCTGTGCAATTCGGCTCCCATCTTTTCAGAACTTGCAAACTGACCCCAAACTTTGAATCTTGATTAATTAAGTCCTTTCAAATTGGTCCCTCAATTTGTCAATTTGAACATTTTAATCCTCGAACTAAATGAACTATTTTACATATGACCGCGGGCGTCGATCGTATGATTGTGATCATTTAATCGCATTTCTTCATATAGACTTATTGATTCCAATTATGAACCAAGTTTTAAGTGACACACTTTATTAATTAATTTCTCATTCACCCGAAATTGAATTTGAGTAATTAAATACTCTAAATTTATCTAGTCGAAACATAAATTAATTTAAGTCAAAGTCATTCCACTTTCGACATGTGGAATTCACTTAAATATCTAAGAAAATCGTGCTAAACACAATTTACTCAATCAAGATTTCCAACATACCCACCATGAATGAAATTAACGCAAATACAGACTATGCAGACACTAAGAGAGTTTAGGCGAAGAGCTATTGCATCAGGAGAGGTAGCTTGTAGCTTTGAACCTTCCTTAATGAAATACCATCGGATTTACTTGGCTACCCAATGAACGTGATGTCTTAAATTGGCCAGTCATTTGTGTAAACCAAGACAATGATACTCACATAATAACTTCTCTAACTCCGGCAATTAACATCCTTTATTCTTGACCAAGTTGTGTACTTTGTATAATATGTCGTCCATATTTCTCTCTTCGGAGAGCACGTTTCATAATATGAAACATTTGGAAAGATTCTCACTTAGATACCGTACAGGTTCATAGTGATGACGTTCCACAATGTCTATTTTAATTTCTTAAAATTAGACTCGGATTTCTTTCGCTTAAATGAAACCACGACTAGTTTTAGCCTCAACAACTATCTCACTTTTACAGTGAAACTGGTAGGCTACAACTCTAAATAATGCAATAATTATTCTTAACACTAAATTGACTTCTTTAAATAAATGTCACTATCACATGAAAAGAACATGCAATCAATTTAAATCAACTATTTAAATAATGCATTTCTTCATTCATTATGATCAGACTTTATACTAAAAATTGTCAAACACAGTGAAGAATCACGCTTATTGCATTTATTCATAAGCTGAAAGAAAACTACTAAACAATTATTTTATTTTGCTACATATGCATAGCAAAATAAAGTAATTTTATGCATTCACAATTATTTATTTTTTATCAAGAATAAATCACAATGATAAAAATATAATTTAATATTTAATCCCACATATTGCATGCTGACATTAAATTCATCTAATATGATTACATCATTGTTGCATAGCTAAATATTAAATCACATTTAATATTATTCAGCATGATATGTAATGAAATGAAGCAATCATAAACTTGATAATTCATAATATGAACTTATCTCATTATTAATTTTGTAACCAATATTTCGCCTTCAATTACATGTATTTCTTTATTCAATTGCCATGCAATTTTCCTTAATAGCATGGCAATTTTCCTTAATAGCATGCACATATTCCATGTATTTTTTTATTCAATTGCCATGCAATTTTCCTTAATAGCATGCACATACGCAGGCCACTTTTTAATAAATGGTCATGTCTATTCATGACATATAGTGACCCTTCAATTCTCATAGTAGAAGAATTAACACTTTAATCACGAAGAAAACATATAAACTTATCTCATATCCTTTCATTGCATTGGCTAAATATGACGTCGTTCTCGTAAATTGGTTAGCCAATTCACCAAACTGCCTTGTGAGAAATTTCTTGAAATTTGTCACTTTTAGATGGGTGGTTTCTTTTGTTTGAACTTCAGCCCATGCTCAAGAAATTAACACTGTCAAGAGTCACCAAAACGATTTCAGTATATTATTTTAAACGAAGATTCAAAATCAATTTCCTTGTTGGCTAATGAATTTTCATAGACTGAAACTCAATCAGTAACCTTCTGTACGTCGGCGAGTCTGAACTCGAATAAAATCCTCCTCTTCAATTGCGTTGGATTTTTCTACAAAATAATTTTAAAATTAAATTAGTCATAAAAACAATTAAAATTGTAAATTATGACAATATACGAAAGTTAAATGAAATTCCATATCTTGATTTCATCATCTTTTCATCGGATAACGCCACAAGAAACACTCGAATATTGTCTTAAGTTGTTGGGTAAAATTTTAGTACGTAACAGGCGGTGTTTATGAAGATGCAAAATGATAATGATATGTCGAGGCAAGGGTTACCTATTTCTTTAAGACAATATTGCCCCGCACTTGGTGGTCACGGAATATGGTAATTATCTCCCAAGATACAACGACAAACGTCTCGAAAATAGTATCACCACAAATTTCCGAGCCTAGCGAACAAAATACTTGTTCCAAACTCTCTCGATGGAGACGGATGAATTAAATGCACCTCTAAACATTACGCAAATTTATTCTTACAATATTAAAATAATATTTAAGAATATTTAAAGTACTCAAATTAGTATTAAATCATTCTTAAAATAATATTTAAAAACTTCAAGAATTTTTTAAATACTCAATTTAGCATTTAATATTCAACACTATTCTTAAAATGTTAAAATTAATATTTAAGAAACAAAAGAATATTCAAAGTCCTCAAATTATTACTAAGAATAAAAGAGAAAAGAGGATAGGCAATGAAAGGCTTCGGGTCAAAAGAGGCAACTTTTCAGACATCTACAGAAGAGCCCAAAAGTTGTGACTCTTGGGCGAAAAGCCCCCTGAAGTAGCTTTTCATTTTAGCCCCAACAGTTGCACCTTGAACGAAAAGCCCCCTGGGCAGGCGAGAATCGGGTGTGGGTGGATGCACGGTGCACCAGTTCAACAGCTAATGGATTCGCTCCTTGAGTGGGCGCTTATCCAGTGTGGATGGTTGCACCCGCTGCTGTGCAATTCAGCTCCCAGCTTTTCAAAACTTGCTAATTGATCCTAAAACTTTGAATCTTGATTAATTAAGTCCTTTCAAATTGGTCTCTCAATTTTTCAATTTGAACATTTTAATCCTCTTGACTAAATGAACTATCTTCCATACGACCGCGGCCGTCGATCGTATGATTGTGATCATTTAATCGCATTTGTTCATATCGACTTATTGATTCCAATTATGAACCACGTTTTAAGTGGTTCATAATTTCTCATTCACCCGAAATCGGATTTGAGTAATTGAATACTCTAAATTCAACTAGGCAAAACATAGATTAATTTAAGTCAAAGACATTCCACTTTCGACACGTGAAATTCACTTAAATATCGAATAAAATCATGCTAAACACAATTTACTCAATCAAGATTTTCAACAATAATTAGTCAAAATTTTCACATTTGGTCGCACAACCAAATTCTATCAAAAAACTAATAGGTCCGTTAGTCAAAAGAAAAAATTAAAGAAAAAAAATTTACATTTATTAAAAAAATTAGAGATGAACTTTTTTTACATTTATGAAACAATTTATGAAAAGTTTCCATCAAATTTCACGTTTATGTTCAAAGTTTTTCTATTATTATTTTTATTTATTTTTGCTTCTGACTAACGAAACTTTTTTTGTTTTTTGACGGACGGACTAAATGTGAGAATTTCATCAATTTGTGGGATGCAATTTGAGGCAAACCACTAGCACTTGACCAAAATTGTACGCAAGTACATCTATGAGACAAAAAATTCCCGTATTAGATCAAATTCAAAATTTGATTTTCGTAAAATTTTAAACAAAAGTCAAAATAAATTTGTAAAACATTATATCCAAATCAAGACATTCTATAGTATTAAGTAAGCTATTTAGGCCGACATTTGGTAAGATATTAGCAAGCGTAATCCTCTAATTGCTTAGTAAAGTCATTTAAATTGTCTCAATTATTATAAATCCGAATGTGCACTTCATGATCTAGATGTCAACAAATTTTTTTTGCAATTATATTTATAAAGATTGAAAGTTACAATTACATTTTCTTTAATTTGAAAAATTACTTTCGGCCCCTCAGGAATTTTCTTGTAAAAAACATAGTTTACTGGGGAAGGATAAAATAGGAAAATCTAACAAATATTTTTTGACAACGTCAATAAACTCAGTTGGCTTGGCTAGGTGGGATAACCGAGCCATTCGCCTTTCTTCATGATACCAATTTGGGCAAAACCAATAGAAAAAAATCTATTCAATGAGAAAGAAAAAAAAGGAGAGAGAGGGATTCGAATCCTTTATAGTTCTTTGTTCAAAACTATACCGGTTTTCAAGACCGGGGCTATCAACCACTCAACCATCTCTCCGAAAGACAAATTTTATTTTATTCCTCCGAATAGAACATGCCATAGAGGGTGGATACCCCTACTATCTACAGAAAGATCTCAAGTGTGAATCTACCGATTGATCTATCTATCCGTATATAGAATCCAACTTATCCATTTGAGAAATAAAAAAAAGTTCCATTTCCTCTGACTCCATGTATGAATATAGTGGTCAAAGGGGTAGTAATAAGTCCAATTGATTCGTGGTAAGGCAGGGGACTGCAAATCCTTTTTGCCCAGTTCAAATCCGAGTGTCGCCTGATCAACAATCGGTTGGATTTTTGATGGAAGGGATGATATAAGGCTTTCTTATTAGACAGAGGTGTCTTTCTTGTGTCTAAAATAAAAGGATTGAGTTATAATTACACTAAATAAGATGAGTAATTAGTGTAATTAATTCAATTTTAAAATATATCATTGTTCATCACTATATAATTTCGTCATACCATGAGTACTAAAACATGAATATCATGCTTGACTGTGAATTTGTGTGATGCAGTCATGTAGATAACATAATTCTCTTAACGTGGGTTGCCGCTCCAAATTTGCTCTAGTGACTTAAGAGAACACTTTCTATCTTATGCTCTTAAAAATTTTAAATTTAAACTTCAAGAATTTCGATAATTTGATGCTCTCTGGCTCATTCCTTTCCACGTTCCTGAACTATATACGTGACTTGCGGTGTGATCAGGCTACTTTGCACTCTACAAGATTTGATCTTTTCTTTGCTTGTAATGTTGGGTCTTGCATAAAAGAAAAGCAGCAATACTTATAAGATTTGAAAATTTAAATCTAGATTTATTGGACAATTAATATAGGAAGCATCTCCGAACATAAATGATAAGTTTATTTTATGATAAAATAATGCTATATACCAAGAGACAGACGGAGGGGGCTGAATGCGGCAGCTGCTCCCATCAATTATATATATAAAAAATTAGTATTAGTTGTATATTTATTAAAATATTTGCCCCCCTAAAAGAAAATAGAAATGGGCTTATTCTTCAAACAATACAACATGGGCTTATTTGTTAAAAAAAACTATACATATACAATAAATTTTGAGTTTTTTTAAGACCCACTTGCTACTTTCTCTTTCTTTAACCCCACTCAGCCCCTCCTTCCATCTTTTCAAAATCCTTATTTATAAATTCATATTTTGATTCTCATTCTTCAACTATTAGAACTTATAGAGTGGTGATTCCTGTAAAAACATAGTCATTGACACTACAAGAACAAGGTATTGTGTTCTATTTTTGACAATTTATGTAGAATTTCTCTACAATTGCATTCTTTATTTTTAGTCAAAAAGTATGTATAGTTTTTAAATTTTTAATTAAATGTGTTAAGAAAAAAATTAAATTCTTAATCTTTTGATTAGTATAATATACTAATATCTAGAAATTAAAAAAGAAAAAAAAATGAATATAACAAGATATTCAAATGGGAGCATGCGAGCAGGATGCCTGCTCCAGTGCTCCCAAATTGATTATCTTTTTATATTTTTTATTCTTTTATTGTTTAAATTGTTAGTTTGTTATATTTAGCTAATGGCATATATACTATTTATTGAATATACTTATGTAAATATGCAATGAATTATTAATTATGAGGAAGAGATTGATTGAATGTAAATATGTAATGGATAAAATGAGATATATTACAAAGAAAAAGTATAACTACTAGCAGATTAAATGGTCTATTGGATGTTATCATTTTAGAAAATTCGTGTTTGACTAATGTAGATTCCACAATTTTTTGCAAATATTTCTGGCAATGCACTATGAGTGTCAACAAAATTGAGTTTTACTTCAAGAAATAATGTTCTTAAGATAGTACTAGTTCTCTTATTCTTGAGACTTCACCCAATGTTGTTTGTAGAGTTCCTAATTGTTTAGATGATCAAACATCTATTCCAAAGTTTTCTCCAACAAAAATTCACAAACTCGATCATTCTAATTGTCTTCATATTGAACGTGATCCTGGATTGAAAAGTCTATACGGGATTATTCGATAGAAAAAAGAGGTGGAATTAGACATGCTTATTTAATGGTTGGTCCTTATCAAAGCATCCCAGAATGTTCTCGTAAGTATGTTGATAGACATGGTCGGAGATTTCTACCTGCTTGGGACAAGCTATTTTCTGATTGGTTAGAATATTTGCCTACAAAAAATGTGGTGTATTGTCTCCCATGTTTTCTTTTTGTTAAGCCATCTTCACGGTTTGGGGCAAATGCATTGACCATTTATGGATTTCAGTATTGAAAAGGAGCAAATGATGGAAAAAATTATTCTTTTCCGATCATGAAGGAAGCACTCCTAATTCCTCACACAACAAAGTTGTGAATCAATATCATGATTTGATGAATTCGTTGCTACACATTGATAGGATTATAGACACAATCCTCGGAATTAGTAGCAAAGAATCGTTTGCGACTCAAAGCTTGATCAATAGATGTTGTCACATTATGTGCCTTTTCAGGTATATTCTTTAGAGCCCATCATGAAAGCTTGGATTCGCATAATCATTGCCATTTTATAGAAATTTTAAAGCACACGGCTTCTTACAATGATGAGGTGAGATCGACAGTTTTGGAAAATGCTCCTCAAAATGCTTTTTATACTTCTCCTCAAATCCAAAAAGATCTATTGTCACTCTATGCAAGTAAAAATCAAAAATTCCTTCGGGAAGACATTGGTGATGCAAAATATTGTCTCAATGTGGATGAATCTCGAGATGAGTCAAAAAGAGAGCCAATGGCCATTGTTTTGAGGTTTGTAGATAAAGACGGTTTTATTCGAGAAAGGTTCATTTGATGTACTTCATGTAGAGGATACGAAAACCTCTCCTTTTTAAGAAGATATCTCTAGTACTCTTTTACAAAATATTAAAGACAAGTATATGATGGTGCTAGTAATATTCAATGTTTTCAACACCGGGCCGGAATGGCCTGTCTGACCGGTTTAACCGCCGACCCGACATGAGTCGGTTTGATTTGATACTTCAGCCAGGTGCATCTAGACCCGTTGCCAACCATCATAAAATCAGCGACCGTTTACAAACATGGCCGACAACTAGTAGTAGTTGTGTAGAACTTGTAATAATCGCCTTGTTTGCCATGACTTATCATAGCCATGGCTACATAGAGGAAGAAGCAAATCCTGACACAAATTCTGGAGAAAAAGAAAGAAACAGAAAGTAAGAGGAGAGAGAGCTTTGTCGGTCGGCACTTTAAAAAAAGATGAAAAGGTTGCTGGTTCCACTAGGTTTTAACCCTCTTATATATTCTTGTATTTCTTTTATCTTTTATCTTTTGATATTTGATGTGCAGCAAAATTTTTAGGGACATGATCGTAGTTAAAAGGTATAATTTATTTGGACTGGATTATCCCCCGGTACCAATGCCTGGTATAGTTGGGTATAATTAATATGGTAGAGCACATGTGACCGAAGGTCTATCATTGAATGAGCCCGATCTGGCAAGTGGGTTACAATCATAATTGGGCCGACAATCACGAACTATATATCTATTATTTTAAATGAATAAGCAAATGGGCCTATAGTCAGGCCCTGACCCATAGCCCACCATCAGCTTTATATATACCGCAAAAAGAGCTGATGATAGATCATTACCTATTCTCTCCACAAGAATTCCACTGGCAACCTTAGAGAGTAATTTTACTATCGAACTACGAATAGACTTGATCCCATTGTTGTAGGTACATAGGTAGCTTGCCTATTGCGAGTCCAGTCTAAACATAAGTTAACCATTTGCCTAGTTTGTCATGTATTAGGTCGGGGATTCTCTCTCCATGTGGCGAATCATGTAACATTCACAGACGTACAATTTTACCCTGCATTAGCTGGCGTCGTCTATGGGAACAACTGTCCAACCACTAAGTATGCAAACTAGGTCTCAAGCACGTACGACTGGTGACAGGATGACTAGCAACAATGCACCGACATCCAATGACAAATTTCCTAACTCCTCACTACAAGAGGGAGTGCAAACGCTCAAGTCGGTGGAGGGGATTCAGTTCCACCGACTCCAGTGAATGGGTAGAATGTGCCTCCTATCAGCGGCGATTCCACCCCATACCAATAGGGTGTTCAATATCACTCAAGAGGTATTTCTCGCTCTTATTGAAAATGCCTTGGTGAGAGCAGCGGCTTGAGCTGTCCAACAATATACCTAGGTGAGCCCGTCTCGTGCGACGCTAGCTCCATCAGCTATTAGGGGACGAGACCCCCAGTGAGGAATCCTCAATATGTGCCCCCACCTTAAGAGAGGGGGCCTCAAGTCCAACCCCCTCAATCAATTCATAGAGGTCAGGAGCCTCGCGAAAAAGAGTGCCCCTCGCGAGTTGAGCCTAGCCAAACCCCCCACCAAGGTCAGGAGTCCCTAACCCCTGGCGGGATTAGGTCAAGGCGATCCAACTCATTGGTGAACGGGGCAGCACGTGAAAAGGAAGAGAACAACGTTGTTTCACCTTATGAGAGGCCACCACGGGGAAGAGACAGAATGCCAACGCCCCCTAGGTCTCCACGTAGAGCTCAAGTCACCTTTACCTCAGGATCATGTTGATAGGTTTAATGCGAAGACTAATATGTACGACGTCAGTGATGCCGCCTACTATAAAAAAATTTGAACCACTTTGTCTGGTCGGGCTCTTAGCTGGTTTAACCAACTGCCCACCGGTACCATTACCAGCTTTGAGCAGCTAACACGTTATTTTCTCAACCATTTCTCTATAAATAAAAAGTATCAAAGACAATGTCATTTTTGTTCACGGTGGTTCAGTGAGATGGAGAGTATTTGACAGAATACGTACAATGCTTCTCCACGGCAATGTCCGAAGTATCCCATGTCAACCACGAGTTATTGTCAGGGATAATGCAAAGGAACTTACGCAATAGCAGGTTCAAAGAGTCTATAGCAGGGAAACCACCTTCGACTATGGATGAATTGCTAGCTAGGGCCGAAAAATACATCAGGATTGAAGATACTATGGGACCGGCAAGGCAAGAAGGCGATGGCAACAAAAGAAAGGCTAGAGATGACGATAAGGTACTGAAGCCTAAGGAGCGCAGGCATATGCCTCCCTCGGGGTTCTTAAAGTATACCCCACTTACGCTCCCGCGGGAACAAGTCCTTGCCATCGCCGAGCAGCAAGGCATAGTTCAATGGCCTAAGAAGATGAAGGGTAATACTAGCCGCCTGAAGTCCAAGAAGTATTGTAAGTTCCACCAAGACAAAGGTCACACTACCGAAGAATGCCACCATCTACAGGTGGAGATAGAGAAGCTCATCAAAAGGGGATATTTGCAAGAGGTCATAGCACCATCGAGATCGACTCCTCATGACCCCTCGGGTCCAGGGGTAGAGATGGGGGTAAAGTTAATCCTCCCAGGATGAACAAACATGATCCTATCGTTGTGGGTACATAGGCAGCTTGTCTATTGCGAGTGCAGTCTAAACATAATTCAACCCTTTGCCTAGTTTGTCCTGTGTTGGATCAGAATTCTCTTCCCACGTGGCAAATCACGTGACTTTCACATATGTACAATTTTACCTCGCATAGTTTCTGTTTAGACTACACTTGCTATAGGCGAGATGCCTGCGTACCTACTTTGGTGGGATCAAGTCTTTTTGTAGTTCAATGGTGTGATTATTCTTTGTAATTGCCAGCTGCTTTCTCTATAGCACTCTTTTTGGCGGGGCGAGCCGATAATAATCTATCATCAGCTCTTTTGGGGTATATATAAAGCTGATAGTGGGCTATGGGTCAGGGCTTAACTATCGGCCCATTTGCTTATTTATTAAACTAGTGAATATATGTTATGTGCTTATTAGCCCAATTATTACTATAGCCCACTTGCCAGATTGGGTTCATTTGATGATAGACCTTTGGTCACAAGGGCTCAACTACATTAATTATACCCAGCTACATCGAGGTGATAATCCGGTCCAAATCCATAGGTGGTCTAATTACAATTATGCTCTTAGCAAAATGGTGCACATCATAATGCCCCCCCCCCTCCCGGGTGTGCTGTATAGGATACCCGGGAGTAGAAATATGTATGGGTGTGTGGAATATTTCGTCGACTTAGGGGGTCTAACGAGTCTCCCTTTTGAAGTAGGATATCGTAAGTGTTACCTCGAGGAAATGTAGGTGTCGCCTTGAGGCAACACCTGTGGCTACCTCGAAATCTGATGCCTCGGGGTCGAGCGTCGCGAGATTGGATGCCTCGGGGTCAAGCGCCTTGAGGTCGGATGCCTTGCAATGTCAAAGTGTGCGAGGTATTTTGATTTGGGTATGTTGGGTTTTCGTAAAAACACATAAACGCAGCGAAAAGATTTCAAAAATTTAATTAAAAACCCAAAAGTGTACTCTAATTCGCACAATTGAATTTCAAACATGCATTAACGAGTAAATCCGACTTACACGTTGAAGCGAGGTGGTAGGAGAATCCAATTCTTCTTTTAGATTTTAGATTGATGAACTTCTTGAATTCTTCATCCCTCGTGTTATTCAATTCTTGAAGTTGTAGATGAATCCAACAACAAATCACGTTGCCTCTAAATTGTCACGCACGAATTGATGACAAAAAATCCCCTTCTTGTTCTCTATAGGGGCGACGGCTTTGATGTATAGAGAGGGAGGATATTTTTCTTCTTCTATTATTTGGAGAGTTACAATTCATGTAATGTATTCACTTCTCTAGGTTAAAGTCAAAAAAGCCCTTTTCATAATTCAATAACTTGTTGACCAAGACAAAACAAAAGAGACCAATTTGATCATCCAACCTAGCCTAATGAAGACGCCCCATATAGGACCCGGAATTCTTTTGTTTTGTTAATTTCTTTATTCAATTAATTATTTATTTTATCCAATAAATAAATATATTAATTAAATAATAAAATTAATTAGATAAATTAATTCATTAATATATTTCTCTAAGAAATTAATTTATAATTAATCTTATCCAATAATTAATTATCTCATCCAATAAGCAATTAATTAGTTAACTTCCACTAAATTAAATCTCTCCAAAATAAAATAGAAAATAGAATCTCCCTTTTTCAATTTTCTTCATCAATTCTTTAGCGTGACTCTTTAGGTTCGTTTCGTTTCGTTTGGCAATGAGAGGAAATTAAAGGAAGTGGGTAACACTTAGCCAGTCATGTAGCCCACTTCGTAGCTTAAATGAAATACGAATGAATGGATCATTCCACAACCTTTCAATCGTAAGTACCGTGCATGTATAAACCCTTCGTTCACGTTTCCCGGTCAAGTGAGAGTTATGGTTAAGTCAAACTCACTAGACTTGACCATATGTATAAATTATAATAATACGAGGTCATTGAGATCGATTTGGTGCCTAACACAATTGTCTCGTTTGCTTTGGCCAAAGACTTTGATCTCTATTTATCTATAATTACATAGGGTACATTCTCATTCACTTATGAGAGAACAAATCTCTCTTAGATATCTGCTAAGACTACCACTTGTCCATCAAATCCGCATTTCGAGGTTAACCCCACCAACGGGTGAATTAGGTCTAACTACTCTAGTGAAAGACTTGATGTCACAAGTGCATCTTCAGCGTGATACTTCAGGTCAAATGTTGACATATACCTATTACGCATAATCAGTTCTGTCATTGATAGTCACAGAGTGAAAACCCATGTGACAGAACCTATGTGAGTCATGTTCGAGCATATCAGTTCCATTGATGTGCCTACAATCTTAATCGCCTATCATCCCATGATACTAAACAAGCACTCCCATGTCGGAGTTAAGATTGTACAAGTATTCAAAAAACTTTATTTGTCCATTAAAGACTTCATATTACTTGCGAACTTGTTTTAGTAATTAAGATCGATCTCTCTAATGCCACTCTTCCTATCCCATAAGAAGTAGAGGGATCACACTGAAAACATGGACAAAATATTTTACACAACTTATAGATGCAGATAAGAATTATGTGAAAACTTAAATGATGCCTTTTATTATAAATAATATTTAAGTTCAATACAAGATAGATGCCTTTATTATACTATCTTCTATGGTATCTGAGGGCATAATCCTAACAATCTCCCACTTGCACTCAATGCCACTCATTGTGGTATCTAATAGGACTGTCAATTGAGTCGGGCCTACCCGAAGCCTGATTGTTTGGCCCACTTAAGTATGAGCCAAGCCTAATTCAATATGAGTCGGGCCGAGTTTGAGCTTACAAATTGAACCCGCTCAATTTGTGAGCTGAGCTTGAGCTTTGATAAGCTCAGCCCGAATAGTCCGAAGTCAAAATTTTCTCTAATTAATGCTCTGTCTCATAAGTAAAATTATTTTTAAGCTAACATATATAAAACACATTGAAGATTTTTAAGGTTGAAGCTTACGAAATCGATAGAATGTATATATTAGTAGAAACTTTTCGTCTAAAGAGATTTTGGAAGAACTTCCAATTATTTAGTGCCACCACATATACATTGATAAAGATTTTAAATTTTCATAATCATTATTGTATACTTTAGGACTCCATTAGTAAAATTTGGAATTATACATACTCATTAGCTTATGCACTTATTTAATGTACTATTTGAAATTAGTCTCTTAATATGATTTTATTGGATGCCTTTTTTTTATTTGAGAAAAACTAATGAGTCGGCCCGAAATAGACCCGAAGCTCATAAAAAACATGAGCCTGAGTTTGAGCTGAGCCGAAGAAAAATAATTATGAGCTGAGTTTGAGCCTATAATATTCAAGCCCGATGATTTTGAGCTTGAGCCACCCTAAGCTCAGCTCATAGGGTCCGATTGACAGACCTAGTATCTAACACCCATCCTTTCCAGGTGTCGGTCCAAAACAGCCTGAGGTAGTGTTTTGGCGAACGGGTCAGCTACTTGTCAGCTAAGGCTATTTTCTACACTGCCAACGATCTTCGTAATGATGTGAAATCTTCTCTCAATGTGTTTGGATTTGTTATGAGACCTCGGTTCCTTGGCTTGTGCTATAGCTCCATTGTTATCACAATAAAGTGGTAATGGGAATTGAGCACTAGGGACCGATTCAAGTTCTCCAAGAAACTTTCTCATCCAAACAACTTATTTTGCTGCCTCTGAGGCTGCCACATATTCTACTTCAGTGGTGGAATCAGCGGATGTGCTTTGCTTGGAACTTTTCCAAGACACCGCTCCACCATTGAGAGTAAAAACAAACCCCGAAGTGGATTTTCAGTCGTCAACATCAGATTGAAAGTCTGAATCAGAATAACCTTCCATCTTCAGGTCTCCACCTCCATAGATGAGAATCACATCCTTAGTTTTTTTCAGATACTTTAGGATATTTTTCACAGCTATCCAATGTTCATTTCCCGGGTTTGTCTGAAATCGACTCACCACACTCACAGCATGGGCAATGTTGGGTCTAGTACACAACATTGCATACATCAGGCTACCTACTGCAGAAGCATAGGGTACATTACTCATCTCCTGCCTATCTTCTTCACTTTGAGGGCACATAGACTTGGACAAGTGTACTCCATACCTCATGGGAAGAAACCCTTTCTTAGAATTGTCCATCCTAAACCTCTTTAGGACCTTTTTTAAGTAAAGGGCTTGAGAGAGACCTATCATTCTATTCGTTATATCCCTGTAGATACGAATTCCTAGAATGTATGTCGCTTCTCCCAAGTCTTTCATAAAAACCGTACTCAAAAGCCATTTCTTAACCGTGGTGAGCATTCCTACGTCATTTCCTATAAGCAGAATGTCATCCACATATAGTACTAAGATCGAGAGTTTGCTCCCACTAGTCTTCTTGTAGACACAGGGTTCATCTTCATTCTTGATGTAGCCATATCCCTTTACTACTTCATCAAAACAGAGATTCCAACTTCTAGATGCTTGCTTGAGACCATATATGGAACCTCTCAAGTTTACATACTTTATGGATATCAGACTCGGATACAAAACCCTTTGGTTGTTCTATATAGATATCCTCCTCGAGGAATCCATTCAGAAAAGCCGTTTTGACATCCATCTACCATATCTCATAATCTAAGTATGCATCTGTAGATAACAGTATTCGTATGAACTTTATCATGGCCACAGGCGAAAAGGTTTCTTGATAGTCAAATCCTTCTCTTTGACTGTGCCCTTTTGCTACGAGCCTGGCTTTAAAGGTGTCAACCTTGCCATCGCTACTTATCTTTCTTTTGTAGAGCCACTTACATCCTATAGGTTTGATACCTTTAGGACGATCTACCAAAGTCCAGACTTGGTTCAATTTCATAGAGTCCATTTCTGTTTCATGGCTTCTCGCCATCTTGAAGTGTCTACATCCACCATCGCTTGATCATAGGTACAAAAATCATCTTCATGACCTTCTTGTACTATAGTGTGAAGCTCTAGCTCCCCCTGCAGTAGATACCCATACGTCTTAGGTTCATGTGGTATTCTATCAGATCTACGTGGTGGTTGTGCTACTATTGTTTCAGGCCTTGGTTCTTGGACAGATGTCTCTGAGGGAGTTTCATTTTGTTCTTGTAGATCAATTTTCGTACCTTTGCCCCCTTCCAAGATGAACTCATCTTCAAGGAAGTGAGCTTGTAGGGCCACAATGATTCTCTAATCATCATGTAGGTAAAAGAAGAATCCCATGGAATCCTCAGGATAACCAATAAGACGTCCCATGAGGGATCTTGTCTCCAATTTCTCCACTTTAGCCTTCTTGACATAAGCAGGACATCCCCAAATCTTATTGTGATTAAGACTTAGTTTCCTATTATTCCACATCTCATGCGGAGTTTTAGGAACGAATTTGGAGGGACATCTGTTCAAAACATGAGCAGCAATAAGGAACGCGTGTCCCCACAATGAAATGGGTAAATCAGTGTAACTAAGCATGGAACGAACCATGTCCAACAATGTTCGGTTCCTTCGCTCAGCTACTCCATTTAGTTGAGGAGTTGCTGGTGGTGTTAGTTGTAACATTATTCTTTGTTGTCTAAGGAATTCATCAAACTCGGCAATCATATATTCTCCTCCACGATCCGATCGTAGAGTTTTTATATTTTGCCCAGTTTGATTTTCTACTAAGGCTTTGAACTCCTTGAACCTTTCAAAGGATTCAGACTTTTGCTTCATCAGATACACTAGACCATATCTTGAATGATCGTCTGTGAAAGTGATGAAGTATTGGAAACTTCCACGAGCCATTTCTCCAAATGGTCCGCAGACGTCGGTATGCACTAACCTCCTTAAGACTTGAGTAGCTCTTTCAAAAGTCCCGGTGAAGGGAGATCTAGCCATCTTGCCTAAGAGACATGATTCACATGTTGGAATTGGATCCGACCCCAGTGAGCTTAATAGCCCATCTTTTTCCATTTTGTGGATCTTGTGCTCTTCGGCATGGCCTAGTCTAAGATGCCACTTGAGTCTTAGGTTAGCTTCTTGCCTACCACATTTACGTGTTACAACATTCACATCAGATGAATTACGGACATTCAATTAATAGTAATACAAACCATTAACTAAACAAGCATTGCCAACTAATTTATTTACATAATAAATGTCGCAATTTAATTTAGAAAAATGGAATGTATATCCAATCTTAACTAAGATAGGAATAGATACAATGTTCTTAAGCCCCTTGGGCAAAACTAAAACATTATCTAAAAACAATAAATGTCCAGAATTCAAATAAAGAGAAGTAGATCCAATCCTAGTAGCTACGACGCTTTTTCCTCTGCCTACTTTGATCATCACTTCTTCTCGGCCTAGCTTTCTACTTCTCTGCAGATCCTGATCCAAACAATATAATGGGTACTAGCCCCCGAGTCCAGAATCCACGAAATAGAAAATACGGTCATAGAACAGTTAGTTTCAAAAACAAGTAGTTCTATACCTTGTGTGCCTTTGCCTAATTTGGGACAGTTCCTCTTCCAGTGGCCAAGCTCATCTCATTCGAGACATCTATCCGTTTTCTTAGGCCCTTTGCTCTTACGGCCATGTCCTAACTTCCTTGAAGTTCTTATGGATACTTTTTTTTTGCCTTTTCCTCTTTCCATTACGTTGATCATCAAATGAGTCATTTGTTAAATAGATAGAAGAATCCCTCTTCTTATTCGTCCTTATCCGAGCTTGTTCGATTTCAAGCTTCTTTGTCAGCCCATCTAATGAACAATCGATATCATTGATATCAAAGTTCATGACGAAGTAGTAGAAGGAGTCAGGGAGCGACTGTAGGATGAGATCAACTTGAAGATGAATATCCTTATAGAAATGCATTGACCTAAGTCTTTCCATTAGGGTCATCATCGTGACAACGTGGTCTCCCACATTTTTTTCCTCTCTCATCCTTGCTCTGAAGAGTTCTTTTGATATGAAATATCTTACGGTCCTACCGTCCTCTCCAAACATTTCTTCCAATTAAAGAACTATGTCCCTAGCATTGCTCATTGTATCATGTGAACTTTGCAACTCACTGCACATTGAGCATAGAATGTATCCTCTAGCTTTATAATTGTCACAAGTCCAATTAAAGTGAGCTAATTGAACCTCTTCATCCTCATTCCTCTCAGGAACAACAGGACAATCAGTTTCCAATACATAATCAATTGACTCTTCACTCCGGGCATTCCTTAAGATCGCGAGCCATTGCATGTAATTGTCCAGTTAGAACATTTCTTTTGAGTAAAATTGAAAGTGGGTTTGTCATATTTGAGAGAGATAAATGAGAAAATAACTGCAAAAATAAACCAGATTTATTAGATTATTTGTTTTAACTTAAAATTTATCTTGGCTCCCACTGCATTTTTCGAATCCCACACTCCCATGTGTAAATCGGGAATTATCATTGGCATCGATTCCACTGCGGGTATTGAGGTCCTCAATTAACTAAATGGGTTGCAACCTAACCGGTATCTGACCCATTAATTATTTGAGGTGATATCTAATATCAATTTATCCAATAAACATTTCAATACCTTTGCCCATAGTTCACCAAATCGCAACCGAACAGGTTTCTAAGCTCGTGAACTACCCGAGTTCATTCCCACTAACTCCTATAATCTAACATTTGAATTTCACCTTGCAACCGAACAGGTTTCTGGGGTGAAATATGTTTCGATTAAGGCATTTCATGCACTTAATAAAATTTCAAATTATTTCTAAATGCATAACCCTCATAATTGGGAAACATTATTACATTTACAGTAATTTTAATTTTAGAAAGCTTAGTGGAGGGAGAGAATGTCACACATTCTTTTCTAACTCGGTATTATTTATTAGGGAGAATTTAATTCGTCAAAAGATTTTGGTCTCACTTTGCACATTATTCAATTTATATAGCGTTTTTATTCTATATTGATCATGGATAAAAAATACTATTAATAATCATGCCTGTCAATATAAATAATTATGGAATTTAAATAAATTAATAAATAAATTCACCACTTGATCATGGACTTTTACTAGAGGGCCCGAGCCAATGGGTCATCAAAAAGGCATAGATTAAACCTATTAAACATTCATGGGCCTTTTGACTTTATCATTTTGAACCATTTCATCTTGATTCATAAAACAACTCAAGCATTATTTCTAAAAATATAATAAATAGCTTCAAATTTGATAACCCATAAAATTAAAGGTGAAAAATATAATCCTAAGTCCATGATTAGTGTTACAATCACATAAGACATGCTCGCAACATTTAATACATGCTCGCATTAAATTATATGTTGATTATTAAAATTTTAGTTCAACTAAAAAGTCCTTTATAAAATTCCCAATGTTTTATATATTCACTATTTCAATTAATATCATTCTAGTCCAACTAGATGACTTAGATGTACGAAATTAAAATTAAATACATCTACATTTAATTAAAATAATATTAGTCCTACTAATAGAATAGATAAAATATGCAATTCTTTTTTATTTTATTATGATTTAAAGTCATCTATTGTTGGAAATATTTTTATTTGATCAAAGAATTAATTATTAATCTCTAAGAAAAATAATTTATATTCCTTATTCAAAACTAAGTAATTTCTAAAAACAATAATATTTAATCCATAAATTAATTATTAATCTCTAAAAAAATAATTAATTAAGTCTAATTAAATATTATATTCCAATATATCTTATTGGGCTAGATTTCATCAAACTCAAGTCACCATCCTTTTGGTCTACTTGGATTCAATTTAATTGGACTCAAAATAATTAATTAGAATAACATGCACGTTTTATTAATTTCTTATTGGGCTAAATTTAATTTAAGTTTAAATCACCAATCTAATTGGCCCATTTAGATTTAATTAGATTAAGTCCAAACTAATTAACAAATCGAAATTGGATAATTTTCAATTGGGGTTTATTTAAATTATTCAGGTTATCATCTTTTTGATCCACCCAATTAATTAAAATCACCCAAAACTCAAATATTAATTTCGACCCAAAAGAAAGATGTCACCGGGCGTTCTAGGGGAACGAAATCCAATAGTTTGGCTGTTTGAGCCCGTTTTAAGACCCGAATCCAAGACCCGGTTCAACGAATTGGGTGTCAAACACACGAGATAACATAATTCTCTTAACGTGGGTTGTCGCACCAAGTTTGCTCTAGTGACTTGAGAGAACATTTTCTATCGTATGCTCTTACAATTCTTTAATTTTAAACTTCAAGAATTTCGATAATTTGAACTCTATATGTGACTTGCGGTGTGATCAGGTTACTTTGCACTCTACAATGTGATCAGGTTACTTTGCACTCTACAAGATTTGATCTTTTCTTTGCTTGTAATTTTGGGTCTTGCATAAAAGAAAAGCAGCAATAATTATAAGATTTGAAAATTTAAATCTAGATTTATTGGACAATTAATATAGGAAGCATCTCCGAACATAAATGATAAGTTTATTTTATGATAAAATAATGCTATATACCAAGAGACGGACGGAGGGGGCAGAATGCGGCAGCTGCCCCCATCAATTATATATATAAAAAATTAGTATTAGTTGTATATTATTAAAATATTTGCCCACCCTAAAAGAAAATAGAAATGGGCTTATTCTTCAAACAATACAACATGGGCTTATTTGTTAAAAAAAAACAGCAACACCTGCTTCTATTTGAACCAAACTAAAGAATAAAGATGGATGAAGTTATCCTATATTCCTATAAATCTCCTGGATGAAGATTGTCAGATTTCCTTAAATCTGACAATCCAATAGGAGAAGGTCGTTTGTACGTCTAAGGTACTTATCACATTAAATGCTCTCATTAGACAATAAATGCATTTGAAATAAATGTCCATTAAATTTAGATACACATTATTAATTGCAATAAACACCCTTTGGATGCTCATTCAACGTTGAATGATCTTCATAGCTTGGTCAAGTTTTCGACACTGATCAAATCTTATCTTCAATAGACTCTGGGCGCTTGATCTTAAACTTAAGTTTGACAGACTCACCTAGAATTCAATCAACGCTATAAACATTCAATCACTTAGCCTGAAAATCTAAAAAGATAAAAGCCTATACAAAGTCTAATCTTAAAGACCTGTACTTATATCTTAAATGAATAGACTTACAATTTTTGGAGTCTAACACAAAGCCTAATTGTCATCATCAAAAATTCTAATAGATAAATTGATTCCTAACAAAGAAACCCCCTTCCATTTTTTTTAAATATGCTTACCGCCTCTCCCTAACATCCTTACTTGCAAACTTTTGTTTAAAGTCCAAACACCCTTGTGACCTAAGGATATTTACACTACAGATATATATATATATATATATATATATATATTCTATTATTAATTATTTTTATTTACTGTTTTTTGGTCTTCTTCAACTTCTTCCCAAAACCAAAAACCCTAACCCAAATACCATTCTACCAATTCAAACACCTATCACCATAGGCAACTCCACCTCCACCTCCCAAACCTCTTCCTCATACTCCAACTCAACCACCACAACCACCGCCCGAAGCCCACCACCACCTCCACACTGCAGAGCCTGCTGCCACCAGCACCGCCCCTATTTAGCCTTCCCCTAGTCCCCGACCCCACCACCACCACCACTAACTCCTTCAATGTCTGTTGCAGCACAACTGTCTCTATCCGCTACTAATTCCGCCACAATCTCCCTCTCTACAAATCGACCCACCACTGTCTCCCCTCTCCAAATCCCGGCACTGCCTCGAGCACCCATTGTACACATCGAACCACAGCTCGATGCCTCCTTTTCCCCCTGCTTCTCCGCGTGACTGATTTGCAGATCTATAATTCTAAACCCTGATTTGCAGATTTGCAGGCTCTCCCTCCCCCTACTCGAATGACGTCAATTTGAAGAGACAAGATGATCTGGGCGCGGGTGGCTGGAAGGCGAAGGAAGAGTCATGGTGGTGCGACAGTGGCAAAATGGTGGTGGTGGGAGCAGGGATGGAGTCAGGGGGGCTACAAGGTGCACTGCCCCCTCCCCCCAATTTTGAAAAATTATTTTTTTAACCTTACAAAACTTTTGATATTTGAATTTTGAACCCCCTTAAAAATCAAAAAATATCACGACCCTTTTCTTTGAGTTCACCCTTCCAACCCAAAATCCTGACTATAACAAAAGAAATATAAGAGTATAAAGTATGTCAAAAGTTGTAATTGAACCTAATTTATTATTATATTTTTCCTCCTAAATATAGCGTACCATACCACGGGGGTCTTGAATCCTTAGTCTATTTGGCAAAAAAATAAAAAGTGTATAACCATATCACAATAATCTCACCCCCCCCCCCCTCTCAGTAAAATTCCTAGCACTGTCCTTAGGTGGGAGGTTGAATTGCAGAGATATACATATATATAATAATATATTATCAATATATATATATATTTAAACATCATTAATAAATTTTTTTTAAAAATATTTTATATAAATAGAGGATGTTTAATATGAATGTGATCTATATTAAGATCTATGGTTGTTATGGATTGAATTCAGTAAAAATTAAACTCTTAATGATGATCGCTGATTTTAATAAACCAAATCCAACGGTTGGTACCTTAAGGGCAAAATAGTCATTTACTAACAAAAAACACATAACCAGGCGCATAATTCGCGAATAGCGAGCGTGAGGAGTTATTTCCTTTTTGTTTTTTGCTTTTTTTTTTGGAAATCCCAAAGTAAATCTCCGCCAGTCACCCACCGGAGCAAACCTGTCCATACGCAATAGCCCACAAACAACGTATAGGGGTAATCCGCCCTAGGTTACCCAAAGGCAACGGGTTCAATAAGCGCAGGGGCCCCCAGGGGAAGATGTAGGAGTAAAACTCTCCATCCCCTTCTCTTGGGTTTCAAACCCGGGTGGGTTCTCACGGCGAATGCCTTGTGGACCACTGAACCACACCCTTTTTTCTTAGGGTGTTTCTTGTTATTTTTTTGGAAAAATTACTAAAACCCCCTAAAAAAAATTTCATACCAAAAACCCCAATATTTAGGGTTAATTATTTTATGGACATAATCGCCCTTAGCTTTTAAATTTAATATTAATCAATTGTAGTTTCGTATTGAAATTTATTTATTTAGAACTTTTATATTGATAATCGTACTAATTATGATTTTAATCTGAAATTTTCAGATTTTTTCCATCTTTTAAAAGTTTTAAAAAATGTATTTTTAGATAATTATTACTAATTATCATATTAAATTCAAAAGTGAATTATATAAAAATATTTAATATTAAAAAATAAAATATGTGCTATACAATTTATCAATTTAAAAAATTTAAAATAAAATAATTTTGATAGAAAAATCCATTGATCAATTCTTCACTTAATAAATCAAGGGTAATTTAGTCCAAAAAGTTGTTATCTTAACTTTTGGATTTATTTTTAATGAAAAGTTTGTAGAATGGGTTTTTGAGATTGAAAAATATTTTGATGGGTTTTTTTAATACAAAAAATTTCTTTTAAGGGGGTTTTAGTATTTTTCTCTAATTTTTTTTTTCAATTGGGGGCTGGTTGATAATTAGGTCTATCAGAAGGGTTGTATGTATTTAACCCCAAAAGTTTGTAAAAGGAACTCTTTGGCTTAATCACGATAAAAGTTTCATGTAGTGCAATGAATTTCACGAACATGAACCTCCTCACGTACGTGTGGCCACGTTTCCTTAGAGAAGATAAGCGAACTGTTAAACAACCATCTGTGTCAACTATATTAATGTATTATTCATCACAAGCAACCAATTAATCCTCCACAGCCACATAAGCTACTGCTTCATCCTTTTCAACCAAAAAAATAATGAAATGAGACCTCCAGACACCTGTAACTATTCAAATATTCCTCGAATCATATAGTGGAAGCTCAAATCATCAATTAAATATGTATATTGGTGTTGACAGTGGAGGTCACTCGGAGCTAATTGTGAACCAAATTTGGACATTATTGTATGTTTTGTAGGATGCACAATGTTCATCATTTTAGCCATATATGTTGTAATTGAGTGCATATTTGACAAGAAGATTAAAGTGATGTGTTATTGGTCTTGACTTTATTATGCATCATATATTAAGAGTCAGTTAACTATTTTTGTATTGTGAGTTGGGATGATCATAATGATATCTTATTAGAAAATTTTAAAGGGTTGTTTACATTAATGGGTTGTTTACATTAATTATCCATTTTATTTTGTGTAATTATAATCCAACCAGTTTATTTTAATCTCATAATAAACATCCTTTTTTTTATATTATAAAATCTTACATTGACCCCTCCTAACTAACGACCGTTAATCAAGTATAATGAAAAATGTGAAATAACAATCTTACACTAGTATCAAAGAATAAAAGATAACAAAAAAATTACAGTAACTACCCTCATATATTTGGTGTAATAAGTGTCGCGCGCTCATTTTAATTTGAGAATATAACAGTCATCCCCTCTTTTATAATAAAACATTACATTCAACTCTTATGCCTAATTGTTGTTAGTCAAACATGGTATTTCTCCTAATTAAAAGTATCCCAAACTCGGTATTTGTTCTTAAGTTCTAAAATATTTGGTATTCAATTCAAGTAATATTGAGGTCCGATATCGTAGGATGGGTAAATATCATTTTTCATCCCATAAGTGTCCCCCTGTACACTCTTGGTCTCATGTTATTTTTTGGTTTGTCTCACATTTAGTCTCATAATTGTTGGGAAAAATTCGAGTATGTAAAGGGTGGTGTTTATGAAAATGCAAAATGATAATGATATGTCGAGGCAAGGGTTACCCTATTTCTTTAAGACAATATTGCCCCACACTTGGTGGTCGCTTATGTAGGAATGTTCTTGGCAGCTCCTGCACCTTCGCACTAAGTTTTGAGTGTCTTTAAGCTTACTCGGCCAGAAGTATCCTTGTCGGAACGTCTTGGCAGCAAGTGTTGGGTTGACTCATTCCCTCGGGTGGCTCGTGGCAGCGGAAATTGAAATTTTACAAAAGTAAACGTACAACCACCTGAAAACAGGAATATGGAGTTGGTTCAATCAAATTTGATAAGGAAGTAAGCGAAATTATACCTTTCGAAAATTTCGTTTCACCTCATACTTTGGATCTCAGCAACCCTGTGGTGCAAATCCACACAATTTCCCTTGGGTGAGAAATTGCCCGTCGTTTTTCGTATCTCCCGGTTTAGAGTGCTCCAAGCGTCGCACTTCTAAGATGTATCCACACCTCGTTCAAGTCACCAATCGTCTTGCCTTGCGTGCTAGACAACAAAACGATTCTAAACTTAACTTAGGCTTGATTATATGAAGGGTAGGAATATTTTCTAAGTCGTTTAATTCAACACATGAATAGAACGACGTCTTGTTGGAAAAAGGAAAAAGGTGGCCGATTTTTAGGTTAGGGAGGGGGGCGAATTTTCCAGCAATTATTGATCATCTATTTTAGTCTCCTTCATCTCTTATTTATAGGTGAAGATTACCTAGAGTCCAATCAGGAAAAAGAAACTTCCTTTCTCCTAAACTCTCTAGTAATCCTCATCCTATGAGGTGATAAGTCAAACAACTTATCAATGATGAAGCGTTGGAGGAGGGAAATTTTTTTTTCCTCCTCCACCACATAAAAATCGCCCCCTCCCTTATTTTTACTCATAAAAATCGGTCAACTCAAGTCAATTGGATTTTAGGATTTAATTTTTGACTTCTCAATTTAATTATAGGCTCAACCCATCAATTAAATACAAGTCAAATTAAATCCAACCAACTAATTCCAACATTTATTTATTTAGCTTGGGCTCCACCCAATTAAATAAAATACTTGGACTCTACTAGGTCCATTAATTTAATTAATTCTACAAGATTAATTAAAAGAGTAAAATTAATTGAATCCTTCGATTAATTTATATTCCATATTAGGAAAGTACTACACTTTCCTAATTCCCTCAATTTCCTCAAAATTGATTAATCACATCTATTCAAGTAGTGACTCTCTCGAGTTAGTGTGTGACCCCTTAGGCTCGTTTCTATCTAGTAGTAAGTACACCTTCCCACAGTGCTAGTTTAATTTCCTAAAATGCAAAATACTAGATTAAATCAATCATTTGATTTAATCAAGACTCGAATTAGTCACAAAACTAATTCTCGGCACTTACAAATCGCGGTTGCCCACCTAGCATAGGGTCCCGAAGAGCTAGATAAAACGAAAGTAAAGATACGCCTTTTGCAATTTTGATCCTCGCATAAGTAAGATCCCTCTATCTAATCTCCCGATTGAATCTAGAGCAGTGACTAAGGTCGAAGCTCTATTAATTCAATACTATGTTTCCCACGTTATGTGAAATTGACTTCGACTATCTAAACGAGGAAACCCTACGCCTCTTTAGATATCATACTTCGGCTGAAGATTCCTTAAGTCGATTCACTATGTAACCATAGGAGATTAACCGACTAGCTAATGTCAGAGATAGATTCTTCTTGATTCTCACGTGCCTTACTACGTAAGACGTGCATGTCTGAATTTGCCCATATTCGATCATCTAAAGTGATCATGTAACAAATCAAGAACATGCGCGGTTACGCATAAGACATCCAATGGAGTCTTAGGTCCATAAGGATTACTCTTATACTACAAGACCACTGGAAGTTCCACGTTCGACTGGGAATCCATTTTAGGAACTTTCATGGGGTTGTTCAGTTCCCCCATTACCACAATGGCAACCCTCATATATGCACTGGCTTTCACCGTGCCAGTATCTATGAAACGAGATACACTTCTCCCAGAGTATGCATCATATGAGCAAGTCTTTTGGGTTGCATCGATATCCTTTTATCTCGACGAACCCTTTTACGACTTGGAACAATGTTTAAAGATCACAGCCTTCGAGACATATTCCATTATTGCCACACCCAATGTGCAATGATGTCCTATAGCTATGTGTGATCCTTCGAGACTTTATTCTAAGCCAAAGTAAAAACTAATTTAAGAATAAAGACATGCCACACATATAAAAGAGATTGACTTTATTTATAAAAAAATGATTGTTCAATCCTAGAGTTACTATTACAAAGAATGGCACCCAATAATTGGTGCGCCGGGCACTAACTCTAACAATCTCCCACTTGCCCTAGCGCCAATTGGCCATGTACTTAAGGCCCATTCTTCCCAGATGTCCTTCAAATACTTTTTGGCTAAGGGGTTTGGTGTGGGTCCGCTGTGTCCACACGCTCCATTCGCACGTCGCCTCTTCCAATGATTTCTCGTATCAATCGGAATTTCTCAGAACATGTTTGAATTTCTGATGGGACCTCGGCTCTTTTGCTTGCGCAATAGCCCCGTTGTTATCATAGTAGACCGTTACTGGATCCCCAATGGATGGAACGACACCAAATTCTTGGATGAAGTTCCTCATCCAAACAGCTTCTTTTGCAGCCTCATTTGCTGTAATAAATTCTGCTTCAGTGGTGGAGTCAGCTATGGTTGCTTGCTTGGAACTCTTCCAACTAACCACTCCGCCATTAAGCAGAAATACAAACCCATAGACCGACTTCGAGTCATCCTTGTCAGATTGGAAACTCGAATCTGTGAACCCTTCTAATACCAATTCTCCCCGTCCGTATATCAAGAACAATTCCTTAGTTCTCCGTAGATACTGAAGGATTGTTTTCACCGAACTCCAGTGTTCCATGCCTAGATTCGCTTGATATAGACTGCACACACTCAATGCATAGGCTACATCGGATCTTGTGCATATCATTGCATACATAATACTACCTATCGCAGAAGCATAGGGAGTTTTGGACATTTTCACTCTTTCCTCCTCAGTCTTTGGCCACATAGACTTGGAAAGTGTGATGCCATGTCCCATTGGCAAGAATCCCTTCTTGGACTCTTCCATCTCAAATCTTTTGAGTACGCGATCGATATATGCAGATTGGGAGAGACCTAGCATCCTACTCGGTCTATCCCTATAGATCTTCATACCGAGTATATAGGATGCCTCTCCCATATCTTTCATGGAGAATTTATTAGAGAGACATACATTAGTCGACTGCATCATCCCTACATCATTTCCAATTAGCAGGATGTCATCAACATAAAGTATGATGAAAGTGACTGCGCTCCCACTGATTTTCTTATACACACATGCCTCTTCAACGTTTTGAACGTATCCATACTCTTGTATGATAGTGTCAAAATGTTTGTTCCAACTTCGAGAAGCTTGCTTAAGTCTGTAGATAGACCTTTGGAGTTTACACATTTTGTGTTCGCTCCCTTTGGATGTAAAGCCCTCTGGCTATTGCATGTAAATCTCTTCCTCAATTTCTCCATTAAGGAATGCAGTCTTTACATCCATCTGCCATATTTCATAATCAAAATATGCAGATATAGCAAGCATATTCCTAATGCATTTCAGCATAGCCACTGGCGAGAAGGTTTCCTCGTAGTCAATCCCTTGTCTTTGAGTAAATCCTTTTTCCACGAGGCAAGCCTTATAGGTTACTACCTCTCCATCGACTCCAAGCTTTCGCTTGTAGACCCACTTACAGCCAATGGGCTTGATGCCCTCAGGTGGGTCAACCCAGGTCCATACCTTGTTGGAGTACATGGAGTCCATTTCGAATGTCATGGCCTCTAGCCATTTTCTCGAATCAATGTCAGACATTGCACTCTTAAAGCTCTTCGGATCAGAGTCTAGAGGAGGATCATGAGTACCCTCCTCTTGCAATAGGCCTAGCCATCTTTTAGGCTCCTTTGGGATCCTCGTTGATCTCCTCAAAGGTTGTGTGTTTTCAGTGGGTGCCTCTGATGTAGCCTCGTTGGTGTCGAGTGGGTTAATTTATATCTCTTGACTTGATCTATTCTCATGGACCTCATCAAGTTCTACAGCCTCGCTTTTTCTATCTAGAAGGTGACCCCTCTCCAAGAAATTGGCGTTTCTCAAAACAATAACCTTTTGCTCCGTTGGGCTATAGAAGTAATATCTAACAGTTTCCTTTGGATATCCTACAAAATAGCACAAAGAGGAATGCTTTACATTAGCTGGATACCCCCATATTCTCAAATGATTATATGAGGGCGTCTTTCCACACCAACTTTCGTATGGGGTATTGGGCACCGTCTTGCTAGGCAATCTATTCAACAGATAGACAGCCGTTTCAAAATGTAGTGCCCCACATGGACTTACGAACTTTAGTGAAACTCGTCATGGATCGAACCATATATAGCAATGTTCGATTCCTACGCTCGGCTACCCCGTTATGTTGAGGCGTGCCAGGCGGTGTCCATTGTAAGAGAATTCCATTCTCTCTAAGATAATCAAGAAACTCGGTAGACAAGAATTCTCCTCCTCGATCCGATCGAAGAGCCTTAATATTTCTACCAAGTTGTTTCTCTACTTCATTTCTGAACTCCTGAAATTTCTCAAAGGATTCAGATTTATATCTCATAAGATATAAGTAACCATACCGTGAATAATCATCGGTAAAAGTTATGAAGTAGTTTGGCCATCATGAGTGCTCTCACTCATTGGCCTGCACACGTCCGTATAGACCAAGTCCAATGGTTTTGTGGCTCGTTCCACTTTCCCCGAAAATGGTAACTTGGTCATTTTTCCTTTTAGACATGATTCGCAACTTGACAATTCATCTAAGTCATTGATATCTAAATGTCTTGCCAATGTTCGAACTCTTTCTTTGGAAATATGCCCAAGTCTTTCGTGCCACATTTGTGCGTTTACTTGATTATCTTGTTTACGTTTGTTACTTTGTTGAATATTGAGATTGGAAATTATTGGGGATATAATATACATTCCATCCTTCATTTTCAATTCCATAATAAGAGACGATTCATAAAACAAAAGTAAACTTTTATTACAAATCTCAAAACAATATCCTTCTCTATCCAAAACTGTAATCGAGATAATATTTCGTATTATTTCAGGAACAAAATAAATGGAATGTAAAACTAATTTCATATCTCCTAACTCTAAGTAGATTGTCCCCACGGCTTTGGCAGCAAGCAATGCTCCATTCCCCATTCGCAGGGTCATATCTCCTCTACTTAGCTCCTTGGTTCTTTTCATCACCTGCAAATTATTGCAGATATGAACACTGCATCCAGTGTCAAAGACCCAAGAAGAAGCGTTAATAGTGAAGTTAACTTCAACAAAGAACATACCTTAAGCCGGAGGCTCTTTGCAGTTCCTTTGCTAGTGCCCAACTTTCCCACATTTGAAGCACTCATCAGACTTTTTAGACTTGGACTTCCTACCCTTCTTCACACCACCATTACCTTTCAGCTTCTTAGTCTTATTCTTCTCCTTGTTGCCCTTCTTGGCTTTTGAAGAGGAATTCATAAGAAGCACCGGTTTATCCTTCTTGATGGTGCATTTTGCAGTCTTCAATATGTTCAACAATTCATTCAATGAAGCATTCAAGTTGTTCATGTAGAAATTGATGACGAATTGATCATATGACTTTGGGAGAGATTGAAGCACAAGGTTGACACAAAGGTCTCCATCGAGTAGCACATTCAAATCATTCATCTTATGAATTAATTGGATCATTTTAAGGACGTGCTCACTCACAAACGCCCCTTCATTCATCCTTGCTCCAAATAGTTGTTTAGATATAGCATATCGTTCTCTCCTAATCTTAGTACCATAAAGCTCTTCTAAGTGGTCGATGATTTCCTTTGACATAGAATTCATGATGATGCATCTAGCTTGGATGTTATCATCCGACCACAGCTTTGCGTACTCTCTATCCTCATAACTGCTTTCATCGTTAATCTCCGGCTGTATAGCTACCAGGATATAATCCTTCTTTTCATATTGAAGAACGATTTTGAGGTTTCTAAGCCAGTCCGAAAATTTTGGTCCGTTCAGTTTGTTGGTTTCAAGAATTGTATAGAGAGGATTCTTAGCCATTTTCGTTTATCTACAAAAATGCATAATAGACAATCAATAACGGATTTTCAAATAAAGTCCTTATACAATTTGTTCTTTAATTGTACAAGTCTCCCACTATTTTTCTCAAATCACACCACCCTCTTGACATGATTCGAAGAAAAGTTAGTTTCTTTAGTGGGCTTGAGATCTATTCTCACTTCATCATATGCCCCATTTTCTGAACATACGATGATTTTGAATAGTAGTCTTACCAGACCTTCTATATTTTTAGATAGTTCTCAAGATGGTTTTCCTCATCTCCCATATGTGCCCCATTTTCTGAGCTAACACATGAGGGGCGATGTTACGCTCGACCCATCAAATGTCCCATGTATAACCATCAATTCCATTGCCCCCATTTTCTGAGCAAAGCAATGAAACCAACCGATTTCCACGGGGCACCGTAGTGCTTAGTAAACACTCACAGCCTACCTCGGATCCAATCCACCCCATTTTCTGAGCAAAAGGATTGAACCTTTAGCGGCGTTTCACATCGTGAATACTTATGATGGAAGGCATGATAATAGAATTCCATTCTTATTATCACATAAGCCTGATATTTTCTCAGGAGGGGATTATAACATGCTTATTGGGGGTCTCATCAGAGTTAATTATCTTGTTTTAATTATCTATCCTATGCATGCATTACATCACATAATCATCATAGACAGATAAATAAAACATCCACAAAGCGGGAAAATTGAGGATGAACCACCTCGAGCCCTAACATAGTAACCCACTCGAGCCAAAGTGGGTTTGGACATTCTAGAAAGTAAAAAACAACCTAGACTATTACAATGGTATCACCTCAGCATACAAGTCTTGGCTCCGTCTCCTTGCTCCGCCTTCGATTACATAGAATATCAAAAATTACTAATCTACTATACGGAAAAGTAAAGAGCCAAATTGGCTATTATTTACAACTCTAGAATAATTACATACATCGAAAACCAATACTACGACTAGGCTCGTGGTTCATCCCCTTATCACATAAACATGCCAAGCAACAAACATGTATGCGATAACGTAAATTTTACCCATTCATCGTTCAAACTAGATTGCTGATATCATTGGGATAAGTTCGATATTGATTTTTAAAATCTTTCTCAGAGTTTATAACTCTAAAACATCATAGGTAAGGTATTTGGGTCACCCACCTTTAGAAAGTACAAAGAAAGGAATTTTTTTTTCTTTCTATTGACCCCGCCTAGGCGTGGTCAGACGCGCGCCTGGACGTGGGATCGCCACGCCTGGGCGCCCCGTGCAGCAGCAGGTGCTGTTCGCGATTTTTCAAATCCGTTTTTTGCACGTTCGTGATTCTTTCGAGTTTTGATTAACTAATCTAAATTCTCCTAAGGTCTGAGTTTTATTACTCAATGATTAAACCTTCGGTTCAACCATCTTGCAACACCCCACCAAAGGTGATTTCATAAAACTAAATCAAAACTTTCGAAAATAATCATATACCCAAATTTCAAATTTCATGATTTTTAAAACCAACGACTTTTAAACATTAAAATCATAAAAATCAAACAACATCCCAAATCAAAATCAATTCTAGTCTTTTGATGAACATATTGATTATCATGCTTTCGATTTTACAATTAAAACGTAAAAACAAACATGCATAATCACATAAAAATTCGATCGAGCCAAACCATGGCTCTGATTCCACTATTGGGTTGACTCATTCCCTCGGGTGGCTCGTGGCAGCTGAAATTAAAATTTTACAAAAGTAAACGTACAACCACCCGAAAACAGGAATATGGAGTTGGTTCGATCGAATTTGATAAGGAGGTAAACGAAATTATACCTTTCAAAAATTTCGTTTCACCTCGTACTTTGAATCTCAGCAACCCTATGGTGCAAATCCACACAATTTCCCTTAGGTGAGAAATTGCCCGTCATTTTTCGTATCTCCCGATTTAGAGTGCTCCAAGCGTCACACCTCGTTCAAGTCACCAATCGTCTTGCCTTGCGTGCTAGACAACAAACCGATTCTAAGCTTAACTTAGGCTTAATTATGTGAAGGGTAGGAATATTTTCTAAGTCGTTTAATTCAACACATGAATAGAATGACGTCTTGTTGGAAAGAGGAAGAAGGTGGCCAATTTTCAGGTTAGGGAGGGGTGGCGAATTTTCCAGCAATTATTGATCATCTATTTTAGTCTCCTTCATCTCTTATTTATAGGTGAAGATTACCTAGAAGTGGACAAGATAAGTCCGGGTTGTCGAAGCACGGAGACTTGGATTTTTAGCTTATGATTTTCAAATAAACGTAAAGACGAATTAACGAAAATTAAGAGTAAAACAAGTAAGCAAACAAAGAACAAAAGAAAAAAGAACAAGCAACGGATTGAAACTCAAGCGTGAGAACTAGACTAAGGCACATGCAAGACTTGATTTGATCCTTATCTGCACAAAGACTCTTGTTGGATTATTAGACCTAGTTGCTATGGTGAAAGCTCCTAAGGTAAAGAATACCCGATGTCTCGCGATATGCTCCTACACTTAAGCGGCGGTTTCCTAAGTATGTCTACCCGGAAATCTAACCTCTAAGCATGCATTGAGGAACTAGAGTTTACTCGATTAAAATCGAACGACTTCACCCGGGAGTCTTTACCTATGTCTAGGGCAACTCCTATTTGATTGGTGATGTTATGAATTCCTTGCACCCTAACTTAACTCCTTCTCAAGATGCTAAACTAGGCAATTTATAATACATATGGTGATCAATCACATGTAAGGAATATAAGCACAAATTCATAACACATAGCAACAAAGGAATTAATTCAACAATTATCAATAATACGAATAATTCACAAATCAATTCTTACAAGGCCCTAGCTATATGAATTTAGCCCATAACTAGCAACATAGCAGAATTCAACATGTTCTTATACATAAATGTAAACATCAAATGCAATGAACAATGAAAGAAACTCCCTATAAGGTTGAATGACAATAGATCTTTTAATGTAACTTCAATCCTTGGCTCTTATCCTCTTCTTGCTCTTCAAGATCAGTGATAATGGCCCAAAACCACAGAAAATGCTGCCAATTCCCAAGATTCAGAACCCCCAAAATGAATTGAAAAATCCTATTTATAGTTCCAAAATTCTGTTATCGCGGCGCCTGGGTGCGTGTTGATCGGCGCCTAGGCGCCGCCTATGTGGCGTGTCTTTCTTGGGGGCAAAAGTTCAGGGGCGCCCAGGCGCGGAGAATGGGGAGCCCAGGCGCGCGATATCTGGCGCCTAGGCGCGGAAGTGCGAAGCTTTGATTTTGTTTGCTGGGTCGCGCCTGGGCGCTAGAAACATGGCGCCTAGGCGCCTTAGTGCGTAGCCTTGAGCAGAATTGGGTAAATGAGTCGTCTTTTTGCCATTTTCTTCGTCCATCGCCGCTTACTACCTAAAAGCACTTTACACACATATTAAACGCACGAGTGGCACAAAATAAACTATATATGGGCCTGAATTGTCATTAAAAGGACCTAAAAACTTATGTAAAAACGATTCCTATCAATTACCTAGAGTCCAATTAGGAAAAGGAAACTTCCTTTCTCCTAAACTCTCTAGTAATCCTCATCCTATGAGGTGATAAGTCAAACAACTTATCAATGATGAAGACTTGGAGGAGGGAAAAACTCTTTTCCTCCTCCACAACATAAAAATCGCTCCCTCCCTTATTTTTACTCATAAAAATCGGTCAACTCAAGTCAATTGGATTTTAGGATTTAATTTTGACTTCTCAATTTAATTATAGGCTCAACCCATAAATTAAATACAGGTCAAATTAAATTCAACCAACTAATTCCAACATTTATTTATTTAACTTGGGCTCCACCCAATTAAATAAAATACTTGGACTCTACTAGATCCATTAATTTAATTAATTCTACAAGATTAATTAAAAGAGTAAAATTAATTGAATTCTTCAATTAATTTATATTCCCATATTAGGAAAATACTACACTTTCCCAATTCCCTCAATTTTCTCAAAATTGATTAATCACATCTATTCAAGTAGTGACTCTCTCGAGTTAGTGTGTGACCCCTTAGGCTCGTTTCTATCTAGTAGTAAGTACACATTCCCACAGTGCTAGTGTACTTTCCTAAAATGAAAAATACTAGATTAAATCAATCCTTTGATTTAATCAAGCCTCGAATTAGTCACGAAGCTAATTCTCGGCACTAACAAATCGCGGTTGCCTACCTAGCATAGGGTCCCGAAGACCTAAATAAAACTAAAGTAAAGATACGCCTTTTGCAATTTTGATCCTCACATAAGTAAGATCCTTCTATCTAATCTCCCGATTGAATCTAAAGCAGTGGCTAAGGTCGAAGCTCTATTAATTCAATACTATGTTTCCCACGTTATGTGAAATTGACTTCGACTATCTAAACGAGGAAACCCTACGCCTCTTTAGATATCATACTTCGGCCAAAAATTCCTTAAGTCGATTCACTATGTAACCATAGGAGATTAACCGACTGGCTAATGTCAGATAGATTCCTCTCAATTCTCACGTGCCTTACTACGTAAGACGTGCATGTCTGAATTTGCCCATATTCGATCATCTAAAGTGATCATGTAACAAATCAAGAACATGCGCGGTTACGCATAAGACATCTAATGGAGTTTTAGGTCCATAAGGATTGTTCTTATACTACAAGACCACTGGAAGTTCCACATTCGACTGGGAATCCATTTTAGGAACTTCCATGGGGTTGTTCAAGTCGCCCATTACCACAATGGCAACCCTCATATATGCATTGGCTTTTACCGTGCCAGTATCTATGGAACGAGATACACTTCTCCCAAAGTATGCATCATATGAGCAATTCTTTTGGGTTGCATCGATATCCTTTTATCTCGACGAACCCTTTTACGACTTGGAACAATGTTAAAGATCACAGCCTTCGAGATATATTCCATTATTGCCACCCAATGTGCAATGATGTCCCATAGCTATGTGTGATCCTTCGAGACTTTATTCTAAGCCAAAGTAAAAACTAATTTAAGAATAAAGACATGCCACACATATAAAAGAGATTGACTTTATTTATAAGAAAACGATTGTTCAATCCTAGAGTTACTATTACAAAGAATGGCGCCCAATAATTGGTGCGCCGGGCACTAACTCTAACAGCAAGTGCCTTGCCCCCTAAGTGATTGCCACAGCAACCCTCGTGTATTTCACGCAGCACATAGTTTGCTCTGGCTGGAGTCAAGCACTTCAATTAGGGCTGTGAAAATCCTTTTTTGTATAGCTCGCCATCTATCATGATGAATTGAACCGCCCTCATCCTTACCCTTCTGGCTATTCTAGGGTCGCTAGGCAAACTTCTGGCTACTAGGTAGTCCACTATCTCATCTTTCCAGCTAGGCTCCTCTATCTCCCCACACAGCACTTCGGGGCCTCCCTTTTCCACCTCAGGTTTGTCGGAGGCGATGTAGGTTATCTTCCTTTTGATGGAGGTTATAGAGCTCTCTAGCTTAGACAACTGATCCCCAGCCTCCTTCTCCTTTCTTGGGACTTGCCTAATGTCAAACTCGTTGAAGCGTTCTCTCATATCTTGGACCAAGGCTAGATACTGAGTCATTCTTGCTCCCCTAGCGTCGTATACTCCATTCACCTGGTTGACCACCAACTATGAATCGCTCCAAGCTATCAACTTCCTTGCTTCAGCCACGAGGGCTAATTTGGCCCCAGCCAATAGTGCCTCATATTCAGCTTCATTATTTAAGGCATCAAACTCGAATCTTATAGCATACTCAAGCTTGTCCCCTTGAGGACTCTGGATTATCACTCCAGCTCCACTACCGGCACTGGTGGAAGGACCATCTACAAATATGGTCCATGCTGGAAGAGAACAACTAGCCTCGTCCTCCATCATCTCAGCGACAAAATCAACTAAAACTTGTGGTTTAATAGCTAGTCTTCTCTGATTCTCGATACTGTGCTCACTAAGTTCCACCGCCCATCTAACCATTCGTCCCGATAGGTCGGAACTTGATAGTATTCTTTTCAAGGGGTGGTTAGTGAGCACCACCACGGGATGCGATTGGAAGTATGGCCTTAGTTTTCTAGCTGCCACTACCAAGGCGAGGGCCAACTTCTCAATGAGAGGGTATCTTGGCTCAGTCGCCCTTAGTAGCCGGCTAATTGAATAGATGGGTTTATGATCCCCATGATCATCTCTAACCAATACTGCACTGACAGCTTCCTGATCACTACCTATAGGAAAAATGTTTCTCCATCTATGGGCTTATTGAGCAGTGGCGAGGAAACCAAGTATTCCTTAAATTTCTCAAACGTCACTTGACACAAAGCATCCCACTCGAAGCTTTTAACTTTTCTTATTGCTTTGAAGAATGACAGTCCCTTATCGGTTGACCGCGAAATAAACGTGTTGAGGGCTGCAGGTCGCCCCATCATTCTTGTACCTCCTTCTTGGACCTAGAGGGAGCTAAGTCTAAGATGGCTCTGAATTTTTTGGGGTTTGCTTCTATTCCTCTTTTACTCACCATGTAGCTTAAGAACTTTCTGCCTCGTAGCCCAAAAGTACACTTGGTGGGATTACGCTTTAACTTATAGCACCTGAGTACTTCAAAGCATTCTAGAAAGTCACTCACATGATCTATCACCCTTCTACTCTTGACCAACATGTCATCTACGTATGCTTCCATGTTCCTTCCTAGTTGTGCTTCGAACATCTTGTTGACCAGCCTCTTATAAGTGGCCACAACATTTTTTAGCATAAAAGGCATCACATTGTAGCACAGGGTACCCTGATCACTGATGAAGCTAGTATTCTCCTGGTCTTTGGGCGCCAGGGGTATCTGGTTATATCCTTGCTTCGCGTCTAGGAAGGTTAACAGTTCACAACCGGTTGTGGAATAAATCAAGTCATCGATCCGGGGAAAAAGATAGGAATACTCAGGACACGCCTTATTTAGATCTGTGAAGTCTATGCACATCCTCCACTTGCCATTGGGTTTTGCTACCAATACCACATTGGCCAGCCACTCGAGGCAGTGTATGACTCTTATGTACCCAACGACCAACAAATTCTCCAGTTCTTCCTTAGCCACCAAACTCCTTTCCTTTCCCATAGTTCGTTTATGCTGTTTTACAGGCGAACATCCGAGGAGGTGTTCAGATGATGAGTCATGACCTCGGGGCTCAATGCGCTTTATGCCCCCCATACTCCAAGAAAAAACATTTGTATTATTGTGAACAGGGACGGAGCCAGGATTTTTAGCGAGGGGGGCGAGATATAGCTATACCTTTTTTTTTGCTAAATAGACGAAGGATTCAAGGGGGTGCGGGGGGCTTGTCCCCCGCGGTATGGTACACTATATTTATGGGGGAAAATCTAATAAGTAACTAGGTTCAATTACAATAAATTTGTATAATATAGAGGATAATTATGTCATTGAGGGGGGGCGAAAATAGATATTTTGAAAATTTTATGGGGAGTAGTGAAAAAAAAATTTGAGGGGGGGCGAAGATGGATATTTTGAAAATTTTATGGGTAGTAATAATTAAAAAAAAATTGAGGGGGGGTGGTGGCACCCTCCAGCCCCCTCCCCCCCCCCCGGCTCCATCATTGATTGCGAAGTAAATGTACCAAGTCACCGTCAAGCGCCGACCCCAAGGTAGTGCCAACCTTAGTGGCTTTCTCAGGATTACCTGGTACTAACTCTACTGTCTTAAAGCGTTCGGCTGCTTTTCCCCGGGTGCCTCCATCATCTTTCTGTGTCTTACTTGCATTGCCCTCCACTTGGGCTACCAAGTCTATTTCTATGAGTTCGGGTCCAGTGTCTGGCTCCGAGTATCTTCGCTTCCTCTTGAGTGAAGCTAAGGCGTTAGAACAGTATTCTCTGGTTAGTCGTTTGTCTCCTACGACTTCTCCTATTCCACAGGGAGTTGGGAACTTAACCTTTGAGTAGAAAGTAGAAATAGCAGCTCGAAAGAGGTTCAAGCTCGGCCTCCCTAGTATAACATTATAGGGGGGGCTTTAACCACTAAAAACCTCACATCCTTGGTCACACGCTTAGGGAGCGTACCCAAAGATAAAGGTAAGGTCATCTCTCCTAATGCATCTACCGCTTCGCCAGTGAAGCCGATAAGTTAGGTTTTCACCGCTTGAACTTTGGCTCCACCTCTAGACAGTTGCGTGAAAGTGTCGAAGAAGATAAGATCTGCAGAGCTCCCACTATCAACGAGAACTTTTCATACCCATGAATCCGCGATGGTGACTGAGATCACTAAACCTTCGTTCTTAGAGGGGATTCAGCTTTCCAAATCTCGAGCTCCGAACGTAATGCTTTGTTTCTTAGGCTCCATGTGAAAGTTGTGCCTTCCCGAGTCGGAGGCCACCGCAGGGGGCATATGACGAGTAATCTCATTTACCATCTTTACAAGGGGAGGGATTCACTATTGGTGTCCCCTGAGGTGCCTGCACATACCACACTTGGCATGTTGCTGCTATTACACTGATCGCTGATATTATGTACTTAAACTCTAGTCTGCATGCTCAGGTGTTGGACCGAAGTTCCCACAAATGGCGCCAATCTGATGATGGTAAAAACCGTCAGACAGTGATTATCGCGTGATTGACCACGTGCAATAATGGAACCGATCCAACTCACGACAAACTAGGTTAAGAGTTGGTTAAGTTATAAACTGCACTCGGTTATGTCAAGCTGCCTACGTACCCAAGGCATGTGTCAGTTCGTAGTTCTTTTGTGGAGTTACTCTCAATAGTCAATGAATTTTTAATGAGGGAGTAGATAATGAGCCTCTCCTACCTCCTCTAAGATATTTATAGGGAGCTGGTAGTGGGCTACAGGCCATGGGCCTAATTTAATTAAGGGATTATTGCATATCATACCACTGTAAAATATAAAACCTGCACACATCCCCCCCCCCCCCGTGCTAAAAAAGTAACCTGAGATAACCCTATGATTTTCAAAACCCTGCGCGAAACCCCCAATCCCTGTTAAATCCGCGAAAGGTAGCATTCACGCGCAGTGTATTTGAAGCAGGGTTGGGGGGTTTCATGCAGGGTTTTGAAAATCATAGGGTTATTTCAGACTATTTTTTTAATACAGGGGGGATGTGTGCATGTTTCATATTTCATAGGGCTATAATATGCAATTATTCCTTTAATTAATAGCCCATCGGGCTTATTGATCTTTGATCTTATTGTCTTTTGGACTAATAATATTACCCAATTATCTTTTGTGGGTCTTCCGTCCTTTTTGGGCTTGTATGACGAGTTATCCACGGACGTTAACCCGCGGGTGGCGACCCGACCCTGTTTGGGGACACATGTAATTACCATTATGCCTTTAGGTATATTTTGGTGCACATCAGTCATGAAGACAAAGCATTGATACAAGCAACAGAAAGAAAAAAGAAATTACTTGGAGAAGCTTTTGTTCTCCTCTCTTTACATTTTTAAAAAAAAAAATTGAATGCAAATCACATTTGCATTTAGTTGCTATTCATATTAATAATCATTTTTAACAGAATAACCTACTCTGTTAAGATAATATTGCATGTATCACTCAAATTTGAGAAAGATATCTTAAAGGAGATTGAACGACGCATATTAGCCAAAGTTCGTTTATACATATATATGACATCCAGAAGTGATGTCAAGATCAAGTGAAAATTTGGTAGACTTATTTACTAAGGTCGTACTTGCATCAATATTTAAGAAAATTATACACGAAATGGATATATGTCATCACACTGACCTCATTATATTGAGAATATTAGGCCTTGTTTGGATGTGTTCTCATTTCATTTTCAACCTTCATTTCCCAAAATGTATGCGAAAATGATTTTTTTTTTGTTGTGTGAAAATGTGGACATGTTTGGTTGTGTTTTCGAAAATAGTTGGAATTAATGATTTGATGATGTGTGAAATGATTGAGATAGTTAAAAGTAATAAATAATATTATTTGATTAAATATATTTATAAGTAAAAATGATATATATTGAGCCAAAAAAAAAAAAGTTTAAAAATACTCAAAATGGATCTTAAAACGTACACGAACCTATGAAGGTTAATACTATGTATTTTATTTCACTATAACACCACAATTGTTGCCGAAAATATGAATATATAGAAGGAGATGTGAGAGAGAAAATGTGAGTATAATTTGATACAGTGGAAGGTAGTTATTCCAGAATGTGAAAGTAAAAATGGAAAATAAGTGTATTTTCAATTTACAATGATATAAACTGTGTATTTTCATTTTCAGATGAAAATAAAAATAAAAAAAGCAGATTAAAAACACATGCAAACATTTGTCAAATTGATGTCAAACAAATAAGTTCAAGTGAATAATTGGTGGACTTATTTACTAAGGTCGTACATATATCAACATTTAAGAAAATTATACAAAACATGGATATATGTCGTCACGCTGACCTCATTAAGGGCATCTCCAATATGTAGCACAAAAATAGTGCAACTTTTGCACTATTTTTGTGCAGCTACAGTAATAACACTCTAATGTACTGCACCAATTTTCACACAAAAAGTATATTCCCTAGAATATTCCTTTGTAAACCTCATTTATACTTTTTCTCATATTTTACAAATAACACCCAATTTTAAATTTTTTGTTACGTATTAATCCAAGTAAATATATTGTGTTGCCTTATAATACTACAATTTATTATATTTTCGTAATTTAATAGTAATAAATAATTAAAATCTATTTTGATATTTTGTAAATTAAATTAAAAATTTACACAATATATAAAGGCCAGATTTACAATTCATATATTGTATAAAATAAAATTTGATAAAGGAGACATACAAAACAAATATTACATTGATTAATTAACATTAATACAACACAGTTGCAAATGACTTGATAATATTATAACTTGATATTGATTAATTAATATTAATACAACACAATTAACATTATATTGATTAATTAACATTAATACACACAACACATAGGACCTATTTATAACTTTTTTTAAAGTTAAGGGACCTAATTAAAACTATACAAAATTAGAATACTAAATTGAAATAAAAATAAAACAAAAAAAAGAAGATAAAAAGTGGGGTCCACCCACACCAAAAATGGAGTGGGTGAACAATGTTACGCTATACAACACAATTAACATTAATACACACAACACATAGGACCTATTTTTAATTTTATTAAAATTTTAGGGACCTAATTATAACTATACAAAATTAGAATACTAAATTGAAATAAAAATAAAACAAAAAAAAAAGATAAAAAGTGGGGTCCACCCACACCAAAAATGGCGTGGGTGGACCCCACTTTTTATTATATAGCATGACACTGTTCACCCACGTCATTTTTTGCGTGGGTTTGCCGCTCCATTGGAGCGACAAAATGGACGGTAGAACACAATTTTGCCATCCATTGGAGTTGCTCTAAGAATGTTAGGCTATGTTTGGTTATGTTTTGGGATGGTATTTTGGTGAGAATTATTGGTGAGAAATTTATGAGAACACGTGCGTGTTTGATGAGATTGTATTTAGTTTTATTTTGGGAGTTGATTTTTGGGTGTGTTTTTTTGGTGAGTTGATGTTTGATTTTGTTTTCAGAGGGAACAAAAATTATTGTAGCAGTCAAATCATGAAACTTTTGTCTGTTAGAGAGGAGAGAGAAGAGAAAGAGCGCATAGAGAGGAGTGTAAGGAAAAAGTAGGTATAGAAAGATGAAAATTAATTATTATGGTTTTTTTGGACCAAAAAAAGTAGTGCATTTTTTACCAAATATTTTGTGAACCAAACATGGTTTGGTGAGAATTTTGGACCAAATATGGCATGAAAACATAACCAAACATTACCTTAGTATTTTTAAGGGGGGAAATATTTATTGTACTCTTATTACTTTGCATAGATTTTTCCTCACTTTATTTTTTCTTTGTAATGTTTCTTTTTAACAAGGCAATTAATTCATCTGGTTTTCAAAAAAAAAAAAGCAAGGCAATTCGTTTTATTTGAATCCTAAAATGTTAAAATAGGATTAATTAGAATAATCTTCGGGAAACTCCTTAATGAATGTCGTGAAGTATTCTTATAAAGAGAATATACTCTTTTTCCTTAGCTAAGACATTTTATTCCATTGGGTTTTTTCTTTACAATGTTAACGAGGCATATTCTTAAAACCGTTGAAGGGGATCATGGAGTGTTATGAAACAAGTTATAAATGTGAATGGTCGTTTAAGAAACAAGAAACATCATACTAGACTTTCTATCTCCGATTCATTAATGGTTGTACTGACTAAACCTATTAATAAAGCACATGTTCTTGTACAATATAAATAGAGACGTCGTACCTACTAACGTACACCAATAAATAGGGGTGTATGTGGTGCTGAGTGGGGTAGTTTTATTATTGTTTTGTTCAACCAATGTTGCAATTTTGGAACATAGATCTTAGCCCAAGTCCGATCCGACAAACTCAAACCCGAATTTCGCGGCCTACTTGAATTGGAGGGGGCAAAGCGGTCTTTGCAGTTTTAACGATTTAATGTTCAAAATAATTTGTGAAAATTGTTCAAGAGCATTTTTCAAAAAAAAGTGGCATTTTTTCTTATGATGAGCTACAAGATATATCAATGAGACTAGTGAAGTAATTGTATGTCCAACAATAAAGCAGTACTTAAATAGTCATGATTTTTCTAATAGTAGAATCCATGAGCAACACTTAAACTTGCAGTGTCCTTGGTGCCTGGAGCACACAAATATTTCATTTACTAAAAAGTCACAAGATTCAAAAAAAAAATTTCTTTTCCTCATCAGACTGGCACGTTACACGTTCTCATTCCTAATTGGACTAGGAATCTTGTTAATAAGATGGTATAAGGAATTACATTTGAGTTATTTTTTTATTTTTTTTGAGATACTAATTGAAATACATTGTGTAAGATATAGTTTAGTACTAAAGTCGAAATGAAGAGCTAGTTTCCCTTCCACGAAGATGATAAATTTCTATTTAATAGGGAGTAGCGATCAATCAGAATTAATTAGCAAGTAAAATTATGTATTATGTATAAAGAACTATCAATACAATATAATTGTTTATTGATACTAATATTAATTAGTTATTAAAAACTATATATGATAAAAGAGTAATTAATATATATATATATATATACACACGTAATGGGTAGTTATTAAAACTATGTATGATAAAAGAGTAATTACTATATATATATATATATATTATGTATATATGCATAATTATCTATTGTTATTATATATATATATATATATATATATATATATACATACTTAAACATTGATATAAACAATTAGTACAACACACTATATTGGTACTAATTTTAATCAAATATTATTAAAGTTTACAACAACTATACGAAAGAGTAACTAATAATGCAGACACAAGTACATTTATACGTAATTGCGGTTAGGTGCAATTTATGTAAAGCCAATCCACTTGAGAAATGGTGGCCTTTTAAAATTTAACCCGAGACCAATCTATTGAACCCTCAACCCGCCAAATATGGTGTGGCCTGACTCCGAGTTGGGTTAGGGTGGCTTTGTTGAACACCCTTGCCAGCAAACAAGAAAAGAAAATCTTATTATTCCTTTGTTACAACTTACAAGTCAGATAATACCTATATATGTATATGTGGCACATTAATAATATTATGAGATATATTTAGTTTTGAAGGACTGATATTTCTGTAATTAATTTTTTCTGGAAAAATATAATGGAAAAAAACTCCAAACATGATCAAAACACATATTAAATCTCTATTTTATTTCATGATCACAAGAGGCGGTGATACATAATTCATCATGACAATTTATTTCATTATATCAACTACTTCATTTGTTCACTCCTGAAATAACGCCTCGCCGTGGGATCAACATCTCGGGAAGGCGACGCCGCAGGTGGCGGCGACCTTCTTGGCATTCGGAGACTCAACATAAGGCTTCAGTGCCGGGTTCTTGCTGTAGCCACAGAAGCACGGCTGCTGCTCCCTCAACTTGCTGCAACACTGCGGCGACGGCGGCGACCCCCCTGTTATGGCCGCAAGGCATGGGCTGAGCTCCGTGGGGACGCAATTCGCCGCCGCCGTTTCATGCACCTCTGCCACCAGCACCACCACCATTGCCACCAGGAACCAGGCTGCAACACTAGCTGCTCCACCCTTCTTCATCTTTCAGACTGCAGCAAGGATATAATTAAGTTAGAGAAAAAGAAATTATTATTTGTATAGGAGAAAATTATGAGTTTTAAGGGTGAAGAAATGATGCTGAATTTATAGGAGTGGAGATGACGTTGTGGGTTAGAAAGAGCAAACCGGAGCCTCCGTTCCAACAGTTCGGAGTGGGACCATCAATTATAAATCGTGTTCTATCTTATATTCTAATTACTTATATATATACATATATCAAGTGTATAATTTTTTTTAAATACATAAGTGATATGAGTCCAATTTTTGTGGTTTCTATACTAATTGCAGTATTAAATATTTAAAATCAAAGTCGGATTTTTAGAAATCGTTTTCATTGCATCCCGTTCGATTTTTATTATGGTAGGGTGCGACTTTATGTTATGATTTATCTACATATTAGTCTGTCCAATTTTTATGCACAAAAGTTTCGTGAAACTTTATGCTATATTAAATATGTATGACATCGTATAAGAAATTTTTAGAGTTCACTTAATATTGAAGCAATAAACAAAGAGTAGATATAAGAAAAAAAGTAGATATAATAAGTCACATTAATATCTCAATAAATATTAGTATTTTATATTGACGGATTTTAAAACAATTTGAGTGAGCAAAATTTTACATTAATAGACTAAAAAGTAGAAAAAATTGTTAGTTACAAAACAAATATAATGGCAACAAAAAATAAGATTCAAACTCTTATAATTTAGTAGGGATTTACACATAAGAATTAATTCAATAGCATTTACATAAAAATATATGAACTCAATAGGAATCAACTAAGTTGAGGGGTAAATTCTTTTTAACTATTTTTAAATTCAAAATTTTTCTTGAGATCGTCCACTTCCCCCATATAAGTTATGTGTATAAATTTGATTTATACTTTGTAGTGTAATTGGCACTATAAGTTTTAGAAGCCTTTTTTTCAAAAAAAAAAACTTATATATAATATGAATACATACAATTAATTATTATATAAAATATTCGCCTTGATTCAGTCTTTCACCTGTATGAAATTTCCAAAATTAAAATCATAGCAAAACAATCGGTACGGTCACACTTCATACTAAAACCTGCATTTTTATATAAGAAAATCATATGATATGTTTCGGTTCAATACGATCGGTATGTATAGGGTACAGTTTTGAAAACCATATGAACGGATCTAGGAAGTAATATTAAAATGGAAAAATTACACGTGAATTATACTTACCGTTTAATTAGTGATTTGAAAAATAGTGAGAGTGCTTTTAATTCCGGAAACAGTTTGTCAAAACAAAACCAAAGGTTTGAAATCAAAAAAATTGATCCGATATTTGATTTTTATTTTTATTTTTTTGATAAAAAAAAGAAACTTTGGTATTCAAATTGGCTTCCGTTTCTGGTCTAGGTTTATGGAACCGGAGATATTACCAAACCATATTTTATTTATATTATTTTTTATATATAAGATTTTCGTTTAAGTATACATACATATGTTTACACTGAATATTACTTATTATACTTTTTATTTTGTTTAATTTTTTAAGTTATCATACCCTTAAACTATAGCAAACAATTATAATTCATTTTTACTTGTGTACTTACATACTACTATATTTCATTTTTAAATGAAATTCGGTAAACGAACCACCAAAGCGATAAAACAAAAACAATGTTTTTCAATCGAATCAAATTGATCTTATTCAATTTGGCTTTATTTTTTTATATTAACATTTATCTTGTAATTATTTGAATTCGGCCAAATTAAATATGAAATGTGTAAAAAGAAATTCTTATCAAAGTTATTCCAATTTGCCGATGACATTGACATTTATGGTTTTTTCTTCCACCACTACAAGAAATGTGGATATTAACCACATTAGTATCACATCAGCTACTTTGCCATTGTGGAAAGATGTAACACGAACGGCTAATTATTGCCGGTGTCATAGGACTAGATTTTTCAACGGCTTCCTATTAGCCATTCGCTTAGTTAGATATATCTTAATCTTTTATATTTTCTTTTTTATTCTTATGTAATTCCGAACGGCATGGAGCCATTGTGGAAAAAGTACAACTTATCCACAAAATAGCCGTTTACTATAGATGACTTTGGCCTCTATCCACAATGCATCTAAGCCGTTGTTATAAGAGCTGTGAATACTTCCGCAACGGCTAAATGCAGTTGTAGAAGTATTAGCAACTCACGGATACAACGGCTAATAAGCGGTTGCAAACTCGTTGGGGATGATTATTGGCAACACCTATTGATTAAAGGCAACGGCCTTTAGCCTTTGTCAATACTAAAAATTTTTGTAGTGCACTTAGCAATCATGTTATGAATATCAACTATTATTCAGCATATAACTGTTTACACCTAAGCAAAAATTGGATTTGGGCCTATATCCGAATAAGGTCCAAGAAAAGGATAATTCCGACAAAAGCAGATGGACTTGAAAATAATGAAGCCCAAAAATCTAAATGTTTGATTCGAAGAGAATATGGGCTAAATATGACAAAAGCCCAATAGTTGATCCAATATTAGCAAGCAGGCACCAAACGAGAAAATTTAAAGAAGAAGTTGATAGCGGTTTCGGAGGAGGTGGAGAACGTGAAAGTTGCAATAAATCGAAAAGAATGTGGGAGTATATAGGCGTAAACAAAAAAAAAAGAAAAAAAGGAAAAAAGGACATCAAGGAGAATCAGACAACCACAATCTGCAAAATTTCTTTCTTTCAATAACTTTAGTAATCATAGGCATAGTTTGGCTTAGTTTAAATTTTAGAGTAAATAGTCAGTATAATAGATTGGCTGGTTAGCAACTTTGCATTCGAGTATTCGTTTCATGTATCAAGAAGAATTCATCGAAGAATTCATGGGGGTATACTTATGTTTAAGCTTTTAAGTGTTGATTAACTGCTTAGATTTTAATATATTTTCTGTTGTTATTGCGTGAATTATATAATGAAATTAATTCAAGTCATAAGCCACCTTTAGCATATATAGCAGGGTCTATTAGATAATTCTAAGTTGTGAATTATCAAGGGGTTTGGATCGACTACTCGAAATCCTTTCCTAGTCCAGTTTGTTTTTATTTCGAAACATTAACAGAAAATAAATTTATAATAATTAACAACTAACAAGAAAGTAAAGAAAGAATCACAAATTGTTAATGGATAGAACCCAAAATTTATAAGATTTTGGGATCTCAACTGTGCTAATACGAAAAACGTAAAGAAAGAATCATAAATTATTAATGGAGTAGAACCCAAGATTTATAACATTTTGGGGTCTCAACATCGCTAATACGAAAAAGCCTCATCCGCCACATTTATGGCTCTCGAGTATAACAAAATTATCTGCAGGGTTCTGTGGCTTTGCTCAAGAAAATTGACCCCTTTTGAATGGTCAGATGAGAGGCCAATTAATTCTAGATGATCTATCACACGCTCCGACGCATAAATATTGAAGAGGAAGTGCAGTGGGATAGCTTAACTTCTTCCGGAAAGGCAAAAACCAATGTAAAGAGTAATTAGCTTTGCTCCTCATATTATTATTTTTATTTAGTATTTCATCCTATATATCATATCACACGTATAAATATTTTGCATATAAAAATTGAATTCTCTATCATTTTAGAAAAAGAATTATACATACGTAACATGTATATATAAAAAATAAAACAGAAAATCCAAACCGGTATTTGGGGAATGGTAGCTTGCAAAATAAAGTGACCACAATAAATAGTGATGACAAGTTCCAAATTTAAAGTATGGTTCTAATGAGCTCAAAAATTGTTTTGGATGGTGACTTAAAACCGTAAATACAATTTAGACATTTTATTCCAAAAATATATAATGTGAACTTTTACACAAATATTCTATTATTCAATAATGGAGATGAGTACACGTTTCTTTTGCTATAAGTGGAGCTTCCGTTGAAATGAAAAACAAAATACATGAAAGTAAAGTCACGCTCTGTATATGCCAACTGAGTTGTTTTCTTTCTGAGATAGCGTTTCAATTTATTTTTCAAAGAGAACACAAGTTACTAGGGGTGTACGCGGTCGGGTTTGGCAATTTTAAAGAAAAAAATCAACCCGACCCGATATATGTGGGTTGACAAAATCTCAAATCGAAACCGCATAATTATTCTTTCCAACCGAGCGGTTTGGGTCGGTCGGGTTTAATGTATTTAGCGGGCGGGTTGGCGGGTTATCAAATTATAATTGTAGTTCTTACAACTTACTTTTAGTTTCAACTAGTAAGTAAGAAATTAAATAACATATTTGTTGTACATTTAGCTAAAAACAATTGAGTTGGTGAGAAACACAAAAATAAGTGGTGTTATTAAATAAAAATCATATTTATCATGAATTGTAAACTCTAAAATATTAATAAAATAAAATTATTTTATAAGTTTATCATCAAAATATATATTTACATCTTCGTTCAAATCAAGTAAAAACATATGTTCAAAAGAAATAATTTATATACTCAAATTAAAAATAAAGTGTTTTTACATTAATATGAATAAAATTACTCTTATTAGAGTTTATATATATGCTATATAGTTTTAAGAGTTTAGGGTTAATCTTTAACTATATATATATACTTATGACATATACAATTAGCGGTCGGGTGGCGGGTTACAATTATTAAACCCACCACCCGACCCGAAAGTGGCGGGTTGCAATTTTTTCAACCCATCACAATTATTTAATAATTTCGAACCGGTGGTTTTCGGGTGGATCGGGTCGGGTTGAGCAGTTTTATGTGCACCCCTACAAGTTACTATAGCAATTAATGTTGATGATTGTAATATATATATATATATATATATATATATTAGGAAATTGATTTTGTATATATATTAAAGTATTTTGAATTAATATTTACATTAATGTATAGGGGCAACCGGAAAAGCGTCTAGCTTGTGCTTATCATTCCATATAGGAATTCCCATTTGAGCAACATAATTACTTCAATAAGATATAATTCAAAGGTAACAATTTGTATTCATTCTTAAAATGGGGATGCAATAATATATTACGAATCTTCAAATTGGACAAAATTAGTCAATTTTTAATTTGCTTTAATTAATAGTATTTTTACCTAATAATTTATGAATGTGTTAATTTAAACTCCAACATATTTTTCTCTTTATTGTGTCCGTTTTTATTTGCTACATAAGTAATATCTAATTCTAAAACAAAAATGCCGGTAAAGCATAGGTCTACTAACACTACAAATATATATATATATATATATATTGCACCACAAAAAAATAAGATATTGGAGACAAAATATCAAACTGACAATATCAAATTTGTCACTGAGTATAAATTTATAGTGACAAGAACTTTTATTTTGTCACAAGAATAAGTTCTCCAAGTAGTTTCTTTTTTACTTTCTTTTGCTTGTATCAATGCTTTGTCTTCATGAATTATCATAAATGAAAATGCTATATACCATTGTTTTCATACCGTCAATTTTTCACCTTTCATTGATTTAAAAAGCATAAGATTATAAATCCATTGAAATCAATTAATGCAAATGATTTCTTGTCAAAATTAGGGGAGTGAAAAATCGATAGTAAATACAGAGACGGAGCCAAGATTTCCAACCTCGGGTTAATAATATTAGTTATATCGACATATTTGTTTTGATAAAAAGTTGCTTCAAACAAAGTAATCATATATCATTGATAAGAAAATATTATTGTAACTCATTATGCATATCTAGTGACAGTTTTAACATTATCACTTCAAATTTTGTCACAAATATTACTTTTTGTTATAGCGTTGCCCATATCAATATATCATGGTGAAAAGTTCTTTTGTCATGGTTAAAATCAATTGACCACAGCTTTGCTACCGCTTTGGCCGTGATATTTGCAAGCATGGCCAAAACATTTATCATAACTTATAGTCATGGTCAATATTTTGTTCATTGTAAAGACCATGGCTTTTAGCCATTGTAAAAAAGTGAGAAGTTAACATTTCTTCCACCGTGGCTAGTTAGTACTTAAAATAGTTAACATTATTTTTCACTACGGCTAAATTTAGTGTGACTATATAAAACATCTATCACGGTCAAGTTAGTCGTGAGCGTAGACAGCTATAAACCACGATTTTAAGTCATAGCATATATTTTCATTGTCAATACTCAATTTTCTTGTAGTGTAACGAAGCTGAAGTCCCCAAATATTAGAGGTCCTGGGTTTACTCTCACATGTGAGTATTTTTTAATTTTCTTAATAGTTGTAAGTTGATTGTAAATTGCTATTATTTAATACTCATGACATTTATCATTTAATCGGTTTATTCAAAAATTCTCAACTAAAATGAATCTTGATAATATTCATGGTCTTAAATTTCGGTCGAAACACCGAAATATAATTTCGAATTTTGGGAGGTCTCGAAGTGAAATCGAACCTTTGATCCAATTTTGTAGAATATCTTCCGAAATTTAGACCGAAACCTGAAATTTCCCAAAATTTTTTGCCGAAACCCGAAATTTAAAATATTTTTGTCAAATATCCATCGAAATTTCGGCCGTATCCCAATATTTCCCGAAACCGAAACCAAATTTTCGGCCGATTTTTTGTAAAAATTTTAAATAATTTTTTTTATATTTTTAAATATTATATAATTAGAAAATTATATTTATATTTGGTAAGGACCATACCTACCCCTTACCCCCCAACCATAAAAAGTAGTAAAGCAAAAAATTGAAAATGAATATGATTGAAGAAATTGTACTACTTCATTGGAGTTCTATAAGATTCATCACCATAAGGATATCATCGTTATCATTATATGCAGTACCACCAACATTCCATGTCATAGGCGAAATATTGTCAACATGTAACTAATAATTTTCACTTGCAATATGGAAGTAGAGATAGGACAGATACTAGTGATAGTGATTTCGATCCTTCTAAAAAGATGCATAAGTATGATAATTAAAGTTACCCAAAATTTTATTTTACATCTCCAAATATTTTTATAAATTTTCATGATTTCAATAAAATCGAAACCGAAATTTTGAATATCCCCAAAATTTCCAACGAAATTTTCGTAATTTTACTACACCGCTATTTATCCCGAAATCGAAATTTAAAGCCTTGATAATATTAACAAAAGAGCAATTATGTATTATATCTTATTATTTACTTACTTGCACAAGGATTTCCACTTTTACGAATCTTTTTGGTTTCTCAGATGTCCTCAAAGTCCAAGGCCTAAAACTAATCTCTCGGGGTATTGTCAGTGCAATTGTGGGACCTCTCCCAAAAAAAATTTTTCCATCATTTTCAATCCAATGCCCCACCACTCACCTTTTTCTTCTTCCATTGTTAATATTCCAACCTTTGAAATCCATCATTAATGATAAGAATCAGCAGCAGCAAGAGCAAAAGGACCGTTTTAGCCTCAAGACCATCGCATTCAAGAGACCATATTTTCAGCTGGAAGTCTTCAGCTCCTTGGGAAGACTCCAATTCCTCAGCCACCTACCACGTACAGTTTATTTGCATGACTTAATTTTTCATAATTTAATTCGATTTGCAAGGTGTAGAAATTGGAGAAAAGGAGGGAGAAATTTAGGGCCTATTAGATGTCACCCTCATTTTCATTTAGTATTTGTGGAAATTTTCTCTGGAAAATGTGGATGTTTGGTATTCGTCAATATTTCAACATCAAGCTTTATCACATATATTGGGATAATACTATGGTACACCAAGAGTATTACTCTTTATATCTATTTTTTTCACACACTAATGTGTACTTTGTGTGGACCACATGCACTTGTGTGAAAAAGATATACACAGGTACACCTTGAGGTAACACTTACAGTATATCATAGAATTTCCATATATATTTAGTTTAATGTCATGCGAAATAAAATTCACTCTCTCATTTTTTTTAGGGCTAAATACAAAATGCCCCCCTGAACTATCCTAATATCGCATATACCTCCTTAAACTTTAAAAGATACCAAAATGGTCCCTCATGAAAATTCATGAGTTATCCAAATGCTTCCATACAAACACAACCTTACAATATTAAGTACTATATGAACTTAATCGATGATTCTTTCATTTTTTAAAATGAATTTATCAATTTAAGTTTTCAAAATTAACAAATCATTTGAATCTTGTAATCTGTTAATTCAAAAATTATGAAGAATTATTATAATTATTTAATTATTCTTTAATTAAATTTTATCAACTAACAAATCATTTAAATCTTGTAATCTATAAATTTATAATTTATAAATTAACAAAATATTTAATTTACATTAATAAAATTAACAAATTGTAGATTTAAACTACGAAGATTTGCGTTTTCTAATTGTATCATATTCAGTTATAAGTTATTTAATTTTATCAACAAACAAATCCTATTTAAATCTATTTGCTTTTCTTACAAATCATATAAATTCAATGAAAAAAGAATTAACCAAGTTTATTTGGTGCTTAAATATTGTAAGGTTGTGTTTGGGTTGAAGTATTTGGAATTGTTTAAAAATTTTCACGAGGAATTATTTTGGTACATTTTAAAGTTTAGGGGGGTATATGCGACATTAAGAATAGTTTAAGGGGGCATTTTGTATTTATCCCTTTTTTTAATTTTTTTTTGAAGGAGCGATTACAACATCATATTACATCGGTTGCAAGAGAATCTATTACAAGAAAGCATCATTAGCAAATACAATCATAAGCTATTAACTACCACAAACTACCCATTTAAATCTATTTGCTTTTCTTACAAATCATATAAGTTCAATGAAAAAAGAATTAACCAAGTTTATTTGGTGCTTAAATATTGTAAGGTTGTGTTTGGGTTGAAGTATTTGGAATTGTTTAAAAATTTTCACGAGGGATTATTTTAGTACCTTTTAAAGTTTAGGGGGGTATATGCGACATTAAGAATAGTTTAAGGGGGCATTTTGTATTTATCCCTTTTTTTTTTTTTTTTTTTAAGGAGCGATTACAACATCATATTACATCGGTTGCAAGAGAATCTATTACAAGAAAGCATCATTAGCAAATACAATCATATGCTATTAACTACCACAAACTACCAACTAAATAGAGAGAACACCCACATACATTAGTAGGAGTCGAATCCACAACCTCTTGATTATGGGGCCTCAACCTTAACCAACTAGGCTAGACATCATTGACTTCACTCTCTCATTTTGGATTTCCTTAATTGATGCTTGTGACTGAGAGTCTAAGATATGCTTAGTTTTTCTTATAATATAAAAACTGATTCATAGCATTTTCTTTTAAAAAAAAATCTTAAAAAAAATGAAGTTGTATCTCATCAAAAGTTATCATTACTCTTTTTTTTTTCCTAAAAAAACAAATATAAAAACACATTTGACATAACTTTTCTATTCTCTTAAATAAAAGTTTCGCACTTTTTTCATGAAAGACAATTTGCAAAACGACGGGGGAGAAAGACTTATCAGGTCATCTTTGGCCAAAATTTTCTCTTTTATTTATTTATTCTTTTTTATCAAAATCATGTTATCAAAGCATAATTTGGTCAGAAATTCTGGCCAAAAACTGACTTCAAAATGAAATCAAACATAACCAACTATTCTTTTTAGATGTTTGGTTCATGCACACATATGGAATGAAATTCACATATAAATACTCTAACTATATTAGTTTTATCTTTTAATAATATTATTTGAACACCCCGTATCATTCAAGTATCTGAAATACTTTTATTAAGAAATGTTATCTTGGCGAATTACGAGAGTTACGAGACAGTGCAGAATTTGGTAAAGTTTGGAAAACAGATAAAAGTTTGGTGAAGTTTGAATAGCAGGAAGGATAATATTGTGAATTCAGCTTAATCTCTATCCCATACGAGTCCCTATTTGTTTGCTTTATATATAATATGTGTTAAAAAACTAAAATAAACATTTTACTGAAAAAATACAATGAAAGAAAAAGGGGGATAAAAATCCCTAAGAAACTAACAAGAGTGAATCAAAGATAGACTTGTAAAAATCTTGGTACAAACTTTAATCTATACAAGACTCTAAAGAAGAAATAACAAAAGATTTATGTGTAAAGAACACAACGAGAGGAAAAATGCGTGATAGCTAGGACGCAGATAGAGAGAATGATAGAGAGAGAGAGAATATGATTTGGGGCTCGAGATTTTAATTAAGAATATTGCAAATTTGCCCCTTAAACACTGGTCAACTCCAAATTGACCCCAAAAGATTGGGTTAGCAAACAGGCCAGATTCAGTATTACTTGGGCCTCCAATAATTCAATTGGAACGGCCCATATATATTCCACGATATGTGATCAAACACCTATCGTCTTGAATTAAAAAAAAAATGATTTGAGATTCTTTAAAAAAAAAAAAGAAATGTCGGTAATTAAGTCATCTTATAGTTCGCCTATAAAACCTAGCTTTATTGGCAAAGCTGAGGCCCCAATATATTAGAGGTTTTGGGTTTACACTCCCACAAAAAATGTGAGTTTTTCTCTACTTTTAAACATTTATTTAGTAACCGGTTCATTACAAAAAAAATCATCTTATAGTTCCGGATAAGAAAAGTTTTAAGCTCTGTAAAAAAATTAGGATTCATTTAGAGGTGTCCGGCTAGGATTTTTTTTTTTTAAAAGTTTATAAATTAATGGAGCTTTCTTTTTTGAAATTATGAACTCTCACATTGGAAAATAAGCTTCCGATTGATTGGATAAATTAATTTCCAAAAACGTATAAGATGGTGATATTTTGTATAGTGAGTTCTAATAAATCCTTTTTATTGCCAAGATGAACAAAAAATATAATGCAGTGATATCACGTGAATAATCAATATTAGTCGCGTGGGCACACTGAATGATTAAATAACTAAATACTTAAAAAATTTCATTGATTATTTAAGCATAATATCTAACTTTTAATCTTATATATATAAGATATTTGAGTTTCTAAGTAATTAAAAGTGGGTTTGGAGAGAGAAAAAAGGTTGATGGGAGATGATGTTGGTTCGATTTTACACTAAGGAAATTCAAATAGCCAAACAAGACTTCTAATTTATTTTATATTTGATATTGAGAATAAAAAGTTAAAAACTCAAAGATGTAGAGAAATGGAAGAAGAAATAAACTTCTTTATTGACTTTGAATATTTGAAGGATATAAACGCTAATTTGAAAGCAAAATAATTTGACTTTCACTAAAAATAAAATTACAACTTCACTCTTTTTTCCCAAACTTAAAACTCACACAAAATAAAAATGGAACTCCTATTTATAGGCTTAATGGCCGATTTTCGGTAGGGATTTGGACTAAAAAATCGGTCCAACTCCCTCTAGGATTTTTAGGGATAAAAGATAAATACAATCCCACAATTTAGGATTTAGTTGTTGGGAGGATATTATACCCTCTAAAAGTTCATGTCTACGCAAACCTTCTTGTAAGCATTTTGATGAGATTTCTTTTGGGCTTTTCTCCTTGCATTCTCCCGAGCATTTCCTTGGGTTTTTCACGAGCTTCCTTTTGAAGGCCTTCTTCAATTTAATTAATTGGGGCCAATTGGAAAAATGAAAATTACGACACATATCATAAGTCTCCCTACTCTTGAGAATTTTGGAATAAAAGGCTCAAAAAGTTTCGAGAGTGTAATAAATTGTCATAATTTCAAGAGGGTATCCTTTTTAATACACTTACCACCTCGTTAAAAACCTTACCCAGAAAGACCCAATGGCAAAAAAATCGAGGTTAAGGGAAAAAGAGTATGGGGTGTATTAATTCCTCTTTTATGACATCTTCCATCAAGCTGTTTTCATGTTAGTAGCCTCCAATATTGGTATTAGCAAATGTGTAGAACATGCGAAAAATGCACGTTGAGCTATCCAGGAGGTAAGCCAATAAGTGAGGTCATGGGTGACCTCATGATGAGCTCATGGGCCAACCCATGAGGTAGTGGCCGATGTTTTGGATGGAGGGGCTGAAAATTCCCTTCTTTTCCTTGCTTTTGCTTCCACTTGTTGCCTTGTTTAATAAAACTCCTCCCTTCCAACTCCTTATGCAAATAGGACTTCCCTTTTTCTTCCTTTCTTTCAAAGACTCTTCAAAATCCCTTATTTTTAGGAGAAAATTTAGGGAATTTATATTTTCCCTCACCTTTCCAAGAGTCCTCCTTCTTCTTTTTTCCTAGCTATTTCGAAAATAGCTATTTATTTCCATAGGGATATTTAATTTATTTTCTTACCTTTTCTTTCCCCATAATTTTCTAAAATTATGCCTCATAAAATAGGAGTATTTTCCAACAAAAACTCTCTTTTTCTCCTAATCCTCATAGAATTTGAGGAAAAGGAATCTCTTTAGGACACCCATTAGCTTCCAAGTATAAATACTCCTCTTTGACTTTCAATATTATTTAAGAAAAACACAAATTTTCTCCTCCTCAAATTTTCGAAAATTCCAAGCCATTTTTCCTCCAAAAATTTAGAATTATACATCATGCAAGCCAACTCCGCCAATTCACAGGGTAATATTTCTTGATATTTCTTCACACATAATTCTAGGATTTTCGTCGTTTTTCTCTTGTCTTCATATTTTCATAAGAAAAAATATGTCTTCTCATGCATCGGGTAGCTCGTTAAATTTGTCTTCTCATGAAAAAATAGTAGAGATGTCGTCTAGTGATAGCACAAATATTAGCTTTCCCTCACCTCATAAATGGCTCTCCCTGTCGGATGATGAGACTTCTGACGATGAGGCTTCTCTTGTAGTAAGTGAGGAACAAATTCGTTTGGAAAGACTCAAAATAAACGAGGGCTTTCCATCATATGAGGTATACTCCTCCCGTTTTTCTCTATCCAATGCTCAAAAATTAGCAAAGAAGTTACGTCTTCCTCTGGGATATGAAATAGCCGCCCCGTCTCCTCATGATAGGCCGAACACCCCCCCTAAGGGCTCCCTTTTCTTTTTTGTGGCTCAAATCGAGGCGGGTTTGCGTTTTTTGATACCCTCCTTTTATGTTGATGTGTCAAACCGATATCAGGTATCCCTGTGTCAGCTATGTCCAAACTCTTTTAGCCTTATGGAAGCTTTCTTTATGGTGTGCTCTTTTAGGGGTGAGGTGCCAGCAGCAAATAATTTTTTTTCCTTTTTCCAACTCAAGAAATTAGAAAAAGGGGTCTTTTACTTCACTGCGAGAGTCGGGGTGCACTTTTTGACTCATAATTTTAAAACTCATGGTGATTGGCGACACCATTACTTCTTTGTTTCTTCGCCTTCCTCCTGGTCATTTTCTAGTACTTGGGTTGAGGAGAGTCCCAAATACCCCCGATTTTCTCCCAAGGATCGGCCTCTTTCCCATCAGCGTATGTTGGGTAGGTTGAATGAGCAAGTTTACGACATCAAGAATTTGATTGACGAGAGTTTGCTAAGACATTTTCACTTGAGTCACATGCACACTTCGCTGGTGGATAATTTAGGTATATCGTCAACTTCCTACGAGCCTTCCTTATGCATACATATAAGCTTTTCATCAGCTATTTGTTTTGTTATTGTTTGCCTCCGTTTTAACTTTGATTGTCTTCATTGTCAGGTGCCAGCATGTTTAGGGCCCTTTTGAAGAATAAGGTCGGGCTATCTCCTCTTGGCAAGAGTGCCAATGGGGCACCTGTTAGATCAAACTCAGAGAAGAGAGCTCTTGACACACTTCCAATTTTACTTGATGAGCCAGCTACTAGGCAAGCTGACGGGAGAGGTAGGTATAAACACCTTAGGAAGGCAAAACATAGTCTCCCCGGGCAGGGTACCGAGCACCAGCGTCTCTTTCAGCCATCCCACGGTCTATCTGGCGCGAGAGCTTCTGATACTTTGACACCTCCTTTCTAGAGGGCCCGTGGTCATTCTTCTAGAGACAAGATTCCCTCCACTTCACTTTTCCTTGGTGGGACACAGATGGCTTGTGATCAGTTATTGGGTCTTGCTTCATCCAAAGACCGTCAGTATATGGGCGATCTTTCTGACTCCGCCTTCATGGAGGAATTTTCCTCCACAATGTTGAAGGTATATAGCTCTTGGCCCCTCCTCCTTCTTTTTGGCTCGTTTTCTTCTATGCCTTCTTCACCAGCTAGCTTTTAATTTTCTTTTATGCTTCATTGTCAGGCGAGCATGCTTGGTGGTGATGCTATTGCCAGGCTTCATCATAAGGTAGCCAAGCAAAATGCTAGCTTAAAAGAACAACTTTCTATCAAGTCAAAGGAATTAGAAAAGAACGTACTTTAGGAAAGAACTTATCTGGTAGCTAGAGTAGCTAATGAAAGATTTTGCGAAGTTCTGAGCTAATCATGCTAAGGAAGTACAGAGAGAGCGTTGGGCGGCTCATCAGGAGGTCACTGAGGGCTTTGCCCATTCTTCCTCCGGGCAAGCCTTCTTAGAGGCTTATTATCAGCGCAAATAAAAAGAGTATCTGAAGTCCGATGAGTTTTTTGAAGTGCTGCTAAATTCAGCTCTCGTATACTATCGCAATGGTTTTCGTTCTTACCTTAAGCAATTTGTGGAGGTTGGAATTTTACCTCCAGATTCAGATTTTTCGTTCCTTAAGAAACCAGCAGGGTTAGAAGATGCCCCTCTTCCTGGCGAGGAAGCTCTCGAGTATACACCGCCTACTAGGCAGCCCACTGAAATACCAGCTATGAAGATAGCTAATGAGATTGCCGATAAGATTGATGGCAAGACAAGTGATGATTTTGCTGAGAGGCTCGCCGTTGAGATAGCTGAGGAAGCCCCTAATGAGACTGCCTACGAGATCACTGATGAGATAACTGCCAGAGCCCCAGATGATGTTATTGCGGGTGAATAGCCTCCCCCTGAGTCCTTCTTTGAGACTATAGGAGAGCCGGATGTCCGCGAAGGGCCTGATTTTCCCTCCTTGGCTTAGATTGTTTAGATAGCTACTTTCTTTTTCCTGCATTTTGTTTTTCCTGCAAGTACTTTGTTTTTGTGTTCACCTATCGTGACACATATGTTAGTTTTTGCATCATGCTTACTTTTAGGGCATGAGCTGTCCCTTTCTTTGAAGTAATAAAAGACATTTGTTTTTTCGTTCAACATATTTGATAAAGGGTGTACCTTCGATGATCACATATATGTTTTTCATAGAAGATGTAATACATAAGCATAAATTTGTTCATAAGATACACATGTTATGATGCCTAGGTCTTACGATTCCTTTAGGACTTACACGGCCTATGGATTTTTATTTGGGGTGCCGAGGTCTTACGATGCCTTTAGGACTTACACGGCCTAGGGCTTTTTCTTCAGGGTACCGAGGTCTTACGATGCCTTTAGGACTTACACAGCCTAGGGCTTTTTATTTGGGGTGCCAAGGTCTTACGATGCCTTTAGGACTTACACGGCCCAGGAATTTTTCTTTAGGGTGCCGAGGTCTTACGATGCCTTTAGGACTTACATGGCCTAGGGCTTCTTCTTTAGGGTGCCGAGGACGTACGATGCCTTTAGGACTTACACGGTCTACGGCTTTTTATTTAGGGTGCCGAGGTCTTACGATGCCTTTAGGACTTACACGGCCTAGGGCTTTTTCTTTAGGGTGCCGAGGTCTTACGATGCCATTAGGACTTACACGGCCTAGGGCTTTTTCTTTGTGAGACATTATAGTCATATCATGAGCATAGTAATATGACGATGAATGAAATTCATTGATTTCTCATTTTGAACATAAATATGATATTTTTGGTCATGAGAATAGTAGTGAATCATAAGACTACCTCTAGATGCTTTCAATCATTTATTTTAGGAAAGCAATAAACGTACTAACTTCATATAGATAATCCTTTCTTCAAGTGTAGAATTTTCTCAAGTTGTGCAATTTCCATGACCTAGATAGTTGTCGTCCTCCTACGTCTTCAAGTATGTATGCTCCTCTACTCAGTACCTGCACCACTTTGTAAGGACCCTCCCATTTGGGTCCCAGCTTTCCGATCGGCTTTAGCACATCAGCTCGCCTGAGGACTAGGTCCCCCACTTGAAATTCTTTAGTTACCACCTTTCGATTGTAAGCAGTTGCCACTCTTTGTTTGTACTTCGTCATTCTCAAGTGGGCTATGCTCCTAGTTTCTTCAATGATGTCGAGGCTTTCCCTCATCAATTTTTCATTCTCCTCAGCATCAAAGTACTTTGCCTTGTAGAACGTCACGTTGACCTCGGTTGGTATAACGGTCTCAGCTCCATATACCAGGCTAAAGGGGGTTTCTCCAGTAGTGTTACAGGGAGTGGTTCGGTAAGACCATAACACACTCGACAACTCCTCCACCCACGAGCTTCCACTTTTCTGCAGCCGTGTCTTAAGGCCTTGCACGATGATCCTGTTAATCACCTCCACTTGTCTACTACTCTGTGGGTGGTCCACAACGATGAACAGTTGCTTTATGCCCATCTCCATGCACCAGTCTTGTATTTTAGCTCCTTAAAATTGCCTTCCGTTGTCAGATATTATCTTGCGAGGTACCCCAAACTTAAAGAGTATAGCCCTCTTTAAGAATTTGATAACCTCACTCTCCGTGATCTTAGCTAGCGGTTCCGCCTCAATCCATTTGCTAAAGTAGTCCACTGCCACCAGCAGAAACTTTTTTTGTTCAACGGTAGTGGGAAAAGGCCCCACTATGTCCATTCCCCATTGGGTAAAGAGGTAAGGTGAGCTCATTGTTCCTATCGCTCCGGCTGGCTGGTGATATAAGGTTGCATGCACTTGGCATTGCTCACACCTCCTCACTAGGTACTTAGCATCTTCCTTCATTATGGGCCAATAGTAGCCAGCCCTAAGGGCTTTTCCTTGGATGGTGGATGCGCCCGCATGGTCACCACACAAGCCTTCATGTACGCCTTTTAGAACTCTCCACCCTTGTTCTCTCGAGAGGTATCTCAGACACGGGTGAGTGAAAGATCTTTTATATAAAGTTCCCTCGATTATGGTAAATTGGAGGGCTCACCTTTGAATCCTTAAGGCCATAATTCTTGTCCTCTGGCAATTCTCCCTGTAGTATATAGGATACTAAGGGTGCTCTCCAGTCGTTAGATTCCAAGGTTATGTAATTTACCTCCTCCTCTGCCAGGGAACTCGGCATGGCTTTGATGGTAATTTGCCGAGTGTGACAACTAGCCAATGCACTAGCTAGCCATGCTAGGTAGTCGGTTTTTTTGTTCTCCTCACGAGGTATCTGCTTTATCTCAAAAGTCACCAATTGGTCTTTCAAGTCTCGAATTTTCTTCAGGTACTCCATCATCCTTCCTTCTTTGGCCTCGTATTGGCCACTAACTTGGCAAACCACCACTTGTGAGTCCGAGTGGACTACTAGGTGTTTTCCTCCTACCTTTAATGCCATCTCGATCCCTGCAGTTAGGGCTTCGTATTCAGCCTCATTGTCAGAAGCACGAAAATTGAACTTCATGGCATACTCCAGGTCATCTCCTTCAGAGGTCGTCAATACTACTCCGGCCCCACTTACCGTCGAGGTAGCTGAACCATCAACATGGAGCAACTAGAACTTCTTGTCATCTTTGGAAGAGGGTACTTCTGCTATGAAATCAGCTAGCGCTTGATCCTTGATGGCAGGACGTGGAGCATAGGTGATGTCGAACTCACTGAGCTCCACAACCACCTTGATCATCCTTCCCGAAGCCTCGGGATGCCCCAATATCTGCTTCAAGGGGTGATTGGTGCATACTTCAACGCTATGTGACAGAAAGTATTGCCTTAGCTTCCTAACAGTAGTTACCAGAGCAAAGTCCACCTTCTCAATTTTCAAGTATATTTCCTCAGCTCCTCTGAGGGCTCAGCTAGCATAATACACCGGATTTTGATCTCGTCCTTCTTCGCATATTAGCACAGAGCTAACAGCGTGACTGGAAATCGCCAAATATAGGTATAACTTCTCACCAGGTAATGGTTTGGTCAGCAATGGTAAGCTGGTCAAATACGTCTTTAACTCTTCAAAGGCCTTCTGGCATTCTTCATTCCAGGAGAATGTGCTGGCCTTCCTGATGACCCTAAAAAATGGTAGGCTACGTTCTCCTAGTCTTGAAATAAAATGGCTCAGGGCCACTACCCAGCCCGCCAGTATTTGTACTTCATTTCGGGTAGCTGGTGGTGCCATTTCTTGGATGGCCTTCGTCTTCTCAGGGTTGACTTCAATTCGATTCTCTGTAAACAGATACTCTAGAAACTTTCCACTTCTGACTCCAAAAGCGCACTTGAGATGGTTGAGCTTCATTTGGTACTATCGTAGCACCTCGAACGTCTCCCTCAAGTCCTCCAAATGATCTTGTGCCTTTCAGATCTTTATCAGCATGTCGTCTACGTAGACTTCAAGGTTTCTTCCTATCTGCTTTTGGAAAATCTTATCCATGAACCTCTGGTACGTGGCTCTAGCATTTTTAAAGCCAAAGGGCATTACTACATAACAGAACGTCCCGAAGGCTGTTATGAAGCTCACTCTCTTCTGATCTTCAGGCGCCAGGGGTATCTGTTGGTATCCGTGAGATGCATCCATCAGGCTCAAAAGTTTGCATCCTAACATAGAATCTACCAACTAGTCGATTCTAGGGAGGGGATAACAGTCTTTTAGGTAAGCTTTGTTGAGATCCCTGGAGTCTATGCACATCCACCATTTGTCTCCTCCTTTGGGAACAAGGACAACAGTAACTATCCACTCCGGGAATTAGATTTCCCTTATATGACCGGCGGCTAGGAGCCTGTCCACCTCTTCTTTTATAACCTTGTCTTTCTCAGCCCTAAACGTTTTCTGCTTCACGGGTTTGGCGGTGGGAAAGACATTGAGCTGATGAACCGCCATAGCCTGATTAATGCCCACCAGGTCCTCCGCCGACCAGGTAAAAACATCAATGTAATCACGGAGCAACTGTGTTAGGCTGGTTGCTAGTTCAGAGCCCAGTTGCGAACCTATTTTGGCGATTTTGGAAGGGTCGTCTGGCACCAATTCCACATCAATTAAATCTTCTGCCGGTTTAGCTTTGGGGCTGGACACCCAACTCCTTAATTCCTCCCTTTATGGCCATTATTTCTTCTTTTTTAGGACTAGGTCCTCTTCGTCCGTCTATCTCCATGTTGGTTGATCTTTTTCCAAATCGGATGGCTTCCACATAGCACTTTCGTGTGGTATGCTGGTCTCCTTTAATTTCTCCTACACCTTTGGCTACTGGGAACTTCACTTTCATGTGATACGTGGAAATTACTGCTTGAAAGGCATTCAAGGTAGGTCTCTCGAGGATGGCATTGTAAGATGATGTGGAGTCCATTGCCAAGAAGGTCACCATTCTCGTCTTTCTTTGGGGTCTCCTCCAAGGGATAGGGGTAATTGGATTTGCCCCAGTGGCTGCACGACCTCTCCTGCAAATCTATAGAGAGCAGTCTCCATTGGCATTAGCTTGGCACTTTTCAAGTCCATTCATTTGAAGGCGTCATGGAAAAGTACGTCTACCGAGCTGCCACAATCTATAAAGACTCGGCCCACATCATAGTTGGCAATGGTAACTGTTAGGAAATCTCATGTTAGATGTTTTGATGATGACAAGATAGGATTCAATGTGAGACCCCAAATAAAATGTAAGTTTATGCTTTCATAGATCATTGTATAAAGCGTTTAAAAGAGTTTGTAACTTTGTTTAGGCTTGTAATTTTCATCCTCATAGATTTTAGACTAAGTCTTAGCGACTGAATTAATAATAGAATTCTAGGTGAGTCTATTTGAGAAGAAGTTGAAGACCAGCGTCTGAAGTCAACCGAAGATGAAGATTCCGTCTTAGCGCCTGTCAAACGCTAAGAGACCGCAGTTCAGGATTCATGAATCAAGCGTTCAAATACTCAAGCGACTTAAAGAAGATTCACCTGAAATAAATCCTCAAGTCATAAAGGACTTAAATGCAATCATTCAACGGGCATTTATTTCCAACGGGAAATAAATTCAAATTGCATTAAATGCCTGATAAAAGCATTAAATGTGATAAGCTACTGTGACTTTTGGACAAGCCTCCCTTTGACCAGACTGTCAGAACTTTCAAAGTTTTAGCTGCTCCCGTCCAATCGGTTCCAGCGAATTTTCAGGAATGTCAGATTTTAAGTACAAACACGCGCTACGTGAAAGGCACGCTCCTACATGTGTCCAACGGACAGATCCCAAAAAATTGCCTATAAATACCTTACTCCAGAAAATCAAAAAGTAAGGGGAACAACATCAAGAATATACGAGAAATTATTGCCAAAAATCCTACGTACATTCTTTCTGAAAAAGCTTAAGAGATTTCATCGCCAAAACTTTTCAAGCTTTCCATCTACATTCAAAACAGTCACAAATATCTCAACATCTTCCAAAGAAGAAATCCAAACTCCAACTGAGATATTCCAAGTTGTTTGATCTTCTTTAAAACAAACAAAACCCTAGTGATAAACCTCAACATTTCATCTGAGTGAGAAAAGTTGTTGAAAACTTTCAGGCAGCATTTCTGAGTGAGAGAAGCTTGAAGAAGACGATCTTCATTGGTGCTGAAGTCTGTGTGATCAAGGAGCCCAAGATCATTTTCATCCATTACTATTGTGTAGAAGTTTCTGTGTGATCCTTTGATAATCATCATAGTAATTTCCTCCAAGTGAAAAAAAAGGAGAAGAAGGACGTAGCTGGGATTACATCACCCAGTAAACCTTACAAATTATTGTGTCATTTATTTTATTGTCTTATATTATTCACTTCATATTATTCTGAAAAAGACAAGTAAAATTGCAAAGCGACTAATTCAACCAAAAGAACGCTAAACATTATTTCCGCTGTGCTAACCCTGATTAAGCGATCTAAGCGTTGCCCTACTTTGGTAAACTGCTGAAATCACTAAGTCTAAGTTAACTATTCTGAAGCGTCTGACCCAAGCGCTCAGTTTTTCCAAGCGTTCAAATTTCTAAAGTGATACGAAAGTTTTGTGAAGTCGAAAAAGACTTCAGGGTCTATTCAACCCCCCCTTCTAGACCCTTTCATATGCCACTTGGGACCACCAAGTGGTATCAGAGCGGTTAAAATAGAAACCTAAGCGTTTCCGAGCGTAACTGCTTGTTTAGATCCACCTTTCTAAACTTAATCGCTTTAAATCTTTTTATCAAAACATATCATTATGGCTTTTAACAAAATGCCTAAGTTGGTAGAATCAAATTATGATTCGTGGAAACTTAGAGCTTTCGCATACTTATGCTCATGTGATAATGAAATGTGTGATGTTATTACAGATGGCCCCATCAAAATCATGCAAGTAAGAACTCGAGCACCTGGAGCCGATGAAGCCACTCCAGATGGATATGTCGAGAAAAATAAACTAGATTGGACGCCAGATGATCGAAAAAGAGCGAATCTAGATAATGTTGGACGAAGTGCACTTTACTCAGCATTAGGAGATAACGATGCATTGTTCAACAAGATAAAGCAATGTAAGACATCCAAAGAAATATGGGATAAATTGGCTATTGTGTGTGAAGGTTCAGCACAAATGAAGGAGAACAAGCTCTCCATAGCCATGCAAAGATTCGAGCATTTCAAAATGCAGCCCAATGAGACGCTAGAACAACTAGACGCAAGGTTTACTTTGCTCATTACCGAGTTAGCGTCATTAGACAAGGAATTAACCAACAAGGAAATGGTCAACAAAATTTTCAGAAGTCTTCCAAGAAAGTATTTAATTAAGACTGTTGCTATGAGAGAATCACAAACATTGGAGACACTTACCTCAGAGCATGTCTTTTCAGAGTTAAAGGCATTTGAGTTCGAATTAGTTGAAGTCAGCGATACATCGACTTCAGCGATTGAATCAGGAGCTTTAATCGCTACCACCAAAAATAAGGGAAAAGCGGTTATCGAGGTCAAACCGGTTGAGTCAAATGAAGAAAAGGAAATGGCCTTATTGGTAAAGAAGTTCAAGAAATTTCTACGATACGAGAAGAGAACTCCTATTGGACAGAATTCATTTCAAACTCCCCCTCCAGCACCAGCGCCTCAGTATCAAGCGCCAGTGTACTCTGCACCTCAACCAGTAGCGCCAGTTCCATACCAAGCGCCTCCATCCCCTACTCAGAATCTCTCAATACCAGTAGTCTCAAAGCGATTGACTGCTGAACAAAAGATGAAAACTAATTTGTGTTATAAGTGCAGGAAACCAGGGCACTACCAGGTAAATTGCCCTTATCCAAATGTGTCAAAGCCCTCAAGGCAAGACTATGCGGATAGAAACCAATTCAGGAGCAACCTTCGCCAACAAGGTCTGCTAGCGGAATCTGAACCACTCTCCGCACCTGAAGAGGATTTGGAATCATCAGACGAAAGTAGTGATGATGAGCCTACAAACGACTCAGCACTGATTTGTCTCATGGCAAGAGATGATGAAGAGTCTGACGACTCACTACCAGAGGTAACCAATGAATTATATCATTCTCTCTCTTATGATGAATTACTTGACAAAGTTAAAGAATATTATAAAGATTGTCAAGAGGCCGCCAAAATATATCAAAACGATCTCGCTATTATTCTGTCGCTCAAAAGTGATAAAGTAATACTCAAAGCCGAGTTGCAAGTTCAGAAACGGTGCATTGAGAAGAACAAATCACTTGAGAGTGAAGTTATTCAGTTAAAAGGCGATCTTGATATAATAATCAAAAGAGAAGCTGATTTGATCGGTAAACTTGCTAAATCAGAGCAGCTTATCTCATCATTATCAAAAGCTTCTAGAAAGTTGGATAATGTGTCTAAGGTAACTAGATTATTTGGTGAAAAGTCCGGTTTATGATTCAATAAATTCGGTAAACAACCAAATAAATCCAATGGTATGGCAAACAACAAAGGAAAGGGTGTTATCTTTGTTGAGAAAAGTTCACAAAGTCAAACGCTAAGTGAACCTAGCAACGATGGTACGAGGCCAAATGAGAAAGCCAAAGCTGACTCAGGCAAGGGTAAGGCTAAGGCAAATGACTCACAAAGACAAACTCATCCAAACGCTCAAAAAGTCAAGGACAAGTCTAATCACTGTGAATCAAGCGCTAAGCGTCAAGCACCAAAAGTAAAACCCAAGCCAGCGCCAAGGACTTACCAGCGTCAATATTCAAGACAGTCAAAATCATATCATCAATACTATGATGATTATGACTATGACTATGATTATGACTATTATTATAATCGAGGATATTATTACACACCCAAAAAGCACACACAGCACAATGTGAAACCCAAGAAGGCCAGTATTCCTACAATGAAGACCAGGCAAATATGGGTTCCTAAAGTTCTAATTCAAACCAAGGTTACTAACACTGAAGGACCCAAAACAACATGGGTACCTAAGAAGAATTAGAATTGTCCTTTAAATGCAGGTACCTAGAGCAAGCACCGATACTTCAGTTTGGTACTTCGATAGTGGATCGTCAAGACACATGACTGGTTCCAAGAATCTTCTAGTCTACTATCAAGCTACCAACGGTCCTCAAGTTATATTCGGTGATAACTCAAAAGGTAAAACAAAAGGTATAGGTATCATGCATAGGGGGAACATCATGATTAGTGATGTTTATTATGTTGAGGGTCTTAAGCATAACCTGTTAAGCATTAGTCAATTTTGTGATAAAGGCTTTGAAGTAAAATTTTCAAGCGACTTCTGCTATGTTAACGACGCTAAGACTAAGTCTACTAAATTAAGAGAAAAAAGAACAAACAATGTGTATTTAGTAGATTGGGATTCTACAGTTGATAACAACCCCACATGCTTTGTTGCTAATAGTCAAAATGAATTAGGTTGGTTATGGCATAGAAAAATGAATCACCTCAATTTCAAGGCAATCTCTCAGTTAATATCGCTAAATCTTGTAGAGGGATTACCTAAAGGTTCCTTTCAAAAGAATCGCTTATGTGATGCATGTCAAATGGGTAAACAAGTAAAGTCATCTTTCAAAAAGAAACCATGTCTATCTACTTCTAGAGTTCTTGAACTATTACATTTAGATTTGTTTAGACCTATTCAAATCATGAGTGTTAGTGGCAAAAAGTACTCGCTAGTAATAATTGATGATTTCTCTCGCTATACATGGGTAGAATTTCTAGCAACCAAAGATGAAACCAGTGTCAAGCTCACAGCGCTAATTCGTCAATTGCAAAATTCAAAAGATCTAAAAGTGACAAGAATTAGAAGCGATAGAGGAACTGAATTTACTAACCAAGTTGTTGAGAAGTTTTGTATAGATTTAGGAATACTTCATGAGTATTCTGCTCCTAGAACACCTCAACAGAATGGAGTTGCTGAGCGACGGAACAGAACGCTTAAAGAAGCCGCAAGGACGATGTTAGCAGAGTCCAAGCTGCCTCAAAGGTTTTGGGCAGAAGCCATCAACACCGCTTGCTACACTCAGAACCGGTGTATGATTAACAAGCAACATGAGAAGACCCCATATGAGTTGTGGAAGGGACGTAAGCCTAACGTTTCATACTTTCATGTATTTGGTTCAAAATGTTTCATTCATAACAATGGATCTCACAGCCTAAAGACATTTGATCCTAAAGCAAATGAGGGAATCTTTCTAGGCTATGCCAAGGATGGAAAGAGTTTTCGCATCTTAAATAAGATCAAATCAAAGGTTGAAGAATCCATTCATGTTGTGTTTGATGATGCTAACCAAGAACCGAGTAAGGTTAATCCTGATGATGTAGGAATTAAAGATCTCTCCCAACAAGCATCGCAAATCAACCTTATGGATGATAGTGATGACGAGGATGATGGGATTCATGTACTTCCTCCTAAGGATGCTCGTGAGGTTAACAAAAATGATAATGTCAGAATCGCTGATGATCATGAAGAGAATGATCATCAAGAGCAGATTAGAATTGTGAATGATGCAGCGTCTACGCAAGAGACAAATGAGAATCAAGCGATTAACAACCAAGAGTCTCTTAACCCTTTCCAACCAGACCGTAAATGGCTTAGAGATCATCCACCAGAACTAGTAATTGGAGATATTGAAGCACCTGTTAGAACTAGGTCCGCTACATTTAATGAGGCCATGTTCGCAAGTTTCCTATCTCAAATGGAACCAAAGAAAGTGGATGAAGCACTTAATGATTCAAGTTGGGTAGAAGCAATGCAAGAAGAGCTGAACCAATTTGAGAGAAACAAGGTTTGGACGCTAGTACCAAGACCAACTCACCAAGGAATTATTGGAACAAGATGGGTTTTTAGGAACAAAATGGATGAAGATGGCATTGTTATAAGAAACAAAGCTAGATTAGTGGCTCAGGGTTATTGTCAAGAAGAGGGTATTGACTTTGATGAAACATATGCCCCAGTAGCCCGTCTTGAAGCAATTAGGATGTTCCTAGCGTTTGCCGCATTCAACAAGTTCACAGTATACCAAATGGACGTGAAGAGTGCATTCTTGAATGGTAAACTCCAAGAAGAAGTCTATGTGGAGCAACCACCAGGATTCATCAACAACCATGGCAAAAATATGGTCTACAAGCTGGATAAGGCACTCTATGGCCTTAAACAAGCACCAAGAGCATGGTATGACACTCTCTCTATCTTCCTTATAGGTAAAGGCTTTTCAAAAGGCAGCGTTGACACAACGTTATTTAAAATTACCCATAATAAAGATATTCTCTTAGTCCAAATCTATGTTGATGATATTATATTTGGTTCTACTAATAAGCGACTGTGTGAGAAATTTTCGAAAATGATGCAAGATCAATTTGAAATGAGCATGATGGGTGAATTAACTTTCTTCTTAGGATTACAAGTTAAGCAACTCCCTAATGGAATATTTATAAACCAAGCTTAATATACTAGAGATATGATTAAGAAATTTGGTATGGAAAATGCATCATCTTCAAAAATTCCAATGAGCCAGACGCTTAAGTTAGATAAAGATGAAAGTGGGAAGAAAATTGATATCACTAACTATAGGGGTATTATTGGATCACTTCTTTATCTTACCGCTAGTAGACCTGATATTATGTTTTCAGTATGCATGTGTGCACGTTTTCAATCTGATCCTAAAGAATCACACTTAATTGCTACCAAGAAGATCCTTAAGTACCTAAAAGGCACACAAAATGTGGGCTTATGGTATTCACAGGATTCTTCTTTTGAACTAATTGGTTATTCAGATGCAGATTTTGCAGGATGCAAAATAGATAGAAAAAGTACTAGTGGTACATGTCAATTTCTAGGTGATCGACTAGTTTCATGGCATAGTAAGAAACAACAATCCATAGCGACTTCTACCGCTGAGGCAGAATATGTAGCCGCTGGAAGCTGTTGTGCACAAATCCTTTGGATGAGGCAACAACTTAGAGATTATGGAATAATCCTAGGTCCTACCCCAATCCATTGTGATAACCAAAGTGCTTTAGCTATGACCCAAAATCCTGTTCTTCATTCTCGAACCAAACACATTGACATTAGATACCATTTCTTGCGTGACCATGTTCAAAAGAAAGATATCTCCATGCACTTTATTGGAACTGACAAACAACTGGCAGATATCTTCACAAAAGCGCTCAGTGAACAACGTTTTCTCACTTTGAGAAATGAATTAGGTATGATAGATTTAAACGCTTAAATCATAAAGCATCATATTTAATAGGCATATAATTTAAGGGGAATCCTCTTTTTGTTTGTATCTAAAGCATTTATCAAAATTTGAAATAAGTCATCAACTTTAGGGGGAACTCTAAAATTGTACTTACTTCAATGTATCAAGCGACTGTGATCAAAAATGACTTTCAAAATCTTAAAGCATTGATCACTAGCTCTTATCTATTATGCATGACAAAATCAGTCTCTAATAATGTTGTCTCTCATAAATCCAAGCGATTGATTCACTTATTGAAATATTTTATGAAAAGACTTCAGCATTGAAAGGATTCCCACTTTAACGCTAAGTAACTCAATTTCAAAAATTCATGCATAGTTTTCATTGCTAAAATAACGTGTGGATAAGACCAAAAGATCAGATTTGACAACTACCCACACGTGCCTATCAAATCAAACTGACGGTTATGATTCCTATCTAAACCGAGGCGGTTCAGTGATTGCATGAGTCTGAGTAAGTGTCAGTACACTATCAGGCGCGTGCACATCACGCTGAAAATTTCAAATTTTTTCAAACCGTTTCAAATTAACCGCGGATCCGAAAAATGTTATAGTACCCTACTTTACCACACTTTTTGACATCCGAAATTAAATGTACACGGTTCAGATTCCTTTTGTCATTAACCTCTGAACACGTGTCATTCATCTGTCAATTGAGGAGTTACTTTCACCTTCTATTTAAACTCCCCAAGACCTTTACAGAAAACCTTTATCACTTCCAATCTCTCCTACTGTTAAAGCTTTTTCTCTCCAAAGGCAAAAATCCCTCAATTTTCTCCAAAAGCTTCAACTTTCAGCAATGGCACCCAAAGTTTCAAAATCTTCCAAGACAGTAACAAAACCAGTTACAGTTAACCCGGATTTTTGGTTAACTGGGACTATCTCTTTGATAACCAGAACTTCCCTCTTCGAACAATTCTTCCACTTGTTCAAGAATCTGGTTTGAAAGACATGCTTACTACTACATTCAACTATTTTGAAGAAGAATCTCTCCACTTTTTCTGCAATGGTCAAATTTCTGCAGACGGAAACTCCATATCCTGCGTCTTCCCTTCTGCAAAAGAGACCTTTATCCTCACTCCTTCTCTAATTTCTTCATTACTTGGTCTGCCTAATACTGGCATTGAGGTAGAACGTGTAAATCTCGGCGATGCTACCAAAGTATGGGACGTGATAAAGAAAGAAGATGTTCACGACGCCTATGAGCCCAACTTCAAGAAGAACGATATGAAAGGCAAATATGTCATCCTCGCTGACATATGTTCAAAGATTATTGAATGCAGAAAAGGGACGTTCGATAAAGTAACTAACATTCAATACAAGATGATGGTTGCCATCCTGACTAAGTTAAAAATTAACTGGTCTCTTTACGTGTTCAATCGCTTCAAAGCAGCGATGGCTAAGTCCGTTAATCCCAAGCCTTACGGGATTTTGCTAAGTCGTATTCTCTGCTCAAGCGGATATACACAAGCGTCTGGGAAAAAGATCCCAGCGACCAAGTTTTATGGCAAGAAAATGATAAGCGAACTTTTTAACCCGCGAAAACTTGGCGGAGCAGCGGTTCCAAAAGATCAGCGTGTTGTTCGCAGTGATGATGAAGATCAAGCGTCATCGTCATCATCATCATCATCAGAAGAAGTGGTGGTCAAGCGACCTAAGAGAAAGCTCATTCTCAAAGTCGCTGAGCCATCCAAGCCCGCAAAGAAGCAAAAGCCTGAACTAAAGAAGAAGAAGCCGGAACCCAAAAAGAAACAAAATATCCCTTCTCCTTCTCCCTCGCCTAAGTCTCCTTCTCCTCCTCCAGCGTTTTTATTTTCCGTTCCTGAGGAAGAAGAGACAGCAGTGGAAGAAGAAGTACCGCTTGCACGAAGGCGTACTCTTACTCCCACTCCTGCAGTATCTTCTAGCGCTCCCACAAATCCAGCGCTTAGAGAGTCAGCGAGTGCTTCCGTCTCTGACGCTGTTCCCAAAATCAGCTCAGATCCTCAAGACGTTTCTCCATCTGAAAGGCTTCCCAATGTTCAGGGTAAGTATTTGCTAAGCAAATTAGTCTATCCTTTCCTCGTTAGTTTCCTAAGTCTCTAACGCTAGGATAAAAACAAAACAAATTCTTTCAGCGCCAAGTGAAGCAGATATTCATTATGTTCTCAACACGCTTGAAGAACTAAATATCCCTATTCGTGCTGATCCAATAACTTCTTTTATCGATTTAGAACCCGACGAAGAAGTTCAGGAGCCTGAGGCACTTGTCCAAGAAACAGATCAAGCGACTAAGACAGTCGATGATAGTCCTCAGGGTAAGCGATGTAGTATTTTCTTTGTAAATTTCTACTCAGTAGGAATTTTTGCTTGCTTTTCTCAATCGCTTACATGTTTCAGCTCATGACGGAGCTCATGACGGAGTTCATGATGAACCAATCGCTGAAGCCCCTCCTCTCTCGGAGATTCCAGTTGAACTAGACATGGACATGGCAACTGTCGTGCATATTGCTAAAGAAGCATTCCAAGTTCTTCCTGACGCTGAAAGCTCATCAGCGAGTGAAGCAACTTTAAACGCTGAGCGGTCGATAGAAGTGGCCCCCATTCCAACAGAAGCTATTGCTCTTGTTCCTACGCCAACCGGACCTCCTCCTCGTGTCATTGATTTCTTCCCGCACGGATATCATCCAGATGTCGAATTTTATTATGCTGCCAGAGAACGTGACGCTCAAATGCTTGCCGAGTTGGAAATCAACTTTCAAACCACTCTCCATCGGCCCGATATGTCCGATACCAAGAAATTTGAGTTTTTCGAGCGTATTGCAGATCTAGGACTATATGACTTAGAGCGACTTCAATCTCGCCTTGAGTACATTCGTCGTCCAGTGTTCAATAGAGCTGACTTTGATCAACAGCGATTTACTCTAACAGGTCGCTCGGACGAGTCCTTTTATCCTCTGCGCCAAAGCAAGATTGTTTTCAAGAACCCACACATGGGTGATTGGAACAAAAATCCTGATGAGGAAGATCTCAATAAGATAGGATACTCTGCTCTCCCCTCCGTTGTCAAGTCTCCCCAGAACGCTCTCTCTCCAAATCCACTCAAACTCTGGAAAGGCAAAGGCTCGCTTGTTGCGGAGCGCCCAAATCCGGTCAACTCGTGGATTGAAGATGAGGCTCGTGAATATCTTGCCAGATTATGGGCTGAAGACTATGATGATGAAACAGAACGCTTCGAGAAATTCTTAGCCGCTAGAAAAGATCAAAACAAAGCGAACAAACTTGGAAAACGATGGATGATGGATACAGCCAAATGGGCTGAAGAGTTCGTTCTTCACTTCTACACCCTTGATGAACTCGTCAAATATCCATTCCTGTTTAATTTTGGAATAGAATATAGACGCCGAGGATTTGCCACCTTTTTGCTTCAACAGCGTCAGATAATTGCCGGGAATGTTAGCACTTTGCCACGATACAGACAGCCAATCGAAAGCTACATTCGCCAGCAGCTCGCCTTATTCAGCCAGGGCGGACGCTACGTTTTGCATCCTCGTGCAAACTTTGTTCAACGAATCTTCCCTGACCTCAACGAAGACGCTTCGTCAAGTAAACAACCAGTTCTTCAAAGCCAGAGTCAGATTCGTGTTGACACTTCAACAGAACACGCTGAGTTTGCTGAGTTCCACCGAGATATGAGAGCAGTGATAGAAAATGTCCAAGCATTGGATACAAGTTTCAATCACTATTCAGGGTTAAACAATTTCCGAGGATATACTCTCCACCCTGTGCTCTTCAGTGAACAGAATATTCAAGTGGCCAAGATGATCTCGCTGATTAGGCCAGTGGACCAAGAAGCAGCTCAAGCGTTCATGCCGTTAATTTGGACTTTTTCAACACATATACCTCAGGGATTGCTTTACCAGAAGGTGTGCAACTTGCACTAAGTACTGACGAGCGCGAAGACGCTATATTCTTTATCCCGCAATCTAGCCTGATCAGTCCCCGGCATGTGATGGAAGCCCTTGGCCCCCTCTGGGTTATTGGCATTCGAGAACCTTCCCCTCCCTCAATCCAAATTCTGGAAGAAGATTATGCTCCTACTGCGGAAGTCGCTCATCTTCCTGAGGCTTCCTTGCCAGATTCTTCTAGCGCCCAGTAGTCGAGCCCCCAGCGATTGCTGATTCTACCTTGGATCACGCCATTGAAGAAGTGCACGCTGAAATTGCTCAAGCGCCTGTAGAACCTCTTCTAAGAGATAAAACCAAAGGCAAGGCTGCAGTTTCAAGTTCTTACGGACTTCTCCCGTCCCCAGAACGTCCTTCTTCGGATTCAGATTCCGACAGTGACTTAGAGGCCCGAGATTTCAGAAAGGCTGTACGGAACTCGCTTCACCACATCGAAGGTTCCTGCTCCAAGCTTTCTGAAGCCGCTACCAGACAGACTCGCTTAATGTCTGATACGCGAAGCCGTGACATTGCCAAAGCTTCAAATTACAGCACCATTGCTATCATGGAAAGCATGTCCCCTCTTATCGCTGAGCTCTCCTCTGAATTCAATCGTCACCTTGCTCAGAGCGCTTCGGCTGATGCGGACCGACACGCTTCATCCGATGCCGTTGCTCAAAGTGTCGCTCAACAGATTGCTCTTCTAGTCGAAGAAGTTCGACTTTTGCGCCGCGATGTCGCTGATCTAAAATTGTCCCTTGATGAAGTCAAGAAGGGGGAAAGTAAAGAAAAGACCAAAGCGATTCCAAGACGGATAATAAACATTGGCGTTCGATGTTCGATGAACTGGTAAGCATTAAGAGAATGCTATCCAAGAAACGAAAACCAAGGTATTATCTCGGAAAATACGCTCTTCCCCAGTTGGACCCCGACTTCTTAGAGAATATGGGATTTCATGCTTATGCCGGACCGCTACAACGACCTGTGAATTGGAGACCGTCAAATGACCGTCAAAAAGATATATATTATGATCTGATTCGAGAACTTGGCATTCCACCAAGGGATTGGACGGAAAGGTTGTTAGAGCTAAATGAAAGCGCCAGACTCCGTAGGCATGACTATGATGAAATCCAGCATACAACTATGATCGACATTGATCGACTCTTAAAAGAACTAGCGTTAGAAGTTCTTCAAGGCGAAGAAAGAGCAAAGCGACAGAAGAAATAAATGTTTTTTTTTGCGTATTTTATTTCTTTCTTATTCTTTTCAGTATAAATCATGTATGCTTCATTTCAATACATATGAATGATTTATTGCTGAAACAACTTGTTGAAGCCAAACTAACTTTAACTAACATTACTAACCTTTCAAACGCTGACTTATTTTTTGGCCTTTCTTTTTTAACTCTTAAAATTATAAAAGAGTTACAAGTCTTGACATCATCAAAAAAGGGGAAATTGTTAGGAAATCTCATGTTAGATGTTTTGATGATGACAAGATAGGATTCAATGTGAGACCCCAAATAAAATGTAAGTTTATGCTTTCATAGATCATTGTATAAAGCGTTTAAAAGAGTTTGTAATTTTGTTTAGGCTTGTAATTTTCATCCTCATAGATTTTAGACTAAGTCTTAGCGACTGAATTAATAATAGAATTCTAGGTGAGTCTATTTGAGAAGAAGTTGAAGACCAGCGTCTGAAGTCAACCGAAGATGAAGATTCTGTCTTAGCGCCTGTCAAACGCTAAGAGACCGCAGTTCAGGATTCATGAATCAAGCGTTCAAATACTCAAGCGACTTAAAGAAGTTTCACCTGAAATAAATCCTCAAGTCATAAAGGACTTAAATGCAATCATTCAACGGGCATTTATTTCCAATGGGAAATAAATTTAAATTGCATTAAATGCCTGATAAAAGCATTAAATGTGATAAGCTACTGTGATTTTTGGACAAGTCTCCCTTTGACCAGACTGTCAGAACTTTCAAAGTTTTAGCTGCTCCCGTCCAATCGGTTCCAGCGAATTTTCAGGAATGTCAGATTTTAAGTACAAACACGCGCTACGTGAAAGGCACGCTCCTACATGTGTCCAACGGACAGATCCCAAGAAATTGCCTATAAATACCTTACTCCAGAAAATCAAAAAAGGAAGTCAACATCAAGAATATACGAGAAATTATTGCCAAAATCCTACGTACATTCTTTCTGAAAAAGCTTAGAGATTTCATAGCCAAAACTTTTCAAGCTTTCCATCTACATTCAAACAGTCACAAATATCTCAAACATCTTCCAAAGAAGAAATCCAAACTCCCAACTGAGATATTCCAAGTTGTTTGATCTTCTTTAAAACAAACAAAACCCTAGTGATAAACCTCAACATTTCATCTGAGTGAGAAAAGTTGTTGAAAACTTTCAGGCAGCATTCTGATGTGAGAGAAGCTTGAAGACGACGATCTTCTTTTGTGTGAAGTCTGTGTGATCAAGGCAAGCCCAAGATCATTTTCGATCCATTACTATTTGTGTAGAAGTTCTGTTGTGATCCTTTGATAATCTCATAGTAATCCTCCCAAGTGAAACACGAAGGCCGACGTACCGGGTAGCGTGGGATTAGACCATTTGATCCCGAGAAAATGAAATTAACAAAATATTAAAAACCAAACCCGCAAAAAATAATAAAGAAATACACTCAGGAAGAGTATCTATGCCGAAAGGAAAAGATGAAATTGTTTCTAAAAAGTGATCCAAGTGATGTTGTTTTGTCGAGCCAAGGAATTTAATAAGAATTCATTTCCTTAACATAATATTGTCCTGTTCAAGGTGATCATGAGATACGTCAATTTGTGTTCCAAAATGCATTGTCCTCAAGTTAGTACCACTATAAAATTTGAAGCCTGTCAAATAGAGGGATTGTTGAACACTCATTTATGATAAGACTATGTAAAAATTGTCTTAATTCTCAAATTAGAACTAAAAAATAGGCAAAAAAAAAAAAGAGATTGTATGATGGGATGATGAATTCAAATTATAGGGAGTTTATATACAGGGAAAGGAAAGTTTTAGGCAAAAAAAATACAATCTTTTTGGGATGTACAAATAGGCACAAAAGCTGCAACTTTTGCGCGAAAAGCTCCCTGCTCACATCTTTTCTAAATGCACACTTTGTCCCTAAACGTTTCAAATCTATATCAGAGAGGTTCGTGTCCAATGCTGACAAATGCACCACATCTGTACGATTTCAGTCATTGATCGTATGTTTGTGATGATTTAATCAACGGATCATTGATCTAAAATCCAACAGTCCAAAAAAAATTAAAATACTAATTTTATAAAATTAAATTTAACTAATTAAAATATTAAATTAAATTTTCTCCAAATAAACTCTCGTTGGACCAACTCCACAACCAACATCCAAGCCCAGGCCCAGGCCTCGGGCCAGTCTATTAGATCGTGAGTGTGTTAAGGATTAAGCATTACCAGGACATAGGTCCTTCATCTACCAAAAAACTTGGGTGGCCCAAGGGCAAACCCATAAACCCAAGACATCGGATTTATAAATTCAACTCTAGACCAATTTTCTCTTAGTGGATACCATTTAATGGGTTCCTACACCACATCTATCTCTGATTTATATTTAAAATGCGATATTTTAACATTACTTTATCATTCATCTGGTATTGAATTTGAGTAAATTCAAAGTGTTAAACTTATCTCCTTGGAACGTAGATTTATTTTAATCAAGTTAATAAAATTTCTTATCCAAGATATGAAGGACACTTAAATCCGTGATTAAAGTTGTATATAAACACAACTTTACCTAACAGAAAATAAACTAGCTAAACAATGGGCGACGAGATTACTTGACCTACTAATATGGAGAAACTAACAACAAGACCTAATAATATCTAATTTCATGATAATTAGACTGAGTGATGAAAAAATCATTATAACTGAACCTCAACTTTTCAATAACCTGAAAATCATCGAATCCTGTCCCGAATGGACCACCATCTCAATTGCTTCCCACACATCCAAAGCTTCGGTATGCTATGCTCCATATACCTAATTGCCTTAAAAAACTTGGTACTCCTCTCGATGCACTGATTTTTTGAGTCCCGAACAACATAGTACCAACCTTAGTACTAGTCGACTCCTTACATAAAGTTGCATCAAAGTTAATCTTAATCGGACCCACATGAGGAGCAACCCATCAATCCGAACTCAAAACTCCCGTATCATGGATGAGAGTTGGTAGAAATGCTTGTAAGTAAGTGATGAGGAAACAATTTTAAGTGGAGGAAGAGTTTGTTATGAGCAAACCAGATGGACCAACATATCATCAAGAATAAGGAAAATTGTAACTTTATTAACTTGCTATGAGCATTATTCGATTAAAAGCTCAAATGTCCTGAGACTACATACCTCATACTCCTTGTGCCTGCAAAGTTTTTGCTGCTATAACAATTAAGTAGCAGGTGCACATGATAAATAGGATAAAGACAAGATATGCTCAGAAACGTGAACTAAAAAAGAAAACAGTTACCAAAAAATGAATGATTATGGGTAGCAGTTTCAAGACTATTTTATGGAAAATATGCAGTCTCCTTTTACCAAAAAAACTTTCCTCTCAAAGATGGTTGTGAGATCATATACATCGGTCAAGAAAAGAGAAAATATTAATTGCTATAAAAGTTTAGGTGTAGACTTAGAAAAATTGGTGATACCAAGTTTTGTATGTGAATCTGAAAAACAATCAATATTTAGGGGTTTTGTAAAGATGTCAACTAATTGCAAATGAGTGTTAACAAAACTAATTGTAACATTCCCTTTTTGAACATGGTCACGAATAAAACGATGCTTGATTTGAATATGCTTAGTGCAAGAGTGGTGTGTTAAATTTTTGTGAGGCTAATGGCACACGTGTTATTATATAAAATGGGAATATGATCAAAATCCAGATTATAATCATACAAAGTTTGTTTGTCATGCCCAGGACTCACAAGCCTGTTGGATCAAATGTGTGGCTCTAAACCCACTGAGTGTAATTTGAGGTTGGGCATCTAAACTACGACCCAAAATGTATATTCATTGTTACACTTGAGCTTATGCTTCTTTTTATAAACCATTTTCTTTTTCTTTACTTTTCCCATGTGGGAGCATTACAATAACTTTTCCTTCGAGTAGCAACGTCCGCGTTGCTGCGTGACAATGTCTAGGAACCATCGTCAGGCATTGGGACTCTAGAGATGGCTCCCACGCGTGTAGCACATAGACTCTAGTGATGGCTCTCACGCGTGTAGCACTTTGTGCCACCTCCTGCGGCGTGTAGCACTTAGCTCCCGATATTTTAGCTGGCGAGTGGCTCTGGTACCATTTTTCATACCTCAAGCTCACGAGCCCGCTTGACTTGATGCGTGTCCGAACCCATTGAGCGTAACCTGGGGTTGAAAATTTAAAACATGGCCCAAAATGGATATCAATTGTTTTACTTGAGTCCCAGGCTTCTATTTATATACCATTTCATTTTTCTTCATTTTTCCAATGTTAGAGAATTATAGTTTCATCCATAGCAATTGAGCACAGTAGTTACTGAGTGCCATATACTCGGCCTCAGTGGTAGAAAAAACCACCGCATTTTGTTTCTTATTGTACCGGGTTACTCAGCTTTAGCCTAGAATTTGTCAAGTACCGCTGGTACTTTTACGATCCATCTTACAACCAGTATAATCGGCGTTGGAATGGCCGACAAGATCAAAGCTTCTAGGTGCAGAGTACCAGAGATGAAAACTAGTTGTACCTTTAAAGTACTTAAGAATGCGTTTGATAACAATTAAATGAGTCTATTAAGATGCAGACTAAAGCCGCACATATAGATAAGCAGCAAATATGATATCAGGATGACTTGCGGTTAAATAGAGTAAACTACTAATCCTATCTCGAAACTGTTTTTCATCAACAGACTTACTAGACTTATCCTTATCAGTTTGGTGGATGTGAACAGGGATTTAGAGAGGGCACTGCACTCTTATTGAAAGTGTTATATGCCCAGCGAGCCATCTGTTGGCTTGAACATTAACACTATGTCAATCTTATCATTTAGATTATATCAAACCTATACGGAATGCTTCTTTATTGTCAACTACATAGGGAGTATAGATAAAGATCCCATGGATTATATATGGATAGGGGAGCGGTCGGGATACCTATGGAATGCTCTCAAAGATTGTAACCCTAAAACACGTTCCAAGTCATAGAGGCTGTGAGATGTGGGATATCACTGGCCTCGCCAAGACTTGTTCATGCATGTAACTCTTCCAAGAGGTTAACGTAATCCATTGTCGATGGCTTGTATGACAATACATGTTTGAAGATTCATACTTTGGATATGGAATTGAACGGCCCCGCAAGGATTCCTCGTTGGTGTTGTCGAACTTGGAGTCGTTCGATTTCGTAGTGTGAGATAATCCTTGGACCTGAGATGTCATTGGAAAGGGTACTACACACTATGCTTTCATATGTACGTGCACTCCAGGAGAGTCATACGGCGTGTATGTTGGGTATAGTCTGGTATTACAGCAGAACAAGTGACAGTTAGAAGGGATTCATCTAAGGTCATGAGTGCCCGGTATTTCCTATGATGTTGAGTGAAACTGAATGATCGAAAAGTCTTTGGTCAGAGCATAGTCTTATAAGAGGGATTGGTGATCCCTGACAGGCCTTAATAAGCTTGGATTTTGCCAAGCCAAAATTACACCTTTATTCCATGCTTAGATGATCGGGTCATTAGTGGAACCAACATAGTCATAGTTTCCGAAGTGTTAGGAAATTTCATGTTAGATGTTTTGATGATGACAAGATAGGATTTTATGTTAGACCCCAAATATAATGTAAGTTTCTATTTTGATAGATCTTTGTATAAGCGTTTGAAAGTATGTAATCTTTTTAGGCTTGTAATTTTTATCTTTATAGATTTTAGACTATGTATTAGATACCGAATCGCTAATAGAATTCTAGGTGAATCTATTAGAGAAGAAGTTGAAGATCAGCGTCTGAAGTCAACTGAAGATGAAGATTTGTTCTTAGCGCCTGTCAAACGCTAAAGGATTATTTTAGGATTTATGAATCAAGCGCTCAAATCACTCTAGCGATCCGATGTCAGATTCACCTGAATTAAATCCTCAAGTCATGAAGGACTTAAATGCAATCATTCAACGGACATTTATTTCCAACGGGAAATAAATTCAAATGCATTAAATGCCTGATAAGAGCATTAAATGTGATAAGCCACTGTGACTTGTGGACAAGCCACCTTTTTGACTAGACTGTCAGAACTTCAAAGTTTATAGCTACTCCCATCCAATCGGTGCCAGCAGATTTTCAGGAATGTTAGGTTTTAGGTAAAATCACGCGCTGCGTGAAAGGCATGCTCTCACATGTGTCCAACGGACAGATCCCAAGAATTGCCTATAAATACCTTACCTTCAGCAAACCCTAAAAATATGATACATAATATTACAAGAGAAATTTACGTACTTGCACAAGAAAAAGTTTAGAAACTCCATAGCTAAAATTTCTTCAAGCTTTTTATCTACATTCCAGACAGTCACAAAATATCTCAAACCTCTTCCAAAGAAGAAACCTAAATTTCTATTGAGATATTTCAAGTTGTTTGATCTTCCAAAAAAACAAACAAAACCTTGTGATAAACCTTCAACCTTTCATCTGAGTGAGAAAGAAGTTGAATACCCCTTACAGGCAGTATTTTTGAGTGAGAGAAGCTTGTAGAAGACGATCTTCATTGGTGCTGAAATCTGTGTGATCAAGGAGCCCGAGATCTTTTTCATCCTTTACTATCTTGTAGAAGATTCTGTGTGATTCTTCGAAAATCATCCTAGTAAATTCCTCCAAGTGAAATAGGAGAAGAAGGACGTAGCTGGGATTACATCATCCAGTAAACCTTACAACCTCTTGTTCCTTTACTTTAATTATTGTCTTGATTTACATTATTTAATATTCTTTGAAAAAGACAAGCTAATTGCAAAGCGATTAATTAACCAATTGAATACTAAAAATCATTTCCGCTGTGCTAACCCTGATTAAGCGATCTAGACATTACCCTACTTTGGTAAATTGCTAAAATCACTAAGTCTAAGTTATCTCGACTGAAGCGCCTGACCCAAGCGCTCAGCCTCAAAGCGTTCAAATCTTTAAAAGTGATACGAAATTTTTGAAGTCGAAAAAGACTTCAGGGTCTATTCAACCCCCCTCCCTTCTAGACCCTTTCGTATGCTACTTGGGACCACCAAGTGGTATTAGAGCGGTTGAATTAGAAACCTAAGCGTTTTCGAGCGTAACTGCTTGTTCAGATCCATCTTTTAAAAAAAAAAAAAACTTAGTCGCTTTAAATTTTCTCTTAAAAACATCTCATTATGGCTTTTAACAAAATGCTTAAGTTGGTAGAATCAAACTATGATTCGTGGAAACTTAGAGCATTCGCTTATTTATGCTCTTGCGATAATGAAATGTGTGATGTGATCACAGATGGCCCCATTCAGTTTATAAAAGTTGTAACTCGAGCCCCTGAAGCAACCGAGGCCACTTCAGATGGTTATGTCGAGAAACCTAAGTTAGAATGGACACCTGATGATCGAAAAAGGGCAAATCTAGATAATGTTGGACGAAGTGCACTTTACTCAGCGTTAGGAGACAATGATGCATTGTTCAACAAGATCAAGCAATGTAAGACTTCCAAAGAAATATAGGATAAGTTGGCTATAGTGTGTGAAGGATCGGCACAAATGAAGGAGAATAAGCTCTCCATAGCCATGCAAAGATTTGAGCATTTCAAGATCCAGCCCAATGAGACGCTAGAACAATTGGACGCAAGATTTACTTTGCTCATTACAGAGTTAGCGTCACTAGATAAGGAATTGACCAACAAGGAAATGGTTAATAAGATTTTCAGAAGTCTTCCAAGTAAATACTTGATTAAGACTGTTGCTATGAGAGAATCACAGAACTTGAAGACTCTTACTCCAAAACATGTGTTTTCAGAGTTAAAGGCATTTGAATTCGAATTGGGTGAAGTCAGCGACACATCGACTTCAGCGACTGAATCAGGAGCTTTAATCGCTACTACCCAAAGTAAGGGTAAAGCGGTTAGTGAAGTGAAATCAACGGAATCAAATGAAGAAAAGGAAATGGCCTTATTAGTCAAGAAATTTCTAAGATATGAAAAGAGAAATCCTATTGGACAAACTTCATTTCAAACTCCTTCCCCTACTCCAGCGCCTCATTATCAAGCACCAGTGTACTCTGTACCTCAACCAGTAGCGCCAGTTCCTTACCAAGCGCCTACGACTCCTACTCTAAATCTCTCAGCGCCAGTCAGATCAAAGCGATTATCCACTGAACAGAAAATGAAAACTAATTTGTGTTATAATTGCAGGAAACCAGGGCACTACCAGGTAAATTGCCCTTATCCAAATGTGTCTAAGCCCACAAGGCAAGACTATACGGATAGAAACCAATTCAGGAGCAACCTTCGCCAACAAGGTTTGCTAGCGGAATCTGAACCATTCCCCGCACCTGAAGAGGATTTGGAATCATCACATAAAAGCAGTGATGATGAGCCTACAAGCGACTCAGCGTTGATCTGTCTCATGGAAAGCGAAGATGAAGCGTCTGACGAATCGCTACCAGAGGTAACCAATGAATTATCTCATCCTCTTTCTTATGATGAATTACTTGACAAAGTTAATGAATATTATAAAGATTGTCAAGAGGCCGCCAAAATATATCAAAACGATCTCGCTATTATCTCATCACTCACAAGAGATAAAGTAATGCTCAAAGCAGATTTGAAAGTTCAGCAACAATGCATTGAGAAGAACCAATCACTTGAGAGTGAGATTATTCAATTAAAAAGCGATCTTGAAATAATAGTCAAGAGAGAAGATGATCTGATCGCTAGACTTGCCAAATCAGAGCAGCTCGTCTCATCATTATCAAAAGCTTCTAGAAAGTTGGATAATGTGACTGAGGTAAGTAGATTATTTGGTGAAAAGACCGGTTTCGGATGCAATAAATTCGATAAACAACCTAATAAATCTAATGTTACGGCGAACAACAAAGGAAATGGTGTCTTCTTTGTTGAGAAAGGTTTACAAAGTCAAACACTGAATGAACCAAGCAACAATGGTACGAGGCTAAATGAGAAAGCCAAAGCTGCCTCAAGCAAGGGTAAGGCTAAAGCAAATGATTCACAAAGAAAGGTTCATCCAAACGCTCAAAATGCTAAGGATAAACCTAACCACTGTGAATCAAGCGCTAAGCGTCCAGCACCAAAAGTGCAACCCAAACAAGCGCCAAGTAAATACCAGCGTCAATATCCAAGACAGTCAAGATCATATTATCGATACTATAACGATTATGATTATGACTATGATTATGACTGCTATTATAATCGAGGATATTATTACACCAAAAAAGCACACACAACACGATGTGAAACCCAAGAAGGCCAGTATTCCTACAATGAAGACTAGGAAAATATGGGTTTCTAAAGTTCTAGTTCAAACCAAAGTTACTAACAAAGAAGGACCCAAGGCAACATGGGTACCTAAGAAAAATTAGAATTATCCTTTAAATGCAGGTACCTATAGCCAACACCGATACTTCAGTTTGGTAATTGATAGTGGATCGTCAAGACACATGACGGGTTCCAAAGATCTTCTAGTCAACTATCTAGCTACCAACGGTCCTCAAGTTATATTCGGTGATAACTCCAAAGGTAAAACCAAATGTATAGGTATCATGCAAAGGGGGAACATCATGATTAGTGATGTATATTATGTTGAGGGTCTTAAGCATAATTTGTTAAGCATTAGTCAATTTTGTGATAAAGGCTTTGAAGTAAATTCTCAAGCGACTTCTGCTATGTTAACGACGCTAAGACCAAGTCTACTAAATTAAGAGGTAAAAGAATAAATAATGTATATTTAGTAGATTGGGATTCTACAATTGATAACAACCTCACATGCTTTGTTGCTAAAAGTCAAAATGAATTGGGTTGGTTATGACATAGAAAAATAAATCACCTCAATTTTAAAGCAATCTCTCAATTAATATCGCTAAATCTAGTAGAGGGATTACCTAAGGGTTCCTTTCAGAAAAATCGCTTATGTGATGCATGCCAAATGGGTAAACAAGTTAAATCATCTTTTAAAAAGAAACCATGCCTATCTACTTCTAGAGTTCTTGGAACTATTGCATCTAGATTTGTTTGGTCCCATTCAAATCATGAGTGTTAGTGGTAAAAAGTACTCGCTAGTAATAGTTGATGATTTCTCTCGCTATACTTGGGTAGAATTCCTAGCAACCAAAGATGAAACTAGTGTCAAGCTCACATCGCTGATTCGTCAATTACAAACTTATAAAGATTTAAAGGTGACAAGAATTAGAAGCGATAGAGGAACTGAATTTACTAACCAATTTGTTGAGAAGTTTTGCATAAAATTTGGAATACTTCATGATTATTCTGCTCCTAGAACACCTCAACAGAATGGAGTTGCCGAGCGACGGAACCGAACGCTTAAAGAAGCCGCTAAGACGATGTTAGCAGAGTCCAAGATGCCTCAAAGGTTTTGGGCCGAAGCCATAAATACCGCTTGCTACACTCAGAACCGGTGTATGATCAACAAGCAACATGAGAAGACTCCATATGAGTTGTGGAAGGGACGTAAGCCTAACGTTTCATATTTTCATGTATTTGGTTCAAAATGTTTTATTCATAACAATGGATCCCACATCCTAAAGACTTTTGATCCTAAAGCGGATGAGGGAATCTTTCTAGGCTATGCCAAGAATGGAAAGAGTTTTCACATCCTAAATAAGGTCAAATCGAAGGTTGAAGAATCCATTCATATTGTGTACGATGATGTTAACCAAGAACCGAGTAAGGTTAATCCCGATGATGTAGAAATTAAAGATCTCACCTAACAAGCGTCACAAATCAATCTTGGTGATGATAGTGATGACGAAAATGATGAGATTCGTGCACCTATTCCTAAGGATACTCGTGAGGTTAACAATGGTGATAATGTCAGAATTTCTGATGATCATGAAGAAAATGATCATCAAGAGCAGATTGGAATTGTGAATGATGCAGCAACTGCGCAAGAGAGTCAAGCGTTTGATAACCAAGAGTCTCTCAACCCATTCCAACCAGACCGCAAATGGCTTAGAGACCATCCACCAGAGCTAGTAATCGGAGATATGGAAGCACCTGTTAGAACTAGGTCAGCTACAATTAATGAGGCCATGTTCGCAAGTTTTCTATCTCAAATGGAACCAAAGAAAGTGGATGAAGCGCTCAGTGATTCAAGTTGGGTAGAAGCAATGCAAGAAGAGCTGAACCAATTTGAGAGAAACAAGGTTTGGACGCTAGTACCAAGACCAACTCAGCAAGGAGTTATTGGGACTAGATGGATTTTTAGGAACAAAATGGACGAAGATGGCGTTGTTACAAGAAACAAAGCTAGATTAGTCGCTCAGGGTTATTGTCAAGAAGAGGGTATTGATTTTGATGAGACATATGCCCCAGTAGCCCGTCTTGAAGCGATTAGGATGTTCCTAGCGTTTGCCTCATTTAACAAGTTCACAGTATACCAAATGGACGTGAAGAGTGCTTTCCTGAATGGTAAACTCCAAGAAGAAGTCTATGTGGAGAAACCTCCAGGATTCATCAACAACCATGGCAAAAGTATGGTCTACAAATTGGATAAGGCTCTCTATGGCCTTAAACAAGCACCAAGAGCATGGTATGACACTCTCTCTATCTTCCTTATAGGTAAAGTCTTTTCAAAAGACAACGTTGATACAACGTTATTTAAAATTATCCATAATGAAGATATTCTCTTAGTCCAAATTTATGTTGATGATATTATATTTGGTTCTACTAATAAGCGATTGTGTGAGAAATTTTCGAAAATGATGCAAGAACAGTCTGAAATGAGCATGATGGGTGAATTAACTTTCTTCTTAGGATTACATGTTAAACAACTCCCTAATGGAATATTTTTAAACCAAGCTAAGTATACAAGAGATATGAGTAAGAAATTTGGTATGGAAAATGCATCATCTTCAAAAACTCCAATGAACCAAACGCTTAAGTTAGATAAGGATGAAAGTGGGAAGAAAATTGATATCACTAACTATAGAGGTATCATTGGATCACTTCTTTATCTTACCGCTAGTAGACCGGATATTATGTTTTCAGTATGCATGTGTGCACACTTTCAATCTGATCCTAGAGAATCACACTTAAATGCTACTAAGAGAATCCTTAAATACCTAAAAAGCCACACAAAATGTGGGCTTATGGTATCCACGGGACTCTCTTTTTGAACTAATTGGTTATTCAGATGCAGACTTTGCAGGCTGCAAAATAGATAGAAAAAGTACTAGTGGTACATGTCAATTTCTAGGTGATAGACTAGTTTCGTGGCATAGTAAGAAACAACAATCCATAGCGACTTCTACTGCTGAGGCAGAATATGTAGCCGCTGGGAGCTGTTGTGCACAAATCCTTTGGATGAGGCAACAACTTAGAGACTATAGAATAATCCTAGGTCCTACCCCAATCCATTGTGATAACCAAAGCGCTTTAGCTATGACCCAAAATCCTGTCCTTCATTCTAGAACCAAACACATTGACATTAGATACCATTTCTTGCGTGACCATGTTCAAAAGAAGATATCTCCATGCACTTCATTGGAATTGACAAACAATTAGTAGATATCTTCACCAAAGCGCTCAACGAACAACGCTTTCTCACTTTGAGAAGTGAATTAGGTATGATTGATTTAAACGCTTAAATCATAAGAGCATCATATCTTTATAGGCATGAAATTTAGGGGGAATCCACCTTATGTTTATATCTAAAGCGTTTACCAAAAATCTGAAACAAGTCATCAATTTTAGGGGGAACTTTAAAATTGTACTTGTCTCAATATATAAAGCGACTGTGACCAAAAATGACTTTCTAAATTATAAGCATTGATCACTAGCGCTTATTTTTTATGCATGACAAAGTCAATCTCTAATAAATGAAAATGTCCTTTATTAGTTCAAGCGATTGATTTTATTTTCAAACTTGAAGAAATTAAATTTCTGTTCCTAAAAGTCTTCAGCGTTAAAAGGATCCACACTTTAACGCATAGTAAATTTCTCTAAAAATCATGCATAGTTTTCATCGCTAAAAGTAATGTGTGGATAAGTCCAAAAGATTAGATTTGATAACTACCCACACGTGCCTATCAAATCAAACTGACGGTTATGATTCCTATCTAAACCTAGGTGGTTCAGTGACTGCATAAGTTTGAGTACGTGTCAGTGTACTATCAGGCGCGTGTATTTCACGCTGAAAATTTCAAAAATTTTCAAACGTCTTTCAATTAAATGGGTAACTGTGGATCCCAAAAACTCTCTATTTTGTAACAGTTAACCTATTTTACCGCACTTTTTGACATCCGTACTTGTGTATAATCGGCTCAGATTCACACTTTTCAATTTTTCAAAATTCAATGATGTCACACGTGGCAGTCATCTAAGCAACTGAGGAGTTATTCTTGCCTCTATATATATTCTTCAAGGCTTTTACAGTCAGATTTTATCACTTCCAAACTCTCTCTCTGCTGTAAAATCTTCATCTCTTTCCAGGCAAAAATTTCTCTCATTCCTTCAAAAGCTTCAAACTTTCAGCAATGGCACCCAAAGCTTCAAAATCTTCCAAATCATCCAAGTCTGCTACCAGAAAAACTTCCCGCGCTGAAAAACCAGTCACGGTCAACGCCAGATTTCTTGTTAACTGGGACTACCTGTTTGATAACCAGAACTTCCCTCTACGAACGGTTCTTCCACTCGTTCAAGAATCTGGTTTGAGAGATATGATTACCACTATTTTTAACTACTTTGAAGAAGAATCTCTCTATTTCTTCAATAATGCTAAAAAAATTTACGACGGAAACTCCATTTCCTGCGTCTTCCCTTTTGCTCGTGAGACCTTTATTCTCACTCCTTCACTGATATCTTCCCTATTGACCTTACCCAATGATGGTGGTGAAGTAGAACATGTTACTCTCGGTGATGCGACTAAAGTCTGGGAGTTGATCAAGAAAGAAGAAGTCAAAGCTGCTTATGAGCCAAACTTCAAGAAAAACGACATGAAGGGCGAATATGTTATTCTCGCGGATATTTGCGCCAAGATGATCGAATGCAGAAAAGGAACATTCGATAAAGTTACAAATATTCAGTACAAGATGATGGTAGCCATTCTGACCAAATTAAAGATTAATTGGTCTCTCTATGTTTTTAATCGCTTCAAGGCAGCGATGGCCAAGTCAGTTAATCCCAAGCCTTATGGGATTGTGTTAAGTAGAATTCTAAGCGCTTGCGGTTTTACAAATTCCGCTGGAAAGAAGATCCCAGTGCTCAAGTTCTATGGCAAGAAGATAATTAGCGAGCTGCTTAAACTAAAAAGGCATAGTGGTGCAGCGGTTCCCAAAGAGGAGCGTGAGCGACTTCAAGCCGAAGGAGTTGTTCGCAGCGATGATGAAGACCAAGCGTCTTCCTCTTCATCATCGTCCTCGTCTGCAAAAGCAGTGGTGGTTAAGCGACCAAAAAGAAAAATCGTTCTCAAAGTCGCTGAACCAGCCAAGTCAGCCAAAAAGCAAAAGCCCGAGCCCGCAAAGAAGAAGCAGAAGCCAGAGCCCAAGAAGAAACAAACATCTCCTTCTCCTTCTCCTAAATCTCCATCTCCTCCTCCAGCGTTTATCTTCTCAGTTCCTGAAGAAGAGGAAGCAGTAGTAGAAGAAGTACCGCTTGCCCGAAGGCGTACTCCTCTCTCCACTCCAGCTGCATCGACGAGCGCTCAACCAGAGCCAGCGCTTGAAGAGCCAGCGAGTGTTCCTCCTCCTACTGACGCTGTTCCCGAAACCAGCTCAGATCCTAAAGCCTATGATCAATCTGAAAGGCTTTCTCGTGTTCAGGGTAAGCACTTGTGCTAAGCAACGTCATTTATCCGTTCCTCGTTAGCTTTCTTTCCCTAACGCTAGGATAAAATCTTCTTTCAGCCGAGTGTGAAGAAAATATTCAGACTGTTCTTAACACTCTTGAGGATTTGCATATTCCCATTCGTGCTGATCCTATAACTTCTTTTCTCGATTTAGAATCAGAAGAAGAAGTCCCGGAGCCTGAGGAACCTGTCCCTAATATAGAAACATATCAAGCGACTACGTCAGTCGATGATATTCCTCAGGGTAAGCGTTTCAGTCTTTTCTTTGTAATTTCTACTTAATAGAAATTTTGCTTGCTTTTCTCAAACATTTATATGTATCAGCTCAAGATGAACCTCGAGATGCACCTCAAGATGCACCAGACGCTGATGCACCTCCACCTTCAGAGGTTCCCATTGAAGTAGATGTTGATATGGCAACTATTGTGGATATCGCTAAGGAAGTAGCTTAAGATCTTCCTGACGCTGAAACTACACAAGTCAATGAAGCGACTGAGCATCCTGAGAGGTCGATAGAAGTGGCCCCCATCCCAACAGAAGCAATTGCTCTTGTTCCTACTCCAACAGGACCTCCTCCTCGTGTCATCGATTTCTTTCCTCGCGGATATATTCCTGATATTAAGTTTTATTATGCCGCTAGAGAACGAGACACCCAGACGCTCGCAGAGCTCGAAATCTCTTTTCAAAACACTCTCCATCGGCCTGATCTTTCCAACTCTCAAAAGTTTGAATTCTTTGAGCAGTTTTCCGATTTAGAACTCTACAAACTGGAGCGACTTCAATCTCGCTTAGAGTACATCTGAAGACCAGCGTTCAACAGAACAGAATTCGACGAAAAGCAATTTAATTTCACTGGTCGCTCAGACGAGTCTTTCTATCCTCTTCGAGCCAGCAAGATTGTCCTCAAGAATCCCCACATGGGCGATTGGAACAAAAATCCTGATGAGGAAGATCTAAACAAAATAGGATATTCGGCTCTCCCCAAAGTCGTCACCTCTCCTCAGAATGCCCTCTCTCCTAATCCACTCAAGCTTTGGAAAGGAAAAGGACCAGTAGTTGCTGAGCGTCCAAATCTAGTGAATTCGTGGATAGAAGATGAAGCCCGAGAATACCTTGCAATATTATGGGCTGAGGATTACGATGAAGAAACTGAACGCTTTGAGAAATACATTGCCGCTCGAAAAGAACAAAAGAAAGCTGACAAGCTTGGAAAAAGATGGATGATGGATACAGCCAGATGGGCTGAAGAGTTCGTTCTACATTTCTATACTCTTGAAGAACTCGTCAGATATCCATTCCTCTTTGAATTTTAATTGAATACAGACGCCGAAGACTTGCGACCTTTTTGCTTCAACAACATCAGCATATTGCCGGAAATGTTAGCGCTCTACCGGGTTACAGGCAACCCATTGAGACATACATTCGTCAACAGCTAGCCTTATTCAGCCAAGGTGGACGCTACATCTTGCATCCTCGTCAAGCGTTTGTTCGGCTTATCTTTCCCGATTTGAACGAAAAAGCTTCCTCCAGCAAACTGCCGCTTCTTCCCGGACAAAGTCAAATTTGTGTTGATGTTTCAACTGAGCATGCTAAGTTTGCTGACCTCCACAGAGATAGAAGAGCAGTGATAGAAAATGTACAAGCGTTGGACATCACTTTCAATCACTATTCAGGGCTGAACGACTTTCGAGGATACAATCTTCACCCTGTGCTCTTTTGTTAACAGAATATTCAAGTGGCTAAGATGATATCGCTGATCAGGCCAGTAGACCAAGAAGCCGCTCAAGCGCTAATGCCCTCTATTTTGGACTTTTTCCTATCTTATACTTCAGGAATTCATTTGTCGGAAGGTGTGCAACTTGATCTAAGCACTGAAGAGCGAGAAGACGCTATCTTCTTTATTCCGCAAAGCAGCTTGATAAGTCCAAGTCATGTGATGGAAGCGTTCGGCCCACTCTGGGTCATTGCTATTGAAGATTCTTCTCCTTCCGTCCAAATAGTTAAAACAGTCGAATCTCCTACTGTGGATGACGCTCAAATTCTCAAAGCTTCTTTGCCAGACCCTTCTAGCGCCCCAGTAGTTGAGCTCCTGTCAGCAATTGCAGATCCTTCCATGGATCAAGTGATTGAAGAAGTGCACGCTGAAATTGCTCAAAAGCCTGAACAACCATTTATCAGAGATAAATCCAAAGGCAAGGCTGCAGTTTCTAACTCTTACGGACTCATTCCGTCTCCTGAGCGTCCTTCTTCCGATTCGGATTCTGAGAGTGATTCAGACGCTAGAGCTTTCAGACAAGCAGTACGGAACTCGCTCACCAACACTGAAGGTTCCTGCTCCAAGATGTTTGAGGCTGCTGATAGACAAATCCGAATAATGTCTGATACGCGAAGTCGTGATATTGCAAACGCTACCAATAAAAGCACTATCACAATCATGAACATCATATCACCACTTGTCGCTGAACTCTCATCCGAATTCAACCGTCACATAGCTCAGAGCGCTTCGGCTAATGCTGAAAGACATACTTCGACTGATGCCGCTGCTCAGAGCATCGCTCACCAAGTTGCTCTCTTAGTTGACGAAGTTTGACTTTTGTGAAGAGAAGTCGCTGGGTTGAAAACCTCTCTTGATGATGCCAAGAAAAGGGAAAAGGAAAAAGAAAAGCATCACGCGTTCAAAGCAATATCAAAGACAGATAATAAAAATTGGCGATCAATGTTTGACGAAATAGTGAGCATAAAGAAGATGCTAACTAAAAAGAGAAAGCAAAGATATTATCTAGGAAAATACTTGCTTCCGGACCTGGACGTCGAATTTTTGGAAAGTATGGGATTTCATCCTTATGCCGGACCGCTTAGACAACCAATCAACTGGAAACCATCCAACGATAGAAGACAAGACATCTATCACGACTTAATTTGTGAAGTTGGTATTCCTCCAAGGGAATGGGTGGAAAGGTTGTTGGAATTAAATGAAAGTGCTAAAAAACGAAGGCATGACTATGATGAACTCCAACATACCACCATGATAGATATTGATCGACTCCTTTTGGACTTAGCAAATGAGATCTATCAAGGTTAAGAAAGAGCAAAGCGACAGAAAAAGTGAATGAATTTTTTTTATATATTTATATTTCTATTGTCGCTTTCATTATATTACCTTCAGTATAAATCATGTATGCTTATTCTTTCAATATATGAATGATTTATCGCTGAAACAACTTGTTGAAGCTAATCTAACTATTAGCTAACTTTACTAACTTTTAAACGCTAACTTATATTTATTTGGGCTTTTCTTTTAAGTAACTCTTAAATTATAAAAGAGTTATAAGAGTTAAAAGTCTTGACATCATCAAAAAGGGGGAAATTGTTAGGAAATTTCATGTTAGATGTTTTGATGATGACAAGATAGGATTTTATGTTAGACCCCAAATACAATGCAAGTTTTTGTTTTGATAGATCTTTGTATAAGCGTTTGAAAGTATGTAATCTTTTTAAGCTTGTAATTTTTATCTTTATAGATTTTAGACTAAGTATTTTATCTTTGTCAGGTTTTAGGTAAAATCACACGCTGCGTGAAAGGCACGCTCTCACATGTGTCCAACGGACAGATCCCAAGAATTGCCTATAAATACCTTACCTTCAGCAAACCCTAAAAATATGGTACATAATATTACAAGAGAAATTTACGTACCTGCACAAGAAAAAGCTTAGAAACTCCATAGCTAAAATTCCTTCAAGCTTTTTATCTACATTCCAGACAGTCACAAAATATCTCAAACCTCTTCCAAAGAAGAAACCTAAATTTCTATTGAGATATTTCAAATTGTTTGATCTTCCAAAAAAACAAACAAAACCTTGTGATAAACCTTCAACCTTTCATCTGAGTAAGAAAGAAGTTGAAAACCCCTTACAGACAGTATTTCTGAGTGAGAGAAGCATGTAGAAGACGATCTTCATTGGTGCTGAAATCTGTGTGATCAAGGAACCCGAGATCTTTTTCATCCTTTACTATCTTGTAGAAGATTCTGTGTGATTCTTCGAAAATCATCCTAGTAAATTCCTCCAAGTGAAAAAGGAGAAGAAGGATGTAGCTGGGATTACATCACCCAGTGAACCTTACAACCTCTTGTGTCCTTTACTTTAATTATTGTCTTGATTTACATTATTTTATATTCTTTGAAAAAGACAAGCTAATTGCAAAGCGATTAATTAACCAATTGAACGCTAAAAATCATTTCCGCTGTGCTAACCCTAATTAAGCGATCTAGGCATTACCCTACTTTGGTAAATTGCTAAAATCACTAAGTCTAAGTTATCTCTACTGAAGCGCCTGACCCAAGCGCTCAGCCTCTAAGCGTTCAAATCTTTAAAAGTGATACGAAATTTTTGAAGTTGAAAAAGACTTCAGGGTCTATTCAACCCCCCCCCCCCTTCTAGACCCTTTCGTATGCCACTTGGGACCACCACGAAGCTATTAGGATTTTGACCGTCGCCAAACCCTAGGTCTTAGACGGGAAAAAGATGGATGAATTCGACTCACACAAATATCAAAATCTGGATAAGTTTGCATTTTCATCGTTAATATCTAGGAAGTCGTGGCGACGTTGCTAGACATCGAACCTCGACCGATAGGTGCCTTGGGTTAATTGGTGAAATTAATCCAAGGCTTAGTTAATTATTATGAATAATTAATCTAGCCTATGGAAGGACTTATTGCTAGCTTTTTAACGAGCCTAAGGGGTCACACACAATACTCAGTGTAGTACCTATTGGCTAGTTAATTCTGTTGGTCCGAAGTGGCATACGAAAGGGTCTAGAAAGGGGGGGGGTTGAATAGAAGTCTTTTTCGACTTGAAAAGATTTCGTATTAAAATGATTTTTGGACGCTTGAAAAAGTAGACGCTTGAAGTATCTAATGCTTGACTTAAGCGTTTACTTAAAATATAGGCGCTTTGGTGATGCGTCTAACGAAGACTGTTTTTATAAAGTTAACTTAGATTTCAAGAATTGAATACTATAACCGAGTAGGTTTGAGCGTTCACTTATTTGATCAGTGTTAGCACAGCGGAATAACTTTTGTAGTCTTCTTTTAAAAACTTTAGCGTCACAAGAGATTTCTTAGTTGCTTAGCTTTTGATTGTGTTTTACTTAATCAGTTTATGCAATGATATGATAGTTAAAAGAATTGACTGAAAAGTAAATGACACAATATTTGTAACGTTCGCTGAGTGGTGTAATCCCAACTACGTCCTTCTTCTCCTCGAACACTTGGAGGCAATCCACTAAGATGATTCTCAAAGAATCACATAGAATCTTCTACAAATTAGGGAGAGATGGATGTCGATGACTTGAGCTCCTTGATCACACAGATTTTTGCTCCAAATCACTTCAATCCCCTTGCTTCTTTCACCCAGAAATAAGGCAAGTATCCAACTTCGACTTCACACAGATCGCGAGGCTTGGATAGGGGTTTTTCTAAAAGGGTTTGTTTGATTTTGATGAAGTTCAAACAACTGTAAATATCTCAGTAGTAATGTAGTTTTTTCGAAAAGAATGTTTGAGATATTGGGTTGACTGTCTCAGGATTTGAAGAAAAGCAAAGAGAATAATTTGTTGAAAGTTTGGCTTTTCTGAGATTGTAAGGAATGAGACTTCAATGCAACAGCAATTCGACTTGATAATTGTTCTCTATGTTTGGCTTGTTGTTGAAGTCCTATTTATAGGCATTCTTGGAAAAAGTGTCCGTTTGACACATGCAAGGGCGCGTGTCTCTCCCTTCCGCGAATGAACAACTTTTGTCCTTTTTCCTGAAAATCTGCTGCACAAAAGTTGGTGCTGCAGTCTTTGAATAGTTGACAGTCCAATAGGGTGCCTTCTCCGTACGTCTGAAAGTGCTTATCACATTTAATGCTCTTATCAGCATTTAATGCATTTGAATTAAATGCCCGTTGGTATTTAATGCTTTGAGAGTATTTGCATTAAAACTCCTTCTGGACTTAGAAATAAACTCAAGTGAAATTACTTCTGTCCTATAAGGTAACGCTTGATATAGCCGGTCAATTGGACGCTTGGAGACTTTATCTTCATTCAGAAATCAGGCGCTTGAGTCTTCAAACTTTACCACTGATAAACTCACTCAGAAATTATCAGACGCTCTGCCTAAGACTACTTAGCCTAACAATCTAGAATAAAAATAAAACAAAGCCTATTACAAATCTAACGCTTCAAAGCTGAAAAACAAACTTACATATTTTTGGGGTCTAACAAAAGTCCTAATTGTCATCATCAAAACATCTAACATGAAATTCCTAACAAATTCTTTGTGAATTAATGGAGAGATTAATTAATTAAAATTAATTAATCGAGAAAAATAAATAAATTAATTAAGTAGTCTTAATTAAATATTAGTCTTATGATTATAATATTGGAATATTAAATTGGGAAAGACTAGTTAATTAATTAGTGGTCTAATTAATTAATATGTGAAAGAGGAAAATAAATATATATATATATAGAGATTTATACACATGGGCGTGTGTATGTGTATGAAATTGGTGGAGAATTTTATCTTGTTCACCAAGTCTATGTATATATATATATATATATATATCTTATAATATATTGGGTAGGATCTATTCTAATTAATTAGGTAACTAATTGATATGGAAAGATCTTATAAATATATATTAGGATAAATATTGTAGATATGAAAAGATCTTATTTGATAAGATATGATATCAAATATCTGGAAATATCTAATTGGTTGAAAAGTATCCAATTAATTAAAGAAGATGAATAAGAGTTTGAAAAAGAAAGAATTCTATTTAACGTGTGTATGTTTAGGTTACCATTTTTTGGTGACATATATATATATATATTGAATGAATTAGTTAATTCACTTATCACAACTAAGAGTTGTGTGTTCTTTTTCTTTCTTCTTTTTCTCTCCACCTCTTTCACGAAGAACTTCTTCCAACTCATGTGTTGAATATGAAGAACACCAAAATATATTCCTACCCTATTTCTCACAAGCCAAAATTCAATATTCTCTTGGCTAGCACTGGTAGAGATAATCGAGGGTACGAGCTAAGGAGTAGATAAACTTAGAGGCGCAACACTTGGGGCGCTAGGGCAAATCCATCCGGAGAGGTTTAGAAAGGAGTTGATTAAAAAGACGTTGCTGCTTTAAGGTCTTCAAGAGGTAAACACGAGAAAACTTCCTCTTAGGATAGTTTTGAATCCGAGGGTACCATGTCTACCTAGCTCTAATTTCAGGGATGCTGCTTTATTTTTTAAAATTTATACCTTTCGCTGCGTCGGCGTCCCCAGGGGTTAATACCGAGATCCTAATAGTGGTATCAGAGCAAAGGTTTTGACATAGCTTGGATTATTTGTATGTGTTTATGTTTATGTGTTTTAAATTTTGTTTTATCGCTTGTAAAATGGATTGGATTTTTTGATTTTATTTTTGGACAAATTAAAATCGTTTAAATCTGAAAATTGATTTGGATCTAAAAAATAAATGTTTTGATTAATCTGTGAATTGCGTTTATGATAAATCTGAGGAATTGGAAATTTGAATATGAAGATTGCGTGAACAACAACTGTTCGGACATGGCATGGAGCCGCCAAACAGCTGTCATTCGTGCGATGGAGCGTAATGACAACGACGGATCGACGTCACTCGAACTCTACATGAGCAGCGCGTTCGTTGCACGCGCACATTCTGCGCAGTTGCTAGCGACGGCGACTGCAAGACACGCTGTTGCTATTGCCCGCGACTGTGTTTTTGACATGGGCTGCCTAGGCTGCGGCCACCTAAGGTTAAACCCTAGGGTTTTTTCAATTTTCAGTAAATTGCAATTTGACTCTGTGGGGCTTCTTTGTAATTTTATGTTTTGGGTTTAAAATGCAATTGAATATATTTTTTGGGCTTGAACCTAAAAATGGACTTTTCAAAAACATGGGTTTTTATTTATATTTTGAAAGGACGAAATAAAATTGACATTTTTTTTACTTTCGAAATTAAAATAAAATTGAGTTTTGAAAATAGGCTTCTTTATGGAATTTTGAAAATATGATTCTTTTATTTGTATTTGGAAAGGACGAAATAAAATTGGTATTTTATTGATTTTCAAAATTAGAATAAAATTGAATTTTTAAATTGGCCTCTCTTTGAAGAAATGGATTTCTTCATGTTTTTCCAAAATATGAATTTTCATTTAAATTTTGAAGGGACGAGATAAAATTGGCATTTTATTGACTTTCGATAGTAAAATAAAATTGATAATTTTAAAATTTGGGGCCTTTATAATTAACTGAAGAAGAGGACTTCTTCATGGACTTTCAAAGAATATGAGTTTTATTTGAATTCCAAGTATGAGATAAAATTAACATTTTATGGACTTTGGAAATTGAATAAAATAAGTGATTTTTGAAATTGGGCTTTTTCGGATTAAATGGAAAAAATGACTTTTTCATTTGTTTTTAAAAATGTGTATTTATTATTTAGTTCTTGGAAATTTAATATGCTATTAATTGATTCCTAGAATAGAATAATATTAGAGTTTTAGAAATTGAATTAATTTTCGGATTAATGGAGAATTATAATTTTCCATTGGATTTTCTGAAATTTGTTTTTAGAAAATAATTAATTGGTGAACGAATGGCGAAGAGGCTACTGCTGCTGATGCACCTCAGACAATCGAAGACTGATTTGCTTTATTTTCTTTTGTTTAAGACAATATTTTGACCCAATACATGGTGTTTTGTATAATTTTGACCTTTTATGCATCGTTTTAACAGTATTTTGCTTATTTCATTGTACGAATGTTGTTGCAGTTTTATCGAATGATATTTGATATTTGCCTTATATATTTTTCCTAACTAATGAAAACAATATCTAAATTTTGTCAAGTATAGAATCTGTCTCGTTATTCATCATAGATATTATTCTTAACGAATGAAGATAATATCTGAATTTTACCAAGTACAGAATATGTCTCATAATTCATCATAAATATTTGTCAATATGAACGAGGGTTATATTTTGTTTATATGAGCCTCGTTCTTGTCATCATGCATAAAATTTTCTTAAGTGATTTACATTCCATGGTCGAGGTAAATCTTTGTCATTGATATCTTGCAATTTATAGGTCATTGCCTTTGTGATTTTTACAATCTTAAATGGCCCTTCCCAGTTTGCTTCCAACTTCTTCACATGCCTCGACACCTCCACTTTTTTCGAAACAAAATCCCCACCTTGGAAACATCGAGCTTTCACCCTTTTATTGTATGCTCTGACCATCGTACTCTTCTGCTTCAAAATATTTGCATACGCTCTGTCTCGTACCTCATCGATGACGTCCAACTCGAACTCCCTTGTAGATTGATTCTCTTGTGTTTCATACGAGTTCAATCTATGAGTCATCATACCTATCTCAGCAGTTATGACTGCTTCTGAGCCATAAACAAGACAAAACAGAGTCTCTCCTGTCGATGAATGAGGCGTAGTTCGATATGCCCATAATACTCCAGGTAATTCTTCTACCCATCCTGTTCGTTCACCGTCAAGCCAAGTTTTCAAATGTTGCAAGAGTATACGATTTTCCACCTCTATTAGTCCATTAGCCTGGGGATTCCCAACTGAGGTGAAATTTTGCTGAATTTTCAATTCACAACACTAATCTGTAATAGCCTTGCCATTGAATTGCATCTCATTGTCTGATATCAATATTCGAGTATGTCAAACCTGCAAATTATATTCTTCCTAATGAAAATTATAACCTTTATGTAGTTTGTATTTATTCTACCTTGTTTAGGTTAATTAACCTGCAGATTATATTCTTCCAAACGAAGTCAATAATGACTTTCTCAGTGATACGAGCCATAGCCTCTACTTCTATCCACTTTGTGAAGTGTTCTATTGCCACAATAACGAACTTCTTTTGATTTTGGGCTGGTGGGAAAGGTCCTGCATACGAATTTAATAATCAAGTGAATATGCATTTTACCTCGTCTTATAACAAGTATGCCAATAAGATTTTAAATAAGGTTAGCCTAAGATGTCAATGCCCCATTGATCGAACGGATATGCAATTTTTATTGCTTCCATAGGGGTTCCTGGTTGATGTATTTCATTAGAATGCATTTGAAATTCCCGGCATTTCTTGGCAAAATCATATGCATCTTTAACCATGGTGGGCCAAAAATAACCCTGCCTCGTAACCTTTTGAGCTAACCATCTTCCCGCGGAATGATTTCCACAGCTCCCCTCGTGGATTTCTCGTAGAACATATTTGGACTCTAATGGAGATAGATATAGTAGCAGTGGTCCCCCCAACTGATCTTTTGTATAATTCTCCATCTAGCATGACAAATCTCGTAGCTCTATGAACGACCTTCCTATCCTCAACTTTATCTTCAGCTAGTTCATCTCTGACCAACTAGTTCGAAATTGCATCTTTCCTCGAAAGCTCATGCACAACTGGCATTACCAGGGTCGTTGTCTCTATCTCCAAATGCTCTGCCACCAACAGAGTTACCTTCCTACTTTTCAGTCCCACAATCTGGTTTGCAAACTTCGATAATGCATCTGCATGTTCATTCTCGTCTCTTAGGATTTGATGCAACTCAACTTTTTCGAACTCCAACATCAACCCCTTCACTTTCTTCAGATATTTTATCATTGTTTTCTCTCTAGCCTCATACGAACAAGCAACCTGTCTTTCCACCAACTGAGAGTCAGTGTATACCATCAACATCTTCACTTCTAAGCTTTTTGCCATTTTTAGTCCCTCAATAAGAGCTTTATATTCTGCTTCATTATTAGTTAAACTCCATATCTAACTTAGCTGGGGTTTGTAACCAAATTCCGATTTCTCCTCGTTTAGTCATCGAGGATCCATCCACATGCAATAGCCACAGCTTCGTAGGTTCCATTATAGCTACATCTATGGGTGACTCCGTCGTCATCTCGATAACAAAATCTGCCATTATTTGGGCTTTAACTGTTGTACGACTTCTATATTCAATATTGAACTCTCTCAATTCAATAGCCCATTTTATGAGTCTTCCCGACGCATCGGGTTTTGCCAACACTTGCTTCAATGGTTTATTCGTTAATACAGTGATATGATGAGACTGAAAATATGGTCTTAGCTTATGAGCTGAAGTTACTAAAGTGAGTACCCATTTCTCAATCTCCAGATAGTTCAATTCAGCCCCTTCTATCAATTTGCTGACATAATATACCGGTTTGTGTTCATTTTAGACCTCTCTAACTAACACTGCACTAATTGTTCCTAATGACACTGCTGAATGCAAAAATACAGGTTCCCCGAAGGCAGGTTTCGCTAATAACCGGGGGGGGGATACCAAGTATTCTTTTAGCTCTTGAAAAGCTTTTTCACAATCTTCTGTCCATGTGAATTTTTTTACCTTCCACAGTATTTTGAAAAATGTAGTCCTTTATCAGCAAATCTAGATATAAATCTATCTATTTAAGCTCTCCACTCTCCCCTTCTGCACATCTTTCACATTTGAAGGGGATTTCAAGTTTAAAATAGCCTCAATTTTTTCGGGGTTTGACTCGATGCCTCGTTCTGTAACCATGTACCCCAAAAAAAATTCCCCACGAACTCCAAATGTATATTTAGGAGGGTTCAATTTTATTCCATATTGTTTCATTATTTCAAAAGATTTTCTAAAATGATTAAAGTGGTCTGCTTCAACCACAGATTTGACGAGCATATCGTCAACATACACTTCCATGGTTTTGCCAATTTGTTCCTCAAGCATCATGTTCACCAGACGTTGATATGTAGCTCTAGAATTTCGAAGTCCAAATGGCATCACGTTATAACAATAAACGCCTCGTGCAGTTACAAAGTAAGTTTTCTCCCTATCTTCTTCCACCACCACAATTTGATTGAAGACCTAATAGGCTTCCATCATACTCAAAAGAGCACAACTTGCAGTTGAATCTACTAACAAATCAATACGAGGCAAGGGATAAGGGTCCCGAGGGCAAACTTTGTTTAAATCGGTAAAGTCAGTACACATGTGCCATTTGTTTCCGGTTTTAAGTACAAAAATACATTAGCTAACCATTCAATAAACTGAATTTCATCTATGTAGCCTACTTCTAGGAGCTTCTTCACTTCGTCTTCAATGATAGCATCTCTGTCAAGGCCAAAGTTCCTGCGTTTCTGATGAACTGATTTTGCTTCGAGACCTACATTAAGACGATGAACTATCACCGACGGGTCAATACCTTGGAAATCAGCAGCTTTCCAAGCAAAAATATAAGAGTAGGCTTTGAGAAATTTTATCAGTTTCGACTCCATCGTAGGGCTCAACTACCCCCCAATCCTCGTAGTCTTTTCCGGATCACTCTCAAAAAGCTTAATTATCTTGTGTTCCAGGGTTGAACTCTCATATCTACCCTATTCTGCCTATTATCCACTTGCTTCATCAACACTTCAGCATCTTCATCAATGACATTCACCCTCGTAACTTCCCTCTTCCTCTTCATGCTTGAATTCATCGTTAACGAGGTAGTATAACAATCACGAGCCTCTAATTGATATAGTGACATCAATAGCTCAAATGTCGTCAGGTGTGGTACGGGAGTTCCCGTTCCATAGTATGTAGGCAAAAGAGGCGCTTTAAACGAACTCGAGGGTTCTTCAGACACTATGCTTTCACAAAACAGAGAGTTCCTGGCCATTACAGCTGAAACGGGCCTAACTCTTGGTCGAGGAGCTTCTGGCCTACGACTCACCCGATCTAACTTCTCATACATATCATCAATCTCCGCCCTCGACAATGTCGGCTTTTCTCTTTCTTCACGAACAGGCTGCTTCCCGCGGCGAATCTCTGAACTTACGTCTGCCCTAATATTCACCTCTTCATCAGACTGCACATCTGCAACACCCTCACCCTTCTTCTTGAGCTCTGGGTTCGTTCATTCTAATCCTTGAAAAAACCGCTTAGTTGCTAAAGGTGTTGGAGGCACCCTCTGAACATTTGGAGTTACTGGTCCTGATGCTATAAGGCGATTCAATACCTCATCCACTCATTCCTGTATCAACTTGTCTAACTCTCCTAACATCAACACTATCTTTCCTTCACAAGGGTCCCCTACTTCTCCCGCTGGCGTAGCAGACACTGAATTCTCAATACGAACATGCTTCTCATTCTAGTTATCCCCTTCCATTTCTGTTGTTAATTTCAACAACTCTTGAGTAGTTTCCCACGATCGGCGCCAACTGATCTAGCTCGGTTTTTACCCTAACTATTCCAGCCGAGATAACCTCGTATAAGAACCTACTGACACACTATCAAGATTGTAGACTGCACTTGGATACTACCAAGCTGCCTACGTACCCTTCAAGGATCAAGTCTAAACGTAGTTCAAAATAAGCTGTTATGATATCTATGATTCAAATTACGAAGTTATCTAATATTTGTATTATAGGATAGTACTCTCAAGTCTTTGAATAATCCTTGCTATACGATATATAGTTCGTATTATTTATTGCTTAGATTATCCATCCATGAAACTCAATAAATGAGTGTATTTAAAGTGTTTCCACTCTGTACTGTAGAATGAATGACAGATGAGACATCTCCAATTAGATATCTAACACGTGTTTTCAATAGACGGTCTTGATTGCATATCCTAGGGTCGGGTCATGGGTCGACCTTACCCGGGTCAATAAAAACACGCGGATCTTAGAGTGTAATGCAAATATCCTTGTATTAGGGACCTATATATTAACTTACCTCGTCATCTCGTATACGACGATACATATATACTCGATATACGATGTGACAAAGTATGTTCAGTCAATTTGGTACATCATTCTTATTATTCCTTTGTTACAACTTACAAGTCTGATAATACCCATACATGTATATGTGGCACATTAATAATATTATGAGATATATTTATTTTTGAAGGACTGATAATTCTGTAATTAATTTTTTCTGGAACAATATAATGGAAAAAATTCCAAACCTGATCAAAACACATATTAAATCTCTATTTTATTTCATAATCACAAATGGCGGTGATCTCAGACATGGTTTTTATATGGTTCGATTTTACACACAGGAGGATTATGATCGTGTGCTTGGCGAAGGACCTTGGGTCATATTAGGGCATTATTTAACTGTCCAGAAATGGAGGCCCGAGTTCTGTTCATCTAAAGCTACTATTAACTCCACAATGACATGGATTCGGTTTCCAGAAATTCCCCTTGAACTCTTTGATTATAAAACTTTGGAAGGAATGGCTAGTGCAGTTGGACGGGTTATCAAAGTTGATAAACACAGTAAGGAGTCTCTTCGGGGTCGTTTTGCACGAGTGTGTGTGGAATTGGATTTCCCCAAACAATTGAATATGAAGGAATCCATATCATGGTTCAAAATATCGGCCGATATCCGATGATATCGGCCGATACGTAACCGGATCGGAGGGGTCCGATTCTCCGATCCGACAATATCCGCCGATACGATTTGCTACCGCTAGTGTATGGTAGCGCCGATATTATCGGATATCGGCCTATAATATCGGCGATATCATGATAATATCGTCGGTATCGGATATTATCGGCCGATATATTGATAATATCGGCGATACCGAGAAATTAAGCCATTTGGAGAGACACACCTCATTAGGATCCACCTTGTCGGGCTTCTTTACGGAGTATATATTCAGGAAGTAGTCACGTGACTCCGTGCACATGGAGCCGCCATCCCCGCCGCTGTCGTGGCATCGTAGGTGTAGGGTTAGGGTGGAGAAATGGGTACTTTTGGAATTTTGCAGGGGAGAGAGAGGTTTGCCATTAACAGTGAAGAAAAGGGAATCATAAGGAATTGAAGTTAGGGCAGATTTTAGACGTTGGAGGACGAGATTGGGGCTAGGGTTAGGGTTTTCAAAAATTAGGACACGGGTGGGGATGTTCAATTCTAGCGATCGGACGAAAATTTGACATTTTTTGGTGCTTGATTTCATAATTCGAAAAGGGTTTTCAATGAATCGATGAAAATATTTTGAAGATTGAGTGAAATTGGAGCGTTAAATCTCTGCAATTTATCAGTTCACAGATGGAAAGAGAAAGAAGAAGATGACTGAACATTAATTATATTGCTATTGAAATGCAAATTATAAGGTGGGGCGAAGAAGTGGTACACCGACTTAAGAAGATTACTATTATTCTTATTATTATTATTTTTTAATTCATGAGAAAGGAGAATATATAGCGCAACAAATTCGAATTAATAGTTATAATTTTGAGATATAAAAATTTTATCTATTTATGTGGCAGTCCGTCAATGACTTGGTGACGAACTCTGGAAGTGAGAGAGTTGGTATATGCGGACATTCATTAGTAGATTGGATAGGGGTACACGTGCGTGTATGGACGGATAAGTGACATTCACAAAAGCTTCTTTGATGGTTGATGTAGTAAAAACTTTTAATATGTTTCAAAAAGTAACAATTTGTCTCACCGATATTATCGCCGATACCGCGACTTTGAACCATGATCCATATGATTTGCTTCACATGTGGCTCTTATGGTCACCGTAAAAAAACATGTAGTAAGACCAATTTTTCTGATGTTACAGAACAGACCTCTGCTGCAACGTCGGGAGAAGATTTGGTGTGGGAGACGGACGTTAGTCCTCCAGATGGTTACGGGCCGTGAATGATTGCTCAAAGCCGAGCCCGAAGACCAGCCCGATCGGCTATGGGAGAAAATACGGATTATGGAAAAGAAACCCATGGATGGAAAGAACGTGGATTATGGAAAGGTGAATAAAGAGGATAAGTTTGGTAATGATACCAGCAAGCCTAACAATAAGAAAGGAAATAAGGAGGGAATCACTACTAAAACCAAGGAAACCACTAACGGCTACAATACAATTATTAATAGGTTAGGGTCCACAAGAAAGAGTGACAAGGGCAAAGATCCTATTGGATCGAGATTTGATATACTCGGGGACTCGGAACAAATGGACTACCAAGGGACTGACATAAACCGAGATGATGGATCAGATGTGATAGAAGCCAACTTGGACCTGCATAAGACCTTAGACTTGGCCCAATCCAGCGGCCCATCCGCAATGAACATTAGTGGACATCAACCTCTAAAAGCCCAGCCCAGATAATATAATTGGATCACTCATACTTACCTCAACTTCAATCAGGTAACAATTTTACTATTATTGAAAATTCCATCAGTGTTGGCCCACCAGATGATAATAGCCCGAGGTAGAGGTGGACGACCCCTCAAAGCTAAATCTAATTTACATCACAATAATAAAAATTGGCCCGTCCCATGAAAAATGGACAGAAGCCCGTTAAAACTCTTGTCCAAGTAAAACAAATTGTTTCTCCATCCCAATACATTCCACCCCTGGCCCAATTCATCCAGTTATTATTTTTAGGCTTCCACGAAACTCCCTCAAACCTGCTGCCCACAATAATATTGGTGACCCTCATTTAGAAACACATGAAATTCACGTGGACCCTGGAGACTCTCAACTTGCTTTAAATATTTCTTCCATGGAATTAACTAACCATGCAATTATTGATAATCAACGTGAGGAACAATTTGATGATGTGTTGGAGGAATTGCATAATGAGTCGGATGATAACATGAATGTTACTTCTTCCGACGCTATAGGCGATATTGGGGGTCAATGACCCCCGAGGTACAAACTTTTATTTCATCTTTTCACTTTCCCTAATAATCTTTTTTAATGAATTGTATTTTTTGGAACTGTAGGGGCGCAGGTAGCCCAACATTTTTTAGTATACTACAAGATCTTCTTTGTACTTACCATCCGAATATCCTTGTTCTTGTGGAACCTCGCGCTAAGCGCGACAGAGCTGAATTTAGTATTCTCCTAACGCACTTTGTTAAAATGGAGCTTGTGGAGGCCCAAAGTTTCTCGGGCGGTATTTGGATGTTCTGGGATTCGAATTTCGTTCAATTAGATTTCATTGCAGCGAATGACCAAAGTATTGCGGTGGTTGTTCACTGTCCCCAAAAACCTGATTGGATTCTCTCGTCATTATATGCGAGTCCGATTCCGAAAATTTGTGATTATCTCTGGTCTTATATTTCTCGCCTTTCCGAACATGTTCATGGCTTGTGGCATCTAGCAGGAGATATGAATGTCATTACAAAAGCCAGCAAAAAATCTAGTGGTGCTCCTTTCGACTCTCGCCGAGGGCGCACCTTTATAAATTGTGTGAACAGTTGTGATCTTATTGACTTGGCCTTCTCTGGTTCTGGCTTTACTTGGGCCAAGGGGCGCAACTCGAACTTACAAGAGCGCGTGGATTGTATGCTATGTAACTCTAAGTGGCGACGGTTACCCACCTTCCTCATGTGGGTTCTGAGCATTGCACCATTATGCTTTGTATCGAAGATTATCGTGATCATTCTTGCTCTAAAAAACCATTTCGCATGTAGCATGCGTGGTTCACTCACCGCGATTTCAAACACCTTATTGAGCACCAGTGGGCTATCTGGGATATTCATAATCATATTCGTTCTCTCATGGACTGCATGCAACGTTGGAGTCGAGATATCTTTAGCAATGTATTCAAAAAGAAACAGGACCTCCTTGCCCGTCTCAATGGTATTCAACGAGCCCAATCAATTCAGTTTAGTCGTTCTCTACAAAAGCTAGAAGCCAAGTTGTCCCTTCAATACCAAGCAACACTTTGTCAAGAGGAACTCGTCTGGAAACAAAAATCTAGGATTCGGTGGTTAAAAGCTGGAGATCAAAACAAGCGTTTTTTTCATACTATGGCCTCATCTAATAAATCTTGTGTCCATATCAACACGTTGCAAACTGATAATGGTTCTTCTATCACGGATCCGCATGCTCTTAGACAAATGGCGATTGATTTCTACAAGCACTTGTACGGTACCATTGACAATGTTTCTCAGTATCAGACTACGGCTCACTTTCCTAAACTCACTAGTGTCCATTTGGGGCTCTTAAACATCCCCATTACTAAAGAGGAAGTTAAAAATGTTGTGTGGGATATGCATCCTACCAAGTCTCCAGGTCCTAACGGTATTCAACCCTTGTTCTTCCAAAAGTGTTGGGACTCGGTGGGCGACACTGTTACTGACATGCTTAGCCAAGCCATCATTTCAGGTAATATCACTCCAAGTATCAACAAATCGCTTATCACTTTGATTCCTAAAGATAAATGCGCCACACATCTCTCTAAGTTTACACCGATTAATCTCAGTAATGTGATCCTCAAAATCATTACTAAAACTATGGCTAACTGCCTTCGGCCTCTTATGGATTCTTTGATACCTCAAACTCAGAGTAGCTTCATCAAAGGTTGACAAATGGTGGATAACATCATTGTCACTCAAGAAGTTATTCACAGTTTGTCTCGTATCAAAGGAACCAAAGGTTTTTTCATTTCAAAAATTGATTTTGAGAAAGCTTACGATCGAATTAATTGGTCTTTTTTAGAGAATGTGCTTTGGGAAATGGGTTTTTTGGACTCTTGGACCCGACTCATTATGAATTGTACCTGTTCAGCTAAACTCTCTCTTTTTTGGAACGGAGAGCAAACTGAATGGTTCAATCCTAAGAGAGGTCTAAGACAAGTAGACCCATTATCCCCGTACTTATTTGTTTTTTGTGTTGAGAAGTTAGGATCTCTCATTCGTAACACGGTGGAAGAAGGGATTTGGCGTACGATTCCAATTTCGCGCAACGGGCCCCATCTTTTGCACCTTATGTTTGCTGATGACCTCCTTCTTTTTGGAGAGGCTGACATCCACCAGATTGACATTATTAGACATATTCTAGCTTCGTATTGTAACATGTCGGGTCAGACGGTTAACGATCAAAAGTCTCGGATTTTTTCCTCGCGTAACACTCCTAATTGGATCTCATGAAGTGCTCACCGTGCCCACTTACATATTACAGATAACCTCGGGAAATATCTTGGAGCCCCTCTTCACCATACTCGTGTGCTTAAAAAAGATTACCGCTTTTTAATCGTGCGTGTACTAGGTGCTTATCGGGATGGAAACGCAACCAATGCACTCTTGCGGGAAGAGTCACGCTTGTCAAATCGGTTACCTCTACTATTTCATCTTATTATATGTAGACGTCACTTATTCCCGTTGGTGTAGCAGATGAAGTAGATAAACTTAATCGACAATTTATTTGGGGAGGCTCACCTGTGGAACAGAAAATACACTTATTACCTTGGGATACTCTATGTCATAACAAAGACAATGGAGGGTTGGGTCTGTAGAGAACTCGTGCGACTAATATATCTTTTCTTGGAAAGCTGGGGTGGCAACGCCTTACCGATGATACCAAGTTGTGGGTTCAAATTATTCGTCATAAATATATTCTTAGAGAGCACGCTCGTGCTAGGGGGAATACCTCGCACACTTGATGAAGTATTCATGATGCTCTCTCTATTTTCAAAGATGGCGTGGCTTGGAAAATAGGTAACGGACATACCATTAAGTTTTGGACTAATCATTGGTTAGGCAACTCGGCATTTATTCATCATATCAACGAGCAACTCGACTAGTCTACTCTCAACCGTAGTGTGGCTAGCTACTAGAGTACTAATAATTGTTGGTGCTGGACGGAATTAATTCACCTACCTGTTCCAGTCAGACGTCTTTTAGAAGATGTTCATTTGGACCCTATGTGCAATGCTGCGGATACCTTGATTTGGAAGCATGCTCATAATGGTATTTATGCTTGTCGGAGTGCTTATGAGTGGATTACTCAATTGGATAATCATCAGGAAGAGGGCATGAAGTGGCGTCACTTGTGGAAGCTAAAAGGCACTTACCATCGTAAATTTTTACTTTGGCTTTTCAGACATGGCAAACTTTTAACGGGAGCTCAACTGCATCTAAGGCATCTCACCACCGACTGGAGGTGCAAAATTTCACTACTACAGAAATGACCTATAACAGCGGTTTTTTTGGGCCTATTACAGCGGTTTTGAACCGCTGTCATAGGTACCGCTGGCATAGGTCAAAACCATATGACAGCGGTTCCGGAACCGCTGTCATAGGTCACCCTATGACAGCGGTTCTATAGAAACCGCTGCAGTAGGGTGACCCTATGACAGCGGTATCGGTGGAACCGCTGTCATAGGGTCATTTATTCAAAAAAAAAATTAAATTGGACCCTATGACAGCGGTTCCGGCTGAACCGCTGTCATAGGGTGGTGTATTTATTTTTTTAATTTTATTTTATCGTTTATAATGTTGCCATGTCAAAATGACATGAAATTCGCACGGTCATAGAGAAACAGCATTCTGAACAAAACGTAAGTCTTTGCCTTGCGCTCTCGTGATTTTAGCCATCCGAGATTGTTTAAGGCCTCAAATACGCGTTTTATTACAAAGATACGTATTTTTGTAATAAAATGCGTATTTGAGGCCTTAAACGATCTCGGATGGCTAAAATCACGAGAGCGCAAGACAATGTCTTGAGTTTTGTTCAGAATGCCGTTTCTCTATGACCTTGTGAATTTCGTGTCATTCCAACACCGCAAAATTTCAACCGAGAAATATTTTCATAAATACACAAATATACGTACACCCACACATACACAAATATACGTACACCCATCAACATATACACAAATGTACATACACCCATCAACATATACACAAATATACATACACCCATCCACATATATACATACACAAATATACACACACCCACACATACACAAATACACCCATTAACATATACACATATATGCATACACCCATGAACATATACACAAATAGACATACACCCATCCACATATATACATACACAAATATTCATACACAAATATACATACACCCACATACACAAATACACATACACCCACATATACACAAATATAAATACACCCACACATACACAAATATAAATACACCCACACATACACAAATATACATACACCCACACATACATGCATACACCCACATATACATACATCTATATATACTCTATATGTGTGTGTGTGTGTATATATATTTATATTTATCTAAAAAAAATACCAAAACTAAATGGAAGAAGGCGGCGGCGGCAGAGGCGGAGGTGGGCGTCGGCGGCGGCGGAGGTGGGCGGCGGCGGTCCTATACCGAGAGAAACCGAGAGAGAGAGAACTAGATCTAGAAATCGAGAGAGAAACCGAGAGAGAGAGAAGTAGATCTAAAAATAGAGAGAGAAACCGAGAGGGGCGGCGGACGGCGGCGGCGGCGGTGGTGGTGGTGAGAGAGTTGAGAGAGAGAGAGTGAGTGAGTGAGAGTGAGAGTGAGAGAGAGGGGGGGCCGGTTTGAAATAAACCCGCCCAAAATTTGAACTTTTGGCAGCGGTTCGGGCGAACCGCTGCCAAAAGTTCACTTATGGCAGCGGTTCGGGCGAACCGCTGCCAAAAGTTCAATTTTTATTTTTTATTTTTTTTGACACCTATGACAGCGGTTCGGCTTGAACCGCTGTTATAGGTCCGAATCGAGTGCCCCCTATTACAGCAGTTTTCAAAACCGCTGTCATAGGTGCGCTGTAATAGGACTTTTTTGTGGTAGTGTTTGTAATCACCACGACGATACGAACATCCATGCTCTCCGCGATTTCTCATGGGTTAAGGATATATGGTTAAAACTCATCGATTCTCGACACCATCAAACCTTTTTCTCGTTGGATTTCAAGGATTTGGTGGATTGGAATATTACGACTCCCACGAACAGGTATGAATGGAGTGTCCATTGGGATAATACGTTTGCTGAGGCACTTTATTTTATGTGGCAGGTTTGTAACAAGGCAATCCACGACGATAATCGAGAGTCTCCCCGAGTTGACTTCACCAATCTTCGACACCGCATTGAGGAATCCCAACATGTCTATTCTCTCAACCCTGAATTAAAACAAGAGCTTATCCATATGGGTTGGACAAAGCCCGACCAAGAGAGCATAAACATTAATGTGGATGTGGCGGTAACCCACACATCTGAGATAATGCGAGGATTGCGAGTATTGGTGGGTTGATATGGGACTCACATGGAAACTGGCTGCATGGCTTTAGTGGAAGAACTCATGGTGATTCAGTTCTACATGCAGAATTATTGGCAATTTTAAAAGGCTTAGAGGATGCCTGGAACGTGAGGAAAACAAAAATAATTGTGGAAACAGATTGTTTCGAGGCTACATCGGATATCACTCAAGCTACCTATGCCCATCGCTATTTTGCACCGATCCAAAAAAATCGTGAGTTGCTTAATTGGCCGTGGCAAGTGGAAATTAATCACATTTGGCGTGAGGCGAACTGCCCGGCAGATTACTTGGCCAAGATGGGCCTTAATTCGAACCTCTGCTCTATCACAAATCGAGATGCTCGTGTTAACCTCTTCTTAGAAATCGATAAAATGGACATTACTTTGCCCCGTGTTATAACTATCACCCCGGGTCTGTCGGGCTAGTCGTCTAGGGTGTCTCCCAGTCCCATAATCAAAAAAAAAAAAAAGTGACCACTTTTTATTGGAAAGTAAAAGGGTGCATGGGTCCAGTTTTTGTGGTTTGTATACTAATTGCAGTATTAAATAGTTAAAATCAAAGTCGGATTTTTAGAAATCGTTTTCATTGCATCCAGTTCGATTTTGGTTGTGGTAGGGTGCGATTTTATGTTATGGTTTATCTATGTATTAGTCTGTCCAATTTTTATACACAAAAGTTTTGTGAAACTTTGCACTATATTAAATATTTACGACTTTATCATATGAAAAAAATTCAGAGTTCACATAATATTGAAGCAATAAACAAAGAGTAGATATAAGAAAAGAAATAGATATAAATCACATGAATATCTCAATAAATATTAGTATTTGACATTGACGGACTTCAAAACAATTTGAGTGAGGAAAATTTTACATTCATACACTAAAAAGTAAAAAAATTATTAGTTACACAACGAATATAATGACAACAAAAAATAAGAATAAAATAAGATTCAAATTCTTATAATTGTAGTAGGGATTTACACATAAGAATTGATTCAATAGGATTTACATAAAAATCTCTAAAACTTCCTGATTAAATCGATGCACAAACTCTCTTAAACTTTCATTAGGACCTTGCTTGAATCCAAGCATAGAAGACACATATTTCTTGGCATTTTTTATTCACCGCAAAATGATTTTCAAACCTCTTGATCAGTTGCTCATAAGACACTATCGAACCCGGTGGTAGGCTAGTAAACCAGTCCTGAGCACGCCCCACTAACGTTGTCACGAAGACTCTAGCATTTACCGCATTCGACTAGTGATAAAGTGACATCAATAGCTCAAATGTCGTCAGGTGTGGTACGGGAGCGCCGGTTCCATTGTATGTAGGCAAAATATTCAGACACTGTGCTTTCACAAAACGGAGAGTTCCTGGCCATTAAAGCTGAAATGGGCGTAACTTTTGGTCGAGGAGCTTCTGGCCTACAACTCACCCGGTCTAACTTCTCATACATATCATCAATCTCCGCCCTCGACAATGTCGGCTTTTCTCTTTCTTAACGAACAGGCTGCTTCCCGCGGCGAATCTCCGAATGTACGTCTGCCCTACTATTCACCTCTTCATCAGACTGCACATCTGCAACACCCTCACCCTTCTTCTTGAGCTCTGGGTTCGTTCCTTCTAATCCTTGAAAAAACCGCTTAGGTGCCAAAGCTGTTGGAGGCATCCTCTGAACATTTGGAGTTACTGGTCCTGATGCTACGAGGCGATTCAATACCTCATCCACTTGTTCCTGTATCAACTTGTCTAACTCTCCTAATGTCAACACTATATTTCCTTCACAAGGGTCCCCTAATTGTCCCGTTGGCGTAGCAAACACTGAATCCTCAATACGAACATGCTTCTCCTTCTGGTTATCCCCTTCCATTTCTGTTGTTAATTTCAGCAACTCTCGAGTAGTTTCCCACAAACGGCGCCAACTGATCTAGCTTGGTTTTTACCCTAACTATTCTAGTCAAGATAACCTCGCATAAAAACCTACTGACACATTATCAAGATTGTAGACTGCACTTGGATACTACCAAGCTGCCTACGTATCCTTCGGGGATCAAGTCTAAATGTAGTTCAAAATAAGCTGTTATGATATCTATGATTCGAATTACGAATGTATCTAATATTTGTATTATAAGATCGTACTCTCAAGTCTTTGAATAATCCTTGCTATACGATATATAGTTCGTAGTATTTATTGTTCAGATTATCCATCCGTGAAACTCAATAAATGAGTGTATTTATAGTGTTTTCACTCTGTACTGTAGAATGAATGACAGATGGGACATCCTCATTTAGATATCTAACACGTGTTTTCAACGGACGGTCTTGATTGCATATCGTAGGGTCGGGTCATGGGTCGACACTACCCGGGTCAATAAAAACACGCAGATCTTGGAGTGTAATGCAAATATCCTTGCATTAGGGACTCATATATTAACTTACCTCGTCATCTCGTATACGACAATACATATATACCCGGTATACGATGTGACAAAGTATGTTCAGTCAATTTGGTACATCATTCTTATTATTCCTTTGTTACAACTTACAAGTCAGATAATACCCATATATGTATATGTGGCACATTAATAATATTATGAGATATATTTATTTTTGAAGGACTGATAGTTCTGTAATTAATTTTTTCTGGAACAATATAATGGAAAAAAAACTCCAAACATGATCAAAACACACTAAATCTCTATTTTATTTCATAATCACAAAAGGCGGTGATATATAATTCATCATGATAATTTATTTCATTATATCAACTACTTCATTTGTTCACTCCTGAAATAGCGCCTCGCCGTGGGATCAACATTTCGGGACGGCGACGCCGCAGGTGGCGGCGACCTTCTTGGCATTCGGAGACTCAACATAAGGCTTCAGCGCCGGGTTCTTGTGGTAGCCACAGAAGCACGGCTGCTGCTCCCTCAACTTGCTGCAACACTGCGGCAACGGCGGCGACCCCCCTGTTATGGCCGCAAGGCATGGGCTGAGCTCCGTGGGGACGCAATTCGCCGCCGCCGTTTCATGCACCTCTGCCACCAGCACCACCACCATCGCCACCAGTAACCAGGCTGCAACACTAGCTGCTCCACCCTTCTTCATCTTTCAGACTGCAGCAAGGATATAATTAAGTTGGAGAAAAAGAAATTATTTGTATAGGAGAAATTATGCGTTTAAGGGTGAAGAAATGATGCTGAATTTATAGGAGTGGAGACGAGTTTGTGGGTTGGAAAAAGCAAACCGGAGCCTCCGTTCCAACAGTTCGGAATTATAAATCGTTCTATTCTAATTACTTTTATATATATATATATATATCAAGTGTATAATTTTTTTTTAAATAGATACGTGATATGTTTTTTATACACTTGTACTGCGTATAAATAATTAAAGAAAGGGTCCAATCTAATTTGCGGAAAAAGGGTCCAGTTTTTGTGGTTTCTATACTAATTGCAGTATTAAATAGTTAAAATCAAAGTCGGATTTTTAGAAATTGTTTTCATTGCATCCAGTTCGATTTTTGTTGTGGTAGGGTGCGATTTTATGTTATGGTTTATCTACATATTAGTCTGTCCAATTTTTATGCACAAAAGTTTCGTGAAACTTTACGCTATATTAAATATTTATGACATCATAAAAGAAATTTTTAGAGTTCACATAATATTGAAGCAATAAACAAAGAGTAGATATAAGAAAAAAAGTAGATATAATAAGTCACATGAATATCTCAATAAATATTAGTAGTTGACATTGACGGACTTCAAAACAATTTGAGAGAGCAAAATTTTACATTAATACATTAAAAGTAAAAAAAATTATTAGTTACAAAACAAATATGATGACAACAAAAAATAATAATGACAAAAAAAATAAAAATAAAATAAGATTCAAACTCTTATAATTTAGTAGGGATTTACACATAAGAATTAATGCAATAGCATTTACATAAAAATATATGAACTCAATAGGAATCAACTAAGTTGAGGGGTAAATTCTTTTTAACTATTTTTAAATTCAAATTTTTTCTTAAGATCGTCCACTTCCCCCACATAAGTTATGTGTATAAATTTGATTTGTACTTGTAGTGTAATTGGCATAAGTTTTAGAAGACTTTGTTTTTTTAAAAAAATAATTATATATAATATGAACAAATACAATTAATTATTATATAAAATATAAGCCTTGATTCAATTTTTCACCTGTATGAAATTTCCAAAATTAAAATCATATCAAAATAATCGGTACGGTCACACTTCATATTAAGACCTGCATTTTTGTATAAGAAAATCATACGATATGTTTCGGTTCGGTATGATCGGTACGTATATGGTACAGTTTTGAAAACCATATGAATGGATCTAGGAAGTAATATTAAAATGGAAAAATTACACGTGAATTATACTTATCGTTTAATTAGTGATTTGAAAAATAGTGAGAGTGCTTTTAATTCCGGAAACAGTTTGTCAAAACAAAACCAAAGGTTTGAAATCAAAAAAATTGATCCGATATTTGATTTTTATTTTACAAAACTTTGGTATTCAAATTGGCTTCCATTTTTGGTCTAGTTTTATGGAACCGGAGATATTACCAAACCATATTTTATTTATATTATTTTTTATAGATAAGATTTTCGTTTAAGTATACATACATATATGTTTACACTGAATATTACTTATTATACTTTTTATTTTATTTAATTTTTTAAGCTATCAAACCCTAGAACTATAGTAAACAAGTATAATTCATTTTTACTTATGTACTTACATACTACTATATTTAATTTTTAATAGAAATTCGGTAAACGAACCACCAAAGCGATAAAACAAAAACAATGTTGTTCAATCGAACCAAATAGATCTTATTCAATTTGGCTTTATTTTTTTATATTAACATTTATCTTGTAATTATTTGAATTCGGCCAAATGAAATATGAAATGTGTAAAAAGAAATTCTTATCAAAGTTATTCCAATTTGTCGATGACATTGACATATATGGTTTTTTCTTCCACGTAGCAATCATGTTGTGAATATCAACTATTATTCAGCATATAACAAGAAATAAATTTACAATAATTAACAACTAACAAGAAAGTAAATAAAGAATCACAAATTGTTAATGGAGTAGAACCCAAAATTTATAAGATTTTGGGATCTCAACTGTGCTAATATGAAAAACATAAAGAAAGAATCACAAATTATTAATGGAGTAATGGAGTAGAACCCTAGATTTATAACATGTTAGAGTTATTATTATTATTGTTTCCATTATTAGTTTCCTTATTAGATTTGGTTTACCTTTATTGTTAGTTTGTTAGTTACCTTTTATATTATATCTCTATTGTAAACTCTATATATATCTTTGATTATTAATGCAATCCTCAAGGGGATTTTTACATTAACATGGTATCAGCCTAAACCTAAACTCCTAGGCCTTTATTTTTTTTCTTTTCTCTTCTAGCGCCGCTGCTACAGTACTATTCATCGTCTCTCTCTATATTCTTCCTTCCCTCTAAGTCGTTGCTCCCCTCAACGTGACATCTCTCACTTCATATAGCCTCCATTGCCGGCCGCTTCTCTATTGTAGTTTCTCGGTGATTTCTCAAGGTATTTTTTCGATTACTATCCTCTCAAGTGATTAGTTCCATTATTTTTCGTTTATTATTTCGGTTTTCCTTCCTCCATGTCTCAACCCGAGGACTCTTCTGCCACCGAAACCCAACTTCCTACCCAAAATCAACCCAAACCGCCCCCCATCCACCCGGCTTTGGCCGCCGGCAATGTTCATTCTTCTTTTGGTTTTAAGTTAACAAAAAACAATTCAAATTATAAATTATGGCGCGGTATGTTTATGGATCTCTGTCGTAGCTACTCTGTTTTTGATCACATAACTGGCCATTCAAAACCAATTTTCGATACTGATGAAACTTGGTTTTCTCTTGACTCAACTATTAAACGTTGGTTTTACTCGTCTGTTGCTATTAAATTGCTAAAACATCTTGATCTTGAATATGCTACATCTCATGAAATTTGGTTTTCCATTGAGTCAAATTTTCGTAATAATAAACCCTCACGCTCCATGCAACTTAATGAGCGATTTCATAATCTTCGTAAAGGTACCCTATCTATTTCTCAATATTGTCAGGAGATGAAATTTTTAGCCGAAAACCTCGCCGATCTTAACTCTCCCATAACTGATGATGCCTTAATTCTTCAAATTTTGCAAGGTCTCCCTGAGTCATACCTCCCTCTCGTCACTGTCCTCACCGCTAAACCCCCTCTACCCTCTTTCTCTGAATGCCGTAATTTACTTCTTATTCATGAAACTCGCGAAACACGTTTCACTACTCATACAAAACTCCCCGATTCCGCCACTGCACTTTTCTCACACACTCCGAATCCTAACCCCAACCGAAATAATAATCGAAATTATGGTAATAATCGTGGTCGAGGTGGTGGTCGTCATAATTACCGCGGTGGTCGTTCGGGAAACTACCATCTGAGCTCTCGTCCGAGTCCACACAATTCGGCCGGCCCCACTTCTGGATACTCCTACCAACTCGTGCAGCATACTCCCAATGGGCCTCAATTGCTTGGTCCGATTCATGCAAGCTTTACTCCATCCAGCAGCCCACATGCACCCTTCTCTAACAATTCAGCACATTGGGCCGCCTCCACTCAGCCCACTACATCTCCTTGGTTTCAGCCGTCCACCTTTGGGCCTTCTTCAGCAAACGGCCCACTGCATGGTTCCACATTCAGCAGCCCCAGCGCTCCAAGTATTCTGGGCCCGCCTCCTGGGCCTTTCACCAGCCGTGCCCCAGCTCCTTTCGGTCCATCTGCTCCTGCTCCAGCAGCCTATTCCTCCAGTCCAGCTCAACCACATCAGCCCGCTCTCGCTGCTACCGACCTCTCTGCTCTATATCAAACAATGACACTCAAACAACCTGATGAACAGTGGTATTTGGATACCGGTGCGAGTTCTCACATGTCCTCTCATCAAGGTAATTTTTTTAATATTGCACCTTGTAATAATTTAAATTCAATTATTGTTGGTAATGGTGCTGCACTCCCTGTCACTTCCATTGGTCACTCATCTCTTCCCACTCCTTCTCGTTCTCTTTCTCTCAATAATATTCTTATTTCTCCTTCGTTAATTAAAAATCTTATCTCTGTTCGTAAATGTACTCGTGATAATCATTGCTCAATCGAGTTTGACCCGTTTGGTTTTTCTATAAAGGATCTTAGCTCTGGCTCAGTTCTTCTTCGCCAAAACAGCGACGGCGATCTCTATCCTTTCCATCCGTCTTCCACGGCTCTCCTCACTTCTATGGCTCCATCTTCTTCCACATGGCATCGTCGTCTCGGTCATCCCGGAGTTGCTATTTTCAATTTTCTTTTTAGTCGTAGCTTCATTTCTTGTCCTAAGGAATATTCTCGTTCTCTTTGTCATGCTTGTCAGTTAGGAAAGCATAAACGCCTCCCATTTTTTAGTTCTACTTCTTCTAGCACAAACTTATTTGATATTATTCATTCTGATATTTGAACATCTCCTGTTCCGAGTTTGGGTGGCTTTCGTTATTATTTAATTTTTATTGATGATTTTTCGCATTTTTTTATGGATTTTCCCTTTACGTCATAAATCGGATACTTTTAAAAATTTTGTCGACTTTTTTAATTATGTTTACACTCAATTTAACTTCAAAATTAAATCTTTTCAGTGTGACCATGGTGGTGAATTTGACAATCACTCTTTCCAATATTTTTTTGCAACCAATGGTGTACAATTTCGTTTTTCTTGTCCTCATACTTCGCAACAAAATGGTAAAGCCGAACGTACCATACAAACAGTCAACAATATCGTGCGTTCTCTTCTTTTTCAAGCTTCTCTTCCTCCTTCTTTTTGGGCAGAGGCCATTCACATGGCTGCTCACCTCCTTAATATTCTTCCTACCTCGACTCTTTCTTTTCGCACCCCATTCGAAGTTTTATATAATATTTCTCCCTCCTATGATCATCTTCGCGTTTTCGGTTGTCTGTGTTATCCCAATCTCTCTGCCACAGCTCCTCATAAGTTATCACCTCGCTCGTCTGCCTGCATTTTCTTAGGTTTCCCTTCTAATCACAAAGGTTATCGTTGTCTCGATCTCGACACGAATAAAATCATTCTTTCTCGCCATGTCATTTTTGATGAGTCCGTTTTCCCATTCTCCTCTCATTCTTCCTCTCTCGATTCCACTTCTTATAATTTTCTGGATCCTACCTCTGCTAAGGACACGCCTCCTCTGCTCCGCCATCTAGCCGTTGCCACGCCGACCCGCGCCACTACCGGTCCGCCGCCCGGGTTCCCCTCCCGTTCCATTTTCCCATCTCCGCTGCCCTCTCCCTCTCCTCCTCCCTCGACTTCGGTTTCCCATCCCCGACATTCTTCCCCAATCTCTACACATCCTATGGTCACTCGATCTAAAGTTGGAGTTACTAAACCCCGCCGCCTTCTCAATCTCTCTGCATCTTCCCCTTCGATTTCTCCTATTCCCCGCTCTTATGCTCAAGCTCTTCGCGATCCCCTCTGGACTTCTGCTATGCATGATGAAATCAATGCTCTTCACTCTAATCACACATGGGATCTTGTTCCTTGTCCTCCCAATGTCAACCTCGTCGGGTCCAAATGGATTTTTTGCCAGAAATTTCGTTCTGATGGGTCGCTTGAACGCTATAAAGCTCGTCTAGTTGCTCAAGGTTTCACTCAACAACCTGGCATCGATTATGACGATACTTTTAGTCCCGTTGTTAAACCCGCTACGATTCGTATTGTTCTTAGTCTTGCTCTCTCCCAATCTTGGCCTCTTCATCAGCTCGACGTTAAGAATGCCTTTCTCAATGGTCATCTGACCGAAACTGTGTACATGAAGCAACCCCCTGGTTTTTTTGATCCCCGCTTTCCTAATCACGTCTGCCTCCTTAAGAAAGCGTTGTATGGACTAAAACAAGCTCCTCGTGCTTGGCATCATCGCTTTGCTTCTTATCTCTCTTCTCTTGGATTTCTCAGTAGTCGTGCTGATGCTTCTCTCTTCATTTTTCGTCGTGGCTCCTCCACTGCTTATCTCCTTCTTTATGTTGATGACATTGTTCTCACTGCTTCTTCTTCCTCTCTTCTTACTCATCTCACCTCTCTTCTTTCTCGGGAGTTCGCCATGACTGATCTTGGTCCTCTTCATTACTTTCTAGGCATTTCTGTCACTCACACTCCTTCTGGTCTTTTTCTCTCTCAAGAAAAATTTGCTCGCGAAATTCTGGATCATGCCAATATGTCCTCGTGCAATCCTGTTTCCACTCCTGCCGACTCTCAAGCGAAACTCTCCTCTTCTTCTAGTCCCTTATTTTCTGATCCAACTCTTTATCGTAGTCTTGCTGGTGCTCTCCAATATCTCACTTTCACTCGTCCCGACATCTCTTTTGCTGTTCAGCAGCTCTGTCTCTTTATGCATGATCCTCGTGATAGTCATATGTTCGCTCTCAAACGTGTTCTTCGGTATGTTCGTGGCACGCTTGATTACGGTCTTACCCTTACTCCTTCCTCTACCTCTCAACTCGTCTCTTACTCTGATGCTGACTGGGCTGGATGCCCTGACACTCGTCGTTCGACTTCTGGGTATTGTGTCTTCCTTGGTGATAATCTCATTTCCTGGTCTTCTAAACGCCAACCCGTTGTCTCTCGTTCTAGTGCCGAGGCCGAGTACCGTGGTGTTGCCAATGATGTTGCTGAAACGGCTTGGCTTCATAATCTTCTTCTTGAGCTCCATTGTCCTCTCTCCCAGGCCTCGCTTGTCTATTGTGATAATATTAGCTCTGTTTATCTTTCTTCAAATCCCGTGCAGTACCAACGTACCAAACATGTTGAATTGGATTTACACTTTGTGCGTGAAAAAGTTACCTTAGGTGAAGTTCGTGTGCTTCATGTTCCTGCATCTCATCAGTATGCCGACATTTTTACAAAAGGATTGCCTTCTACACTGTTTGTTGATTTTCGATCCAGTCTCACCGTTCGCCCATCTCCCGTTTCGACTGCGGGGGAGTGTTAGAGTTATTATTATTATTGTTTCCATTATTAGTTTCCTTATTAGATTAGGTTTAACTTTATTGTTAGTTTGTTAGTTACCTTTTATATTATATCTCTATTGTAAACTCTATATATATATTTGATTATTAATGCAATCCTCAAGGGGAATTTACATTAACAATTTTGGGGTCTCAACTTCGCTAATACGAAAAAGCCTCATCCGTGACATTTATGGCTTTCGAGTATAACAAAATTATCTGCAGGGTTCTGTGGCTTTGCTCAAGAAAATTGACCAATTCTGAATGGTCAGATGAGAGGTCAATTAATTCGAGATGATGTATCACACGCTCGGACGCATAAATATTGAAGAGGAAGTGCAGTGGGATAGCTTAACTCCTTCCAAAAAGGCAAAAACCAATGTAAAGAGTAATTAGCTTTGCTCCTCATATTATTATTTTTATTTAGTATTTCATCCTATATATGAGTGAATATCATATCAAACGTATAAATATTTTGCATACAAAAATTGAATTCTCTATCTTTTTAGAAAAAGAATTATACAGAGACGTAACATGTATATAAAAAATAAAACACAAATTCTAAAACAGACAATCCAAACCGGTATTTGGGGAATGGTAGCTTGCAAAATAAAGTGACCACAATAAATAGTGGTGACAAGTTCCAAATTTAAAGCATCGTTCTAATGAACTCAAAAATTGTTTTGGATGGTGACTTAATACCGTAAATACATTTTAGACATTTTATTCCAAAAATGTATAATGTGAACTTTTACGGAAATATTCTATTATTCAATAATGGAGATGAGTACACGTTTCTTTTGCTATAAGTGGAGCTTCCGTTGAAATGAAAAAGAAAATACATGAAAGTGAAGTCACGCTCTGTATATGCCAATTAACTGAGTTGTTTTCTTTATGAGATAGCGTTTCAATTTATTTTTATAAGGGAACACAAGTTACTATAGCAATTAATGTTGATGATTGTAATATATATATATATATATACATATTATGAAATTGATTTTGTATATATATTATGCCAATTAACTGAGTTGTTTTCTTTCTGAGATAGCGTTTCAATTTATTTTTCAAAAGGAACACAAGTTACTATAGCAATTAATGTTGATGATTGTAATATATATATATATATATATACATATTATGAAATTGATTTTGTATATATATTAAAGTATTTTTAATTAATATTTACATTAATGTATAGGGGCAACCGGAAAAGTGTCTTGTGCTTATCTTTCCATATAGGAATTCCCATTTGAGCAACATAATTACCTATAATTTAAAGGTAACAATTTGTATTCTTTCTTAAAATTGGGATGCAATAGTATTTTACGAATCTTCAAATTGGACAAAATTAGTCAATTATTAATTCTATTTAAATAATAGTATTTTTACCTAATAATTTATGAATGTGTTAATTTAAAGTCCAACATATTTTTCTCTTTATTGTGCCCTTTTTATTTGCTACATAAGTAATATCTAATTCTAAAACAAAATTGCCGGTAAAGCATAGGTCTACTAACGAAGCTGAGGTCCCCAAATATTAGAGGTCCTAAGTTTACTCTCACATGTGAGTATTTCTCAATTTTCTTAATAGTTGTAAGTTGATTGTAAATTGCTATTATTTACTACTAGTGACATTTATCATTTAATCAGTTTATTCAAAAATTATCAACAAAAATGAATCTTGATTATATTAACAAAAGAGCAATTATGTATTATATCTTATTATTTATTTACTAACACAAGGATTTCCACTTTTACGAATCTTTTTGGTTTCTTAAGGTGTCCTCAACGCCGAAGGTCTAAAATTAATATCTCGAGATATATACTGTCAATGCAATTGCGGGACCTCTTCGAAGAAATTTTTTTCATCATTTTCAATCCAATGCCCCACCACCCACCTTTTTCTTTTTCCATTGTTAATAATCCAACCTTTGAAATCCATCATCAATGATAAGAATCAACAGCAGCAAGAGCGAAAGGACCCTTTTAGCCTCAAGACCATCGCATTCAAGAGACCATATTTTCAGCAGGAAGTCTTCAGCTCCTTGGGAAGACTCCAAATTCATGACCCAATTCCTCAGCCGCCTACCACGTACAGTTTATTTGCATGACTTAATTTTTCATCATTTAATTCGATTTGCAAGGTGTAGAAAGTGGGAAAAAGGAGGGAGAAATTTAGGGCCTATTAGATGTCACCCTCATTTTCATTTTGTGGAAATTTTCTCTAGAAAATGTGGATGTTTGGCATCCGTCAATATCTCGACATCAGGCGTTCCCACATATATTGGGATAATACTATAGTATACTAGGAGTATTATTATTTGTGTCTATTTCTTTCATACACTGAAGTGTACTGTGTATGGACCACGCACATTTGTGTGAAAGAGATATACACACAAGTATATCTTGAAATAACACTTATAGTGTACCATAGAATTTTCACATATATTGAGTTAAAATGCCATAAGGTGCGAAATAAAATTCACTCTCTCATTTTCGATTGCCTTAATTGATGGTTGTGAGTTAGAGTGTTAGATATAGTTAGTTTTCTTTTATAAAATAAAAACTGATTCATACCATTTTCTTAAAAAAAAAAAAGAAATTTTTCTTTAAAAAAGAGAAAAAAATTATATCACATCAAAAGTTATAATTACTCTTTTATTTTTCAAAAAAACAAATATAGATACACTTTTGACATATTTTTTCTATTCTCTTAAATAAAAGTTTTGCACTTCATTCATGAAAGACAATTTACAAAAAGAGGGGGAAAAAGATTTATGATCAGGTGTATCTTTGGCCAAAATTTTCTCTTTCTTTTTTTTTTTATTATCAAAATCATGTTATCAAAACATAAATTGGTCAGAAATTCTGGCCAAAAAATGACTTCAAAATGAAATCAAACATAACCAACTATTCTTTTTAGATGTTTGGGGTTCATGCACACATATATGGACTGAAATTCACATATAAATACTTTAACTATATTACTTTCATCTTTTAATAATGTTATATGAACAGAAATTAGAGATAAATCCCTAATCACATATTCAATTCATGAATCAGTCCCTATTCCTATTTTTAAAGTCTGCACTCCCTAGTTTAAAATCAAAATTTGCTTGAACTCCCTATTGCCTGTGAAAAGGCAAAAATGCCCTCAATTAAACACAAAATCCCAAAACTCCCTTCTCAGCCACTCTCTATCTCTCTCCACTCTTTCTCTCTTCCACCCCCACCAGACTCATCATCATCATCATTTCCGGGGGCCAACGCCACCACTAGCCTCCTTATCTATATGTCGTCAACTACAAACTGCTCTGAATCGCCACATTACCATCCGACCCGGTCTTTATTGCAGAAAATCTGGGTTTGTGAAATGGAAAAGATATCAAAATGGGGATAAAATTAGGTATCTGAAATGGGTTCTCTGTGGAAGGCGAACCTAAACTCAGAAACTGAATTTTCTCTCTAGAAACTTGTTCAATTTGGTTAAAAAAATGCAAAAAATAAGTGGGAGAGCTCTTATCAATGGCTGCGGCAAATCACTTCTCTCACCTTTCAAGTACAACTTCATTTTGAAATCAATGAAGATAGAGAAGCCCTTTGAGTGAATTTGAAGAGCTTTGATCCAAATGCCGATATCGAAAAGTTGATTAAACAGTGCCCTTTGCTTACTTTGTTTACTTACAGGTTGATTTTAAGTTGCCTAATTCAGTTTATATATATGTTTTGCATTTTTGCAATTTGAACTGCTGAAATCTTGATTTTGTGAATGTAGTTTTTGTTCTTATAAGGAATGTATATGGTATTGTGTTATTTTTTTAGTTTTATTTGTGGTTTTAGGATTGGTTAAGTGAATGCTTTTAGGAATGGAATTTATGATTTTTTCAATAAATAGCAGAAAAAATTGATAATGGTGATGAACTTCAGCTAATCAATGATAATAATTGGGAGGAAAAATGAATGAATGTAGAGTTGAAATTTTAGGAGTGGGTTAGTGTTTTGATGATGAAGCATAATCAAAATTAACTTGAGTTAACATGAGCTTTTCTGCTATAAGCAGCAAAGTTCTTGATCTAATGGAATTTCACTTCTCAAATGTGTTGACTTGAAAGTGTATTACGAGCAAGAAATGTGTGGATTGGACCAAAACTGTTTTGCTCCTGATTTTTCCATTTCTTTCTTTCTTACAATGAATCCCATGAAGTTGGGATTTTATAGGGTGTAGTAAGAATTAGATGATGAAAGCAATGAGTCTATATGTTGTTTTAGTAATTCATGAGATCAATGATTACTTTGGATCAACAGTCATTTAATTTGAGATTGTAGAATCATTTTGAATCCGATAATTGCTTCTTTTGCTGATTCCATGTTGATTGGGAGAAATCATGTTATGTCTCCAAAAAATAAAAGGATATCTTATTGTCTATTTTCGTAATTTGCAACATATAAGAATTGCTATATTTAGTATGAGATCTGGACTGTTACACAGGTGCTGCTAGTAGTTCTCCATTGAGAATTTAGGTTTAGGTTTGCTTTGAATTTTAACTTGAGATGGAATCCAGTGTAGAGGAAGCGGTTAGAGCTAAAGCATTTGCTGAGAAGCAATTTGTGCAGAAAGACTTTGTGGGTGCAAAAAATTATGCTCTGAAAGCTCAAATGCTTTGTTCTCAACTGGAGGGTATATCACAAATGGTGCCCTACGACATACAGTCATTTAATTTGAGATTGTAGAATCATTTTCTCATCGAGTCTATATCATAGGGCTCAGTACACCTCAATCGCAACTAACGGGGACATAGACTCAGTACACCTCAATCGCAACTAATGGAATTTGTATATAAAAAATCTGGCGAAGAAATTTTCAACTTCACATTAGTGTGCTAGTTGATATATGGAAAGGAGAAGAAAGTGATTCAATGGAGTTTTTTTACTCAGCCTGATTCTTCGAGAATTCAGAAAGTTTATATATCTAGGCATGAAGAATCTCCAGTTCAACCTTACATGGGTGGTGATATTAAGAAATTGAATTCTAAGATGAAGACTGAATTTTATGAGTTCCTGATTCAAGAAACCTAAAGACAAGAGGGGTAGATGATTGAGCTTCTTTATCACGTATTTGTATACTTCTTTGTCAATTAAATTCAAAATTACATAAATATTGTTATAGTGGCACTATTCTTTTGACAATCATGTCGATATTATATCATTTATTCTGTTTGTTGATCTGGGGTGTCTTGAAATTTAAATTATCAAAGAGAAATGAGGAGAATTTGAATTCTTAGGTAGTTTGAATTCTATCGAGCATTTGAAGTTTCTCAGTGGAGTCGAAAGTTATGAGAGTTTGAAAGATGGTTAAGGTGGAAAACATGAGGGTTTGATGCGTTTTTAGCGGTGTGCTTGATCATTTGATATGTAATACGTAATTGTATATGTAACCCAACATCTTTGAAAAGTACGTCATTTTATATGAAGAAATATATCATTTAATATAATATATACGTCAATTGATATGTAGTCATACGTCAATTGATATGTAGCCATACGTCAATTGAGTTGTATACATACTTCAATTGATATGTATCCATACGTCAATTGAGTTGTACACATACGTCAATTGATATGTAGCCATACGTCAATTGATATAATACATGCGTCAATTGATATGTAGCCATACATCAATTGAGTTGTATACATATGTCAATTGATATGTAACCATATGTCAATTGATATGTATCCATACGTCAATTGATATGTAGCCACACGTCAATTGAGTTGTATAAATATGTCAATTGATATGTAGTCATATGTCAATTGATATAATACATACGTCAATTGATATGTAGCCATACGCCAATTGAGTTGTATAAATACGTCAATTCATATGTATCCATACGTCAATTGACATGTATCCATACGTCAATTGATATGTAGCCATACACCAATTGATATGTATATATACGTCAATTAATATGTGTACATACGTCAATTGATATTATCCATGCGTTATTGATGTGTACGTATACATCATTTCAATAAAGTCACTTATATATAATAATAATTCATTTTATATGTCACAATACGTCGATTGGAACTAAAGTTACGTCATTTTAACGTAAATATACGTCATTTTGTTGTAAACATATGTCAGTTGAAGCAAGTCATGTTTCGTTGTATTATATACTGTATTATACAAACATAAGTAATTTTACATGTAACCGTACGTCAATTAATGTAAATCATGAACCGTATACCATAAAACCCTAAACCCTAAACCCCAAACCCTAAACCCTAAACCCTAAATGCCAAAGCATTATTTTTTTTAAGGAATGATCGTATATATTTGTAATATTTTAAAGTTGTATTATACAATTTATTGGAGAATAATAGGAGATAAATCAATAAAGGTACATATCTTTCACAAACATAATGTGTGTAAGCACTACTGCTAGTGATCACATTTTGTGTGAGTTTGTAGTTTTGAAATACTCATTCACATGCTTATACTTGGGCATGTTATATATATTTTTAATGTCACGGAGGTGCATTAAACAACATATTTGGAGCAAAATATGCATTAATTGACCTATGACTACATATCAGTTGAGGGATGGCTACACATCAATTGACATATGGCTACATATCAATTGACGTATGTATACATATCAATTGATGTATGGCTACATATCAATTGACGTATGGCTACATATCAATTGACGTATGGATATATACCAATTGACGTATGGATACAACTCAATTGACGTACGTATACAACTCAATTGACATATGCTAACATACCAATTGACTTATGGCTACATATCAATTGACGTATGACTACATATCAATTGACATATGGATACATGCCAATTGATGTATGAATACATATCAATTGACGTATGACTATATTTTAAATGACGTATAGATTATGTTAAATGATGTATAGATACAATAAAATTGACGTACTGTTCATATAATAAAAAATGTACCATACAAATTATCTATAACATCATTAACATCAATCAAATAAATCAACTATTTAATCTATTAATGCATAGGTACACTTAATATGACGTATTAATACATAATATTGATGTATGGTTGCAAGTCAATTGACTTATAATTTTCTGGAAATGACGTATAGTTGTCTATCAATTGACGTAATAACACATTTAATATGATGTATTAGTATATTCAAATTGACGTATGAATGCTAGTCAATCAACGTATTATTGTATATTTGTCGACGCATAGGTACACTTAATATGACGTATTAATACATAATATTGATGTATGGTTGCGAGTCAATTGACGTACTATTTTTTGAAAATGACGTATGATTGTCTATCAATTGACGTAATAATACATTTAATATGACGTATTAGTACATTCAAATTGACGCATGAATGCAATTCAATTGACGTATTATTGTCTATCAATCGACGTATAGGTACACTTAATATGACGTATTAGTACATACTATTGACGTATTATTTTCTGAAAATGCCGTATGTTGTCTATCAATTGACATAATAATACATTTAATATGACGTATGAATGCTAGTCAATTGACGTATTATTGTCTATCAATCGACGTATAGGTACACTTAAGATGACGTATTAGTACAAAATATTTACTTATGAATGCATATTAAATTTAGCTTACATTTGACGAAAAAACTGTTTCTAGACATTTCTTGATAATGTGTCATACATTTTTAGAAATTCCTATGTGTCTAATTTTGAAAGAAAAAAATATTTTATTATTTCGAGCATTGTACAGTGCGTGATGGACATTTTCGTGAAGTCGCGCAAAACTGTCTAGAAATTTTAACTTGTGTTTGAAGAAAAAACTGTTTCATACTAGATGCTTTTTGATAATGTGTCATACATTTTTAGAAATTCCTATGTGTCTACTTTGAAATAAAAAAAGTTTTTATGATTTCGAGCATCGTCCAATGCGTTATGAACTTTCTCGTGAAATCGCGCAAAAATGCCAATAAATTTTAGCTCACGTTTGTAGACAAAACTGCTTCATCGTAAACATATCTTGATAATGTGTCATATATATTAAGAACTCTCTATGTGTTTATTTTCAAAATAAAATAACGATTTATGATTTCGAGCATCCTACAACGCGTTATAGAATTTCCCGTAAGATTGAGCAAAACTATAAAAAAAATTTAGCTTACGTTTGAATAAAAAATTGTTTCATACTGGATTGTTCTTGAAAAGATTTTATACATTTTATGGAAGCCCTATTTGTCTAGTTTGAAATAAAAAAAAAATTACGATTTCGAGCATCGTACAATGCATTATGAATTTTCTCGTGAAGTCGCGCAAAACTGCCAATAAAATTTAGCTCACGTTTGTAGACAAAATTGCTTCATCCTAAACATATCTTGATAATGTGAAATACATATTAAGAACTCTCTATGTGTCTATTTTTAAAATAAAATAACGATTTATGATTTCAAGCATCCTACAACTCATTATAGAATTTCCCGTAAGATTGCGCAAAACTATAGAAAATTTTTAGCTTACATTTGAATAAAAAACTGTTTTATACTAGATTGTTCTTGACATGATTTTATACATTTTATGAAATCCCTATGTGTCTAGTTTGAATTAAAAAAAATGGTTTATGATTCTGAGCATTCTACAATGCGCTGTAAACTTTCTCGTGAAGTTGCGCAAAATTGTCATTAAATTTTAGCTTATGTTTGAAGCAAAAACTCTTTTATACCAGACGTTTCTTGATAATGTGACATATTTGTTTAGAAAGCCCTATGTGTCTACTTTCAAAAAAAAAAAAACGGTTTATGATTTCTAGCATGCTACAACGCGTTATAGAATTTCTCGTAAGATTGCACAAAACTGTTAAATATCAATTGAAAATACGTCGATTGGACACTAAATATACGTTAAACATGGTTTATGCATACGACAGTTGCTGTTAGTATGAAATTCAAAAATAAAAATAAAAATTGTAATCGGAACAGAATCAATATGGATCTCGATTTGTTCCTTTCATCATGGAGAACAAAATGGTGTCACCTTTGAACAACTTCAATCGCCGAAAAAGTCTATGTAATCGGATTTGTGGTGAAGGGGAAAAGAAAGAAAAGAGGAAAGAGAAGAGAGAAGAGGGAGAAGAAAGAAGTGGAGAAGAAGGTGAATAGAAAAATAATAAAATGAGGGGTATTTTCGTCCTTTTAAGTGAGTAGGGAGTGAATCCAAAGTTGCATTATCAATTAGGGAGTTGAGAGTGTAAATTTATGGGTAGGGACTGATTCATATATTTTATTAAGGACTGGGGATTTTTGATTAATTTTCCCTTATTTGAACACCCTGTATCATTCAAGTATGTGAAATATTTTTATTAAAAAATGTTATCTTGATTAATTACGAGAGTTATGAGATAGTGCAGAATTTGGTAAAGTTTGGAAAACAGAAAATTCAGCTTAATCTCTAATCCATACGAGTCCCTATTATTTTTCTTTATATGTAATATATGTTAAAAAACTAAAATAAACATTTTATTCAAAAATTACAATGAATGAAAAAGAGGGAATAAAAATCCCTAAGAAACTAACAAGAGTGAATCAAAGATTGACTTATAAAACTCTTGGTATAAACTTTAATCTATACAAGACTCTAAGAGGAAATAACAGAAGATTAATGTGTAAAGAACACAACGAGAGGAAAAATGCGTGAGAGCTACGACGCAGTTAGAGAGAGAAAGTATCTGATTTGCGGCTCGAAATTTTAATAAAGAATATTTGCAAATTTGCCCTTTAAACACTGGTCAACTCCAAATTACCCCAAAAGATTGGGCTAGCAAACAGGCCAGATTCAGTATTACTTCGGCCTCGAATAATTCAATTGCAACGGCCCATATATATTCCACGATATGTGATCAAACACCTTTTCTGAAAGAAAAGCTATTCTAGGACTTGTGTATATTATACATGGGAAACATGTTACATATAATAACAATAATAATAAAAAAAATTAATATCTTGTAATCTGTAATTTATACGTAGAACTACCAATAACAATTGCGTTTATCTTGTATTTTTTTAAATATATATTATATTTAATGTGTATACATTGGTAAGATTTAGTGTTGAACAAGAAATGTCAGTATCAAGACTTGTTGGTCTACTAGTATTCACCTCCCACTGAATGTGAGAGGTCCTGAGATCAAATCTAGATTGCCACAAGTTGTGGCGGTTTCCTTCTTTGTGGAGCTAGAAAGAGTCTTCATGGCTCAGGATTATGACTATTAACTCGAGTTTGTTGGGCTAAATATTTAGGGTATCCCCTTCGTCTTGAATTAAAAAAAAAAAAGATTTGAGATTCTTTTTTTTTTTTTTTACAAAAGCTCCAAGATATTAGAAGTTTTGGGTTTAGATTCCCACCAAAAATATGTGGATTTTTCTCTACTGTTATATTATTTTGTAGCTTAATTGATTATAATAGTTCTTAATTTGTTGTAACTTGACACAATTTGATATTAACAACATTTATCTGGTAATCGATTCATTCAAAAAAAAACAAAATCATCTTATAGTTCCGGATAAGAAAAGTTTTAATCCCTGTAAAAAAATTAGGATTCATTTAAAGGTAGCTAGGATTTTTTTAAAAGTTTATTAATTAATGGAGCTTTCTTTTTTGAAATTATGAACTCTCACATTGGAAAATAAGCTTCCGATTGATTGTATAAACTAATTTCCAACAATTTATAAGATGGTGATATTTTGTATAGAGAGTTCTAATGAATCCTTTTTATTGCCAAAATGAACAAAAAAAATAATGCAGTGATACCACGTGAATAATCAATATTAGTCGCGTGGGCACACTCGATGATTAAATAATTAAATACTTAAAAAATTCATTGATTATTTAAGCATAATATTTAATTTTTAATCTTATATAAGATATATGAGTTTATAAGTAATTAAAAGTGGGTTTGGAGAGAGAAAAAAGGTTGATGGGAGGTGAGAAAAAGTAGAGTGAAAAGAAAAAATGAAAGACAAAAGAAAGCTCAGAAAAGAGGAGGGAAGCAAAAAAAATAAAAAAAAAATTGAGACTTGCTAAAATTTAGCAGGTAGTTAGTTTCTCACCAAATCTACAGTCAAGTCCACAACCTCACCTTCACCCGTCTTCAATTATAAATTTATAATAGTGCTAGTCGGTGTAACGCACTCGATGCGTGTGCGAAAAAAGAAAAGCTTAAAAAAAATATCTAGTAAAAACCAATTAATATAAAATAAAATGATCTGATATTAAATTTTTTGAATAAGGATTAAATGAATAAAATATGAAATAAAAGGACAAAATTTGGAGAAAAATAAAAGAACGGGTGTGGATGAGAGATAATGTGAGAGAAATAAGAAAGAAAGATGGAGAATTGAGAAAGAAAAATAAAAAAGAGAAGTGAATATTGGAGATAAAATATGAAAGTAAAATTACTTAGACATTTGTCACATTTTTAGAACTTTTCTCATATTTTATATAATAGTATAGATATCAAATTATCACATGTGCCTCCTTTTCTAATGGTACTAAAATTCCTATTCCTATCTCCACTATTGGATTAGTAGGGGAGGACTAGTTGATTGTAAAATTAGGGATCCTTGGAACAAGTCCTGATAGGCATGCCAAACTCTATTTTATTAGTCATGGGGTTTTTTGCTAGAAAAAGAAAAAGATCAAACATTTTGAAACAATTTATAAGCTCTCGAACATCTTATTAATTATGAATTACTTGAAGAACTTATAAGTCTGACAAACATTTTCTTACTTATTTTTCTAGGAGCTTGTAAGTTCCCATCTTTTTATTTTGAAAGTTCAAAAGCGCTTGTGTTAAACACTTTATTGAATATTTTGAAAAAAGATATAAGCTCACAGACATCTTATAAGATGCTGTAAAGAACTTATAAACTCAAAAAACGTGACATCCCGAATAATGAATTACAATCGGTACTATGGACTCTCTTCTGAATAATTATTGTTAATGTGTGCACGCTAAAAGTTCCACATATACTGAACGGCTTTATTTTATTTTGTAATCATTTTTTGAACAAAAATGAAATTAACAAAATATTAAAAACCAAGCCCGCAAAAAATAATAAAGAAATACACTTAGGAAGAGGGGTTTTTTTATCATATCAAAATGACCGATTTTATGTACCATTTATCAATCTAACCTGAAGATGCCATTTCAATTTTCCATTTTTTCAAAAATTAAATTGAAGGCACCATTTTAAATTGTATATATTTTTTTTTCTTTAAAAATATGCCACTGTAGCAGTCAACAAAAGCTGACTGCTACAATGGTGAAGTCGTCATTTCAAATGGTGCCTTCATTTTTTTTATTGAATATTTAATATTGTTTTTAAAATTTGTTGAATTTATATAAGGATTTAGGTAAAAAACAACAAATTCCTTAGTTTGGGGCTTTGAGCTCATTTCCTGTCATTTTCTCTACATTTTGGACTTTGACATGAACACATAAATTATAGATTGACTCATAAAGTTTCTAACGGTGCAAGAATTGGTTTATTTCGATACCTAAGCGAAGAAATACGACACGCTAAAACAGAGACATTAAAGTAGTTTTTTTGCAAAAAAAAAAATTGACGAACGTCAAAGACATACAAAATAAACATTGAAGATATATATACAAAACGATAATATAAACTACAAACGAATGTCCAAGGCATACAAATTAAGAAAAACGACATATGCGAGTTATAAACCCCTAAGAATAACACCTCCCCCCCCCCCCCCCCCCCCGTGCCACAAGTGCCTCTTTAACGTTGTCTCCTTTGTTGACCTTGTCGTCCCTCACCAACCTATCAATTTGTGTTTGATCATCCTCATAACCACTCAAATTCAAATCAATATTTTGTGGACTAGGTAAATTCATTGAACTCGACTCTCCATGCTCTTGCATAACTGTCATATACGAGTGAAATGCAACGGGTGATGTGTGGAACTCCGAACGTGTTGGTATTTGCCCAGGTAAGAGATCTACGCTCATTTACTCAGAATAAGACTGTGCAAATGTAGGCATATAAGGAGTGAAAAGAGACTCCATGTGTGGTTGTTGTGGATCAGGCACATAACAACCAACCCCCTCATTGTCCACATTATGGAAATTGTCATGTGATGCTGAAGTACCACTAGTGAATGTAGATGGACCCGATTGTTTAATTGTTGACCTAAATGAAGTGGGATAAGTCCCTTCAAATGGAGGAACTTCATGTGGCGGATCTTCTCATTGTTGGGCATCTCTGTGTTGTCGCCTATTGTCTTCGTGTACAACTTGACGAGTTATGGTCGTGTAACGATGCCTAAATGCCATCAATAAGTCAAAGGTTTCATCTTCTTCAGGTATCGAGTCCGCACAAGCCACAATTTGTGCCATTTGCTCAGCCTATAAATCATGTAAGATTATAAAATTTAATTTTTTATTACAAACAAAATTAAAAGTATTAAGAAATCAAAATTTAATTTGATTTACATACCAAAAGTGACTGCATAAGTGCATCTCCATATTTATACATGGTCTCCACATCCACACCACCACGCCCTATGAATTGACGTGTAATTACATTATACCAATTTTTGTATCCAACAATGGTAGCGGGTGCACTCTCACTGATCAGTGGTCCATGCATAATTTTGGAGCGTCTGTTTGTCCATAAGTTTACATAGATATTATGATGCATGCTCCAATTCTTACCAACATAATCTGTGATGACTTTCATTGCAATGTATCCTGATCCCGTATTGGATTTGAAGGAATAGCCTGTTGTATTCCAAATTGGCGAAGAACACGCTCAGGACGATGCATTTCTACAATGTCATAGAAGATTAATGGACAATGTGATCTCCAATGTGCGTATCCATCTTCTGGTTGCAACCATGTAAGCTCGTCGGGATCATAAGACTGCCAGATAAACAGCATTTAGGAAAATAAATATTATGAACAATATATCAATTATCAACAACTATGTAACAATATAAAAATAACATCATCAGTTTTCGTACATCGGTTCATGACATTTTATCCAAAATATCTCTAATAAATCGTAGTTCCCTATGTGTCGTATGCATGTGACTGAGATGTTTTGACCACCTATATTTTATAGTTTATATCGTTAGTGAACATATACATTGATTATTAATACAATAAAAAACTGTATAGTAATATTTTACCGTGCACCGTATGGGTACGTTGGAAGTGGCTCATTTCCATCAAGACGAATCAACACCCATCGATCCTTTTCAGCTATTGGACATGCATTAATCTTGGTAACTGTGACCATGCCCAAATCTATGAAATAATATAATTAATACAACTTCAAATATGAAAGATGATTTCAATTAAGTATATACACATTTAATTTTTACCTGCTAAAGTTGTATCCCTCCAAAAATATTTTTTGTATAATCTTTTAATGAATTGTACAATCCACGATATAGACACGCTAACACAGCACAACCCCAACTAAAGTACCGAACTCGCCCAATGTCATACATATGGTGGAGAAATAACTAATTCATAGAGTTGCCCGAGGTATCTGGGCACATGACTCCCCCTAGGAGATATAGTGCACATGTGCGAGCATATTGCACTACGCATTCATCAGTCGTTCGATCAGTGATCTTCATATTTCCAACATTTGTATCCAGGACACTAAGTTTCAGTCGCCCGCCTTTGAACGCAGACTTATCAGAATGAAATCTTAATAAGTTCTCACAGAAATTTCGTCCTGCAACCGGACTCATGCTAAAATCTGTGCCTATTATAGCATCACCTTCTATAGGGAGTCCCCAAATTGCTGCGATGTCCTCAATTGTAACTGTTGCCTCCCCACAATGAAAATGAAATGTATGAGTTTCAGGCACCATCTTTCAACCAGACCAGTGATCAAGGATGCATCAACCTGAAAACGCCAGCAACGTAACACTCCGCCGAAACCCATATCATCCACTATACATAAAACACGCATAGGTAAATCTTTTGCTATAGGACAAAATTTTCCGTCATGGTGCTTAATGCGTAGTGAATCATCAACATCAATGTGTCCAGTATACACAAGCTCGGACCTATGAACGGACTGTAAATATAACACTTGATCATCAACTGGACTAGGAGCTACAACATCATCCATCCTGTAATTATGACAACATATTAATCAATATAAGCAAAACAATATTAAAGTAAAACAAATTCAATAATCCCAAATATTCCTCAAGGTCCACTAGGTAAATATGTGAACATTTGAGTTCTATTAATTTGTAAATTTGATATTCTTATTATTGAATTTTCATTGTGATTTTCAATGCTATATAGTTGGTTTAGTGCATATGTCAGTTTACTATATTAGGTGTAAATTGGGTAAAGAACGACTTACCTGCATATAGAACAACTCAAGTTTTTTGCATAACGATATAATTGATAAAAAAAACATCTAAGCTTACAAAATTACTTTCCGGAAATTGAAATTGATATTATAGATGTTTAACAAAATACTTGATTCTTAACTACTACATGGTAAAATCAACATGATTCCCAAGAACGTAGGACAATACATGAAAAATTTCTAACAGATGAACATAATAATCATTGGCCTTGAGTGGATGTATATTGTTGACTTCTCTGATATTGTTGCCTTGCATGAGTTTGTGGATGGTCCATTTCATTTCGAATACGAGTTGTTCAATCACGACCTGCACCACGACGGGTTTGCAATGTTGGATTGTGAAATAGCTCAAAAGATGGGACATCCCAATCCGTGTCCCCATACAAAGGGTTGAATCTCCACCGATATGTTTCCGAATACGCTTCCATACTATGATACGGCTTCACAAGTGTCTTGGATCTTACTTTAAAATGGCGAAACACACTTATTGCATGTGAGCAAGGAATTCCATATTGACTCCATTTACCACAAGAACACATATCTTTGGCCAAGTCTACCACATAGGTCTTATTTTCTCCACCTATATGTCCACGCGATAAGACTGAAGCAGTTTGGCTCCTTTGATAATACTTAGTCCACTTCTCCGGATCAATTTTGCTCAAGTAGTCATTTGCTTTTGGCTCAATCTCGTGACTTTGTTCCATGAGAGCATTAAATTTACTCATCGAAGTTGCTAAACCGGCTCTATAACAAAGGTCCTTTAAAAACTGATGCTTATGTCTACTATTGAAGTTAGACGCTACATGCCGAAGACAGTATCGATGCACTCCATGAGTGGGTTGAAAACAACGTGTTGTGCCGCTGCATCAATATGGCCTGGGTGTCGATCAGATAAAAGACATATACCATCAACCCCTTGTACAATGTGTCTACTCAGAAGCTCGAGGAACCATTTCCACGAATTAATAGTTTCTTCATCAACGACTGCGAAAGCTAGAGGCAAAACCATCTCGTTTGCATCTATAGCACAAGCAATCAACATCTTGTGCTTATATTTTTAATACAGATGTGTTCCATCCACACTAATAACTTTACGACAGTGTTGTAAGCCATCTATGCAGGGCTTGAAAACCCAAAAGATGTATTTCAACGTAAAATGCATCTGGTTCGATTGATGGATATGATTCCACTCCACAATTGTGTCTGTGTTATACTTCTGAAGAGCTCTCATATACTTAGGCAACATCTGAACTAAGCTCTCTAAAGTCCCATACACATTTTCCACTGCACGTTGGTAGCTGTACCATGCTTTCATATAAGAAATTTCAAATCCATATTCCTCCTTGATCATCTGTTGGATAATATTTATCTCTATGTAAGGATCACACTTAATTATTCCCATAATTTTGCGGGTAATATGATTTTTATCCAAGTTGTGATGATCAACAGACACTTCATTGATCAGACACGTGTGTGGCCCAACATACTTTGTGATCATGAACATCACTAGGTTTTTCTGAAGTGAAGCTAAAAGCTTCCAATTGCATGGCATGTCATTTGATTTAGCTTTGCATTCAACTTCCCACATTGTTTTTGTTCTCTTTAATACGCGATATTCACGTTGTTCAACTTGTATGTAGTACACTTTCACAGCATCAATTACGTGTTGCTTGGATTCGAAGACCATGTTCTTACTAATCTTTCCACTGCTTTCATCATAGAACTTCAACCGACTAATTGGAATGTCCGTTGAATCACAATGTACCTCGGGATGTATTGTAGAGAAGAACTATATTACTGGATAGAACTCTGGTTCATTTGTTGTGGAGGGCATTAGTGCATTAAAAGGTGCTTGTTGTTGGGATAACGTCCCTTCACCAAAATTTGCAGCTTCCTCATACGGTACACTAGCGTCAGAGTCAATCTCATCTGGCTCAGTGCCACTTCGAGTGGATCCCGAGTCACTATAATCTTCTTGAAAAGTGTCCTCAAATGGCTCAGGGGCGACGTCCTCTGTGGGAGCATTATCAACTTCTCTATATCTATTATTCTGAAAATTATCATGCCATATCCTAGAAGTATCTCGAGCAAATGCTGATGGACCGGCACTAAAGTCGTGAATTCCAACACTTGCCAACCCTTGGGTCATGATAGGTGAATTTCCTAGATTATCTTGCGTTAACATCGATATATATGTACCCCACTCAACTCGCATTCATTTCTGGAGCAATATTGGAGTGGATCAGTATCTTCTCAATAAAAAGTTCCAAGCAGCTCATCCCATTTTCAGGATCCAAGAAAAACCTCAAATTATCATCATTTTCTATGTCCATAACGATATCTCTTATTCGAGACATGTCGTTCATGGAATATTTGCCAGAGACTTTCAACAAAAATCCATTGGAATCGATGCGAGTGTTTTCATATAATTTGGACAACAATCTGCAAAATGTTATTCGATGAGATGTACTCATATACGCGAGTGGGTTACAGTCGTATCTCACAGAATCACCATTTTACAAAATGTTACCTCCAAAGTATAAAATAACTAGCACGTTGCTTCGATTTGACATATCTTCAAAGAATAAAATTAAATATTTATTAGACAAAAATCAACCATTCGTTATTAAATATCTTCATAAGTGATGTCTTACAAGTCTATCAGAAATGACATATAAATTCAAATTTTCATTCTACAAACTTTTTATTGATCAAACAAGAGGCTATAGGAGTATAACTCCAATTAAATTTGTTAGTTGCTTCTCTTCTTAGATATTCTCTACTCTGACTATGAACATACTACAAAACTCAAAATTTTACCGTAACATTAAATTGCTAAAGTGATGAATTAGACTAAGTTAAAAACAACAAACCAAAAATTGTAAAAGAAAAGGTCAAGTCAATTATTTATCAAAAAACTCTAATTCTAAACATAATAAAAGCATTAATTAAATCATATGCACATATTGACAATCTGGTTCGATTCTCAGAAATTTGTCATTATTTGATTATTTTTTTTGGGATGTCATTATTTGATTTTTTAGATGGTATGACATTACTCCTTCACTAAATAAATTAGCTAAATTTTTTGACTAATTATTAACCATAGCAGCAATGCTAAATTAATATTTCAAAAAATTAATAGTTCTATTATATGAAATTTAAATAAAAAACTAGCTTTGATTAATGTATATCTTAATGAATTAATAATGTATTATATTGTTCAAATAATAATCTAAGTTTGATAAATTGAAAAAATATACGAGTCTCATTTTTCTTTTATTTACTCATTCATGTAATTTTATGTCGTTTATATTATTTAATGTAGCATTTGTATCACCAAAGTGTGCCTTCATCGCTAGTGTGTATAATTGACATATGGACATTCAACACGACAACTTCTTTGGCCAAACTAATTAAATGATCTTTGCAAGAGAATTCATGTAGTAAACGTACTTATAAAAAAAAATGTAGTAAACATAATTTACAAATCAAAAAGAAAAAGATAATTTCTCTCTCTCTCTCCCTCTCTTTCTCTCTTCTCTCTTCTCGCCCATCTCTCTCATCATTCTTTCTTTCTTTCTCTCTCTCTATGTTCTTTTTTTCGCTGCATCTCCCTCCCTCTCTCTTCTTCTTCTTCTTCTTCTCTCTCTCTCTCTCTCTCGCCCCCCTCTCTCCTTTTTACGTTGTTGCTCATTTCTTTCTCTTTTTTTTTTCTTTCTCTCTTCTCTCTCTCCTTTATTTTCTTTCCCAAATTTTCATCTCTTCCCCTTCTTTTTCTCTTTCCCATTTTCACCTACAGTTCTTCTTCTCCCCACTTCTTTCTAGCCTACCCCCACATAATAATATGCAATGTAGTCTTTGTACATTCATAATAATATGCAATAACCCTAAAATAAAAGAAAAAAATTCAGCCAATGAAAATTTAAGTGTGATACTTAGTTTTGATGAATGAGATGACAAAAATATGAATTGCCTTTTTCGTTGCTGCGCTGTAAAACTTTCTGAAAATTATTATAAATAATCAGTGTAATACAAATCTAAGTTGAATAAAATTAAAATTTCTAAAATAATTTTCTTACCAAAAAAACTTGAATTTTGTTTTATTGAACAATGTTGATGAAGATTGATATATATAAAGTGAAAAAGTGAAATAAACACTCTCAACTACCCCCACCACCAACCTGCTGCCACACGCCTACACCAACCCAACTTACCCCCAACACCTGTTGCAAATTTATGCAAGAAGAGACTACACGCAAAATTCATGTAAGATATTGCTGCAAAAAAGTAGATGTTGCTGCAAAAGCTTTATTCATCACTGTAGCAGTCAACTTTGTTGACTGCTACAGTGACATTTTTTTTTTTTTAAATAATAATAATTTGAAGGTGCCATTTCAAATGGTGCCTTCAAAAAAAAATTAAAATATATATATATATATAAATTGAAGTTAGTACCACTATAAAATTTGTGTTCCAAAATGTCAATTTGTGTTTCAAAATGCATTGTCCTCAAGTTAGTACCACTATAAAATTTGAAGCCTGTCAAATAGAGGGACTGTTGAACACTCATTTATGATAAGACTATGTAAAAATTCTCTTAATTCTCAAAATAGAACTAAAAACAGGCCGAGAGAGAGAGAGAGAGAGAGAGAGAGAGAGAGAGAGATTGTATGATGGGATGATGAATTCAAATTATGGGGAGTCTATATATAGGGAATGGAAAGTTTTAGGCAAAAAAGATACAATCTTTTCGGGATGTACGGATAGGCACAAAAGCTGCAACTTTTGGGCAAAAAGCTCCCTGCTCACATCTTTTCTAAATGCACACTTTGTCCCTAAACGTTTCAAATCTATATCAGAAAGGTTCGTGTCCAATGCGGACAGATGCACCACGCCTATACGATTTTAGTCATTGATCGTATGTTTGTGATGATTTAATCGCAACGGATCATTCATCTAAAATCCAACAGCCCAAAAAAATTTAGAAGTACTAATTTTAGAAAATTAAGTTTAACTAATTAAAATATTAAATTAAATTTTCTCCAAAACGATAAACTCTGGTTGGACCAACTCCACAACCAACATCCAAGCCCAGGCCTAGGCCTCGGGCCAGTCTATCAGATCGTGAGTGTGTTAAGGATTAAGCATTACGAGGACATAGGTCCTTCATCTACCAAAAAACTTGGGTGGCCCAAGGGCAAACCCATACACCCAAGACATCGGATTTATAAATTCAACTCTACATCAATTTTCTCTTAATGTGGATACCATTTAATGGGTTCCTACACCACATCTATCTCTGATTTATATTTAAAATGCGATATTTTAACATTACTTTATCATTCATCTGGTATTGAATTTGAGTAAATTCAAAGCGTTAAACTTATCTCCTTGGAACTTAGATTCATTTTAATCAAGTTAATAAAATTTCTTATCCAAGATATGAAGGACACTTAAATCCGTGATTAAAGTTGTATATAAACACAACTTTACCTAACAGAAAATAAACTAGCTAAACAATGGGCGACGAGATTACTTGACCTACTAATATGGAGAAACTAACAACAAGACGTAATAATATCTAATGTCATGATAATTAGATTGAGTGATGAAAAAATCATCATAACTGAACTTAAACTTTTTAATAACCTAAATCCTGTCCCGAATGGACCACCATCTCAATTGCTTCCCACACATCCAAAGCTTCGGTATGCTATTCTCCATATCCCTAATTGCCTCAAAAAACTTGGTACTTCGATGCACTAATTCATTGAGTCCTGAACAACATAGTACCAACCATAGTACTAGTCAACTCCTTACATAAAGCTGCATCAAATTTAATCTTAATCGGACCCACATGAGGAGCAGCCCATCAATCCGAACTCCAAACACCCATCTCATGGATGAGAGTTGGTAGAAATGCTTGTAAGTAAGTGATGAGGAAACAATTTCAAGTGGAGGAAGAGTTCATTATGAGCAAACCAGATGGACCAACATATCATCAAGAATAAGGAAAATTGTAACTTTGTTAACTTGCTATGAGCATTGTTCGATTAAAAGCTCAAATGTCCTAAGACTACATACCTCATACTCTTTGTGCCTGCAAAGTTTTTGCTGCTATAACAATTAAGTAGCAGGTGCACATGATAAATAGGAAAAAGACAAGATATGCTCAGAAACGTGAACTGAAAAAGAAAACAGTTACCAAAAAATGAATGATTACGGGTAGCAGTTTCAAGACGGTTTTATGGAGACTATGCAGTCGCCTATTACCAAAAAAACTTTCCTCTCAAAGATGGTTGTGAGATCATATACATCGGTCAAGAAAAGAAAAAATATTAATTGCTATAAAAGTTTAGGTGTAGACTTAGAAAAATTGGTGATACCAAGTTTTGTATGTGAATCTGAAAAACAATCGATATATAGGGGTTTTGTAAAGATGTCAACTAATTGCAAATGAGTGTTAACAAAATTAATTATAACATTACCTTTTTGAACATGGTCACGAATAAAATGATGCTTGATTTGAATATGCCTAGTGCAAGATTGGTGTGTCAAATTTTTGTGAGGCTAATGGCACATGTGTTATCATATAAAATAGGAATATGATCAAAATCCAGATTATAATCATACAAAGTTTGTTTGTCATGCCTCGGACTCACAAGCTCGTTGGACCAAATGTGTGGCTCTAAACCTACTGAGTGTAATCTGAGGTTGGGCATCTATACTTCAACCCAAAATGTATATCCATTGTTACACTTGAACCTATGCTTCTTTTTATAAACCATTTTCTTTTTCTTTATTTTCCTCGTGTGGGAGCATTACAATAACTTTTCCTTCGAGTAGAAACATCCGCGTTGCTACGTGACAATGTCTAGGAACCATCACCAGGCGTTGGGACTCTAGAGACGACTCCAACGTGTGTAGCACTTAGACTCTAGTGATGGTTCCCACGAGTGTAGCACTTTGCGCCACCTCAAGCGGTGCTCCTGCGGCGTGTAGCACTTAGCTCCCGATATTTCGGTTGGTGAGTGGTTCTGGTACCATTTTTCATACCCCAAGCTCATGAGCCTGCTTGACTAGATGTGTGTTCGAACCCATTGAGCGGAACCTGGGGTTGAAAATTTAAAACATGGCCCAAAATGAATATCAATTGTTTTACTTGAGTCCTAGGCTTCTATTTATAAACCATTTCATTTTTCCAAAGTTGGAGAATTATTGTTTCATCCATAACAATTGAGCACAGTAGTTACTGAGTGCCATATACTCGGCCTCAGTGGTAGAAAAAGCCACCGCATTTTGCTTCTTATTGTACCGGGTTACTCGGCTTTAGACTAGAATTTGGCAAGTACCGCTGGTACTTTTACGATCCACCTTACAACCACTATAATCGGCGTTGGAATGGCCAACAAGATCAAAGCTTGTAGGTGCAGAGTACCAGAGATGGAAAAAAGTTGTACTTTTAAGGTACTTAAAAATGCGTTTGATAACAATTAAATGAGTCCATTTAGATGCAGTCTAAAGCCGCACATATAGATAAGTAGCAAACATGTTATCAGGATGACTTGCGGTTAAATAGAGTAAACTACCAATCCTATCTCGAAAGTGTTTTTCATTAACAGACTTACCAGACTTATCCTTATCAGTTTGGTGGATGTGAATAGGGATTTAGAGAGGGCACTGCACTCATATTGAAAGTGTTATATGCCCAGCGAGCCATCTGTTGGCTTAAACATTAACACTATGTCAATCTTATCATTTAGATTATATCAAACCTATTACGGAATGCTTCTTTATTGTCAACTACACGGAAGTATAGATAAAGATCCCATGGCTTACATATGGTTAGGGGAGCGGTCGGGATACCTATGGCATGCTCTCAAAGACCGTAATCCTAAAACACGTTCCAAGTCATAGAGGTTGTGAGATGTGGGATATCACTGGCCTCGCCAAAACTTGTTCATGCATGTAACTCTTCCAAGAGGTCGACGTGTTCTATTGTCGATGGCTTGTATGGCAATACGTGTATGAAGATTCATACTTTGGATATGGAATTGAACAGCACCGCAAGGATTCCTCATTGGTGTTGTTGAACTTGGAGTCCTTCAGTTTCGTAGTGTGAGACAATCCTTAGACCTGAGATGTCATTGGAAAGGGTACTACACACTATGCTTTGATATGTACGTGCACTCCAGAAGAGTCATACAGCCTGTATGTTGGGTATAGTCTGGTAGTACAGCGGAACAAGTGACAGTCGGAAGGGATTCATCCAAGGTCATAAGTACCCGGTATTTCCTATGATGTTGAGTGAAAATGAATGATCGAAAAGTCTCTGGCCAGAGCATAGTCTTATAAGAGGGATTGGTGATCCCTGGCAGGCCTTAATAAGCTTGGCTTTTGGCAAGCCAAAATTACACCTTTATTCCCTACTTAGATGACAGGATCATTAGTGGAACCAATAGTTTCCGAGGCTACTAGGATTTTGACCGTCACCAAACCCTAGGTCTTAGAAGGGAAAAAGATGGACGGATTCAACTCACACAAAGATCGAAATCTGGATAGGTTTGCATTTTCATCGTTAACATCTAGGAAGTCATGGCGACGTTGCTTGACATCGAACCACGACCGATATGTGCCTTGGGTTAATTGGTGAAATTAATCCAAGGCCTAGTTAATTATATTGAATAATTAATCCAGCCTATGGAAGGACTTATTGCTAGCTTGTTAATGGGCCTAAGGGGTCACACACAATACTTAGTGTAGTACCTATTGACTAGTTAATTCTTTGTGAATTAATGGAGAGATTAATTAATTGAAATTAATTAATCGAGAAAAAAGAATAAATTAATTAAGTAGTCTTAATTAAATAATAGTCTTATGATTTAATATTGGAATATTAAATTGGGAAAGACTAGTTAATTAATTAGTGGTCTAATTAATTAATATGTGAAAGAGGAAAATAAATAAATAAATATATATATATATAGATTTATACACTTGGGCGTGTGTATGTGTATGAAATTAGTGGAGGATTTTATCTTGTTCACCAAGTCTATGTATATATATATCATATAATATATTTGGTAGGATCTATTCTAATTAATTAGGTAACTAATTGATATGGAAAGATCTTATAAATATATATTAGGATCTATTCTAATTAATTAGGTAACTAATTGATATGTATGTGTATGATAAGATATGGTATATTTGATATGATATCAAAAATATGAAAATATCTAATTAATTGGAAAGTATTCAATTAATTAAAGGAAGATGAATAAGAGTTTGAAAAAGAAAGAATTCTATTTAATATTATATATATATATATATATATGGGCCGTGTGTGTGTATGTTTAGGTCACCATTTTTTGGTGACCTCTATATATAAATATATATATATATATAAATATATTAATATAATATTGAATGAATTAGTTAATTCGCTTATCACAACTAAGAGTTGTGTGTTCTTTTTCTCTCCATCTCTTTCACAAATAACGTCTTCCAACTCATGTGTTGAGTACAAAGAACTCCAAAATATATTCCTATCCTATTTCTCACAAGCCAAAATTCGATATTCTCTTGGCTAGCACTGGTGGAGATAATCAAGGGTACGAGCTAAGGTGTAGATAAACTTAGAGGCGCAACACTTGGGGCGTTAGGGCAAATCCATCCGAAGAGGTGTAGCACGGAGTTGCTTAAAAAGACGTTGCTACTTTAAGGTCTTCAAGAGGTAAACAAGAGAAAACTTCCTTTTAGGATAGTTTTGAATCTGAGGGTAGCATGTCTACTACCTCTAATTTCAGGGATGCCGCTTTATTTTTTTAAATTTATACTTTCCGCTGTGCCGGCGTCCCTAGGGTTTATACCGAGATCCCAACAGTGGTATCAGAGCCAAGGTTTTGACATGGCTTAGATTCTTTGTCTGTGTTCATGTTTATGTGTTATAAATTTTGTTTTATCGCTTGTAAAATGGATTGGATTTTTTGATTTTATTTTTGGACCGTTTAAAATCATATAAATCTGAAAATTGATTAGGATCTGCAAAATGAATTTTTCGATTAATTCGTGAATTGCAATTATGATAAATCTGAGGAATTGGAAATTTGAATATGAAGATTGCATGAACAACAACTGTTCAGACATGGCAATGGAGCCGCCGAACAATTGTCGTTCACTCAACGGCGCATGATGACGGCGATGGATCGCCGTCACAGGAACTCTGCGCGAGCAGCTCGTTTGCTACACGCGCACATTCTGTGCAGCAGCGACTGCGTTGTACGTGTAGTCGAAGGCGGGGCTGTTCGCACAATTGCCGGCGAGGGCGACTGCACGACGCACTGTTGCCGTTGCTAGCGACTGTGTTTCCGACATAGGCTGCCTAGGCAGCGGCCACCTAAGGTTAAACCCTAGGGTTTTTTCAATTTTCGGTAAATTGCAATTCGACTCTGTGGGGTTTCTTTGTAACTTTATGTTTTCGGTTTAAAATTCAATTGAATATATTTTTTGGGCTTGAACCTAAAAATGGACTTTTCAAAAACATGGGTTTTTATTTATATTTTGAAAGGACGAAATAAAATTGACATTTTTTTTATTTTCAAAATTAAAATAAAATTGAGTTTTTGAAAATAGGCTTCTTCATGGATTTTCGAAAATATGATTCTTTTACTTATATTTTGAAAGGACGAAATAAAATTGGTATTTTATTGACTTTTGAAATTAGAATAAAATTGAATTTTTAAATTGGCCTCTCTTTGAAGAATGGATTTCTTCATATTTTTCCAAAATATGAATTTTCATTTAAATTTTGAAAGGACGAGATAAAATTGGTATTTTATTGACTTTCGATATTAAAATAAAATTGATAAATTTGGGGCCTTTATAATTAAATGAATAAGTGGACTTCTTCATGGACTTTCAAAGAATATGACTTTTATTTGAATTCCAAATATGAGATAAAATTAGTATTTTATGGACTTTGAAAATTGAATAAAATAAGTGATTTTTGAAATTGGGCCTTTTCGAATTAAATGAAAAAGTGAATTTTTTCATTTGTTTTTAAAAATGTGTAATTATTCTTTAGTTCATGGAAAATTAATATGATATTAATTGATTCCTAGAATAGAATAATATTAGAGTTTTGGAAATTGAATTAATTTTCAGATTAATGGAGAATTATGATTTTCCATTGGATTTTCTGAATTTGTTTTTAGAAAATAATTAATTGGTCTACTAATTGAATTAGATTATCTTTAATTAAAGTCGATAAATTTATGTTTATGAAAGCATGATGCGAGCATGTATTATGTGATTATGTGGTGATCCGGGTCGAGCCATAGACTAGTCGTTTTAAATTTGAGACCTGTGTGCCATGTTTTCATTTTATGTACATGAGAGGGTGAGGTTTCCTTTTCTCTTGTATTACTACAAGAAATTTCACTTCTAGTAAGTAAAACAATTGTTACTATACATTGCTTTTGCGTCACTAGAACTTTTGGTAACAATAGTATTCGTTACGCGTTTTGTCCTATAAAACCCGACACTAGAAGTTCTTGCGACAAATATTTATAGTCGTTACTAGTGTATTAGTGACGAAGACTGTTTCCTCACCATATCATTGGTTTTAGTAAGGATTTTTTTCATCACAAAAACTAGTCTTCTACGTTACAAAAGAAAGCTTTCGTTACCAAAAGTGGATTTTCTTATTTTGTTTAAAATTAATTTCATAATATTGACATTGTTACAAATAGTTTTCATAAGAAGATATTGTCCTTTCCAAAAATCAAGATTATTGAAATCATTAATATATACATTTTACAATGCATTGTTACCAAAAGTAAAAGTGACAATAACAACTTCCTCACTAATTCTTTTTGGTAATATTATTGTATTTAAAAAAAAGAATTATTTTTATTTCTAGAGAGTCTTGTAGACTTGTATTCACAACCTGTCTTGAAAGCCATATATACGATATATTCATCCCATAATTAACATTTAATATGAAATAGATAAATTTGAAGCATGAAATTTCATACTAAATGGTAATAACTTGAGTACACCTATAAGAACAACCTAAATTAAGCGATCAATCAAGTTGCTACAAAAGAATATTAGAGATAACTTCTAATATAGTAGCTCCAATGAGACAAAAGGTTACAAAATATGATACAAAATTTCGTAGTATGTTTCAAAGAGCATCATTGAAGCTTAACCGAGTGATCAAACTACAAGTAAATTTCTGAATTTGAATTGCATGCTCAACATTGGGTCATTTACTCCAAAAACCTACAAATAAAATGAGAACATTATTGTATCAAAAATAAAAATAAAAAAATGTCAAAATGGACCTGAAATTTCCTGATTTGCTTAATTAAGAATCACTAACTATAAAACTTGAAAATAATCTAATATGCTCCTATTCAGTACTGATTTTTTGTTACTTACATCAATAATTCACTCTTCCCTGGAAAGGAATACGAAAATGAACTTGAAAAAGAATTTTAGAAAGTACTTGTTTACATAATAAGACTTTCTCTTCACTTTCTCCTATTCCTGATTCACTTTGTTATCTCCTGCTCGGACATAAGGAAATAGGACATTTTCAATTTCAGAAAAAAATATACATGCACATATCAAGAAGTAATCAAATCATTTCACTTAACATATAGTGAATGAATATATATCAAGCAAAGCAGAATCCATTCAGAATCCATTTAGAACATGATGTTAAAAAATGGGCCAAGAGGTTACTTACAAAGTTGATTCAGGTTGTTTTTTTTGCATAATAGTTAGCATCATTTTCTTCAATTCATCCTGTGACACTCGTAGACTTGCTATTTCTTCATCTTGTCTTTGACACCGTTCATTATAGTTGTTAATAATTTCTACTTGAGATTTAATGCAAGAAGTGGCATCTCGTAGTTCTTCCTCTGTGCTACTCAATTTTTCCTTAAGTGCCTCGATTTGTGAAGTCTCACAAGTAGCTCTCTTAGTACATTTAGAAGGCACCACTCCATATCCAAAGCCATTTTCATATCCTGAACATTTACCAAGTGACTGCTTAACAATTTCCCTCTCTGAAACTAGATTTCCTCCTGAATATCTTTTGCTTGATTCCTTTTGTTTTCCATCTCAGCCTACCATTTATTCATAAATTCAAGAGTAAGATATTATTTTATTAATAATAAACATACATAGACGAAAATGTAATTGTAGATAATTGAACATACATGTACTTTTGCAGCCTTTTCATTTATGAAAATACCATTTTTCATATGAGTGTTTGCGAAATTATCCACATCACTTTGCTTTTCCTTTAAAATTGCATAAGAGAAACATTAGTAGTGAACGTTAGCAAAGATATAAAAAGAGGGAGTTATAAAAATTACAATCAGGATATTACCATTTGCAATAGCCATGTATGAATAGATTTTGAACCTGAGGTATGAGAATACGGTAAATGAGACCTGTTGTCAGCATTAGTTTTGGACCTTTTCTGCATTTGCATATGGATTAATAAAAGTGAAAATTTTAAACAAGCTTATGACATAATTTGGTTAGTCGTGTTTAAATCAAAAACAAAATCTATTATACCTTGAACTTTTCAATCTCATAGTGATCGCACAAATCTTGCCATTTTTGAAGTGGTATCCAATCAAATGGACTGCTAGCCCTCGGATCAACTCCATCAGCAACCATTCTTTGAATGATGACGATAGTCTACCTTTCCAATGTGTATAATCCCTTTGAAACATTTCCTCTATATACGATGTGATTATTTGATCAGAATACCATCCTTTTATACGAAACCATGTCTTGTAGTAAAAACAATTAAACAATTATGTAAATAAGAGATTATCTTATCATGTATAAGAAAGATGTAAGTAAAATTAATAAATTTAACACTAAACTTATATCCAATCCAGCATAAACAGACAATTTTCGATATTCTAAAACTTCATTCCAGTTTCCTATACAGTCAAGTTCAAAACTATGCCTAACAACAATCCCAATCCCTATTGGCTAGGTGATTAGCAAATCGAAGTGGCTTTTTAAAACCTTTTGGAAACTCTATCTCCAGTAACTTTCCATCCTATCCAAATACAGAGATGTAGTAAGGTGTTACTAAGATAAATGATTCAAAAATATATTATAAATAGTAACACTTACATTATCAGCAATTGCTTCCTCTATGACTTTCCCGTGCTTGCTCCACGACCACTTTTTTTGATGGAACCGGATGTTTATTCATCAATAAGAAAACAAAAATATATTGTGCAAATTAAATGTTACCTGTAATTTATAGAAGTATGTATTCTTACAAGTGCCATTTTCTGAGGTTGGCAAAGGACTTTCATTACCACTTCCTTGTGTATCGTCTACAATGTCTAGAGATCTAGATAAAGACAATCGTCGAAGAGGTGGAGATGACGATGGTGATGGATAATGAGTCAGAAAATTAGATAAAGTTGGTGCAATGGATGCCATTTCAAAGATTTATCATGTCATTTCTCGAAAGTCATATTGCATAGTGAAATCATAGTCTATTTGGAATCATGCATCAAATACAATTCTATGATTTATTGCATATTTCTATTGAATATAATTAATATAACTCATAAACTACATGAGTAAATAAAGCTTACATCCATTATAGTTAGCATATTATACCTTTCTCGACAGATCCTCGACACCCACTTTGGAATTGATAAATTGTTATTCTATAATAAAGTCTGCAAAAGTAAAACTAGTAAGTTATAGAAGAAAAGTTGTTGAAAACCATAAAGATGTCTTAATCCAAAACTAAAACAATAAATTAAAAACTCTTTCTAGAATTGCATCTATCAATATCTTACTTCTCAATTGTAACCTATATATAACACAAAATTATAAAAAGGACTAATCAAGAATAAATATGCTTCACGATTATAATTTCCAATGCATCATTAACTTCACATCTTCATAACATTTCTTTTATACAAGTCACAAAATATATTACAATCTGCTCCATAACATTTCATTGATTTATGATTGTCTCATATGGATCTTAATCTAAGACATATAATGATAAAGCAAACTTACAATCACATGATCGCTGCTTTCCACACAAGCTTTGTGATAGTCTTTAGTATAATATAGCTCGAAACCGTGAGCCAAATCAGCCAAATTAAGTGCTTATATTTTCATAATATAGCTTCTAATGTAAAGTCAATTTGCTTACTTATATTATGAAATGTGTTCCATTTATTAGTTTAAGATATTTAAACTTCTTATAATCAGAGATTCTACTTATATACCCCTGTTCTACCTTTTTTGTTCTTTTTTCTTTTTAAACATTTCCACAATATAGATACTAGCATTTGAAAGGCTGAAATTAGGATGTTGATACTAAACCATAACAAGGAATTTCAAATTGTACTTTCAATTTGATCAAAAATGCATTATGTATCAAGAATACTTCATTAATAGAGTTTCTCTTTGATCTCATAAAACAATTAAGAAGAACTAACTGAAAAGTTACAAATTTTCAAGTTTCCTAAGTTCAGATTAAAGAGTTAAAACTTTACAGTTAAAGGATGAAGACTTCAGAAAAAGTTTTTCACAATCACATTGTGCAAAAACGGACTAACGTATTATTTAGCAAAAATAGGAAGATGCAAGAAACCAAGCCAAGTTAACTAAGACAAATTAATAAAAAAAACTCGAGAGAATTGAGAACGAATATATATGGCTTAATCACTTCAATGGTCCTCAGATCTAGCTTTCGTCCCACTTTAGTCTCTCATCTCTCAAATGTGCCAACTTAATCCCTCATCTCTCAAGATCATCTCACCATCGTCTTTTACTACTATCTTCCTTTAGCATTTGATGATATCTCACACAAAGTAGATGGAATGTTTCCCTAAACAAGGATAAAAAATAATAAAGTACTATAGTCTGCCTAATTCACCTTCCTCATTCAATTGAGAGAGGAAAACTAGCCAAAATTAAAAATTATCAACCCATAATCTCCATGGTACCTGTTAACTCAAGATAAAAGAAATTGGAATTTCTTAGAACAGGTTTGATTTCTAAAACTTGTTGTACTATGCAGATTTCTTAGAACAGGTTTCATAGAAAACTTGTTAATGGGAATTTCTTAGAAGTTTGATTTCATAAAACTTGTGCTATGCGTGTTTTCTTCAAACCTGTTCTAAGAAATCAAACCCATTTTTTTTCTATTAAATTCCTATTAACATTAGAAATCAAACCATTAACATAGTCACAACGTAATTATGCTATCAGATAATTCCCATTAACATAGTCACAATATTCTTTTCCACGTATAGCACCTGTTTACTCAACTTTGATTTCAATTTGTTTAAAAAGATACATGTTAATGGAGATATATTACACATTTTATAGAAACAAAATTCATGTTCGAAAACTCCATTACAGCTTTTCTCTTATGAGCATTCTACATTGATGGGTTAATTTTGTATTTTTCTTTATTAAATAGAAAAATACAAAAAGAGGGTTTTATTTACCTATTGAGGCCAAAGCTTTCCAGAAATCTGCAAAGTTGAAACCAAAATGAAGGCCAAAGATTCTTGAATAGTGTAGGAATGGGGGAGGGGAGGTGGGGTGGGATGGGATGGGTTGGAGAAGAGAACTTACCTTCACCCAGGAAAGAAAGGGAAACGAGTATGCACTAAAATGGAAACTAAAATGGAGAGATACTAAAAGACCCAGCAAAGAAATAAAGGGAACAAAGAGAGAGATGGAGAGTGATGGAAACTAAAAGCCCAGCAAAAATGTTATGTCTGAAAAATTGTTAGCAAAGAGACGCGTATTACACAAAAAATTATTATTAAAAGAAATCAGAAAAACCAAAGACCTGTTGGTCTAGTGGTATCCACCTCCCATTTTATGTGAGACGTCTTGGGTAAGAATTCAAACAGCCACAAGTTGTGGCTCTCTCCTCTTTTATGAAGCTAGATAGAGTCTTTATGGCTCAAGATTATAACTATAAACTCGGGTTTGTCGGGCTAGATATGTAGGTATCCCCCTTCCTCTTGAATTAAAAAAAAATTAGATTTTTTTTTTTATATTGGTGCCCATTTTTACCGCCAAATATGTATAAATAATTCCCTAAATTATCTAAATTTCTTGTAACGAAATTTAGTTGTTGCTAATGAACTTTGTGTAACGACCCCAAAATTTGTTACAAGAAGATGAATACGTTGTCATAATTGAATATAATTGCAATGAATCTTTTGCTTTGCGTGACGACAAGTTAGTTAAGGTAACCATATAATTGCGTCGTTACTAAAAAAATAATCTTTTATGATAAGATTTTACTTTAGGTAACGAACTAGTATAATTGTTACCAAAAAGATAACTTTTTCGTAACAATTAATAGATTTTATTACGAGAAACTAGTTCTGGCGACAAAAAATTGGTTCGTTACAATTGTTTTTGTCATAAGAAGTACATTTTTTTGTAGTAATTAGTTGTATTTTGAAGACGAAGATGAGGACATCTTGAAGACGATGATGGAGCGTTCAAGCTCGAGGAGCTGTGGAGACCTTAGTATAGGGTCCTGGTCCTTAGATTAGATTGGTCGACACCTTGATGTCTCGGGGTGTTTTTAGGATTGGCATTTACCGCTTTATATATATGGCATGCTTGTTGTTATTTATCGTTTGTATCTTATATATGGTATGCTGTGTTGCATGATCACCAAAGAAAGATAAATAACTGAAGATTGTGAGACCTTGTATGTGAAAACCCCATATCCATATTAAGTCCCTAAATGGATAAATCGGGGGCCAAGAAGCACCTTGATTAGGTCCAGTGCATTCCATCATTAGATGTGAGAGTGAATAGCGCAGCTTGCCATCATTGTCTTATGAGTTGTGGAATTATGGCAAATTAATTGTACTAATCTCACAACTAGGCCTTCTATATGATAGATGGTCATACTAGAAGTGCACATGTGTCTCAGTTTCGCTAAGGAGTCATCCATGAGTCGTGGGACCACCTGGCTACTGTTATGCTGTGAGAATATGATGCGTCGGACTTAAACACAGACTAGTGTATGGTTGCATCGTGCTCTCGGGACGTACATGAAATGTGAGGCAAACATCTAGAGAACCACCTGGATATGGATGGGGCCGCCGCGCCTGATCAAATGTTACCACACATTGTCTCACGAGTCATGGAATGAGGTCAGGACATTTGATGCTCGAGCCCACTGGAAATTGTTACATTTCCCATTTTCTGTCAGTGGGGTAATATGAATTCAAAAAATAGTGGGAGCACAGGTGAAGTTAAAATTTTTATAATTTCATGTGGATATGATCTATGATTGAATGCTAATGTTTTTTCGTTTTCGCAAAGTAACAGTTAAATGGCTAAAACTCCACTCTTGGTAATCCTTGAAACTAATAAGCTAAATGGCCCGAACTTCCCTGACTGGTATCGCAACCTTAAGATTGTTTTGCAATCTGAAAGTCTTGACTATATCTTAACTCGGCCTATTGAGCCTGCGCCTGAGCCAAGTGCTCCAAGGGCTGCTCGTGATGCGCATGAGAAATGGCACAAAGATGATATCTATGTGCATTGTTTCATTCTAGCCTCCATGACTAATGAGTTGCAGAGGCAATTTGAGAATGTAGAACACGCGTCGGAGATTGTTTTTGCACTGAAAGATTTGTATGCGTTAAGACACGCCATGAGAGGTTTGCTATCTCTCGCGAGTTATTTAGAGCTCGCATGACTGAAGGAACATCGGTCACCGACCATATGTTGAGAATGATTACCTTGGTGAACAAACTCAATGATATGAAAGTGCCGATAAATCCTGACTTAGCTATTGATTTAGTACTTCAGTCGCTCTCTCCTGCCTACGATCAGTTCGTAGTGAATTTCAACATGAACCAATTGGTTTCCACTCTTCCCGAGTTGTTGGACATGTTGCGCACTGCTGAGGCAATGGTCAAGAAGGCTAAGCATGTACTGCTTGCTGACACTTCTTCATCTCCCACTTTTGGTAACAAGAAAAGCATAGGGAGAAAGAAAAAGAAGAAGAAGGTTAACAAACTGCAAACAAAGGACGGTATCAAGAAAGTCAAAGGGAAAAGTGGGAAATGCTTTAACTGAAAAAAGAAGGGACACTGGAAAGATCAATGTCTTGAGCCTCTTCGAGAGCGTACCAAAGGTACATTTGTTGTAAAGTTAATTTGTTAGTTAACTGTGCTTCTTAAGTGTTATGACATTGTAAGAGTACTCACTTATGCAATGGATTGCAGATTGTGAGAAGAAGCAGGGAACAAAGCATTAAGCTCATAGTCCTAAAGATGCCAAGAAGGCATTTTTCCCGGCTGGGGCTGAAGGACAAGAAATCATTTATTTGTCATTTTTTAAACTATGAGACAATGTTTTTAGGAAGAATGTTTTATCATGTTTTTGAATTAATGTTATGAACCATGTTTTTCTCCACCTTGGTTTACAGGTGGAGATTCAATGTTTTATTAAAATGCGTTTTGTTAGTTATGTTCCTGCAATTAATTCTTATGACATGCTATCTTCACAACATTTGACTCATATGACACAACAAATGTATACATTGATCTAGTTGCCAAGGTAATAATCTTGGCAACATATTAATCTATTAGACATAGAATAATAAGTGTAACCCTAAATTAATCACATTAGATGTGACATGTAAACCACACACATCAAGTATGTAAGAAGTATTGCTTGTGTCAAGCAAATAGTGGGAGGAATTGAGGATTGTAGATCCTCTTGTCTTGTGTTTACGAGTATCCTAAGGAAACTTATGAATATCATGTTCGTTACACCTTGGAACAAAAGGGATCGTTTCATAATATCCTACCATCAAGGTGAAGGAGTTCTTCTATGAAAAAATGGGGATAGTAATGAAAACTAGGGACTAGGTAAACATAAACACCACTAGCAATTAAAATAAATAGACCAGTAAACCTGTAAACCTATGAACACAAGTTCCATACCCTTCGAAATGATATATGCTGACCAAGGGTATGACAATAGTCAAGAAATCTTGATAAATAGTGGAAGCCGACCTAAAGCGTAACTGCTTCAAAGATCAATCTATTGATTGAATCTTTTCTGAACATAAGTTCTAAAGGTTAATAGGTATACAACTGGCTTTTTTGTATCATATGTTGGCAACATTGCGTAAGTAACGTACATGTGATCATCATCTCAATTTTCGATATGGACTTGAAAAGATAAAAGTGCCCCAGTTGCACGAGATAGCAATATGTGCGGGCCATTGGGTTGTCATAATCCTTTTCTGTCCAAATGCATAGATAATATGTTGACTAAGCTCAACATGGAAGAATTAAAAGATAATTCTTCCTGTAAAGCGTAACCGAAAGGTACATGCAATTCTATGAGTTAAAATTGGTGTTGACTAATACATCTCATGTATATAGTCGAACCCCTATTTGATCCAATGGATTGGATTGGTGTTGTTCATTGGAAAATAACATGAAATATTGGAACTAGAGTCTCTAGTCTTAAGACATGAACTTAAGTGATGATCGAGGATTTGTTTGTGGCAAGTAGGAGAGTAAAAACTAAGGACGTCTTGAGAAGAGACAAATGCTAGCTCTACCATTTAAATCACGCACAAGAATGCGGTGATAAAAGGTATTTAGATATGTGAACCTATGAGGTTCTGCCAGTCGAATATCAAGTACATAAGTATTATGATTATCGATAAGGGTGTAAGCTCTTAAAAAGGGCAAAGCGAATAATCTGAGAGATTATTTGATCAGAGTTGAGTTCGACTTGAACGAGTCAACTCAACAGAAACGTGGCAAACCCCCTTTCACCAAAACCCTTGAGTAGTAGTTGTATTCAATAGGTCATCTGGACGATGGACCTATATGGGAATAGTAGGCTCTTGGGCAAGTGGGAGATTGAAAATGTTATATGCCTAGCGAGCCATATGTTGGCTTGAACATTAACACTGTGTCAGTCTTATCATTTAGATTATATCAAACCTATTACAAAATGCTTCTTTATTGTTGACTACTCGGGGAGTATAGATAAAACTTTCATGGATTACATATGGTTAGGGGAGCGATCGGGATACCTATGGAATGCTCTCCAAGTCCGTAATCCTAAAACACATTCCAAGTCATAGAGGCCGTGAGAAGTGGGATATCACTACCTCGCTAAGACTTGTTCATGCATGTAACTCTATCACGAAGTAAACGTGTTCCATTTTTGATGGCTTGTATGGCAATACATGTATGCAGATTCATACTTTGGATATGGAGTTGAACGGCCCCCCAAGGATTCCTCGTTGGTGCTGTCGAACTTGGAGTCATTCGATTTCGAAGTGTGAGATAATCCTTAGACCTGAGATGTCATTGGAAAGGGTACTACCCACTATGCTTTGATATTCATGTGGAATCCAAGAGAGTTATACGGCGTGTATGTTGGGAATAGTCTGGTAGTATAGCAGAACAAGTGATAGTCGGAAGCGATTAATCCAAGGTCACAAGTACCCGGTATTTCCTATGCTGTTGAGTGAAGTTGAATGATCGAAAAGTCTATGGCCAGAGCATAGTCTTATAAGAGGGATTGGTGATCTCTGCTTAGATGACCGGATCATTAGCGGAACCAACATAGTCATAATTTCAGAGGCTATTAGGGTTTCGACCGTCACCAAATCCTAGGTCTTAGACGGGAAAAAGATGGAGGGATTTGACTCACACAAAGATCAAAATTTGGATAGGTTTGCACTTTCATCGTTAACATCTAGGAAGTCATGGCGACGTTGCTAGACATCAAACCACAACCAATAGGTGCCTTGGGTTAATTGGTGAAATTAATCCAAGGCTTAGTTAATTATTATGAATTAATCTAGTCTATGGAAGGACTTATTGCTAACTCACACACAATACTTAGTGCAGTATATATTGGCTAGTTAATTCTTTGCGAATTAATGGAAAGATTAATTTATTGAAATTAATTAATCGAGAAAAAGGAATAAATTAAATAAGTGGTCTTAATTAAATAATAGTCTTATTATTTAATATTAAAATATTAAATTGGGAAAGACTAGTTAATTAATTTGTGGTCTAATTAATTAATATGTGAAAGAAAAAAAAATATATGTATATATATATATATATATATATATATACACGTGGGCTTGTGTATGTGTGTGGAATTGGTGGAGGACTTTATCTTGTTCACCAAGTCTATATATATATATATATGTATATATATCTTATAATATATTTGGTAGGATTTATTCTAATTAATTAGGAAACTAATTGATATGGAAAGATCTTATAAATATATATTAGGATAAATATTATAGATATGGAAAGATTTTATTTGATAAGATATGGTATATTTGATATGATATCAAATATATGGAAATATCTAATTAGTTTGAAAGTATCTAATTAATTAAGGAAGATGAATAAGAGTTTGGAAAAGAAAGAATTATATTTAATATTATATATATATATGGGCCATGTGTGTGTATGTTTAGGTTACCATTTTTTGGTGACCAATATATATATAGATATGTATGTATATATATATATATTAATATAATATTGAATGAAATTATTTAATCTACTTATCACAAATAAGAGTTGTGTGTTCTTTTTCTCACTTCTTTTTCTCTCCATCTCTTTCACAAAAAACTTCTTCCAACTCATGTGTTGAGTACGAAGAACACCAAAATATAGTCCTACCCTATTTCTCACAAGCCAAAATTCTATATTCTCTTGGCTAGCACTGGTGGAGATAATCGAGGATACGAGCTATGGTGTGGATTAACTTAGAGGCGCAACACTAAGGGCACTAGGGCAAATCCATCCAGAGAGGTGTAGCAGGGAGTTGCTTAAAAAGACATTGCTGCTTTAAGGTCTTCAAGAGGTAAACACGAGAAAACTTCCTCCTAGTATAGTTTCGAATCCGATGGTACCATATGTCTACCTAGCCCTAATTTCTGGGATGCCACTTTATTTTTTTAAATTTATACCTTCCGCTGCGCCGGTGTCACTGGGGGGTTTATACTGAGATCCCATCACTTATATCCAGTTGTTCCGAAGATGTTCTTAGGTATATTTTTTTCTTGAGATATGAAATTTTCATCCTTGGTCTGTCTAACTTGCAATCCAAGAAAAAAATCCATTTCTTCCATGAGGTTCATCTCGAATTCCTGTTGCATATATTTGGAGAAACTTTCACTCAATAGATTATTGGTAGCACCAAAGATAAAGTCATCCACATAAATTTGAACAAGAAGGAGATCATGTTTGTGGTATTTGATAAACAGAGTGGTGTTAATGGTGACCACAATAAAGCCTTTATCAACAAGAAATTTACTTAGTCTCTCTTACCAGGCTCTAGGAGTCTGCTTCAAACCATTAGGACTGTCAATGAGTTCGAGCCGGCTCGAAGCTCGTAAGCTCGGTTTGGTAATTCTCAAACCGAGCCTTTTACGAGCCGAGCCCAAGCCCGCGCGAGCCGAAGGTTAAGGCTTGAAATCAAATTCAAGCCGAGCGTGAGCAAAGTTACGCTCGGCTTGAATTAGGCTCAGGCTCTTAAATTTATATATATATACACACACACATTATAATATTTAATAATATGTAAATAATGCCAAATTGGATAAGTAATTTCTTCCAAATAACCTTATTTCAGTTTTTAATATATTCTTTTCTATGATGTGCTTCTGAAGTAAATCTTACTCTGAAGTGTGGATGATAGGTACTTGGTTCTATGTAACTTTATTTCAGTTTTTAATAAATTATTTTCTAATATGAACTTCTGAAGTAAATCTTACTTTGAAGTGTTGTAGTCACATCATTTATGACGAGTTTTGTGAACTTCATCTGCTTGTGGTCATCATGCGTAGCCACCCATCGTACTTGGTATGTGATATGATTTAATGTTACTCTCATTTGTCTTGTTCTTGCGCTCACAGTATAGTTGCCTAGTTGTCACGTTCGAGCTTTTCAAGTCTTCTCCAACTACTAGAGGTTCCAAAAAGAATGCTCAAACTCTTCATACATGTATATATAAGAGTATAGAAATGATGTAGAATTGTTCTATAATATGTCTAGAATGTGTGTTGAAGGTAGTGAGAAACTTACTTATAAATATCTAGATAAAACTCTCTAGATAGATAGATTTGATCCGTTCGATCGGATCTAACACTATCATCTATTGAGAATGTGAAGTTGTATTAATAGATGGTAGACTTCATTTGGCATCTAATACTTAATAGCTTAATGAGATATTCAAGCATTTTCTAAGTGTTCTTTCTTACTTTGTAAGTTTTTCCTTTCACACACAAGCACGAGAGATTGACAAGGCTGATTTAGCGAACCACTCAAGGGATGGGCTGAAGAAAATTATGTCTCAAAAAAGTTATGTGACGCTTGAGACGTTAGTATGGAAACTAAGTCTGTGACATAGGGCTCCAATTATTTTGGCGGTTGGCATATATGTCATCTGGGGAATTGTGGAAAAAATATAACTAATTTAATCCAATATTAATAAAAAGAACTATTCAATTTTTTTGATAAATATGCACATTAGTCTGTTTTTGAAAGATTATTTTAGTATTCTACTGGATCCGTTGTGTGATGACATACAATTATGAGATTGTACTAAAAGCACGTGGAAGAGGTAATTTGATTGAGGCATTTCATGGAGGGCCTCCAAAAAAAATTTAAGAGATCATTTTTTCCTAAAGTGCCTCTGTATAGTTCAGCTTAACAATTTGTGGCACTTTATCGGAGGCCCAATTCAAACAGCCCCGAAAGAAATTTAAAAATCCATAAAATTCAAAACAGCCCACTTAATTCAGTGCTAAGTTGAAAGGCCAATTTATTTTAGTAGGAAGTTCAAATCTGGAATCAAAAATCACACCCAAATTGTGACCAACTCCAACACCGAGAGCTCCCTATTTTGATGCATTATCCAATGGCGATGAGATCTTCGATCAGCGACACTCGAGCGGTCGAGTTCAAGCTGCGCAACTAATCCTCGAACTTCGGTATGAAAGGTTTCAAAGTAGATTCCATATGACATGTGTTCTTATCTTTCCATTAAATTCTTGTACTCTCTGCATTTCATTTCCTTTTAATTCAATATTTTACTCTAGATTTTTCATAATAATATCTGTAGCTACTCAAATTGTAGAATTTCCATTTCTGAAATGTTAACTCCATATTAATTGTAGAATTGTAGGAAATTATGGAACTAGTGAAGAAAAAGTAAAAGAAACTGGTAGTTTAAAATTTTAATTTCCTTCTCAGTAACATAGACAAGTGAAAATTGTTATTTGCTTTCTGCCGAAATTCAAAGTTTAATTTTTCAAAATTAATCTATTGCTCTGCATTAAGTTAAATTGTAATCTTTGATATGTGCAACTCAAGTGGAATGGTATTTACTTTTTCAGTGAAAGGTGGAGAACCTCTTCTCAAGCTCATAGCAATTGGATGGTTTAAGGTGGAAGATTATCTCACAAAGGTTGCATTGCATCCATGTTAGATTTGAACAAGGCTAGCTGAATATGATTTAGTTGGTGGTTGGTGTCCTCTGTTAATGATCAAGGTTATGTTAATGATTCAAAGTACAATGATTAAGGTGTTTTGTTGTGAGCTTATTAGGATATTTGTTTCAATTACAAAATCGTATTAGTTATGCTTAATTTGGTGAAATTTGTACGTCTTATAATCTCAATCTGTGGTGTTTTTTGCTAGATTAATTATCGGGTTTTGGTATGATAACATGTCATGCAACTGCAAATGAGTGGAAAAATTCTTCTGGTGCTTTATTAGCTCCACAAAGTAGAACATGTATTTAGACCTTGTAATGAATCTGAGCGTGCAATTTTGTTGATTAAATTATATTCCTATATAATGTCTGATAATGCAGGTAAAGATGGATAAGTGTTGGATTTATATACATATATATATATATATATATTTACTTTATGCTTCATTGAAACTTTTAAATCTTTGAAAAATTCTAATTCCTTTGATAAATATGAATTTATTAGGGATACATCAGCGTACAAGGAAGGTGTGATAAGTTTTCTTGATTATGCATTTAATAATATTAGGCAAAGTGGACAGATTCTATATCCTTGCAAGAAATGTGCTAATTGCTACTGGAGGACACGTGATGCAGTTTATAAACATTTGCTTTGTGAGGGGTTCCTTAAGAGTTATAACAATGGACTTTACATTGGGAGCCAACATCATCGTCTTCATCATTATCTTTCATGCCAAGTAGCATGGGTTGTTCTGACACGGATGAAGATGATGATATGTATGAGTTACTTAAGGCAGTCTCTGGCATTCCAAACTTAGAATATGAAGATAGTGAGGAAGAAAATGAGTTTGTGGGAGGACTAAATGTAGAAGCTGAAAATTTTTACAGACTCCTCAATGAAGCAAAAAAAGAGTTATACCTGGGATGTAAAATGTTTAATAGGTTCTCTTTCATTGTGAAGTTATTTCACATAAAATGCCTTAGGAAATGGAGTAATAACTTATTTGATATGCTTTTGAAATCATTGAAGCGAGTGCTTACAGAGGGTGAAACATTGCCAAGTAGTTTGTATGAGACTAAAAAGCTGATTAAAGATTTGGTTGTCCATTATGACAAGATAGATGCTTGTCCGAATGATTGCATGCTTTTCTGGAAAGATTCTATTAATGAATCTACTTGCAAGATATGTGGTGCATCTAGATCTAGGTGGAAGAAAGTAGAAGATGATCCTCATGAAACTTAAGCAGGTGATGATGTTGTTAAAAGCAAACGTAATAGAATTCCTGCCAAGGGTCTATGACATTTTACATTAATACTAACGTTATTCATGGCTTCAAAAACTGCCTTAGAGATGAGATGGCATGACTAGGGCCGATCTAGAGATGGAAAGTTACGACATCCGACAGATTCTCCTGCATGGAAAACTTTAGACCAGAATTATCTAAATTTTGGTGAAGATTCACCTAATGTTAGGCTTGGGCTTGCTACAGATGGCTAACCACTTAAAGACATACAATACGACACATAGCAGTTGGCCTGTACTTCTTGTAGCTTACAACCTGTCTTCATGGTTGTGTATGAAGAAACATTTCATAATTATGTCTTTACTCATTGAAGGATCTTCTGGACTTGGCAATAACCTTGATGTGTGTACCTACAGCCATTAATAGAGGAGTTGAAAGAATTATAGGAAGTTGGTGTGCGGACATTCGATGCCTCAAGTAATAAAACTTTTCAAATGCAAGCTGCATTATTTTGAAGTATTAGTGACATTTCCGCTGATGGAAATTTATCTGGGTGGCAAACCGAGGGTCGAGTGGCCTCTTCTCTTTGCAAATTGGGAACACGCTCTCATTGGTTGAAGCATAGCCAGAAGTTCTCTTACATGGGGCATCATTGTTATTTGTGAATGTATCATAAATATCAAAAATGTTCTAATCGCTTTGATGGAAGAAAAGAAACAAATCCCCCACCTCGTCTATTAAGTAGAACCGAATTGTGGAATCAAGTATGTTTTATAGAAAATAAATTTGGAAAAAATCTCATCCTAGAGGTTAAGAATTCTACATATACAAGTTCACTTGGAGGGTGGAAGAAGAGGAGTATCTTCTTTGAGTTGCCTTATTGGGAAAACATTTTGTTGCATCACAATCTTGATTTGATGCATATCGAAAAGAATGTGTGTGATAGCATTATTGGGACCATTATGCAAATCGAAGGATAGCCTGAAATCTAGACTTGATTTGCAAGGGATGGGAATAAGGAAAAGACTTCATCCACTTTCACATCAAAGTTCTAGGATGTGACTACCACCGTCATGTTACACAATGTCATTGTGGCAAAAAAACAATAATTTTGTGAAGTCCTTAAAGCGATAAAGCTTCCAGATGGATATGCATCAAACATCTCGCGTTGTGTAAACACTACAAAGCGCAAGCTTCAAGGACTTATAAGTCACGATTGTCACGTAATGATGCAGCAGTTATTATAAGTCACGATTGTCACGTAATGATGCAGCAGTTATTATAAGTCACGATTGTCACGTAATGATGCAGCAGTTATTGCCAATAGCACTTAGGAAAACGTTGCTAAGAATGCTAGATCTGTGTCGATTGAGTTATGTAGTGTTTTTAGGGACTTATGTTCGAAGGTTTTAGATATACATGAGTTTGGACAAATTGAGTAACGGACCATAGCGACACTTTGTGAGCTTGAAAAGCTTTTTCCACCATCTTTCTTCGATGTCATGATTCATGTAACTGTTCATTTGGTTGAGGAGGCAAAGATAGCTGGATCAGTGCACTATCATTGGATGCATCCAATTGAAAGATATATATGTATTTAAAAGCTCTTTTATTTTTTTGTAATTTATATTGTTGTTTCAAATGAATATGTTATTTAATTAAATTGGATTGTGTCTGCAATTATAGGTACTTAGGAAATTTAAAAGTCTTTGTGCGCAAAAGAAGTCGTCCAGAAGGTTTAATTGCAGAAGGATATTTGGCTGAAGAGTGCTTAAATTTTTGCTCGTCTTTCCTTCTCCTCGATACAAAATCTCACCATGACCATGATATTATTCAAATTTCTGCTGAAAATCAATCTATTTTGTCATTAGCCAGTCATAGTCTTGGAAAGACGGAGTTATTTGTTCTTGATCGAACTACGTGTATGTAGGCACATAGATATGTTATATTCAATTCCCCTGTCATCCGACCTTTTCATGAGTAAGTTTGTTGGAAATTAAGTGGAATCCTTGCATTTAAATTTATTTTCTTCTAATTTTCTTTCAAATTCATTTGTAGGAAATATCGTTGTCTAGTTAGGACACAAAGGCCACATGCGCAGAAAATGGAGATTGACAGAACTCATCAGCAAACTTTTCGTACTTTGTTCAAGAATCAAGTAAGTATGAAATGTCAAGACCTAATTATGAGTCCATCTCTCTCCAATTTTTATGAAGTAATAATTTATCCCTTTACTTTTAGGTTGAGAAGTTAGAGCAAGCAAGTAGTGGATCAATGAGTGAAGAGTTGAAGCGGTTGGCTCGGGACCAAAAGATATGGTTAAAAGGCTAAAAGGGTTTGTTTTGAATGGAGTCAAATTCCATACAAAAGCTTATGAGCTTAATAGAAAAACTCAAACTAGTGGAGTCATGGTTAATGCTAAAACTTCAAGTTATTTGTCTTCTATGGATAAGAATCCTATTGAAGGAGTAGTTACATACTACGGTGTATTGACTGACATAGTGGAGTTGGATTATTATGAAAATCATAAAATTATATTGTTTCGGTGTGATTGGGTAGATATTGATAAAGGAATGAAAGAAGATGAACACGGATTAACACTTGTGAACTTTTCTCGGTTATTTCATTCGGGTGACCAACTTTCTGATGATCTTTTTGTGCTTGTTTCTCATGCTGAGCAAGTAGTTTATGTTCAGGATCCTTTAGATACGGGATGGCATGTTGTTAGTAAAACGCACTTGAGAGGCTTCTATAACATGCTTAGACATGAATCTGTAGACGATGTTGCTTTGTGGGAAATGGATAATCATTTTGTACTAGATAATGGGGATAACGTTACTTAAGTTGGTTGTAAATATGATTCTTGATTCATTATACTCTTTATGTAGATAAATGTGTATTTGTTTTATATTTTTACCTTTTGAGTTTCTAATATCTTATTTATAATGTAATGCAGGATCGTAATTTGGAACCATGGTACACTCTATATGGATGAGCAAAATTGCTTTCTTGAGGACATCTAATACACGCATAAGGTAAGATGTAATTTTTTTTGGTTGATTGTTTAGATAGTTTTCGATCCTATTTCCATCTTATTTATTATATAATGCAACATGTAATTTTTTATGTTGATTATTTAGATAGTTTCTGATCCTATTTCCACAACTATAACTATTGAGAATTTCTTAGCAATTTTTATTCTTATTATTTGAAAATTTGGAATTCTTTTTGTGGTTTCTCTAATCCTTGAAGTCTGATTGGATGAATTTGTACAATTATTTTGTTTGATTTTATTTACTTTGCACTTTCATTGCCCCGACATTTCTTTACTTTTTTTCTTGAATAATTAATACTACTTTATAAAATTCATTTGGTTTTTGAACATAGAAATTTTTTGTTTTAAACTTGAGATACTGTTGATTGGTTTACAATGTCTAACAGATTTGATAAGGGCTTGTAATTTTTTCCTGGAATTTGCATTTTACAATAGTGCAGTGGTGAGATCCCTATTTTGGTATATGATATATATCATCTTATTTTTCGTTTGATTATAATCAATTAAAAGTCCTGCTATAATCTTCTTTGGAGGATCTTGATTTTGGGTTTGGTCTTTCTAGCTATGCACTTTGTTGTCATCGTCATTTTGTTTGTTGACTTCTTGTGATAACAGATACCATCATGATTTTGTTTGCTAGAAGTTACAATAGGTAGGCACCTTGAGTTGTGACTTCCAGGAGTGCACTTCAGGATGGAAATCTTATGTAAGTAGTATTCCGACCCTTCTTGTGATTTCTTTAATAATTTGTTGACTATATTTGTGGGAGTCTTGAGGTAAGAATTATGTTGCTTATTTGTGGTGGAAGAATGGCACGCATGTACGATTCAAAATAAATTGATGCTGACTTGATACATTTCGCAGATTGCAGAATTGATCCTTAAAGAAAGAATTGGAGAGATAAATGCTAAAAGTCAATATGAGAAAAATTGAGGAATTGACTATGTAGACTTTCCCAGGTTTTGAATAAGATTATTTGCTTGCATATGATTTAATTTAGTATTGCTTGATTTTTGTTTTAATTATGACCATAATTCCTTATGATTTAATCTAGTATTGTTCCTTAATTATGTTATTTAAATTCTTTATTTTTCATCTCTTTCACCAAGATAAACGCAAGAGATCTAGAATAAGTGGAACAGATATACTAGAGCAGCACAATAAAAACCTCAATGAGAGCATGAGTCCTATTCTTGAGCGCTTAGCTCATATTGAAATTAACATCCATGCAGTTATTGCTTTGCTTGGTACACATCTATAACTTCTTACACCATATTATTGTAATCATAATATTGTGACTTTTTTTAAAAACAAACAATATATGAATTGATATGATCTGTTCAAAACTTTATTTGTTGTGGTGAATTTGTTTAGTTTATGTGATTGGGGGTGTGAATTTCGCAATATAGGTTTTAGGATTTAGGGTATTCATGCAATTTTTGATTTATGGATGGAATATCTAGGATAGAATATCTAAGGAGGCACACAAAATGTGTTTGCCTTCATGGAGTAAAGATATGAGTGTTGTTTCTCCACTACACCTCCAAAAATAAGCTATGGAGCAATTAAAACAGCCTCCATAAGTCCAAAAATGCCTCCATAAGCAATATATAGAGGCATTTGATAAAATGGCCTCCATAGCTTTTGCGATTGCAGCTATGGGAGGGGCTTGTTTTATCGAACTACCTCTATATGTATTGTAAGTAGTTTTTAGAGCTTTAAAGGCACAAAAAACTGCCCCCATATCCCAATATTGCAGTTGTGCAAGTTAACCTAAAACGATATCATAAACCCTCGCTTGCCCATATTAATTATTGCCTCAAAAAGCTAATTTACCCTCTATATAAATGTATGTACTACAAAAGAAAAATGAATATTTTTTTTGTACAAAACACCCTAGAAATCACCCAAAAAAATTTAGTTGCATCAATCATTCTATTGGAATCTATTTATTTTCAAAATAAATGAAACCAAAATATTTAATAAAAGTCTATAATCTTAGGTTAGTAATACAGTCTTACAACTTCCAAAACTTGTGGCCTTTGAAGAGTTGTAACTTTTTTATGCAAGCACTCAGTTCCAACAGTTACCAAAGTATCCATATTATAAATACAGTGAGAAATCAACTCTAGTTGGTACAAAATAAACGTCCTTAAAAACATAAGGAATGTACGTAGACTTTTGCCTTCTTATTTACAAGAGACATTAAAAAAAGAAAAAAGGTCAAAATCTTGCCGCTACTAGTTATTTTCTTATTTGTCCATTCTTAATTTGTACAAGGTGACTTGTATATCTATTTATGGAAAACACTTGCTTACACCAAGTCTTGGGCCCCACCTGTATATCTTATGGATGTGAATAAGAAACATCACTTGATATATAATTTTGAACAAAAAAAACAAGTGATGTGTCTTTTTCACATCCACAAGGTGTACAGGTGGGGCCCAAGACCCAGTGTAGGCAAGTATTTGCCTCTATTTATAACATACAATTTTTAGAATGAAATTTGGTGTTTGGGCATGTATCTTCAGAATAATGAGAAAATATCATTTTTGGTGCCACATGACAGGCCAAATTCAATTTTGGTACCACGCTTTTGCAAAGTAACACTTTTAGTAACAAATTAAGTTTTTTTGTCTCAATTTTGATACTGTCGTTAGTTGACTAACGTCAACACTAACAAGTTCGTTAGTTTTCTAATTTTTTTTGGAGGGGTGGGGGATGTTAGATAATATAATATCTTTCCATATCTTTCTAGTATTTATTTTCATTTAAGTTTTTTTATGTTTTCTTGTATTTATCTATTCCTTGTTTATAGTTAGGGTTTCTTGTTTACCAAGTACATATTCTCTATAAATATGTTATTCAGTAATACAAGTTCCCTACGGGGTTTTCTCTAATCTAACATGGTATCAGAGTCATGGCTTCCAGCCATGGTCTCTCGATCTCTCGCTTCCGCCGCCGTCCCTGTCCGGCGCCTTTTATCTAGTTTAATTCTTCTTTATCTAATTTTTTCTTTCTTTCTTTCTCCTGTGGCCGCCGCCGTTGTCTCCATCTTCTTCTCCCTTATCTCGTTTTCTCTTCTTTTTGTTTTCATATAGCTGTCGCGGCCTTCTCTCTTTGGCCGCGGGTCTCCGCGCTTAGTTGTCACCTCACCACCTTTGGCCGCCGCCCCCTTTAGTTTTGTTAATTGCTGTCGCTCACCCTTGGAAAATGAGGACTTGGAGCTGCCTCCTTTTATTTTATGCTGCCGCCTTCTCTCTTTGGCCGCGGGCCGCCGCGCTTAGCCATCGTCGCCGCCTTTGATTTTGTTAGTTGTAGCCGCTCATCCTTGGAAAACGAGGACTTGGAGCTGCAGCCGCCGCCACCTTTTATCTTTATTGTCGTCTTCTTTTCAAATTCTCTATAATCGGATTTCTTTGGTCTAGTCTCAACGTTCAAGACTCACATTTTGACTATGGGGAAGTGTTAGATAATATAATATTTTTTCATAGCTTTCTAGTATTTATTTTAATTTAAGTTTCTTTATGTTTTCTTGTATTTATGTTTTCCTTGTTTATAGTTAGGGTTTCTTGTTTACCAAGTACATATATCTCTATAAATATGTTACTCAGTAATACATGTTCCTTACGAGCTTTTCTTTAATCTAACAGGGGGAACAGATTTTGGGGTGAAATGGAGGGAAAATCGATTTTGGGGTCTTTTTAAAGCAATTTTTTGTGGTTTTTTGCTCATTTGAGCTCTTCAGATTTCATTTTATCCAATTATCCCCTCCACATTATATGACTATATTTTTTAACAAGAATTAAATGGCTTTGTAAGCACTTTTGTATCTGAATTACTGAGGATTTGTTGGATTTTTAGTTGGTCAAAGCAGAGGAAATTTGTTGGTGAAACCTCTTTGCAATCTCTTTACTGGTCTAATGCATTAGATTTCTGCATAGCTTTCTATGTGGGACACAGGGAATAAGGTTGTAGAATATTTGGTTGTGGGTTGTCCTTGATTTTTGACGTCCACAAATAAGATTTCTTCGCACACTCACATTGCGATGGAACAGTTCATCTACTACTAGCTCTGCACGAGGAGAAAGAAGACATTAACTTGAAAGAAATAATTGGAAAAATGAAAGTTGAAGAGCTCAAATGAGCAAAAAAACCACAAAAAATTACTTTAAAAAGACCACAAAATTGATTTTCCTTCCAATTAGACTGGTCATTTTCCCTCCATTTCGCCCCAAAATCTGTTCCCCCCGCCCCAAATAGAAATTAACGGACTTGTTAGTGTTGACCGTTAGTCAACTAACGACAGTACCAAAATTGAGATAAAGTTTGATTTGGTATCAAAAGTGTTACTTTGCAAAAGCGTGGCATCAAAATTGGATTTATCATGTCTTGTGGTACCAAAAATGACATTTCCTCTGATAATAATGATAAAACTTAAGAAATGTCTGCTTAATATTAGTGGTTTTTTGTTCTTAAGATAGTACATACCAAATTGTAAGCACAATCCATTTCGATTTCTCCATTGTCATATTTGTTCTTGGATCATATAAAGATATTTTCACAGTAACAGTGTTTTGAAATTAAACCCGGCCCGGAAAGAGCTGAAAACCGCTTTTTTTTTAAGAGAACTGTTCGGCCCAGCGGTTGAGCCGTCCACCCGCTCGCGGTTCACTAAAACCAGACGGATCTTTGATTTCTAGAAAAAGAAGAACCTGAGCAAATTGTTTACTCTCCCAAGCCCCAAAGTTCAAATCATTCTTCAAACCCTCAAAGCTCTTTTCCAGACACGCTTGCTGCCTCTTACTCTTCCTTTTCTTCTACAAATTCAGCCATTCAAACCCTCAAAACTCATCTTTTTGTCCACCTCAAATCAAGAAAATATTAGTGTTTTGGCCATTGCATATTTTTGGGATTATTTTATCAAATTATGGTTTTGTTTGCAAATACGAGTTGGGTTCTGATTATTCTTTTTCATATGCTTCTTCCTGTGGATTGAGAAGGAGATCGAAATTATGAAGGAGAAGTTGGAGTTTTGTGTATGTTGATTTTAGAAAGGAAATTATGGACGGTGAATCACACGTCAAATTGTGAATATAGAGAGAATACAAAGAAAATAGCTTTGAAAATATATGAATTTTTTATTCTTTTATCTTTTCATATTTTATATTATTTACTAATATATTGATTATTATTTATTGCATAATTATGACATCATCGGTTCGACCGCGGTTGACCCGAAGGTTGAATCGGTGATCCTTGACCCGGTCGATTTTTCGGTTCGATAAACAGTCCGAGTTTCAGAACATTTCCCAATAAGAACAACAATTTTACGGGGCCAATTATTTACTTACACAAGAAGTTGAAGGTCAGAGCGCTTTGACGGCCCAGATTAATCGTTGATTGCAACTACACCGTAGAAAGATGAAAGAGTTAATTACAAATTCGTTGGTTTTGTAAGTAAAGCATCAATAAATTTTAAAGATAAGTTTACTCTTACTATTTTAATTAGTATAATCTAAAGCATGGCCTACTGCATGAATATGCAACGATAGATTATGATCTCCCTCTTCTTCTCCGCCGACGATGGGATTTGGTGAATCAGTGGCCTCCATTACTACTAATGTCACCACCATCGTCGGGGGGCTAGCTTGAAGCACCCTCCTACAAGCTGTGTATCCCAACTTCAAATCTGATGAGACAGAGATAGATCTAACGAAACAGAGATGGATCTGATGAAATGAAGATGGGCGATAATTAGTCTTATATAGCTTTTCAGATTTTTTGTTTAGTATTTTGCTTTCTTTCTCAAATCAGAGTTTCTTTTCTCTCTCGAATGAAAGTTTCTTTTCTCTCTCCAATGAGAGTTTCGTCTCTCTTGAATAAGAGTGTGGTCTTTTGCGCAAGAGTTTTCTTGTGCTTGTTTGTTAGTTCTTAAGATTTGTCATCTTGAAGAAACTTGATATTAGGTGCTTCAATTGTTATTACTATATCGTTAGAGATAGTCTAAGTTGAATTGTTGTACACGTTGTAAACTTTAATTTTTTATTGAAAGAAATACAATAATGGGTATTCCCTCAAAAAATAACATATGGAAATTTTTTTAAAATTTTTTTTTTTTTTTAAAAAAAAGTTTTTTAAAAAAAACATATGGAAATTTTTTTAAAAAAAAACTATTTATGGGCTAAATACAAGTACGTTTGATCCCCTCAAGTTTGACTAATTGCAAATGTTTTCTTTAGATAGAAGAGTGAGAGTGTCGAGAAAAGACTAGTGAAAGTGATAAAATAACTATTCTGCCCTTACTTATTTTTTTTAAAAGAAACAATATGAAAATCCTCCGGAAAATTCCTCAAAAATAAAATAAAAAGTTGAAAGATAAAATTACTCTTAAAAAATAAAAGGAAACTGAAAAAAAAAAAAAAGAAAGAAAGAACAAAGAGAAAAAGGCCGAATATCGAAACTCGTATTTCCACACGTAGCATTACGGAAGATCCCAACACGTATTTCTTCAACATGGTTTGGCCGTAATGGTTGAGGATTCAGCAACGTGGCAGAGTATGCACCTTTGACCTATGTATTGTTGTCTCTATAGGTAACACTTTACAAACGTGTGTGTGATAAATAATGCATCTTTGTCACTCTCTTGTGTCCAAAAGATATTCATTGGTATGAATGTTCCAACGATTCACATTGTCCCGACTCTCAAACTTAAAGCCTTACTTTTGGCCTCTTACATGCATTTAGAATTTAAATGACATAAATTTATTTTTCCATAGCTTATGCTTCAAAAATGTGTGAAACAATCAGTAAAAACGCTTTTAACTAGGACGATAAATAAGTTGGACTCGAGTTTTTAGATATTTTAGTGTTGAATTAGAGTTCAGTCGCGAAAATGTGGAGTTCGAGCTCATTAAATTTGTAAATTTAGAATTAAAGTCTAACTCATATAAAACCTATCAAGCTTGATCTCAAGCATGAAACCAAACTCAAGCTCACTATACTACAAAAGATAATTAATTGTGATGTTTGCTTTATTATGGATTATGTCATTTAATGAATTTAAACAATATTATTTCTAAACTAATATATCTTTTATCCTTAATATTTTTCATATTATGATTTTACCATATAAGAATTAAAATATAAATTTAAAAGTTGTTTACTTATAATATAGGATTAACGTGATGTAAAACTATTAATATTACAATCATGATTATTATTGTTATTAAAAATATTATTATTGTGGGTAAATTCCATTTTATCTTCCTAACTTTTCGGACCATTATGAGTTTGTCCTCTGTACTATCAAATCTATTTTTTTTAGCTCCTTGAACCTTAAAGAAGTAGGAGTTTGTGTCTTTATACACTCAAATATATCACTTTACCCTCCCAACCGAACCCTTAAAATGTTTCACTCATAGTAAATATTAGAGAATAATTCCTCAATCCTTAAAAAAAAGTATCCTATTATATTTCTTGAACCAATATTATTCGTAACAGAACAACTAACAGAAAGAATTAATAATTTCAGAAGTTCCAATTTAGAACTAAAAACCACACGAAATAGTTTTATGCAATTTGTAGTAAAACAAGATACATGACCCATATTGTTTATGTTTGTTGTGCTTGTACATAATATATATTGGTTGAAGAAACATAAATAATAGTTTGAACGTTTACGAATGATTTACTAACATCTTTAGTTGGAAATAAACATAATTTCGTAAAGTGGGATGTTTTGAAGAGTTAAGGAGGTAAAGGGAGAGATTTGAGAGTATATGGGGTAAAACTATTACTAATTCGAAGTACAGAATAAATAAATGACGAATATAAGAGTACAGGGGAAAAAATTTTCACTTGATAAAAGTGAAATATATCCTATTGTTATTATTACACCACTAAGAGCAACAGGGGTTGGTCCGAGTGGAAAGCAGCTTGGTTCCGCTTAAGCAAGGTCTCGGGTTCGATTCCTTGTGTACGTAATTACCCCCGTTGGGAGACTCACCCATCAGGCTAGGTGTACGACCCAGGTCGACCAACAGATTAGTCCGACAATGCCCGAGATACTGTGGTAGGCAACCAAAAAAAAATTATTACACCACTAAGCCAATATATATGTTTCGCCGCATAAACGATCCTTAATCCCGATTAAGACGTTAATTAAAAACAAATACGGGTGATTAAAAGAACTATGAGAGTAAACAACACAAAAAAAATTTAAAATGATATAGTGGAGAGATGCAAGTGAGTGATTTTCCCTGCCAAACAGAGCATAAGTTTTTCTTGTGGTCCAGGGAGGAAAAATCCAGGGCTGGTGATACAAACAATAACAGCCAATCACAACCAGTTTTTATCTCTTCATTTCATAATTCTCACTCTTCTTCATATTTCTAGTAACAACTCCAGGTATGCAACCTTTTTCTACTTCTCTCATATTTCTTCAAATGAATTAAAGCAATTGTTGGTGCTATTTGAAACCCCGGAGGAATATTATATATGTATATAATTAAGTATTAAGAAATTTTTGTAATTAATTGACTTTGAATGTTTAATAGACTGGTGGAGTTGAAGGTACAAAGTATTAGTCGGTGATATATAACATTGCTCAACTCATTCAAGGGCAAGAAATCCGTGTAGCGGTCTCGTCGGGGTTCGAGTTTGGAGACTCTTGAAATGATGAACGGAGACAAGTTGCAGGAGAGGAAAATTGGTACGGTTAAAGCAGCCATTAGTTCTTACAGAGAGCGGATTGTTGAAGGCAATCCTACGAACAAGAACTTCCAACCAAATTATCCACAGGTATTTCAGCAGATTGCATTATTTAGGGTAAATTGCATTTTCTGCATGTTCTTTGGAAAGGAGCACATTGTATATATGTTATATAAATGTGTGATTATTGTGTTTAGAAAAATAACAAATAAATACTTACCCTAATTTATTAAAATAACATAATCAATGTAACAAAAAAACACAACATAACAAATATGCCCGTATATATATATATATGATCAGGGACGGAGTCAGGAATTTTATCGGGGGGGGGGGACGAGATTGTTGTGATATAATTATGCATTTTTTTTTTTTTGCCAAATAGACGAAGGATTCAAGGGGGGTGCGGGGGCTTGCCCTCCACGGTACGATACGCTATATTTACGGGCAGGGACGGATCCAGGAATTACTTGTTGGGGGGCTGAGTTACCGTTAAAGTAATTTTTTTGATAATATTTGTATATATAAAATTTTTTTCAACATATAAAGAAAATGATAATTATCACGTGTAAAAGAAAAATTGGCATTTAGTAAAAACTATAGTAGTTTTCGAAATATATAAACAAATTTTTAGAAATATTATCAAATTTGCACTTGATGTTCTTTGAGGAATACACATAAAAATACATATTAAGCTCCAATTTTGAACTTAATTGCTCATACGAATATTTGTTGTATATTAGTATAATCAATATTTTTTTTATTCATTTTAGGAAAAATTCTTATTAATTATTAAAAAAAGTTAGAGTTGTTCGCAATTTAACTTTGTTATCTTTTTCTTTGGTAATTGGTTCTTCCTTTTCTTATTTTCCCTCTTGATAATGACTTTTTCTAAAGCAAGAATAATCTAAATAAATAGAAAAAAAAATATTTTCCCTCTTGATAATGACTTTTTCTAAAGCAAGAATAATCTAAATAAATAGAAAAAAATAAGAGGCATGGTTGAGGCTTTCAAGAATCGATCACAGGACCTAGGAGTTTAGGGTAAAAGATGCTTACCAACTCGGCTGAGGCTGATTACTGTTACAATGTAACAACTAAAAACTATAATCTGGGGGGGCCGTATAGTAAAAACATATATACCCGATAACGAAAATTTGAATTCTCGGGGGGGCCGTTCCCCCCCCCCCCCCCTAAATCCGTCCCCTGTTTACGGGGGACAATATAATAAGGAACTAGGTTCAATTACAACTTTTGACATACTTTATATTTTTATATCTCTTTCGTTATAGTTAGGATTTTTGGGGGGAGGGGGGGGCGAACTCAAAGAAAAGGGAAAAAGCGTGAAAAGTTTTTGTAAGGTGAAAAATGATTTTTCTGAATTGACCGGGGGAGGGGGGGGGGGGGGGGCGCACCCTCCAGCCCCCCTAGCTCCGTCCCTATATATGATGGAAGTTCTTTTTTTACTTACACTTTTTTGGAATTTTTCCCAAATTGTGTAAAGTACCTAATATATAAAATAACACACATAAAATATGATTTATTAGTAGTAAGTGTTATTTCAAAAAATGTAAATAGAATGTATTAGTTTATTAATATTTTTATTTGTTTTCTCAAAGTAATAAATATGAAAGTAACTAATATAATCCTATAATTTTAAGATTCTATCTTATATAGCATGGTAAATGTTAAAAGAATCTCACATATTCACTATATATATGTATATATATCCTTTGTTTTAAGATATAGGATATAACATTTGCAATAAAAAAATTATACATTTATTTCTTTCTGTTTTCATAATTGAAATAGCATTCGTATTAAATATATAAGCTACTTACATGTATTTAGTAAATATTGATTCAAATAATTATGAATGTTGATAAATAAAGTATTTTTGTAAAGGAATTATTACTACTAAAGACCTATTGGTCTAGTGGTATCCACCCCCCACTTTATGTGAGCGGTCTTGGGTTCGAATTCAGGTTGGCACAAGTTGTGGCTCTCTCATCCTATAGAGAGCTAAATAGAGTTTTTATGGCTCAGGATTATGACTATCAACCTTGGTTTGTCGGGTTAGATATTTAGAGTATCCCTTTCGTCTTGAATTTAAAAAAAGAAAAGAAAAGGAATTTATTACTGTGAATAAAGTTATTTTTGACATTCTAAGTAGGGATGAGCATTGGTTTTGCAAAACCGCCCGAACCGACCGCACCGCACCGAACCGAACCGTTTTTGTCAATTTTCTAAGCAAACTGTGGTTTAAAATTTAAATGAAAACCGCACCGCCCTATGCGGTTTGGTTTCAAAATTAGTGTTAAAAAAACCGAACCGAACCGCACCGCCACCGCCAATATATATATATATTTCTTATTATTCTTTTTTAATTTGAACCTTTAATAAGTTTTACTCGTAATACTATTCATATTTGTAGTTTTATTTAATATTTGTTATTGAATTGATATGGTTATATCTTTTACATGATTAATAATTTGTTGAATCAACATTTGTGTTTGAGATTTTTGAAGTGATAATATCTTATGATATTTCAGTGTTCTATTTTTTTTATATATATATAATAGACACTTGAAGAGTTTTGACGAAAAAAAATATTATAGATTATATTTATGACATTTGTTTTATTTAACTATCACAATTATTTATAATAGCAATGTAGCTTTAGATTACCCTATTGTTTTATAACCTTATAATACACTTTACAATATCCTTTTGTAGATTTTACTGCACAAATTTTAATAAACAAACAATTACAACGTGTCATTTTTTGTATTACTTGTTTATATACAAATTTCTTGTCCTACTTTCATACAAGTTAGATTAAGACATTTTCTTATATATAAGTATGTATTTGTTTGATATATTTATATATATATATATAGTAAAATATGTACATATTATATTTATACTCAGTGTAAAACAGATTTTTATAGTGATATAATACTACTTTTTCCTATTCTAAACGTATGATACTCTTATATAATAATATGTAATGACACTAGTACTTTTTTTTAATGATTCATGGAGTTTAATTTTGATAAATGTTTCCCAGGCAAATATTTTCTTAGTTATGAATTATCATTATCTTTTTATTAATTAGTTTAACAAAACTATGACAAACATTGTTTGCTTATTTAGTTTCAAAATGTAAAATAACTTGAAAAACTGCCAAACCGCACCGAACCGCACCAAACCGCATAGTCGGTTTTGATTTACAAAACCGCAATTTCAAATTTTATTTCCTCCAAACCGCACTTGGCAATTTGGTTTGAAATTAATAAAAAAAATCGTAAAACCGAACCGCGATCACCCCTAATTCTAAGAAGGCTGAGTATTTTTCTCCATCTGTCTAGAAATACATTGATGGTAATGAATTTTATCTAGTTTAGTAATACATGGGGTGAAATGCACTGCATTCCATCTCGTTAACGTGTATTGGACAATTTATTAGTGTTTAATTGGATAACATGTCCATCTTTGAGAATCTTTTTAGAGAAAAATATTATTAGGGATAAGAAAAGTGGTGTCAAGAGTGTGTTTTGAATGAGTTATTTTTTTAGAAAAAAACATGTAATGATTACAGCGGTTGATGTGATATGCTCTTTTTATGCGAAATTTGTTTCGATTGGTGTTTAGATACAATTTTTTAATAAACATATCTTAGTTAAATTTATCTATTTAGACGTAATAAAATACACAAAGTAAATCTTATTTTGTATGCGGCGTTATTTTAATTAATTTGGTTCCCGACGTTTAGAAATAGCGGTGCCTACACCCTACACTGGTTCCAGGCCATGAATCTTCTCTGCGGGAGACCACTCCTCAATTTTTGCCTATTCTCAGCCTCGTTGAGTGAACTATCATAGTAAATATCTACTTCGTTTTTCTTTTGTTTTTTCAAGATTTTTTTGGGAAAATTAGCTAGTTTTTCCAAATTTTGGCAAAATATAAATTAGCTAATATGTAGTTTTCTCTGTTTTCCTTTCCTTCCTCTTGGTAATTAAACTGCATTTTCTTCCCATTCTGATGGTACAATGCATCTTTCAGAAGCCCCATAACAAAACAAGAGAGCTTCATCAGGCAAAAAGGGAGACTAACCAGTTCAATGAGAGCACAAAACTTGCAGAATCAGCAAAAGCAGAAGCACAATCTAAGCTTTCTGCTGCAAAGAAGACCGTAAAAGATCTAACCCGAAAAATCGAAGAATCAAGTTCGAGAGCGACTGCACAGACAATGTACTTAGAAAAACTGAAGATGGCTAAAAGAAAGGAAGTCGAACTGAACTCCATTGGAAATTCTCAGTGTGAAAGAGTTATGAGAGATTTGGAATCCATAAAACAAGAATTAAGTAAGCTTAAGCTGGATATATCTTCCCTTTTGGAAGAAAGACGAAGATCGGAGCAAGAAACGGAGTCCTCCATGCTTAAAGTAATCTCTTACTCGAATTCAATCGAAACGCTTACTAAGGAGATTGAGGAAATTAATGACGAACATGTGCTCGTTGAGTTGGCGCGAATCGAAGCCATTAAGGAATACAGGGAAATTGAATCTGAAAGAAGAAAAAAAGCTGAAAAATATTTAGGTTTACTTGAGGAAGCTGAGAAGAAAAGGCAGAATATGATCCAAGAAATCGAGAACTCAAAATATCTTGAAACAAAACTGGCTATTACAATATCAGATATCGATATGCTAGAAAATGAATTGAAGCAAGTTAAGGAAATCGATATCGGGCCTAGGTTCGTGGAAGACGATGAATCGAGTTTGTTAGAGCTCGTAAAAACGGAGTTGGAGGCTGCAAAGAAGGAATTGGATTCGATTAAAGAGGAAAGCTTTCAGTTTATGGCGTCAATGGATGTGGTTAGAAACGAGCTTCGCCACGTGATCGAAGAAACCTCTAGATTCAAGGAGAAAGACGAGAAAACAGATTTAATTATTCAGAATCTGAATTCCAAGCTTCTGAGAGCTAAAGATAAGCTGGAAGCAGTTTCAGAAGCTGCAGAAAGAGCAAAATCAATGGAATCAAATCTATCACTCACTCTCCAACAGCTTCAATCAGAAACAGAATCAGCTAAAGAAGAACGATCTTTAATCATCGTAGAAACTTCAATCACGAAAGCGGAGATTCAAAAAAACGATTCTGAAACTGACATTGCTGAGGAAAAGCTGCAAGCTGCAATTCAAGAGCTAAAAGCAGTTAAATCATCAGAAGCAGTAGCATTAGATAATCTAAAAGCACTTATTGAACGCACAATTAGAAACAGAGCTTCAGCTTCTAAGATTAGCTCAACGATAACTATTTCGAAGTTCGAGTACGATTATCTTACAGGGCATGCAGCTGGAGCTATTGACATTGCTGATAAAAAAGTTGAAGCAGCTAAGGCATGGGTTGAGGCTTTAAAAGCGAGTGAGAAAGAGATTATGATTAAAACGGACTTATTGAGAAGAGAAAGTAGAGAGATTAAAGTGGAGAGACATGGAAAGAAATTAACGGCTGATGATCGTGAGTTTGAGAAATGGATGGAGAAGATGGAATCTGGTAATAACAGAAGTGTTAGAAAAAAGGTTAGAAAATTTGCGTCTCCGGTAGTGCATGGTGGTACGCCGCAGAGATCGACGTCGTTTACCGTGGGGAGGAGGAAAAAGGTGATGCCAAATTTGGCTAAGTTCTTGAGTGGAAGGAGCATTGAGAGGAAAGTATAACATGTATATATATAGGTTTACTTGGTTAGATATAGTTAGGTTATAACCTTGGAAATTTGATGGTACCTATTATTTGTGCGGAATCAATGTAATAAGAGCATTTTTTTTTTTTTTTGGGAAAATATAAGGGTTAATTAGTCCTTTTCTATTTTATGTCGAGTTATTTGCGGGAAAAATGAAATTTAACTATAAAGAACTATGTAGGTTAGATAGAATTTAGTGAATTCCAATGACAACTTGGAACTATAAGCACAATATAATTGTTAGAATCATGCTGGTTTTGATATCACAATAGAAGAATGAGGCGAGATGAGTGTAATCATGGGTAGGAATCTTGTGTTAGACTCGTGTGTTTTAAAATATGGTAAATTACGCACACCTCTGCGAGCAACCTCTGGTTCCACTTTTCCATGCGCAAGTGCCCAACTTGAATCCTCAACCCAAACTATTTTCCCCACTCCTCTCTTGCAATAGAGTCCGCCCTTCCCCAACGAGATTCTACTCGCGTACCATGATGAACGAATTCATCCACACCCCGAACCAAGTGAACGGAGTCCACCCTCCCATGCAACGCCATCACTTAACCATAGCCCATACCATGCACCCTCCCTTCCTCGACGCGAATCCCCCGGCTCGTCCTATGATGATCGGATTTTACCACAAAGTGAACGAAGGCCACCTTACTTTAATTTTACTTTATTATCTCTTTCTCTTTGGAACAATATCTTATTTTAGTTGTTATTATTATTCAACTAAAATAAAATAATATATTCTAATAATTAATTTCTAAATAAAAGAATAAAAAGCATTCAATTATTTTTTACTCAAATAATCTAATAATAATTTAAATACAAAGAGCATGAGGTAGGAGATGAAGGGATCCCACTGGACCTCGAAATTCTTGGTACTACTTCCTCGAGACCGGATTGCCCATCTTTTCCTTCTAAGAATGCCACGTCAATTACCAATGAGTGTTATTTCTATAAATTATAGAATAATTAAAAATGAACTAAATTTAATTAATTAATAATAAGATAAGTATTTTAATTTAATAGTTAAACGCTATTAACTAATAATTGGTTAAATGATTTATTATTGCACCAAAAATTAATTGCTTATTATTCAGTGATAGCACTAGAATGATATTTTTGTTAGAAAATTTTAATTATACTTAATAATTAATCAACTAAAAAATCAACCAATTATAATTTTCAATAAAAAATAATTGAAATTAAAAATTAAAAATTGATTCAAAGTTTTATATTATTTTTCATTTTATTGGTTATGTTATTTTCTTCCATATCCCTTTTCTCTCTCCCTTTTTCTTTTTCCGTTTTTCCTCCTTACGCTCAAAACCCTAGCCGTGACCACCACGCCACCACTGCCTGCAAAGCCCGCCACCACCCTCCCCCGCATCCCATCCACCCACCACCACCGAGTTTTTGTGTGTATATGGGTGTGGTTGTGTTTGTGTTTTTTGTATATATTTGGTTATTTGTGTGTATGTATATATGTATATATATAGGATATGGATCAAATACATCCCAATTCATTAGGTAAGATATAAGACTCAATCTCCACCCTTGATACCATTTGATCCCAAGGTCTGATTTTAACCCATTTTCAAATTATATATATTTTTTTAATGATGGCAGGGGCATTTTAGTCAACAAACTTAACAAACTCATGCAGGATCAAAATCAAATCCCACTTATTGTGCCCATAACAGATTCTTTTCTCCAATTCAGTTTTTTTTTCCAATTTTAATTAAATCAGTTCACAGAATTCAATTAATCATCATCAAACTCAATACACATAAATCAAATTCCCCTTATTTACGTTATTTATCATCAAACTCAAGTAATCATCAAGCTCGATTTATCATCATCGTCAATTCATCATCATCAATCGTAAATACAAAATCTTATGCAAAAGATTTCATCTTTGTTATGTGATTCCTCTGTTTTTTCACAGGCATCCCAATTTCAAATCATTTTTTTTTTTGGTTCTTTTAATTTAAGTAGTAATGGCAATTCAGAAAGATAGAGTAAGGTTCAATGTTGGTGACATCCGTAGAACATGAGAGCTATACATTCCCACAAACATCCTGAAAAAATTGATGTACAGAGAGGCCCTAGTATATGGCCTCATGGACCACCTGTTATACAGCAAATATTAGTGTATTATACACTAACAACTCAGTATACATTAGCTTCTAAATCACAAATACACCATCATACAGTTGCTTATAAACCATTATACAGTAAATTCAACAGTGATATACAGTGTGAGATTATTGACATACAATTGGTGATTTCAAACCATTATACAGTATCTTATAACCCAGTATACAGTATCATATATATCAATATACAGTATCATATAACCCATTATACAGTGAATACAATAGCTAATTAATCCATTATATAATAGTTAATAAGCAAATATATAGTAAATACAAACAAGGTAAAGTAAGGAAATAATGCAAATAAATAAAAATAAAAATAAAAATCGGATGGAAAACACAAAAACGCGAAAAAACCTAGTAAAACAATGGAATTTGGGCCCGAGAGGGTGGTGCTCAGCATACTTATGATAAGTATTTGAGTTGTTTTTAAAACGACGTTTCTTTCAAGATTAAAGTAGAGCTCGGGGCCAAATTCCAAAAACAGTTTTTGCCTTTCGGAAATTTAAAATATATTTTTTTTTATTATTTTTTAAAGCAAAATACAGTACATGAGTAGTGATATACAATGTGGTATTTAGTGACATCACAATTAGTGATTTTTTAAACCATTATACAGTAGTTTGTAAATCATTATACAATAAATACAACTGTAATATACAGTGTGTGATTAGTGACATACAATTAGTGATTTCAAGGTCCAGATTTAATGGGATGTATTTCACATACAATTAGTTGCTGATTCTATCCAGCAAGAGATCTGTCGGCTTAAACCATGTACGTCTTAACAAATGTGTTAATAATTCTGATTCAGAATGATCTATTTAGCAAATGTATTGATTATCTGACTTGTATCACCATAATTCCTCAATTGAACTATGAACTGTTAACTCCTCCTGTAACCTCAATTCAATTTAATTCTATCTATCAACTTCTGCAAAAATTAGAAACATATTTTAAAATTATAGTTGAAATTGGCACAAAATGACAAAAAGAAAACAGAGCATAATCTGTCAAAATAAAAGCAATTGAATTTCATCTTTTTACACTAACAGGTTACACATAAGCATTAAAATTAAAGTTTAAAACCCATAAAGAAAAGAACAAGTCTCATACTCTGCATGGAAACTAATAAAAGACAATATTACAAATAAGGAAACAATAATTAATCAATTCCAAGTCAATTCTAATCAATCTGCCCCTCCACAGCGCCAAAATTCTTCTTCCTTCTTTCATACACGCGTATGGCACTTGTCCCCACGTCATCAGTCCTGCGCGCCATGTCACCTGCCACATTATACAGTGACATGTAAAACATTATACAGAATATTATAACACATTATACAGTATCACATAACCCAATATACAGTGTGTGTTTAAACATCATACAAATACAATATAATAAACCATTATACATTATATTATAAGACATTATACAGTAGCGTGCAAAGCAATATACAGTGTGTGCACACACATAATATAGTAACATTACACACACTAATTCAAAAATAAACAACATGATTTACACAAATATGCACACAAAATCAATAAAAACACATTATTTGACCCCAATAAACAGCGTATAGATGCAGCGAATTAACCAAAAACGTATTTTTTTAACAACAAATCAACAAAATACATGAATTCGTCCGTTATATGATCGAAAAACAACTGAAAATGGACTATATAATCGGTACCTGTGACTCTCGACGGGGTTTTCAACCTCATTTTCTGTTGGGAAAAAGTTCGATTGGGTGCGATTTTTAGGGTTGATGGAGTGTGCGAGATCCGAATATGCAATTAGTTTTGGAAAGATATGGCTTAAATACAGATTTCAATCGTGATTTACAGTTGAGTTTCGTGGGTTTAAATGTGAGAGATTTTAGGGAGATTGTGGAGTTATTTAGGAGGAGATTTGATGAATAATAGTGTGTATTTTACATTTCTACCCCTCTGCCAGTTACAACATGTTTCCCGCGCGTTTTCTAGTGTTTAATTTGGACTGTTTGATTTAATTGATCCAATGGTGTACATTGGGTCTTATATCTTATCTAATACATAATATGTTTTAGATCTTGACCCTATATATATAAATATATATAAGCTGATGATAAAGCCAGAGCAATTTTCATAATTCTAGAGCAAATTATATTGGTTGACACGTTTGCCCCTCCGCCTAAAAAAGGAATATTAGTAAACGTAGAAAATCTGTCTCTCTCTGCCATGCCCATCGCCAAAATCCCTCCTACCGTCGGCCACTCGATCCTCTTCAGAACGCTTGAGCCTTGTGATCTTTTATAATACAATAAATTAATTATTCTTTCCTTGAATTTTTCTATTATTCATCATTGTGCTACGGTGACTGAGAGGCGATAGTCACGTAAATATGGTTTATACTTTTATGCATTCATTTGCAAATGCAACACCGAAACTTCAAAAGTTGATTCCTTATCTCATGTTCATTAAAAGTGAATATGTTGATTAGTGTAATTGATTGTTAGAAATAAAAATTCTCCTATTTATTTTCAATCGTTTGTTTTTCCTGAAGTTTTGTTTTAAGGTTAAAAGTTAAAACCAACGCCACTACAGTAATTTTGCTCATAAGAAACACAACCACTATCCTCTGCCTTGCCGTGATTTAGCAAAGCACGACCAGCAATCCATGTCTTACACGATTGACTATAAAGCCCACCGGCCACCACCAACAATCCAGTACAATGGAGACGCATTGGGTCTTAGCCGACAAATTAATTCTTGACACTTAAGATAAGAGGAGCTCAACTATGGTAGTAACAACGCCGGACAGAGACGGAGCTAGGGGGGGGGGGGGGGCATGATGGGGCCGTCGCCCCCCCTCAATTATTAAAAAAAATAAATTAGTGGTTCAAATTTTTTATAAAAAAATTCTCCCCCCAAAAACGTTTTTTTTCATCAGGTTTTGCCCCCCCTACCCCACCATTTTTCTTTACTTTTCTTTATACTTTACATCTTGTCCCCCACAAACACCACTTTTTCTTTACTTTACTTAACTTTTCTTTTCCTCCCCAAATCACTCTTGTATTCAGGCACCATTGTTCTTCTTCTGCAGATTACAAGCAAAGCTGAAAGCTCCATTCCAGTATCCAACTCTCAAGTCTCAAGCTTTCTCAAGATCCACCACTGCTGCTGCTGCTGCTGTCGAACTCGCCGCTCACACACGCCCTCACCCCTCGCCGGTTCGCCCCTCTATATAGGCTTTAATTACTTAATTTCAATTTCTAAATCTTAATTTGCATGATTGATGAATTGAAAAAGATGAGAACAACATATCTATCTGTACTATATTTCCCCTCATGCTTTAATTATTTTTCCCACATGCTTAAGTTTCACTAGAAATTATAAATTTAATAACTGAAATAAATTAACATTTTTAGATCTAAATATTTATCTATCTATACTTTATGTTGTAATAGATATATTTTAATAGTTTAATTAGATAAAATAAATAGACCACTACATAACTAATTTATCAAATAATTCCCCTTCATTTTTTACCAGATTATATATTATGAGATAGAGAATCATTCAACACTAGATGAAAACAAATAAACTCTAGGTGTACAACTCGTCGAGTACAACTTAGAATGTCTAACTTAAATAAGTAGTCATGCTGGTTTGTTTTATAAGACTTCAATTGTATATTTTTGAATGAGACTTTTTAGTAGATATAGTATATTTTCTCACATAAATATACCGTACCGTACCGCGGGGGACAAGCCCCCCGCACCTCCCATAAATCTCACCCCCTCTCCGTGAGATTCCTGGCTCCATCCCTGACGCCAGAGGAGACAAACACGGTTGATGGAAAGAGAATTCCAAGAAAATATGCTCAATTAAGATACCTCTTTTCTTATTTTCCTTTTCCTTGCACTTTCTCAATTTGGCTGAGGGGCAAAAGTGTCAACTAATATAATTTGCTCTTGAATTAGGAAAATTGCTCTAGCTTTATCATCAGCCATATATGTACACAACACTCTCTCACTTATTGAATAATTAAAACGAACTCCTTGAGGGTATTTTAGTCGGCACATGATTATGTTTCCTAAAATGTGGAGAATATTAGGCAAATTTCCTAAATTAGACTAACCCCTAACTCATGCCAGCACAATCCTTACATCGATGCTAATAATAATAAATGGCATTTTCCATTTCTGTTTCAATGAAGCACCAATCAAGATAAATAAATAATAAAAAAGCCATAAAGTTTCAATTTAGACTTATGCCAAATTTGATGGTAGACTTACCAAACTCGACTGATGAAATGAATCATACTTCTTTCTCTTTTCATCTCATCATATGATTTCCATGAAACCCTTTTCACTGCCGGCCGAAATTGCTTTCAAAAAGCCCTCGGGAAGGTACATATTATTTTCTATTTCAGTCTTTTAGTATTTTTTAGCTTTTTTAAAAGTTTTCCAATGTCAACTGTATTAATTTAAATAATGTGAGTAAGGCATTTTTATATAAAAATTCTTGGTGTTGGGGATAAGCTATGCCGTACACCATGTGGTGGACCCTTTTGAACAAGTGCTTGCAAAATTCATTTCGCTTTCATGAACAGAAACAGATGATCTTTTTATATAATAAATAATCAGAATTATAAGTGCTACTCTCTCAACGGTAAATAATTATCTGGGATATGCTTATTTGCCTCTAAATTTTAAGTGTAATCGTCTTTCTTCGCATCGAATTATCCAAAAATGCCGTGGCGGGACTTCAGATCCACCTTTTGTTTCAACAGTTTCGGAGAGTTTTTCCGGTCCCAGGTTTGTAGTTTTACTATTCCTTTGAATTTATTTGTGTTTTTCTGTATCTATCCCTCAGCATATGTTCCAGGTTTATGGTTCTTGAAGTTATGAACTGAAGTTGGATGTGATTTCTTGCTGGGTTGTTTCTATTTTCAGATTTATGTAAATTGTTATGTAGTTTGTTTGTTCGTATCATCCACACCGCGCATTTGTTACCATAATCCCTGTCAATTACCTGTTGCAATCCGGAACAGATATTCTATCCCACAATGATGTCACGTAAAGGAGGAATTGACGAGGGTTTATTATAATTATTATGTGAGTGAATTATTATTAACATTTAAAAAAGACAAGAAAATAGACACTTGTCAATTTCTCATGACGGATGGAAGATTCGTTCCGGTTACAATTGGTTGTGATTTTTGAAAATGTAGAAGTTAGTTATGATTATAGAGCCTCCTCTATGGCTTTTGATATGCAAGAATATGATTGCAATTTGTTGAATTGCTTCATATATCCAATTTTATCTATAAAAAAATCTATGTTCAAGAAACAAATCTGTGTTTATTTCTATTTCGTATATGGATTATGCACGCTTCACCAAGTATTGAATTAACAGGGTTTTAGATGAAAAAGTGAAAATTTGAACCATCTTCATAGTAGTGCATTCTAAAGTCGTGGTATAGAATTTCTGATTCGCATCATTATTTTGATTATAAGTGAATGTATACCTTTGGAAATGAGGCATTATTAGTAATGTCCCAGAAAAGAAATTGGATAATTCGATTTGGGACAAAGGAGTAAAGTTCCTTCTCTGATTAGTTTATATAGCTTCCTTCTTTTTAATTTTCTAAGAGGGGTTATATGGTTATATAACTTTATGTTGCCACAAATTCTATTTTAAGATATCTTCAGATATACATATTCTAAAAACTGAAAATAGTTGAAAGGTCTAAGTTTTTCATAAAAGGGGATTTATAGGAAAATGAGATAGTTGATTTTTCATTAGGACCTAGTAGATCATTGCACCAATGAAGTAAAAAAATTGTAAAAGCTGATACGGGATTACAATGGAAATATAAAAGACTACCATAATGCTTTGTATGTAAAGTCTGAAACTTTTATGTGAGTTCCGGATACATGGATATACAATAAGCTGTCATATGTTTGAGCAAATGGTATTTTTTGTTCATTCATCGTAGAGGTTCAACTTTTGTGTGCTTTAAGAATTTAAAAAAATGTCTGAAGATACTTATATTTTATAGCCATGTATAATTATTGTAGAGGTCCACTTCAGGTTAAGTAGATCCAGTGTTTTGATTCAAACCTTACTACTGTTCTTTACGACTATGTTTGATTCATCTCCACTGCATTGAATAAAATGTTTGATGTTACTTTTTGATTTTCTATTTCAGAGGCGGAATACTCCTCCAGCCACTGGTGATTGGTTTTCTCAGCTCCACTTCCCTTTATTAGAATTCAAAAACCACCAGGTATATGTGTCACTGATATATTAAATACTACTATACTTAAACATATATATTAGGTTTTGCATTTTGGTGAGAGGATGATTGTCATGGATAAGTAGTCTCTGCGTATTTTAATTTAATCCTTAATTTGAATCATGCAGAGGCACATGGTGCCTTATTTAGTATTGACTTAGTTGAGGGTCATTACTTTTATGCCTTGGTGGTTGTATAAGTTGCAAATAAATATAGAAGGTGAAATTCAGTCATATCTTAATCATCATTTATGAATTTGTGGATGTATTAGTGATGAAATTATAAGGGCAAGTTCAGCCATTTCGTGATCGCTATTGAAACTTTAAGTACTCGACAATTTATTATAATGAGATGTTTGAGGGAGGTTTTTTTTTTTTTCCTGTACTAATTAGATGTGCTTACAAGCCGTATCTCCAATCAAGTTGTTTGAGTTAAAGTTTCAGTTCTTTTTTTTCTTGAATTTACTCCAAGAAGGTATTATAGTTGATTATAAATCTCCTTCAACGCTAGGCAAATAGCATATTATGTGTCTATCTCAGGATTTTAAACTTGAGCTCCATCTCAACGAGCTAAGCTTGAGTTCTATATCTATCGTTTTTTTAGGGTAACAAATTTTTCTTAAAATATGAATAAACTATTTGCATCTGATTTTAGCTTCTTGCTATACGATACCTTATTTTAGATCACTGATAATCTGATCGTGTAGATATTATTTGTCTCTTCATGATTGCACTTTCAACTACGTTTTTCAGAGTGAGATGTTGGAGGGACAGCTCGGAGCTCATACTGTTAGGACCCATGGAGTCACACTCGCAAGAACACACAGACATGACTGGATAATACTTATATTGCTGGGGTTGATTTATGCTGTTCTTCATATTATCCATCCATTTTACCGCTTTGTTGGGAAAGATATGATGTCTGATCTCAAGTATCCTTTGAAGAGCAACACTGTTCCTGTATGGTCTGTGCCAGTAAGTTAAAATTTTATATTGAATGCTAAACAAACTCAACATCTTTGTCTCTTGAGTAAGGTCAATGAGTGGGAAGATGCTGATGCATGTTGACTTTCTGATATATTTGTAGATATATGCAGTTCTGCTGCCGGTCGTGATTTTTCTGCTATTCTATCTTCGTCGAAGAGATGTATATGATCTTCATCATGCCATATTAGGTGATATTTGCAGATCCTTGCTCTAGACACATAATGTCATTAGGAAATTCTAGTTGACACCTAGCGGGTGTTTGGCTAAGCTTATTTCAAAGAGCTTATTAGCTCTTAATACTTATAAGACGTTTTTGGAGCATTATAAGCTCTCTATCTTACAAGGTCTTATTAAAAAATTAGTTGGGATTTCCTGACTTATTTTTTAGGAGCTGACAGATTATTTTTGAGAGCTTATAAGTTGTTTTTACAAAAAGTTTACCAAACACTTTGTAAGAGCTTATAAGTCCTCAAACAACTTATAAGCTATTTTAAGGAGCTTATAAGCCCAAACACCGTCCTAGTTTGGCCGAACATATGTCATTCAAGAGGCGAGTGAATTGCACTTGCAATATGATTGGTGGAGTACCAAATCCAGTAACACTTGCCATTTGATTGATTGGGTTCAACCAAACTGGTTTTTCAAGAATTTTCCGTGTTATCAGCATACTAACCAGATTATATGAGTTAATAATCTTAAATAACGATTGGTAGTTGTTTGTTTGTATAGGGATTCTGTTTTCCTTCCTCATAACAGGGGTTTTAACTAGTGCTATAAAAGACGCAGTTGGTCGACCTCGGCCCGACTTCTTTTGGCGATGTTTTCCAGATGGAAAAGATGTAAGTGGTATCCAGACTTAATTTCTTGAAAAACCCATCATTTTGAAGTAAATATGTTATTCACATTTTCATTTACCTAATGAATGCTCAGTAGCTTTTCAGGCTTATGATCGATGGGGAAATGTTGTATGCCATGGTGACAAAAGTGTCATAAGGGAAGGGCATAAGAGTTTTCCCAGTGGGCATACTTCGTGTAAGCATGGAAATCTGTTCTCAACTTGTTCATATTTTTCAGTACAAGAAACGTTTAATTGTTCATTATATATGTTTATACCATATCCTTATAATCATATTATTTCCAAGGTTATTTCCTAAATCACATTAACAGTGTTTACACTAATTTTTGTGATTCATTCATCAATTTAATGGAACAAGGGATTTGACATGCAGCTACGTTTGCTGGCCTGGGCTTCTTATCATTGTATTTATCTGGGAAGATAAAGGTATTTGATCGTAGAGGTCACATTGCAAAACTATGTGTGGTTTTACTTCCTCTACTTGTTGCGTCTCTTGTTGGCATTTCTCGGGTGGATGATTATTGGCACCACTGGCAGGATGTGTTTGCAGGAGGTTTACTAGGTTTGTCTATTGCATTTTTGAAATCTAGATAATAGTATTGAATAATATTTTGGGTAAATTACATAGACACCCCATACGTGAGACCCTTGTTATGAAAAACACTTGAGGTTTGAGAAATTACCATAATTCTCCATGTCAGTAAAAGAATACAACAATTTCAACCCCTGTCGGTAAAAAACATATTACAATTTCAGTGCCTGTTTTTTGAATTGGAAGATGTCATGGGTGTCTTGTAATTTGCAAAACCTCAAGGGTCTCTTAGTAATTACCCTAAGTGAAGGGGTATGCATGTAATTATTCCTAATATTTACCTTAATGAGTTTAATGGAAGTTTTTTTTTTGGCAGGTCTAGTTGTGGCCACTTTTTGCTATTTGCAGTTCTTTCCACCTCCCTATCACGTTGACGGTATCTTCATCTTCTTCAACTTGGATTCTTTACTCGGATAATACTAATGAGGCAACAACCCCTATAGTAACAGATTCAGGATTCGAGTGTCGTGAAGTTTACAGTTCATGAATCGGGTATTAATTGGGTAGTTCAAAAAAACTATATCACGAAATATAGTTTACGTAACAAATTCGTTACAAAGTTTGTAACTAATTTGGGAGGTACAAAAGCAACCATTTATTTTAAGTATATGAAGGATTTATTTGTGAAAATGTCAATAGAAATCAATTCTCAAGGAAAATGATGTATTTATATTGAGGAAAAAAAAAACAGAAAGATAAGTTAGTATAACGTGTTTTTTCCTGAATTTTTTTAAAATTAGTGAAATATGAATATAATTTGGGAATAAATGCTCTATTAATGAAAATTTTGGAAGAATTCTGTTATGCACTAAACAGAAAGATAAGTTAGTATAACGTGTTTTTTCCCGAATTTTTTAAAATTAGTGAAATATGAATAGAATTTGGGATTAAATGCTCTATTAGTGAAATTTTTGGAAGAATTCTGTTACATACTAATTTATGAAATACATAAAGGGGACCCCAAACATCTGATTGAAATATCGAGGTTTTGTTCAACTTATCTTTTAAATATCATAGATCTTCTTTGTTACAATGGTAAAAATACCTGAGTGCTAACCAACAAATCAGCAATCTGGGACGAGATTTATGTGCTTTCAGTATGAGCAATGTCTTGTTTTCTTCTGATTGTAACGGTAATTTATGTGAGTGACAGAGTAAGCTTTATTCCTTATAGGGTGGAGGACTTATGCACATTTGCGGATATTGGAAGAGTTGCGCACAAATGCAAACAATGTGCAGACCTCTGTGGTTGAGGTTGAAATCCAGCCAAATCAGAGAAACAACGGTTCGTCATCTGGTACCTCCAGCCCACCAGTTGAAGATCTTGAATCTGGAATGAGATAGTTTGAAGATATTTGTTACTTTGAAATGTGCAAGCTTCAGTTGGATACGTGTAAATATGTGCAGGTGCGTTTCTTTCACTGTTTTCTGTACATTACTTTACCTCTTAGAGAAAAAAGCGTGTGCGTTTTCTTGGATTCAATTTTGCCAGCATTGGAGATTTTTAACCACTGAGAACGAATTGATTTTGAATTTGTAGTTTAGGATTTGAATTTTGGAGCTCGTGATTTTCAAAGACAAATAGTGAGTGATAAAAAGCTAATATTAATTGTGAATTGGTGAAGAATTTGAATTCTATGGTTACTAAAAAGTGGTCTGTTATTTCTTTAAACAAAAAAAAAAAAGTGGCCAGTTAATGCCTCAATTTGTTATGCATGATTCTTGAGTTATGCGACCCCAAGGGCACAATCACAATTATCCGTGTGTGGTGGAAAGCTTGGCTAATAAAGGTGAATTTTAGGCCTATTGATAGGTGTTGGTTGCTCATGAATGAAATTTACCGTCTAGCTCCCTCCCTATCGTACATCTCTCTACAATTTGTATTCTATGCGCACCATCACACAACATGTAAAATTTAAGGGAAATTGCGAAAAATCCTATAACTTATGGGCCAAGTACAAGGACCTCCCTCGAGTTTTGGGTAATTACCCCTATCGTCATACTCCGTCATAGGTCCTTGCGTTAACTTTTGTAACAGAAAATGCTGAGATCACGCGTTAATTTTTTTCAAAATCCAACTGTGCCCCTGGTTTGACTTGGCTTGGATGTTGACCATGTTTTGGGACCAATTTACCCTTCCATGTGAGTGGGTAAATGTAGTAGGGGTGGAAATGTAATATAATGAATTTTGACCGAGAAACTTTGATTTATTTAATTAATTTGTGTTTAATTAATTAAAATATTTAAATATACATTCATTAAAGTTATTGGAAACACTAATCAAACTCAAAACACACATGAATTGGAAGCAAATAAAATTATATATTTTTATGAAAAATACATATAATATAATGCATATATACATAATATATATGTACATATGTATATATATTATACTTATAGAAAAATATTATTAGCAAAAATCATATAATATTATATATATATATATATATGTTCTATTATAAAAGTACGAGTTGGTTTTTTTACATTTTTGATGTACCTAAAATATCCTTATGATTTTCATTTTGTTAATGGCAACAGAGTCAAAAACTAATGTTAAGAATCTACCACAATAAGAAGTATAATTACATTAGGACTCTACAATGAAATTTCATATAGACATATAATTGCAATGAAATTCCATACATACATTATATGACTCTACAATATTACATAAAATTAATCCTATTTATTTATTCATTTAAATTAAGAAGACAAAAGAAAGCTGTCAAAAACTAATTTTAAGAATCTACAACAATAAGTATAATTACATTAGGACTCTGCAATGAAATTTCATATAGACATATAATTGCAATGAATTTCCTTACATACATTATAGGACTCTACAATATTACATAAGATTAATCCTGTTTATTTATTCATTTAAATTAAGAAGAAAAAAGAAAGCTCTATATATATACATGTATATGCACGGTCCTTATAGCCCAACCATTAATGACTTTTCTTCAAATAGTGTATAGAAAAAATTCCAAAACAAAAAATATAGACTATATATATCGTTAACCATAAGTATTACACCAAAATGCCAAATATCTACCTGTTGGAAGTAAACCATAAAAATCTGATCTAAAACAATACGAAAGATGTCAATAAATTAGCTAAGAGTAACAAGAAAGCAAACTTGGGCACAAGTAGCAAATCATTCTAAGAGTATTTTAACACATGTTTGCAAAATCTATTGTCCATTGTCTGATCAAAATTAGGAGGTGCACATCATTGTTTATATTTTAAATTTAATTGATTATAAGATATTGCATTAATTGAGAAAATTGAGTATCATTATAAAAAACACACAAAAGATAACTTACCAATATATATGTTAATATTTTATATAGTGCATATACATCCTTTCCAATTTGTGTTTCATCTTGTGTTCCATGATTTCATCAAATAGACTCACAACAAGTGTCATTCATCCAAATCAATGTCTATATTTTAGAAGAAATTTTATATACATGGCTTTCATATGTGACATACAATACGAGATAAAATGCAAAAGCAAAATAGACGATTTAGTCCGATTTCTGGAAGTGTGCCTTTTTAATAATATTTTTATACACACATTATTTCATATGTGACATACAATACGAGATATTTTCATATGTGACATACAATACGAGATAAAATGCAAAAGCAAAATAGACGATTTAGTCCGATTTCTGGAAGTGTGCCTTTTTAATAATATTTTTATACACACATTATTTTATTTTGCTCTATCAATCATTTAACATTTCATGGGTTAGCTTCATATCTATATTTCGTTAACTAACATCCACCAATTCTTTTTGAGAATTTTTGATTCCATATTTTATATAAATGATATATGTGCATGAATATTTATATTATATCATTTTACACTATAGATGTTTGGCTAAATTTATTTTAAAGAACTTATAAGCTTACAAGATATTTTTGAAATTCGTATGCTCCATATCATACTTAAAAAATAAGTTGTGAAAGTGTTTGGATATAATAAATTTCAAGAACTATAAGATATTATCATGTTTGGTTAAAATTAAATCTTATAAGATCTTTTTAGTATATCACGACCAATAGGTACATGTCATTATAAATGTATAATTCTTAAAGTTTTTAGGTATCTCTGAATAATAAATATATTATTGTAGCAAATATTAACATACTAATTTTATTACTTTTAGTTATGTTATTATTATTACTTAAAAAATTGTATATCCATCATTATTGATTCAAACACAACAAGATATTTAATTGGTATATATTCATATATGGAAAAGATAAATATAATATATTTTTAAATTGTATATATATAGTATGACGTACACATTATATGTACAAGCACATAATACAAAGGTAATAAAAATGTGTCACGTGATCGGTATTAGTAATTTATATATATACACTTTTATAAGCAAGTATAACAAATATGAACTTTTTATCCGATATATAATATATTAGATAGAAATATGTGAGGTAAAATAAAATATTCAAAATGTAGTGAGGGTATATTGATTACTTTATCTGATATATAATATATTTGACAGAAATGTGTGAGAAAGAATGAAATATTTAACAAGTAGTGACTGTATATATATTAGTTATTAAATTGCTTGAAAATCTGAACTTTAAAGTTGATACTTTGTTAATTGTTGGTACACTTACATATATTATCATGTTATGGATTGCTTGAAAATTTGTATTTCAACGTCGATGTTTTGTTAACTATTAGTCACTTCATTATAAGTTACATGTCTTTAAATATTGACTTAGAAACTTATACAAAAATTAGATCAATACAAATAACTTTAGTTCTAACATTATTTTCAATTGAAGAATTGCTTTTATATAGTGTCTTTCAATTTTGATCATTTTTTATATCTAATATATTAATTTAGTCATTTATTTAAAAATATTTGTTTGCTTATATTAGAAAATGATTAAGAAATTTTTTTAATAGTAAAAAACTTAAAATTATTATACATAAATGATATGTGAGTTAATAAATACAAACAAAATTAAAATAACATGCTTATAGTGTTAAGAAAAAAAAGTATTTTCTATCATATTATTCTTTAAGTTTATTTTTTTTTAGATTTATTGAGAATACAACTTAAAATTTAAAATCTTTATTTGCTAAAATGCATACTTTTTCTTCTACAATTATGTTGAATTCTAAACAAATATTTGATAATAAAATTTATATTAATTTATCATAAATCCGATGAAATTCACATTCATATCAATATGACCATCTCACACTTAAGAGTAGATATCTCTTGTCTATGAAAATTAAACAAACACAAACGGTTTATGACAATAGAATGACTTATAGTTGTTTAAGTTATTTATATATTGAGTTCGTTAAGAAAGTGACTTTCTTTGTTATTTCAACTTTTAGCTTCATGAATTAGTAGCAATTAGTTCTATATAATTTTTGAAAATAACATAAAATCTAAAATATGGATAAAATAATTTTAAAAATTGTTGGTATTCTTTTGTTTACGATTTCATTTTATTTCAATATTTTATCAATTAAACACAGGAAGAAAAACAACATCAACAATCATATATTGAATAAGGGGAAAAGATAATTGAATACTCAAGAAGAAAATTAAAAAGAATCTTATGAACCAAACTTCAAAAAACATCACGAGTTGATCAGGGTCAAACAAGAAAATTTATAAAGCTTAAAGTTATTAGAGTTTATGCAATAAGATTTTGCTTGATTAAATTATGATTTAGATTTCTCTGAATGTTTAATAGTTTAGTTTATTTAAATATTTTATTGAAAGTTTTGTATTGGTCCATGTTCACTCATTTTACTGCCTTCGAATATTTTGAATGTTAATTCAAACTTATATATTTTTTCAAATATATTTATCAAAGTAAATCTTAAGTCTTAGTAGAAGAATATTTGTTTTGAATATGGCTAGCGCTTAATTTTAAAAAAAAGCTAGGAATAGAATCCAAAATGCGACGATGATAAGAATCATGTTAAGAAATAAAATGGTATTCCTCGTTATGTTATTATTGTTTCTCTATTGCGCATTAGCTTTAACATGCAACATATGCAGTTTTTTTACTTATTCTACATTTTCATCAATAGAATTTAGTTTTATAGATGAAAATAATACATTCAATTGTAGTGAAATAGACAAAAATGAAATCATTATCTACGGAAACTGATTTCGTGAAGAGTGTACTTGAGGTTTAAAATGACACACATCGAATGATCTTGAGAAAAAAAACATGCTACGATTGCTTTAGAAAATAGAGAAGGCTAAAAAAGAAAAAACGAATAGAAAAGAAACAAAAGACTACACACATATCTAATTTTTGAACAATAATGAAGGGACAATTGCAAGTACTCAAGGAGAGGAAGAATGAAGAGTTTGAACTGTAAAAAGTAAACAAGAGAAGTAACAAACGAAGCATGGAATTATATTATTATCTCGGTTTGAATTTTCAACAAATATATTCTTTTAGTTAATTCATCTTTCATTCGATTAATATTTAATTTATTCAAATAACTATATTTTATTAAATGATAATTCACTTAACTAAATTATTATTTAATTGAAATTATATAACATTATCAAATTAAACATTATTTACAAACGTAACTTATTTTAAAGAGAGCATATAATTCACGTGCAACGCACGTGACATTTACTAGTACTAGTCGCGTGGGCACACTCGATGCGTGTGCTGAGTAAATAAAAAATTTATTAATATGTCAGCATTTTATGTGAGGTATTGTATATAAATAGAAATGAGTTGAACAAAGTATTAAAAAATTTGGGTGAAAAAAGAAAAGAAAATATGACATAGGAGAGAGAGTGGGTGAGAGAGAGAATGTAGGAGAAGTTGAGGATACGTGATATAAGAGAGAGAAGATTGAAAAAGAATTATCTAAAAAATACTTTTAAAATTGGGGGTAATTTAGTCATGACACTCCAAAACACACCAAAAGTAGTTACTCTAGGGGGTTGGTGCTTTATAAAAGAGTATAGATAAAAGAAAAACATATACTGATGAACAGTCAGTCATGAGCCAACCCCACAACCCCAAATGTCATGACTCATGAGCAAACATATTTACTATCCATCGTCCTCCCTCCACCACCTCGAGAGTCACCCTCCGACGCGCCACCTTCCCCAAACCCAACCCCACCTTGCCCCACCCCGCCGAAGCCCCCTACCCACCCCTTTCCCCCGTAATCGTGAATTGCAGATCTGCAATTCAATTTTCCCTTTTTCTTCTTTTTTTGTTTTTCTTTTTCTATTTTCAGTTTTATTTTGTTTTTCTTTGAGGGCAGTGTCGTCTTTTAGAATTTTGATTTTTGAGGATTTTTTACTGAATTTTTTACTTTTTCAAAAAAATATATTCAAGGGCAAAATACTCATATTATTACTTCTATTAGACTTTCACGGAACCTCCCTCAATTGAGAGAGGTACTTGTAATTACCCAACCTCGAGGAAGATCCTTGTACATAGCCCATGAGTCAGGGGGTTCGTAATTTTCCCTAATTTAACCACACTTTTTGAGAGTCAAAGTCGTTAATCTAAAATTCTCCAATACTTACCTGGACTTCTTGCATCTCTTTCTAGCTTATTTTGCTCGTTTAGTTTTTCGCATTTCTATATGCAACTCATTGATATAGAAGGCTCTCCATGATCTTTCTTCAATTATACATTTTTCAGTGTTCAGGAGGAAACAGGTGATGCCAAATGTGACCGAGTTCGTAAGTTTGTAAGAGGAAGGAGCATCTATTAAATTTTCCAGAAACAGTAAGTTGTCTCAGCATGCAAAATATCTTGCTGTGTAAACTCTTAAGCTTTGCTCAGTCAATTTTTTGCTCATTGTCTACCTATCTGCAATGAGTTTGTGTAATGAATGATAAGGTTGAATTTGCCTGTTTCTTGGAAACATGTTTATGTGCCTTTAGTCTAGCTATGTCATGTTTGGTTCGTGGATTTTGGTGGGGAAAACGGAAATATTTTCTTTGCTTCACAGGATAGTACCTTCTGTTGTACTTTTTGTCCTTTCCATTTTTCTTCTCCTTTCCTTAACCAAAATCTATTGTCGAACATAGTCTTAGTGGTAAACACTGGTGTAGGAATAAATCCAAAAGGGCTAATTTCTTTCATATACTCATTTTTTGTAATGTTTCCTTCATATACTTCAATTCCAAAAGTCTCTATGTTACGTTCCAAAAAAAAGATTAGATGTTTGTATTTCTAATGAAAATGCCATGTTTTCACGGGTCTGAAAGAGTAAAAAGATGCCAAGATAGGGATAGAATATCTCGTAATAGGAACAATACAAGTAGAGATGCAAACAAGTTGAGTTGAATCAAGTTGGGTTAGTTAGTTGAATTGAGCGCCAAGTGGGTTTAAATTGAATCGAACATAAATAGAGTCACAATTAACCTCGAGAGAGTACTTGACAAAGTTGCAATTTTAGTCATATAACTAAATTGGCAAATTAGTCATATAAATTATAACACTGCCAATTTAAGAACAAATTTCATCTAAAATAAAAAAAGATCAGGAAGTGAGTGTGTATCGATGACTTGACCATCTAATGAGTTTTTTAAAAATCGTCTTGAAGTTCTTTTCGCACGTGCATGCAAGTAACGATAGTAAACATAAATATGTTGTAGAATATTTTTAGTTTCTGATGACGCTATCTACTACAAATTTGTTAATATCCTCGTAAGCAAAGAAAATAAAATAAAAATTACTGACTTAAGTTTTCAGATTTTTTATTTATAGCAACATCAATAACTACACAGATCTATAAAGATATAAACTCTTTTGTTGTCTACCAAAAGAAACTGATGAACAACTCTTTTATTAAAAAATTATTTGCAATATTGGGAAAAAAATTATGAACCACACACTGAAAATTGAAAAACGGACATTTAAATCTATCTAAAATAAGTTCAATCTATTGCTTGTTATAGCTATTTTTAATTGATAATAATTGTTTATTAAAAGTTATTTAAAACCATATATTTTATTGAGCTTAGGTTTTATTTCTTTTTATTTTTTATATTCAAGAACATACAAGAAGTAAGAAGAGAAAAACTAGAATGAGAAGGTAAAAATAAGAAATATAACTCTAAGGAGGACATTACACAAAACTTTCTACATGTCGTGATGGGGAGTTCTTGGTTTCGGCCACATAAGATCTTTTATTTAAAATCTCATTACACTTTTTATTACAAGATAATGGGTGAATAAGATTTCAATATACTTGAAGAGAGTTTTATTTTTTTAAGCAAACTTTAAGGGAGGTCAACTACAATTCTTGATTGGAGAACAGTAGCATTTTGTTTCATTGTTAAACCAAATTCAAGTACAATCAGGATTTATGATTATAATTCATTCTTTTTTTCTTCTAATTATTAATACTCTTTTATAAAACACCAACACCTTAGTGTAACTATTTTTGGTGTATTTTTAAAATAAAATAACTATATTTGCCTTAATTAAGAAAAAGATTTAAGGTAGTTTTTATTTTCTTTTCTATCTCTTCTCTTCACACGTAGCTTTATCATCTAGCTTTGTCTCTTTTCTTTCTCATATGTATTATTCTCTAATTCTTTCTCTTCCAGTTATACTAATACTCCTTCTCCCCAATTCATCTATACTTCTATACTATTATATATATTATATTATATAAAGCATGAGAGGTATTATATATATATATATATATATATATATATATTATATAAAGCATGAGAGACTTAGAATAACTACCTTGGTGTACCCAAGTTTTGGTGAAGCCTTATACACAAAATAAAAATAACATAAAATTAATAAAAATCAAAGAGGGCAGTGCACGTGTTTTGGCATTTAAGTGTATTATCAAAATAGCCTTCATGGAACATTCAAAAGCATAGAGAATCAGGGGCAAGATGTCTTTTGCTTCATCTTAACCGACTCCCACAATCCCACGTAATAAGGTAGCAGTTCATTTTAGGATAACTTCCAAGTTCAAGGTTTGAATAATTTGCCACCCCTCTAGCCGTCTTTCTTCTTCCCTCACACTTCTAAATTCTAATCTAATGCATATCACTCAAATTCTTCTTCTCGATTTCCGGCTTTCATGACCAAAGCATTCTCACATTCAATATTTAATACTTTTAATTTACTTTCGCATTTTACTGAATTATTTCTGCCAATAATTGTAGGATTTGGGGCTTTCGTGTTAGCACATCATTGTGTTCAATCACTACCAGCATCTCAAACCTGGTGCTACCAAAGACCATCATTACCGAAATATGATGATGGCACTGATGAGCCGAGAATTTCAAGGTTAGCACGGAATAGAGCATTGACACGCCTGCAAAGTGGTGAATATTTACTCAATCATAGATACTAATTTACTGATTCTACAAAGACATATATATATATATATATATATATATATATATATATATATATTCCTGATCATTGTTCTTGCTTATATTAAGCTAATGGAAGTAAAAAAAAACATTTTATGAACTATGGTAGTATGATGTGATCGCTTTTGTATAATCTCGCTGATTTGCTTTTCTTTTTTGTTGAAAAAGATGTTATGATACGATTAAAATTTTGTATAACTTAACGGAAATTATTAAAATTTGACATTTGAACTTTTGCAGGTGCATCACGGGTTTTTTTTTGGAGAACTCCTGTCATCAAGCACAACACAAATTCCGGTGATGTTTGTCAATGTTATTAACCAGAAGAGGAGAGGCAAGAAAAATATTTTTTTATAGAAAACATTGTTAGAATAGTGCCCTGCGAGCCAATACTAGATAGGCTCTATTTATCTATTCTTGTAATAAACAATTTCGTTTTACATTATATTAATAAAAGACATTTCTTCATCTTATGTTTATATTGTTATAATTGTATGATGAAATCCCTATAAATCACACATAGCTATGGGACTTGATATCTCATTGGATGGATATCATAAAACAAGTCTCTAAGGTTGTGATTTCTAAATACCATTCAAGTCATAGAATTATCAAGATGGGACATTGATAATTCAGATAGACTTGCGCCTATGATGCACACTCTTAATTAGAGAATGTCTCGTTTTATAGACATTATTGTAGTTGACACAAATGCACATACTCGGGTGCTTGTTGAGAATAAGTTCACTGATTACCCTGACTGAAACTTCCTAAATTGGAATTATTTCTATATATGTCGAATTAGGAGTTTCTTAATCACGTTAGTGCAAAATTAATTCTTTGACTTGAGTCATCACAATAATCTTGTATATTGACTCACTGCATTTTGACTCCTGTGTCAGTTCTTTTACAAGGACACATATGGACTGGTGATTGGGTGTAGTGACTCATATATGGAGGTTGATGTTCACAATAAAGGATCCATCACTTGTCTAGATGAACAAGTGAATTCCTATAATATTCTAAGTGATTTGACTGACTGAGTCCTAGGCCAAGGCAAGTAAGTAATTAATTAAGAAATGAGTTTCTTGAATTAATTAATTACTAGTCAAACACATTTGAATTATTAAGATTAAATTTACAAGGATCTTGACAAATAAGATTCCTCGATCCTTAATTCAATTAGGAAATTAGTTGATGGAGGAATCTCACTTGCATGGAACGCGCGATTGGAAGGTTCACTTTGAATCGCCTACATCTAGGTCTTCAAGATAAGTAGCTAGAAACTTTTCTTTGATTTGTGAGTATCTTATATTTAATGGAGACTAAATAATAAGATGATTAATTAAAAGTGTTTAATTAATCGAGACAATTTAATTGTCAAAATTAAATCATAAAGGTTATGAAGTCATTACTAGTATGTTGGTGAACCTAAAGGGCCACACACAATACTCGGACAAATTCATTACTTAGCTAAGAAATTTTAATTCAAAGTAGTTGAATTAATATATTGATTAATTAGATTAATTAATTAAGACTTTTTATTTATTCAATAGTTGGATGAATATTTAATTAAGTCCAAAATATGTTTGGTAAAAGTTTAGAAAGCATATAATTAATTGGAAGAGACTTTTAATTAATCTAGTATGGTGGTTTAAATATTAAAAGGCTTATTTTATAGCCTTGGTTGAAAATTTGGTGAAAGAAAAATAATTAAAGGAGTTTAATTAATTTTCTTCTAGAAGGAAATTATATTTCATGGAGAGAAAGAATTCCTTTTAAAGATAGGAATAGGATTTCTATTAGATAAGGATAAGGTTCCTAATAAATAGGAATCTACTTGTATGAGGGTACTAATTAAAGTAGAAGGGTTCTATTTAGAAAATAATTAGTCTTCTACTCCTACAAGAAAAAGGATTAATGTAGAAGAGTTTTACATGAGAAAGAATTGCAAGAACCTAGTTCTATAAATAGGACTAGTATGGAACGAAAATAAGATGATGACTTTTGGAAGCCAAAATTCTTTGTTCTATTGCAAGAAAATCGTTCTCTCTCTCCCCACGTATAAGTGTTTTTGAGTTCTTGATTATTCATCAAGATCTTGAATTCAAGAATTTTTCCAAAATACTTAGAGAAGTAATTTTTGCTTTCACCTTAATCCCATACACTATTCCTTAGAGTTAGAATAAACGTTTATAGATCAATCTAGCTAAAAATTATAAACGAGTGGATATCCGGGGTGTGGATCAACTTTAGAGGAGAAAGACTTAGGTCTCTGAAGTGAATCAAGAATCCGATCAAAGACATTTTTGGTGGAAGAATTCGAAGGGAAAAAGGAAGGAGTTGATTCAAGAAACGAGGAGCAAGCTAGGGAGCTTATGTTAAGGAAGAATAAACTCTTCGATTTTTGCAAAAAATCGAATAAGGTAAGATCTTCTTTATTTAGTTTTAAATAACTAGTGTAGAGATGCACAAGCCTATGATACGTGTTAAGCCCGTAGGATTAATAAACTCGCATGTTTAAATTCTAGAAACTAATTTTTTGAATATTCCGCTGTGCTTAGTCGGGCTACATGTATATTTCCCAACAGTGGTATCAGAGCCTAAGGCTCGCGCATCATTATGCATGATTCGTTTAATTTTAATTGTTACATGTGATGCACGTTTAATATTATTAAATTCATGAATTTAATTGATTTGGGGATTATTCATAAAAACTTTTTATTTTCAGTTTTTTAAAGGCTGTTTAAATCTGAAAAAATAATTATGTAAAGTGTTTACATGAAAAATCGGATTGAGTATGATGTTAGGAACATCAAACACCCGATTCGTCGCCCGGAACAAAGCATCAAGTGAAAAGGGGCAAAGGACTGTTTCGAACGGCCCATAGCAGTGATGACTCAGGCTGTTTTGAATAACCTTTAATGCTGAAAATGGGTTGCCCGAAAATGTCGGGCCCAGCCCGGCCCGAAACATACCGACCCAACCCGATTGTCGGGCAGCGGGTCGTGACCTGTTTTTAAAATTATTTTTAAAATTTTATTTTATTTAAAAAGGTGTTTTAAATTGTTTAATTTTGAAAAATCAAGTTTTATTGAGAAACCCCGAATTGATTTAATTTATGAGGAATATTTGGTAAATTAAGAATTTGCATATGCTTTCATGAGTTGATATATATGATGGAATTTTGAGGCCATTAGGATTGTACAAGCATGTTTATTTTCCGTTATTTATTTATTCGTCTTGCCGACATTCGATCCTTGATGGCTCTAGATAGGATCGATTTAGATATGACCCAAAATCTACATGTTATATTTTTTGTATGAGATGCATGATCTTATGAGATGCATGATTTTATGTATGTGATGCATGATTTTATGATATGCATGATTCTATGTATAAGATGCATGTTTGTATAAGATACATATTTTTTAAGATTATGCTTATGATATGGTTTATTTTCCTTCATGTATTGTTGGGAATGTTTAGGATAGAGACTTAGATAAGATAATCGAAACGATGAGACTCTTTCATAATATATTAAAAATCCCTTACTTATTTGATAAGTTTATAAAATCTTAATGATTTTAATTTTAAGTTAATATGGAATAAAATTAAACGGGGTTTAATATTCCATGCCTACCATCAAAAGTAATGGCATGTCGGTGCTACTTATGTAGATTAGTCGACCATTGCAAGTGAGATTTTCTATAATGAGAAAGCCGTGATTATTACTAAGCATAGAGATACACATGGGTAATTTATCCTTTAAGTTGACCATTGCAAGTGGAACATTTTGGGTGGATTATTTACATGTTGGTTTGATGGGTCTCACTTAACATAGTGAGTAACATGGGGCGCATAAAATTGAGGTCCATGTGAAACATGAGGTAAAATAATTGAGGGTTACATGGGGATGTAATTGACAAGTGTTGTCTACCTTTTTAATTATTATGTACGTGTCCATAAAATTGAGGTATGTAATAATTAAATTGGACTTCAAACTCACTAAGAAAAATTATTTTTTCTCGAATTCTTTAATGAGGGTTATTGAATTTGAATTAAATAGTGGGAGGTAATTTATGATTAAAAGACCTTAAAATCATATCTACACATAATGTATTAAACATCTTCTTAATCTCCATTTTGCTTTAATTTGTAGATAACTAGATATCTAAGATGGCTAAGAACCTGCTTTCCACAATTCTCGACACAAACAAACTCACTGGACCCAACTATTCTGATTGGCTTAGAAACCTTAAGATAGTGCTCAACTCTGAGGATAAAGCCTATCTCTTGACTGATGCGCCTCTCTCCACTTTGTCCGAGGGTGCTGAGAAGTAGGAAATTGAAACCCATAAGAAATGGTTAAACGATAACCTCCAAGCAAGGTGCACGATGCTTACATCGATGTCGAATGAGTTGCAAAAGCAACATGAAAATATGTCAAGTGATTTTGATATTTTCGAACACTGACAAGAGTTGTATGGTGAAAAGTCTAGGAGGGAAAGGTACATAGTCTAAAGAGCTTTTCAGAACTCGTATAACTGAGGGGTCAAATGTCCAAGAACATGTGCTAAAGATGATTGGGCTCATTGAGAAGTTCGTAAGTCTTGACATTTTTCTAGACAGTAAACTCTCAATAAACTTAGTACTTTAATCCTTGCCTAGCTCATTCGACCAATTTTTCGTCAACTTTAACATGAACAGTCTGGAGACAACGTTGCCTGACTTGTTAAGCATGTTAAGGACTGCAGAAGCCACCATTAAGAAGGACAAGTCAGTCCTACTTGTGAGTTCTGCCCATTCTAAGGCTAAGAAGCTAAAGAAAGGGAAAGGGAAGAGTTCCCAAAAGAACGAGAAGCTAAAAGCTAAAGGTGGGGTCAAGAAGGTTAAAGCCAATAAAGATAAGGGTGGGTGTTTCCACTATGGTAAACCAGAGCATTGGAAGAGGAACTAAACTAAAGGTGTTTAATTTGTTTTTCTTAAATAAGAAAACAAGATAACTTAAATAGTACACTAATGTGGCATGCTAGACTAGGGCATATTTCCAAAGAAAGAATGCACAAATTGGCAAAGGAAGGTGTACTCGACCTTAAGGAAGAGGAAACCATGCCTACTTGTGAATCTTGTCTTAAAGAAAAAATGACCAAGTCACCATTTGTAGGACAAGTAGAATGTGCCACTCATCCTTTCGATTTGATCCACTCGGATGTTTGTGGTCCTTTTAGTATAAGTACTAAAGGAAGGTGTACTTACTTCATTACTTTTACCGATGAATATTCACGGTACGGATATGTGTACCTTATGGAAACACAAATCCGAATCTTTTGAAAAGTTCAAAGAGTTTAGGAATTAAGTAGAAAAATAACTAAGTCGTAGAATTAAGACTCTTCGATCTGATCGGGAGGAGAATACTTAAGTGACGAATTCCTTAGTTATCTTAAAGAGAATGGGATTCTCTCTCAGTGGACTCCGCCTGGAACACCACAATTGAATGGGGTGTCTGAGCGAAGGAATAGGACTTTAATGGATATGGTCTGTTCCAAGATGAGTTTCACTGAAGTTCCTCAATCTTTCTGGGGTTATGCCTTAGAAACTGCGGCTTGTCTATTAAATAGATTGCCTTCCAAATCAGTGCTAAAGACGCCTTATGAGTTATGGCGTGGTAAACCGGCCTCATACAAACATCTTCGAGTATGGGGTTGTTCAGCCTATGTGACAAGGTTAGTGGGAGATAAGTTAGAGTCCAAGTCTAACTTGTGTAAATTTGTGGGGTACTCTAAGGAAATTGCGGGGTACTACTTCTATGATCCATCGAAACAAAAAGTGTTTGTTTCAAGGAATGCCGTCTTTTTAGAGAAGGGGTTTCTATTAGATAGAAATGGCGAGATCAGAGAACTTGAAGAAGTTTAAGAACCATAACTTATCTTACAAACTTTGGAAACACAAACATAAGAAAACACTGAAATATCTAACACACAACCTCCAAGAAGATCCAAAAGGATCCGAGGGCCACTTGAGAGGTATGGTCTATTACTAGAAAGTAATAAGAAGGAGCTTCAAGTGGATGATGATCCAAGAAGCTACAACGAAGCAATATGTGATATTGATTCAGGGAAGTGGCAAAGTGACATGGAATCTGAAATGGACTCCATGTACTCCAACAAGGTATGGACCTTTGTAGATCCACCTGAGGATATAGTACCCATTGGTTGTAAGTGGATCTATAAGAGAAAGCTTGGAGCAGATGGAGAGGTAGTGACCCATAAAGCTAGGCTAGTGGCAATAGGTTACACTCAAAGAGAGGGTATCGACTATGAAGAAACCTTTTCGCCAGTAGCAATACTTAAATCCATTAGGATTCTACTTGCAATATCTGCTCATTATGATTATGAAATATGGCAGAGGGATGTGAAAACCGCTTTCCTCAATGGAAACATAGAGGAAGAGATTTACATGAAACAACCAGAAGGTTTCATATCTAGTGGGAGTGAGCAAAAGGTTTGCAAACTCCAAAAGTCCATTTATGGACTAAAGCAAGCATCCCGAGAATGGAACATTTGTTTTGATGAAACTATAAGGATGTGTGGTTTTATTAAAACGAAGATGAACCATGTGTATACAAGAAAATCAGTAGTACTTTATGTTGATGATATTCTACATTGGGAATGATGTAGGAATGATGCAATCGACTAAAGTATGGTTATCCACCAAAATCTCCATGAAAGACTTAGGAGATGCACCCGATTTTTTAGGAATCAAAATTTATAGAGATAGATCATGAAAGATGATAGGATTGTCTCAGTCAATGTACATAGAAAAAATGCTAAAGAGGTTTAGTATGGAGGAATCAAAGAAAGGATTCCAGCTTATGATTCATGGGATCGGGTATTCTCGATCCATGTGTCCTTCAACACCCCAGGAACGAGATAGGATGGCCCGCATACCATATACTTATGCCATAGGAAGTATTATATACATAATGTTATATACAAGGCCTGATGTGGCTCATGCATTAAGTATAGTGAGTCGTTTTCAATCCGACCCAGGTGCGTTACACTGGGCAGCCGTGAAAACAATCCTCAAGTACTTGAGAAGGACTAAGGATTTGTTTTTCATATACGGCGGTGGAGAATGGAAACTAGAAGGGTTCACTGACTCTAGTTTCCAATCTGACGTGGATGATTTGAAATCAATGTCGGGGTTTGTATTCACCCTCAATGGTGAAGCAGTAAGTAGGAAGAGTTCCAAAAAGAAAACTACTGCGGATTCCACAACTGAGGCTGAATACATAGCTACATGAGATGCAGCAAAGGAAGCTGTTTGGATTAGGAACTTCATCCAAGGGTTGGATGCAGTCCCTAACATTGTCGATACAGTACCTCTATACTGTGACAATAATGGCGTCATGGCTCAAGCAAAGTAGCCAAGGTCTCATAAAAGATCCCCAAACGCATAGAGAAATGATACCATGTGATCTGGGAGATCATTGGTAAAGTCGACTGCTAGTGGAAAGAATCAACTCAATGGAGAACATAGTGGATCCAGTAACTAAGCCTTAATCTTGTATTAGAAAGACATCTTGAGAAGATGGGTCTTAGATACCAAGGGGATTGGCTTTAGTGTAAGTGGGAGATTGTTAGAATAGTGCCCTGCGAGCCAATCCTAGATAGGCTCTATTTATCTATTCTTGTAATAAACAATTTCGTTTTACATTATATAAATAAAAAGCATTTCTTCATCTTATGTTTATATTGTTATAACTGTATGATGAAATCCCTATAAATCACACATAGCTATGGGACTTGATATCTCATTGGATGGATATCATAAACCAAGTCTCTAAGGCTGTGATTTCTAAATACCATCCAAGTCATAGAATTATCAAGATGGGACATTGATAATTCGGATAGACTTGCGCCTATGATGCACACTCTTAATTAGAGAATATCTCATTTTATAGACATTAGTGTAGTTGACACAAATGCACATACGCGGAAGCTAGTTGAGAATAAGTTCACTGATTACTCTGACTGAAACTTTCTAAATTGGAATTATTTCTATATATGTCGAATTAGGAGTTTTCTTAATCACGTTAGTGCAAGATTAATTCTTTGACTTAAGTCATCACAGTAATCTTGTATATTGACTCACTGCACTTTGACTTCTGTGCCAATTCTTTTATAAGGACACATATGGACTGGTGATTGGGTGTAGTGACTCATATATGGAGGTTGGTGTTGACAACAAAGGATCCATCATTTGTCTAGATGAACAAGTGAATTTACTATAATATTCTAAGTGATTTGACCGAGTTAGTCCTTGGCCAAGGCAAGTAAGTAATTAATTAAGAAATGAGTTTATTGAATTAACTAATCACTAGTCAAACACATTTGAATTATTAAGATTGAATTTACAAGGATCTCGACCAATAAGATTCATCGATCCTTAATTGAATTGGGAAATTAGTTGATGGAGGAATCTCACTTGCATGAAATGCGCGATTGGAAAGATTCACTTTGAATCGCCTACATCTAGGTCTTCAAGATAAGTAGCTAGAAACTTTTCTTTGATTTGTGAGTATCTTATATTTAATGGAGATTAAATAATAAGATGGTTATTTAAAAGCGTTTAATTAATCGAGACAATTTAATTGTCCAAATTAAATCATAAAGGTTATGAACCCATTACTAGTATGTTGGTGAACCTAAAGGATCACACACAATATTCGGACAAATTCATTTCTTAGCTAAGGAAATTTAATTCAAAGTAGTTGAATTAATATATTAATTAATTAGATTAATTAATTAAGATTTTTTATTTATTCAATAGTTGGATGAATATTTAATTTAGTCCAAAAGATGTTTGGTAAAAGTTTAGAAAGCATGTAATTAATTGGGTAAGCCCAAATTAATTGGAAGAGACTTTTAATTAATCTAGTATGGTGGATTAAATATTAAAAGATTTATTTTATAGCCTTGGTTGAAAATTTGGTGGAAGAAAAATAATTAAACTCCTGTAATTAATTTTCTTCTAGAAGGAAATTATATTTCTTGGAGAGAAAGAATTCCTTTTAAAGATAGGAATAGAATTCCTATTAAATAAGGATAAGGTTCCTAATAAATAGGAATCTACTTGTATGATGGTAATAATTAAAGAAAATAATTAGTCTTCTACTCCTACAAGAAAAAGGATTAATGTAGAAGAGTTCTACATGAGAAAGAATTGCAAGAACCTAGTTCTATAAATAGGACTAGTATATAACAAAAATAAAATGATGACTTTGGGAAACCAAAAATTTTCGTTCTATTGCAAGAAAATCGTTCTCTCTCTCCCCACCTATAAGTGTTCATGAGTTCTTGATTATTCATCAAGATCCTGAATTCAAGAATTCTTCCAAAATACTTAGAGAAGTAATTTTTGCTTTCACCTTAATCCCATACACTATTCCTTAGAGTTAGAATAAACATTTATAGATTAGCCTAGCTAAAGATTATAAATGAGTGGGTATCCGGAGTGTGGATCAACTTTAGAGGAGAAACACTTGGGTCTTCGAAATGAATCAAGAATCCGATCAAAGACCATTTTTGTGGAGGAATTCGATGAAAAAAACGAAGGAGTTGATTCAAGGAGCGAGGAGCAAGCTAGGGAGCTTACGTTAAGGAAGAAGAAACTCTTCGATTTTTGCAAAAAATCAAATAAGTAAGATCTTGTTTATTTAGTTTTAAATAACCAGTATAGAGATGCACTAGCCTATGATACGTGATAAGCCCGTAGGATTAATAAAATCACATGTTTAAATCCTAAACTAAAGTTTTTAATTTTTCGTTGTGCTTAGTCGGGCTACACGTATATTTCCCAACAAACATAGAGTATCGATTAAAGTTTTCTTTAACTCGGTTTTATTAACAATGAAAATATTTACGCCGTATTTTTTAGTTGCACACACATCGAGTGTGCGCCGGCCGCTAGTTAGTAATTATTTACAAAATCATGGATAAAAATTTTGTTTACCACGTAAATCAAACAAAAATGTTCATATTAGATCACGATAAATTAATTAATTTTTTATTTTTAATATATATAGTTAAAATGGATTGGTTGTACCTATCCAATAATATAGAATAGAATATCAAGAACTCGCAATTCACTCGTTTTTGGTTCATAATCATTATGTAGGAGAGATGGCCAAGTGGTTCAAGGAGTAGCATTGAAACTGCTATGTTGGCTTTTGTTTACCGAGGGTTCGAATCCTCCTCTTTCCGTACCTTCAATTAATAGACCTATTTAATTAACAAGACCAGATCAAATAGCAATGGAAACCTTTATTCCACCAGTTAGACTTTTCATTGATATAGATTCTCTATTCTGAATTGCCATGACACATAAACTAGGCACACACATCAAGTGTGCCTAGGCCACTAGCATAATTGTATGATCGTAAGAGGAAACGTATATATGTGTGTGACACACAAGATTCTCTATTGCATTGCATCTCCTATTGCATTTATTCTATACACATATCATGTGTGCTTAGACCACTAGCATAATTGTATGGTCATAAAACGTATATATGTGTGTGGCACACAAGATCCTTTATTGCATTATATCTCCTAGTACATTTATTCTATACATGACAACTGTATAAATTTTTTATTTAAATATATAAGTTTTTCTATATTTAAATTTTGTACACTTATTAAGTTTAGAAGTAAATACAGATCGAGATTGTGTTTGTGGTGCCCCGTTTCCATAGTAACCAACCGACGCGCATCAAATGATGGAAAACGTGGCGTCTGTTTCCTTTCAACACCTCAGGGAACTCAATTCATACATGCACTCTCTCTCTCTCTCTCTCTCTCTCTCTCTCTCTCTCTCTCTCTCTCTCCACTTTTAACTGATGATAACTTGAACCCACCGCTTCCCTTCCATTTGTATCTCTTTTTTTCCTCGTCGCTCTCACCATCAAATTTCCCTTCAACAAGTAATAGGAAAGGTACATACACACACACACACACACACACACACACACACATATATATATATATATATTTCTCAGTATTTCATTTCTAGTATATATACTTTTTCAACTTCTCCAATGTTCAACTGCAATAAATTAATTTGAGTAAGCATTATCTAATCAATCTTTTTTGTGGGGATAATCATCTGAAACTCTGTTTTTAATTAGGATTATAAGTTGTACACTCATATGAATCAGGATGATCTGTACATATATACATGCTTATTTTGCTTTAATTTAATCGATGTTAGTTTTCTTTACGGTCGAGCATTATTAGTTCAATCGTGCTATGGCTGAATCTCAGATCCACCTTTCGTTTTATAATTTAAGAGGGTTTTTTGGTCCCAGGTTAGTGGCTTTCTAGTTTTGAAATTACACAAGTTATGGTGTAATATGCTTTATGGTAATTTCTTAAACGTCGAGTTGTCTTTATAGAGTATAACACAAGTCTATGTACGTAATTTACTCATATATATATATATATATAATAAAGGTGTATATCAATCAGTGTATGTGTGTCTCATGTTGATGATAGAGTCAAAATATTGAGTTACACTACATGCATTAGACTCACGTCGTAAATAGATGGAGAGTGCTCAATCAAGATCTTTTGGAGTGCCCTTCATTATGGTGGAGAACTATGAAGAACTTCATAGTATAATATCTTATATATACACACACAGAGAAAGAAAGAAATATAAAAATAGATAAAATATTAAACAAAGATTATAGAGGCAAATAGGGACTAATTGAACCCGAGTGGTGGCCAAATTAGTCTAAATTTTTCAGTCGCATGAAATGGTATAGCTAGAAGCATCTAAGAAGGTCGATATAACTTGAGCTTGTTTAAGTACTTAACTCTCAAGGGACAAATTTTCACTTACTGGCACAACCCACATAGAAACCGTGACGCTCTTCAAAGGATACTTGAGATCAGACATCATATCTTTCCCTACAAACCGGTAAAACGGATGGATAATACTCAGACCAATCAAAATCACCGATAGCAGTATTAGTATTAGCCAGTCATAAATGTGATTCTGCAGCACTTCAACTCCATGGGACCTCAAAGTGTGAGCTCCTAGCTGGTTTTCCCACATTTCACTCTGCAAAACATAATTGCAAATGCACTTATTGAGAGACAAATAGTTGACTTCATATTGTGACCAGAAAGCAGCAATATTGGCAATCCTCAATCGCATGCGCAAATAGGTCAGTACGAATTTATCACACAAGTTGGGTACTAAGATAATTGAGCAAGAAATTAACATTACAGGTTATAACACAATCGTGTGCCTAGAGTTCACATAAAGTCCAAGAGACTACATAAATATGGGGAGCTATTTCTCCTTCAGAAGTTTTAACTCGACCAAGTATTGAAATAAGAATACGGAAAATATGGAAAGTCGAAACAGGAAAACTCAAATTTAGAAAGCAAGAGCAATTTAAATGTGGTAGACTTTTCCTGTCTAATGAAGGGAGTATCTATAGACTAGTCCATAAGATGTCACCAAATAAAATCTTTTCAGCCAAAAGGATGTTTCCCATTGTAGACACAACTTTCTACCAAAAAACTTCATTTTTTATCTTGAAATGGTGCAACCATATGCAGTTCTCCTGCCGATTGTGATTTTTCTGCTATTCTATCGTCGTCGAGGAGACATATATGATTTCCATCATGCCATATTAGGTACAGTTATAATGTCGGATTGTTTTACTCCTTTTAAACATGATTGTTAAAAAGTGAGCTAACGGTAGCAAATGAATCTTAAATATTTAAAGACATTAAGCTGTTTGTTTCTTCAGGGCTCCTATTTTCCATCCTCGTAACGGGTGTTCTAACTCTATCGGTCGCAGTTGCAGTTGGTCGCCCTCGGCCTGATTTCTTTTGGCGATGTTTTCCAGATGGAAAAGATGTAAGCATTACCAAGATTGATTCTTTAAAAAGCATCACTTTTCTTGTTAACTCTTTTTAAGACATTTTACATTACTCTTTGCCTAACGAACATTCAATAGCTCTTCAGGCTTATGATCAATGGGGTGGGGTTGTTTGCCATGGTGACACAAGAGTCGTAAGGAACGGGCATAAGAGTCTTCCAAGTGGGCATGCTTCATGTAAGTAGAAAAGTCTGTTATCAACCATATTCTTGCAATACCAGAAATTTATTCAATTATGGTATATCATGATAAGTGGGGAACATTTCACTTTTGGTCTCATAGAACTTCGTGCATTTCAATTTTAGTTTCATTGAACTTAAAGTTGCAAATTTAGTCCAATAGGATTAAAAGATTTGCACTTTTGATCCCAACGGTGAGAAAATTCACAAAAAAACACATGTGCGTAACACTCATGGTTAGTCTTTGAAACATTAAAAAAAAGGAATTTTAAAAATAATTCAAAAATATTTATACAAAAAAATAAAAATAGAAAGGGTAAAAAAAAAAGCTGATCTCACAAAAATCACCCCCCCCCCCTAAATCCAACCCCAAACCCATAAATCCACACCGGCACCAGCCTCGCCCCGCTGCCTCTGCCGCCGTAGCACCACCAACCACCAGCAGTTCCTGCTTAGCTTGGCTGCCATCCCCATCCATTGCAACTCCATCACACTCAAAATTTAAACAAAATAAGAATATTAAAATTAAGGGGAGGTCATGCGCAGGTTGAGGGTTGAGGGTGTTGGCGGGTGGCGGCGGCAGTGGTGGGATTGGGAGTAGAAGCAGACGTCTTCTTCCCTTTTCTTTTTCTTTTTTCTTTTTTGTATTTAATTATATTTTGAATTATTTTTTTTAGACTTAATTGCAAGTGCAAGCCACTCCATTTTTCCCATTAAAAAGTAGAAGGGTGGACCAAAAGTGCAACTTTTTTAGTCATATGCGACTGAATTTGCAACTTTAAAATTGAAACACGCAAAGTCCAATAGGGCCATAAATGAAATTTTCCATGGAAAGTGAGTTTTATCTTAAGTTGTGCAACCATATTATTGCGTTTCAATTCGTCATAGTGTTTTTAACTAAATCTGAAGAGCTAAGATCCAAGAGCAAAGGCTTTCTTTGGATGTGTCTGAAGTGTGTTTTTGAAAATGTACAAGAAAATTTGACAAATTGATATTCGTGTGGAAATGGCATGTGCTGTCTATGAAAATGACTTGAAGTTGTCGCACTTGTCAAATCAAGTTTGTTTTGATGGTGGCTGTTGATGTGTAGACGATTGAGTTAGCTACTTTCTAATGGTTATGTGCATAATAAATATACTTATAAGATTATGAAACTATTGTTTAATTTAATATATTTAATAGATAATAATATAAGTAATATGTATTATAGTAGTTAAATATTTTAATAGTTATAAGTACTGAAACTTCCTAAGATTAAATTAAATTAAATTTTATATATTCATTATGTTTGGTAAAAGTTAATTACTTCAGATTAAAAAATAAATTTACATTCTGTGAAATTTAATCTAATAATTGACTATTAACTAATGTGCTTTATTTTTTACGTTAAACTATACACTTAATTTCATTGTTGATTTCAACTGAATTATTAACTTTTTTGAATATAAAAATAAATAAACTAATGGGTTTCTAAAATGTAGTGGAGTAAGTGGGGCAATCTACTGAATAATAGTTGGAGTATAAAATTATTGAGGAGAACTAACATGAAGTACTTGATACATTGATGGACGGTACGGTTTGTATTAGAACATGTATTGGTGAAAATGAAAACGGGTATTTTTATTTGAAAACGGCTCAAATGGTGTTATTTTCGTTTTCAAATGAGCTAAAAATGAAATAAATTTTCAAAAACTCTTCTAAACGTAGCTAAACTGATCTTTTCTTCCGCAGACCAATTCTCAAACAATATCCTATTATCATCACCGTCGTAAGGATGTTTCCAAAGCGGGCATCAACTCGTAATTCTTTTACATGCAGGGTCATTTGCTGGGTTGGGCTTCTTATCACTCTACTTATCTGGGAAGATAAAGGTATTTGATCGTAGAGGCCACGTTACAAAACTCTGTGCTGTTTTGCTTCCTTTATTCGTCGCATCTCTTGTTCGCGTCAATGATAATCAGCACCACTGGCAGGATGTGTTTAATTTGTAGGAGGTGTAATAGGTTTGTCGAATACATTTTCTCTGTAGTTTAGTCTAAATTCAATAATGTTTACGTAACGGGAAGTATTTTGGCAGGTTTGGTAGTGTCCACATTTTGCTATCTGCAGCTCTTCCCACCTCCTTATCATGTTGATGGTATCTTCATCTTATTCATCTTCTGTCGGCCAATGATTAATTTTCCTTACAAGTATATTAAAATCCAATCCTTGCTCCATATATGCTCATTTTATTGAGCTCGTTTTCTTTTCGAGGCGTCCTAAAATAAGACTTTATATCTTAAAGTGGAAATGTTTTTTTTTTTCTTTCTCAAAACTATTATATTCTTGATTAAAGTAATGATGTTACGCTAGTAGCTAGCTGTCATTATTACTTTTAAGGACGATGATTTTGTACAAGACTTGCACTTTTTCAACTATCATCTCAAAATCTGTGGCACAAATTAGACTTGTTATTTTCACGAATTTGAGATTTGCACTCAAGAATTTTCATTACTCTCACAAAAAATTAGCAATTTGTGTTCTCTTCTACATTGCAACATTAATTTCGTGAGTGACTATGCTTTATTTGTTGTAGGGTGGAGGACCTACACATATTTGGAGATACTGGAAGAATTGCGCACAAATACAAACAATGTGCAAAGATCTAACGCTGAGGTTGAAATCCGGTCAGATCAAAGAGACATCGATTCATCGTTATCTGGCCCCTCCATCTTACCAGTTGAAGATCTTGAATCTGGAAGAAGATAATACGATATTTTTGGTACCACGAGACTAATTTGGTTGTAGTAGCTCGGGTGCAATATGTGTAACGCTGTTACACATATTGCAATATGTGTTAACAGTAACAGGCGTAGGCATGAGTGCTCATCTTTTATCGCTGTTCTATATTTCTGGAGGAAATATGGTGTTGCTTGTTCTTGGAACCGGTGTACCCAGCATTGCGAACTTTTAATCACTGATGTAGATTTGGAAAACAACTACAAAAAATTGTTAATTTGTATCTATACTATCATATATTATCATATATAGCATAACCTGTCAGACGATAATTAGATTTATTTGAACCAAATACTTCTTAAGTTTTGATGATTGTGATTTTCTTTGCCATTCTGTATTTTCAGCTTTATCACAGTTTTTATTTTTAACTAGTATAAAGCTTGTGCATTGCACGTATGTATTCAATTATTTTCACATTATTAGGAAAATTAATATAGAGATTTCACATATATACTTTTTGTGGAAAATAATAATTGCTTACAAAAAAGAAGAAGAAGAAGAAGATATAATTGTCCTTGTAATTATTTTTATTGTATGTATATTTTAAACATTGCTCAACTTTAACAAATTTATTTTGCATTGTGTAGTAAAAATATTTTTCTTATGATTATAAAAATGAATACATAATTTAAATAAATGTATTTGGATTCAAATGTTGTTCAAGTCGAAGCACTATAAAAACCCCTCTTTGTTGCTAGTTAATCCATTTGGATTCATGACCCTAATTATTTCCATACATTTCGACTCATGTATAATCTTACCTTTAACATGAGTCACTCATTTGACGGAATAATCAACTAAAAATTCATAGTAAGTACCTATAATAAGGAATTTCTTTGCAAAAGATTGTGGGATGTCCCCATGTGTTGTTGACAACTCAAAAAAGTTTTGATGACAATAAATTCAATTTGAAAATGTTATTAGTTGACTAGTCGGTCCATGCTTCGCTTCTCCCCTGTCATTTTGAAAATGTAACATTGTTAACACATCTCACTTATAATAAAATTTAAAGTTCTAAGGAGTGATATCAAAATTATCTTATCATTTTCCCTACTATGTACACCTCACTTGGACTTACCAAGCTTGATTTGGTAAATCTTTCAATATATAATGAAGTACAAGAAGTTTTGTCTCTCAAAAATTGTACGAACTTCTAAATTGTTAGTTTGGCGAAAAAGTTCCCATAAAAATTGTTTTAACCATATATTTGACCCTGTCATTTTGTTTCTCTATTTATGATTTCTTCTACGAAATAAGCATGAATTCATGGAAAAGCAAGGTTGTTGGAAAAAAAATATTTGGATGGAGAGTATCACGGAGGAGATGGAAAGTGAAAGAGAAAAGAGTGTTTGAGAGAAACTCTGGAAAAATAAACAAGTCATAAATCATTTCGAGCCTCCTCGCAACCTCGAATAGTCAAATTTCCAAATATTCGATTCTAGACGCCCTCTATGAGTCAAATGACCACATATGCATGTGTAAGATAATATTTTATCCAATAATTAGAGTTGAGGAACACCTTGACAAAGAAAAAAAAAACGTATAGGAAAGGATGAGATGGGACGTGGAAGGAAACACATATTCATCCAATATCCAGAATTAGTCTAAATATATACACCACTAAGAATTGTATATTTATTCGAGGAGAGGGGGGGGGGGTGGAAAATAAACTTGGATGATGAAGTACTCGTGTAGTGGAATTTTAATAGGACTTGTATATTAATTGCATACTATTAGGTCTTTTGGAAGTTGAAAAGTGGAGGGGTTAATGGCTTTCATTTTTATTAATTTGGAGATTTTTATTAATTTGGAGGAAGGTGGGGTAACTTCATTAATCATTAAAACGTTTTGTAGGAGGTAGAGGATTTAATATATAATAAATATTTTTACTCTCAATTATAATTGTAATTAGTAAGGGAAGAAAAGTAAAATCACAATCAGAAGAAACACTAGTTTTATCCACACTTTTAAAATAGTATAGTATAGATAGATATAGATGAAACGGTTTGTTCTTAGTCAGACCATCCAAGCGGGTTCTTTTTTTCATGCATCTATAAGTTGTTATAAATAGTAGTCGGTGTTAGTATGCATTTTATGCATATTTTTCATATATTTCCTTTATTCTTTTATTGCTATTTAAGTTTAAATTATAGATATTTATTATGATTTTTATTTTGATAGGTGAAATTTGAAAGAAGAAGAAAAAGGAAGAAAAAGATGGAGAAAAATAAGAAAGGATGGAAGACACGTTTTTTACATAAAAAGAGGAGGAGAAAATCCTATTTTTTCACACGAGATCCTCTATTGCAAAACGGTGTTGCATCTCCTATTGCATTCATTCTATGCATGACAAGTGTATAAATCTTTTCCTTAAATATATAATTGATTTGAATTTTGTACACTTGTCATATATAGAGGTGAATGCATTAGGAGATGCAACACCATTTGCAATAGAGGATCCGGATTGCTATTTTTTAGGAGCATTCCTATATTTTAGAAGCTTTCCTATTTTTTAGGAGTTTTATTAGTATTTTTCTTATTCCATTAGAATTAGAGTTTTATTTAGTTAGAAGTCTTTTGGCTAGGCTTATATAATTAGTTATTGCAGGAATTTTATTCTCTCGCCTACACATACTCCATACTACACGTTATTTTGAAGGAAGAAGAAGAAAAATTCTGCGTTTTGTTCCATTGAAGATGTATTGCTAAAAACTCAAGTTCTAGCCAAGAATATTTGAAGTTTTAATTCTACAAAATTTGTGAAATCTAATTTATTCTTATTCTTTCTTTGTTCTTGAATATTTACATATTCTTTGTGCCTGTTGAAATTATTATTTCAATTAATTGGGTAATTCGGCCGGTTATTTAATTGTTGGAATGATATAAAGCTAATTAGAATCTCAAATCCGTAATTGTTTGGTTAATTCTAATATTGGTAGCAATTAATAACATTGATTATGGACAAGCTTTCAATTGTTATTAAGGGAATATGTAATCTAACTTAAATGAACCGAGCTTGTGAGTTTGTTAATTAGAATTGGTGTTTCTCTAATTCTTAAAGCTATTATTGAATTAAATCTTAAGAGCTTGTTTAGGGTTATTCAATTAATAAGGGAAATAATCAAATAGCTTGTTTTGATTATCGATAAAATAAGGAGAAACTAGGTTGTTAAAGCTTATTAACAACTATAGCCAATTTACTCAAAAATATCGAATTATCTTTGCATCTATGATCAAATTGTAGAATTAAAACAGATAAAATTCCTTAGGCTAGAATCTCACCACCTATTTATTTCTTCTATTTGATTAATTTTGCATTTCTTGATTTTAATAATTTCCTTTGTTTATTTTAATTTTTAGTTTAATCGATTATTAAAAATCCCCCCTTTTATTTTAATTTTAGTAAATTGAGAATTAAATCTGAACCAATCCCTGAGGATTTGACCCTGCTCATCGCTATCTACAAATATAGGAGTAGGAATTATTTTTGTAGGTTCGACACCTAACAAATTTTGGCGCCATCGCCAGGGATTGGTGCCTTAAGATTTATTTCTCATTATAGAATTAATTTTTGTTGCCTGGTTAGTTTTATGCCTCGATCTCTTCGCACAGGTGAGCTTCAATACGATTTTGAAATTGAGAAAACAGCTCGCCGACTACGAAAAGAAGCCAAGCAACGTGCTCAAGGATTCCTGTCTACTTTATCTCCTGGACTAAACTTAACTTTGAAATTGAGTGATACATCCAGTGATTCAGAAGAAGAACTAGAAGTCATGGCCAACGCCAACACGAGAACTTTAAGGGAGTTAGCCGTGCCAAACATGAACCAACAACCTCTTTGCATTCAATATCCCACCCCTTGAGGTAGATTTTGAATTAAAATTTAGTCTTATTCATTTACTTCCTACTTTCCGTGGTCTTGCAGGAGAAGATCCCCACAAACACTTGAAAGAATTCCACATGGTATGTTCAACGATGAAACCAAGGAATGTCACTAAAAACCAAATCAAACTGAGAGCTTTTCCATTTTCACTAGCTGACAGAGCTAAGGATTGGCTATATTATCTACCCTCTGGTTCGATCTAGATATGGACCAAAATGAAGAAACAATTCTTGGAGAAATTCTTTCCCGCCTCACGAGTTGCCAGCATAAGAAAGGAGATATGCGGAATTAGACAAATTAGTGGAGAATCGTTGTATGAGTATTGGGAGCGGTTTAAACAATTAGTAGCCAGCTGCCCACAGCACCAAATTCCTGAACAGCTTCTAATCCAGTATTTCTATGAAGGTTTATCAACAATGGAGACAAATATGATAGATGTTGCGAGTGGAGGCGCACTAGAACACAAAACTCTCACTGAAGCAAGAAATTTGATGTCCAACATGGCTGCTAACACCCAACAATTCAGCACTCGACAAGATACTGCGCAGAAAGGGGTGAATGAGGTGAATTTGGCATCAATGGACCAACGTTTGGATGATTTGACCTCTCTGGTGTAAAAATTGGTAGTAGGTAATACACAACAAGCGAAAGCGTGTGACATCTGCTTCAATCCCGTCACACTACTGAGATGTGTCCTACACTTCAAGAGGATCCACACGAACAAGCCAATGCTGTTGGATTTCTGGGGGCTCCACAGAGAAAGTATGATCCCTTCTCCAATACCTACAATTCCGGGTGGAGGGATCATCCTAATTTGAGTTATGGTCCATGGTCTACTGGACTCCAATATTCATATCAATCCAGACAACAAGCACAACCATCTCAGCCATCCCCCAACCCACAAGGTATGTCTCTTGAAGAAATTGTTAAACAATTAGCAACTAACACAAAACAATTTCAACAAGAGATGAGGACTAGTATACAACATCTGGAGAGTTAAATGAGTCAGTTAGCCACAACTGTGAATGGGTTGGTTTCCCAAAGCTCGAGTAAACTACCATCTCAGCCTGTGGTAAATCTGAGACAGAATGCTAGTGCAATTACCTTAAGAAGTGGGAAAGAGCTCAAAGAACCCGAATTGGTTTCCAAACGTGAGATAGAAAATGAGTTGGAGAAGAGAATCGAAGAGTCTAACTTCACTGAAGTACGAAGGAGCAACCTAAATCATTGGTGATACCTCCTCCGTTCCCGAGTCGGTTTGCAAAATTCAAGAAAGAAGAGCAAGAAAGAGAGATATTATAGACCTTTAGGAAAGTCGAGGTAAATATCCCACTTCTCGATGCCATCAAGCAAGTACCTTGTTATGCAAAATTCCTCAAGGAATTATGCACGACTAAGAAAAAGCTCAATGGTAACGAGAAGGTGCATGTGGGGGAAAATGTGTCTACTGTTCTTCAAAGAAATTACCTCCAAAATGCAAGGACCCAGGTATGTTCACTATCCCCTGTAAGATAGGTAATATGCGAATTGAAAAAGCTATGTCAGATCTAGGAGCTTCTATTAATGTCATGTCTCGTGCAATATATGAGTCTTTGAATATGGGAGAATTAAAAGAAACAGGCATCATTATTTAATTAGCTGATAGGGCTAACGCTTACCCTAATGGTGTTCTTGAGGATATACTAGTTCAAGTTAATGATTTGGTTTTCCCAGCTGATTTCTATGTTATTGATATGGGTAAAGATGAATCTAGTAATTTAGCCCCTATTTTACTTGGAAGACCATTTCTTAAAACATCTACGACTAAAATCAATGTTCATGATGGTACACTTGCTATGGAAGTTGATGGTGAAATCATAAAGTTTAATATTTATGATTCCATGAAGTACCCCTCTGATGATCATTCTGTATTTGGTTTGGATGTTACTGACTTTTTGATGCAGTGAGTATTTGAATTGGAGGAAGATGATCCATTGAAAGTAGCTCTATATGAAGATGGCATGGAAGGATCGAAAAAGAGTTTGGTATAAATTTTGAACTGCAAGAAACAATTTCTGAACTCAACTCTCTCAATTCTCATAAGCATAATGTTTCTTATATTGAATTACCCGTGACTAGTTCTAAACGACTCCCTTCTATTGTGTAGGCACCGAAATCGGAACTCAAGAAGTTGCTGGATCACCTCAAGTACCTATTCTTAGGAGAAGATGAAACACTTCCTATGATCGTTTCTAACAAGCTGAGTCATTTACAAGAGGAACAATTGCTTTGATTTATGAGAGAGTACAAGGAAGCAATCGGTTGGACTATAGCAGATATCAAAGGCATTAGCTCTGTTGTTTGTATGCATAGGATATTAATGGAAGAAGGTTTCAAGCCTTCAATCCAAGCTCAACGGCGATTAAACCCACCGATGATGGAAGTTGTCAAGAAAGAGATTTAAAAACTCCTAGACGCAGGTATAATCTATCCAATTTCGGATAGCACGTGGGTAAGTACGGTACAAGTGGTTCCAAAGAAACTAGGTATGACCGTTGTGGAAAATGCTGAGGGTGAGTTAGTTCCAACCCGAATTTAAAATGGGTGGGAAGTCTGTATAGATTATAGGAAGCTAAATTTTGCTACTCGAAAGGACCATTTCCCTCTCCCCTTAATTGATCAGATGTTAGAACGGTTAGCTGGTCGAGCTTATTTCTATTGTCTTGATGGTTATTTAGGTTTTCATCAGATCCCGGAGGCACCCGAAGACCAAGATAAGACGACATTCACTTGCCCATTTGGAACGTTTGCCTACCGCCGTATGCCTTTTGGTCTCTGCAATGCTCCAGCAACATTTTAGAGGTGCATGGTTAGCATATTCTTGGAATTTGTAGAGGACATCATAGAGGTATTTATGGATGACTTTACTGTTCATGGTGATTCCTTTGACTCGTGTTTAGCTAATTTAGGAAAAGTTTTGAAAAGATGCATAGAGTCAAACCTTGTTCTAAATTATGAAAAGTGTCATTTTATGGTTGAACAAGGTAATATTTTGGGTAATGTGGTGTCTTCTAAGGGTTTAGAGGTAGCCAAATCCAAGATAGATGTTATCAAATCTTTACCTTACCTCGTGAGTGTGCGGGAAGTTCATTCTTTCCTTGGATATGCAGGATTCGACCGATGCTTTATCAAGGATTTCGCAAAGATAAGTAGACTATAGTGCAATTTGCTTCAAAAAGATGTGGAATTCGAGTTTAGCGAGAAGTGTCAAAGTGTATTTGACAAGTTGAAAGATTTGCTAACTTCAGCCCCGATAGTGCAACCACCAAAATGGAATCTTCCGTTAGAGATTATGTGTGACGCCAGTAATCATGCTGTAGGCGCAGTGCTTGGACAAAGAGTGGGGAAAGCTGCACATGTCATCTACTATGCCTCATGAACACTTGACAGTGCCCAATGCAATTACTCGACGACAGAAAAAGAACTCTTAGCTATTGTTTTTGCTTTAGAAAAATTCCGTTCATATTTACTTGGTACTAAAGTGATTTATTATTCTGACCATGCAGCTCTTCGATATTTATTCAATAAGAAGGAGGCTAAGCCAAGGCTCATTAGGTGGATCTTGTTGCTACAAGAGTTTAACTTGGAGATACGAGACAAGAAAGGTGCTAAAAATCTTATTGCGGATCATCTAAGTCGATTAGTCGTGAGTGAGGAACCACTGCCCCTACGAGATGAATTTCCTGACGAGCATCTCTTTGCTACTCAACTAACAAATCCATGTTATGCCGATATAGTTAATTACTTAGTTACTAAGACCTTACCTGACAATTTATCTAGAGCTGAAAAGAATAAAGTAAAGAGTGATGCTAAATATTATGTGTGGGACGACCCTTATTTGTGGAAACATGGTTCGGATTCTGAGACTGAAACTCATTCAATCCTTAAATTTTTCCATTCATATACATGTGGAGGACATTTTGGTCCCAAACGCACTACTCTAGGTGTTTGAAAGTGGTTTATTTTGGCCAACTTTGTTTCATGATTCTTACATGTTTTGCAAATCTTGTGAAAATTGTCAAAAAACGTGTAACTTAGGACATAGAGATCAAGTGCCCCTTAATCCTATACATGTGTGTGAAATTTTCGATGTGTGGGGAATTGATTTTATGGGTCCCTTTCCCTCTTCTTTTGGCAATAATTACATACTACTTGCTATGAATTATGTTTCAAAATGGGTTGAAGCCAAAGCTTCTCAAACTGACTGTGCTAAAGTTGTTGTAGATTTTGTCAAGTCTAATATTTTCGTTCGGTTCGGAACACCAAGAGCCATAATAAGCGATTGTAGAACTCACTTCTGCAACCGAGTGATGGAGGTCCTACTCAAGAAATACGATTTTACTCATCGAGTTTCCACCGCTGACCATCCACAAACAAACGGGCAATCCGAAATCGCTAACCGATAAATGAAGTCTATACTTGAGAAGACAGTCAATCCAAGTAGAAAAGATTGGTGTACGCGACTCGACAATGCTTTATGGGCATATCGTACGGCCCACAAAACACCCATCGGTATGTCCCCGCTTCGTTTAGTTTTCGGTAAGCCTTGTCATCTTCCCGTTGAGTTGGAACACAAAGCATATTGGGCAATTAAGCATTTCAACATGAAATAGGAGGATGCCAGTGTCACAAGGAAGTTACAGTTGCAAGAATTGGAAGAAATCCGGAATGATGCATATGAGAGCTCGAAAATCTATAAAGAGAAGACGAAAGCATTTCGTGATAAGATGAACTCAAGAAAGAATTTTGTTGTCGAACAGAAAGTTCTTCTTTTCCATTCTCGACTTAAATGATTTCCGGGTAAGTTACGTTCACGTTGGGTTGGACCTTTTATTGTCGTTAACATTTTTCCCCATGGTGCAGTTGATATCCAAAGTCCAACTACTGGGAAAATATTTAAAGTGAATGGACATCGCTTAAAGCCTTTCTACGAAGGATTTCAAACGCATAATGTGGAAGAAGTGGACCTCGAACCCCCCAATTACACCACTTGAGCGTGACAATGTCTAGCCAAAGACATTAAAGAAAGGCGTTGCTTGGGGGCAACCCATGATTTTTCCTTTTCTCGTTCCTTTATTTTATGTTTTTATTTTTTTTCGTCTTTTTCTTTGAGGTAAAATATATCACAAGGTCATACTGGGGTACGTTTTAAACTTAATCAAAAAAAGAAATTGTGTTGAATTGACAGATTACAACAAATTAGGTGTGCCCACGCTTTATTCAAAGTTGCATTCTATTTAGTTGTGCACAATTTTCATAATTCATAACTTCAAACTAAGCGTGCTCACGCCTAAATATAAGTCACACTCTGAATTAAACACACTTCACCCTTTAGAAAATTTTGAAAAAAATTAATAAATAAATAAAAAAATTTAAAATTTCCTTTCAGCAATTTCTCTTTTCTTCTTCCCCCTTTTAGCCAACAACAATCCTTAATTCTTCCCGTCCCCCAATTCTTCTTTTGCAGCAACACCTTCCACAATTCCCAAAACCACCATTGAAGCTTCAGAACCACCACCATGGGAAGAAAGCCAACGCCGCCGACGTCAGCGAGCAAAGCCGCCGTCCCCAACCCCACCTGTACCAGATCCGATGCCGCCTCCTCATCCGACCGTCCACAGTAGCAAGTTGAGGCATGATTGATATCTTTAAAGACTTTTGTTAAAAATTTTGATGATAAGGGTTGATGTTTTGAAAAAAAAGTTTCTTTGACTTATTTGTTGTACACTGAGAGGTCGATTTTGTGGGAATATCGTCTGCAAACCCTCACAATACACAACTCGTCCACTAGGGTAATCTAGGGGGTTAAAAACTTGTTGTATACGCTAAATGCAATTGTGATACCTACGAAAGTGGTTAGTTTTAGTTGTCTTTGTTATTTTTATTTTTCTTTATTTTTGAGTTTGTGTCTTTGCACGGGGACGTGCAAGAGTTAAAGTGTGGAGGAATTTATTAGTATGCATTTTATGAATATTTTTCATATGTTTTCTTTATTCTTTTATTGCTATTTAAGTTTAAATTATAGATATTTATTATGATTTTTATTTTGATAGGAGAAATTTGAAAGAAGAAGAAAAAGGAAGAAAAAGATGGAGAAAAAGAAGAAAGGATGGAAGACACCTTTTTTACATAAGAAGAGGAGGAGAAAATCCTATTTTTTAGGAGCCTTCCTATGTTTTAGGAGCTTTCCTATTTTTTAGGAGTTTTATTAGTATTTTCCTTATTCCATTAGAATTAGAGTTTTATTTAGTTAGAAGTCTTTTGGCTAGGCTTATATACTTAGTTATTGCAGGAATTTTATTCTCTCGCCTACACATACTCCATACCACACGTTATTTTGAAGGAAGAAGAAGAAAAATTCTGCGTTTTGTTCCATTGAAGATGTATTGCTAAAAACTCAAGTTCTAGCCAAGGATATTTGAAGTTTTAATTTTACAAAATTTGTGAGATCTAATTTATTCTTATTCTTTCTTTGTTCTTGAATATTTACATATTCTTTGTGCCTGTTGAAATTATTGTTTCAATTAATTGAGTAATTCGGTCGGTTATTTAATTGTTGGAATAATATAAAGCTAATTAGAATCCCAAATCCGTAATTGTTTAGTTAATTCTAATATTGGTAGCAATTAATAACATTGATTATGGACAAGTTTTCAATTGTTATTAAGGGAATATGTAATCTAATTTAAATGAACCGAGCTTGTGAGTTTGTTAATTAGAATTGGTGTTTCTCTAATTCTTAAAGCTATTATTGAATTAAATCTTAAGAGCTTGTTTAGGGTTATTCAATTAATAAGGGAAATAATCAAAGAGCTTGTTTTGATTATCGATAATATAAGGAGAAACTAGGTTGCTTGTTAACAACTATAGCCAATTCATTCAACAATATCGAATTATCTTTGCATCGATGATCAAATTATAGAATTAAAACGGATAAAATTCCTTAGGCTAGAATCTCACCACCTATTGATTTCTTCTATTTTATTTATTTTTCATTTCTTGATTTTAATAATTTCCTTTGTTTATTTTAGTTTAATCGATTATTAAAAATTTCTCCTTTTATTTTAATTTGAGTAAATTGAGAATTAAATCTGAACCAATTCCTGAGGATTCGACCCTGCTAATCGCTATATACATATGTAGGAGTAGGAATTATTTTTGTAAGTTCGACACCTAACAGTCGACAATTAAAATTTTATGTAGCCTTGAAAGGGTTTATTCTTAGAGGGTGTTTGGATAAGCTAATTTGAAACATTTTATAAGTTCATATATCTTATAAGATGTTTTAGGAACTTATAAGTAGTTGGATCTTATTTTAAAAATATGTTCTCAAGTGTTGGATAAAATTAGATGTTTGAACTTCTAAGGATACTTGGGTGTTAGGTTTCCACAAATTTTGCACACACATTTACATATACTGCACATATCTTCATGCACAACACACATTTTACATAGATTATCACACACATCACACGTCGTTGCACCAAATTTTACACACATGACACACATTTACAACATGTTCACATACAGCACATATTTTACACACGCGACATACGTTTTAGACACACTGTTCATATTTTCAAACAGACTGCAAATGTTTTCACACCCAAAACACAAATTTTCACACACACATCACACGTCGCTGTACCAAATTTGACACACACGACACACATTTACAACATGTTCACATACAACACTTATTTTACACACGCGACATACGTTTTACACACACTGTTCATATTTTCAAACACACTGCAAATGGTTTCACACCCAGAACACAAATTTCACACACACTACACACGTTTTACACACACTGCATATATTTTACACTCACGCAGTGGTGGATCTAGAAATTTGGGTTAATGGGGACAACAAGGATGGAGCCAGAAATTTTATTGAAGGGGGCGAGATTGTTGTGATATAGCTATATAATTTGTTGTTTGCCAAATAAACGAAGAATGTAAGGGGGTGCGGGGGGCAAGTACGCTATATAATTTTACACACATTGCATACAATTTCACATACACAACTCACATTTTACAAACATATCGTATATTTTCACACAAACATCACACATTTTATATGCAATGCACATATTTTTACACATAAGACATATTTTACACACATTATACATATTTTCACAAACAACATAAAAGTGATTTGTGGCGCAAATAAGTTGGTTATAATAATGTAGATGTTTATGAGGATATCTGATGTATTGAACAAATATAAATTTTACATTTAAGTGAGAAGAATTAAATAATTAATCAAAGTAACAAAAATATGCATGACTTGATTAGTGCTTATTTTATAATACAAAATATATTTATTTATATATGCGTACCCATGCACACATTAAATATATATAAATATAATATATATATATGTGTGTGTGTGTGTGTGTGTGTAATATTTATATGAACTCACATGTAAAATATATAAGATAACTATAGGTATATTTCATGTTAGGAATCACGGCTTTCAATGGTAAAATATTTAGGGAAAATTAAGAAACAAAGGGAAATCAAAAGCAATAAAGAAGACTATGAATTTCTGGTGGAAATCCAATCAAGAGAATAAACCACCTCCAAGTAGATCTTTTATTCAACTTTTCAAAGTGATTCAATGTTAGATCCCAAACAATTAGGAAACAATTCCATACAAGAAATGACTCAAAAAATATGTCAAATCCACCAAGTTCTGAAAAAACACGCTTTCTTCGGGCAAGGCCGCGCCTGGGCGCCATCATGGTCGCACCTGAGCACCTCACTGTGTGTGCCTGTGCTCCCCGGCTCCGGTTTTTTGAATCCTTGCTATTCTTTGGCGATCTCGGTCAATCCCGTCCCTTTTTAGCTCCTCTTTTTGACCTAATTTTGATCCGACTCTACAAAACTCCCATCAATCTTCCACTTGGAGACTGATCAAAAAATCCCGAACTCAAACTTGAACCCAAAACTTTTCCATTTCTCCTAAGTGAAAAGACCCGATCTAATTGGAACATCTCCAAACTCAATGGAGATCAATCGAGGCATCTCCATGCCCCAACAATTCATCCGGCTCTAGTAACCCCCACTTAATGGACTCTCTCTCCTTTTTCAATGTGTACAGTGTTACCTTTCTCGAACCACTTCCCACTACCTTATTCTCTTTGGTGATCACCCAAGATCCATCACTGAATACCATGTTCTATCCCTCTCGGTCTAACCGACCCACGGATATAAGGTTCCTTCTAAGACCCAGAACATATCTCACCTCCCGCAACCTAAGTTGCACTCCATTGGCATCCTCGATGTCAACATCACCTTTAACTACTATGTTCAAACTTTCATCTCCACCAGACAAACCTTTCCAAACTCACCGAAAACATAATTGGCCAATATTCTTTCCCCCGATGTAGAGTGATAGGATGCACATGAGTTCAAAATCCAAGTACCCCTTGGATCCTCGGTACAACATACCAAAGCATCACCATGATTCTCCGTCATGGTATTTACTAATCCTTCATCTTGCTTCTTCTTCCTATCTTTCTGCGGCGCCCTGCACTTATTTTGGTAGTGCCTGAATTTCCCGCAATTAAAACATTCTACGTCCTCCTTGCATTTTCCCCAGTGACTATGTTGACTACTTCTTCAGAAGACACTTAAGGCTTCTGTCATAAATTTCCCAAATTCTCTCCTATGAATCTCCTCACTCAGAATCATATCCTGGATTTCTTGAAGCTTCAGAGTCTTATCGCCGGATGAACTACTTACTGTAGTCACAATTACACTCCAACTATTAGGAAAGGATGAAAGTAGGATCAAAGCTTGGATCTCATCATCGAATGTGATTTCAATCAAACTCAATTGAGTTAAAATCACATTAAACTCATTGATGTGATACGTCATAAATCCACCTTCACCCAACCTCAAATTAAATAATTTATGCATCAAATATACCTTGTTCGAGGTGGATGGCTTTTCGTACATATTTGATAGCTCTACCTACTATAGTTTTCTCTTTGATAATGTTGAAAGTAACATTCCTCGCTAGCGTCAACCAAATCACACCCAAAGCTTGTCGATCTAGCAACACCCAATCTTCATCTGTCATCTTCGCCGACTTCTTTCCTGTCAATGATTCGTGTAACTTTTTTATGATACGGATAATCCTCTATCTGCATCAACTAGAACCCAAAATCCCTGCCATCGAACTTATCTATCTTAACTTTTTCCTCATCACCAGCCATAGCTCCCACTCGACAAAATCTCTCAAAGCTAATCTGAGCTCTTGTGTTTATCCTCAGATCTATTTATCTCCTAAAACTAAAACCCTAGACTCTTCATAACAATTGTTAGGAATCAAGGCTTTCAATGGTAAACTACTTAGGGAAAATTAAGAAAATAAAGGGAAATCGAAAGCAATAATGAAGACAAAGAATTTCTGGTGGAAACCCAATCAAGGAAAAAACCACCTCCAACTAGATCTTTTATTCAACTTCTCAAAGTGATTCAATGTTTACAAGAATAAGTCTAATATTTATAGAGTTACAAGAGTCAAAATCCTAATCAAAGTAAAAAAACTAAATCTAACATACTAGAGAATAGATCCCAAACAATTAGAAAACAATTTTATACAAGATAGGACTTAAAAACAGTCAAATCCGACAAGTTTCGAAAAAACCCAAAAAACACGCTTTCAACGCACAAGGTCGCGCCTGGGCGCGGCATTGCGTGTGTCTGTGCTCCCTGGCTCCTTTTTTTTTTTTTTACTCCTTTCTATTTTTTCGCGATCCCGATCAACCCTGACCCTTCTTGACTCCTCTTTTTGATCCAATTTTGATCTGACTCCACAAAACTACCATCATTTCATTGTTGCTTAGCTTAGAATATACCATTTCTAGTGTTTATTTTTTCAAAAGAAAATTTATTTGTGCTTGATTGTAAATAAGATTGATAATTGCATTTAAAAATAATAAAGTAGTAATTTGAATAAATACAGATTGAGATAAGATGAATAGTAATTCTATTTTTTGTACACTCATTAATCATTCAAAAAAATATTAGGAGTTACAAAACTTAGACTAGTTGAACTAATTGCAAACTTTGTATCTTATATTTATTCATCAACAATTAATATTCAACTCAAAAAGAAGAATGTTATAACTCGAATATCTTTTGAATATGTGGCATATGATTTTTTTATAATATAGACATTTTTAAATATATTTAAAAAAATTATAAAAAATTGGGTAAAAGGCTCGCGAACCAGTTTTGGAGCATATGAACACCTTCAAGTGAGCTTGAGCTTGACTTATGTAAGATCTCAACATTGAAAAGCTCAGTTTGAACTTTTTTGATTCAAGCTAAGCATTAATCTGGACAACTCGTCAAGCTCATTAGTCGGCTTTGCTGAACTTTCATCCCTAATTAGTGGAAATTACGGAAAATGTTAAAGCTAAGAAGCTATTTCCGTCATACCTGTTGGTCCCAAGTGGCATACGAAAGGGTCTAGAAGGGGGGGTTGAATAGACCCTTAAGTCTTTTTCGACTTAAAAAAAAAATTCGTATTAAACGTATTTGGACGCTTGAAATGATAGGCGCTTGAAGAGTGTGACGCTTCACCTTAGCGTTCACATAAGATATTTGAGACTTTGTGAAGCGTCTAATGAAGACTGTTTTATAAAGTTAACTTAGACTTCAGGAATTGAATACTTTGACCTTGTAGGTTAAGCGTTCAGTTCTTTTAATCAGGGTTAGCACAGCGGAATGATTTTGGAGTCTTCTCTTTGAAAGTTTTAGCGTCACAAGATGTTTCTTAGGTGCTTAGCTTTTGATTGTGTTTTACTTATGCAATGATATGATAGATGAATGAAATGACTGAAAAGTAAATAACACAATATTTGTAAGGTTCGTTGGGTGGTATAATCCCAACTACGTCCTTCTTCTCCTTTGCACTTGGAGGCAATCCACTAAAATGATTCTCAAAGAATCACACAGAATCTTCTACAAATTAGGGAGAGATGGATGTCGATGACTTGAGCTCCTTGATCACACAGATTTCTGCTTCAAATCACTTCAACCCTCTTGCTTCTTTCACCCAGAAATGATGCAAGTATCCAACTTCGACTTCACACAGATCGCGAGGCTTGGATGGGATTTTCTAAAAGGTTTGTTTGATTTTGATGAAGTTCAAACAACTTGGTAATATCTCAGTAGGAATCTGATTTCTTCAAAAAGAATGTTTGAGATATTTGTTGACTGTCTCAGGAATATAAGAAAAGCAATTTGGATGTTTCTTGAAGTTTCTGGCTTTTCTGAGAATTTAAGGAATGAGATTTTAATGCAACAGCAATTTGGCTTTGATAAAATTGTTGCTTCTATATTTTGTTTGTTGTTGAAGTCCTATTTATAGGTATTCTTGGAGAAAGTGTCCGTTTGACACATGCACTGGCGCGTGTCTCTCACTTTCGCGAGTGAACAGCTTTTGTCCTTTTTCCTGAAAATCTGCTGCACGAAAGTTGGTGCTGCAGTCTGAGATAGTTGACAGTCCAATAGGGTGGCTTCTCCGTACGTCTGACATTGCTTATCATATTAAATGCTCTTATCAACATTTAATGCATTTGAAATTAATACCCGTTGGTATTTAATGCTTTGAGAATATTTGCATTAAACTCCTTCTGGACTTAGAAGTAAATTCAGGTGAAATCACTTCTGTCCCATAAGGTAACGCTTGATATAGCTGGCCAAAGTGGACGCTTGGAGACTGTATCTATCTTCTGAGATCAGGCGCTTGAGTCTTCGAACTTTACCACTTGATAAACTCACTCAGAAATCATCAGACGCTCAGCCTAAGACTATTTTGCCTAACACTCTAAAGTAAGATAACAAAGCCTAATAAATCTATTACAAGTCTAACGCTTCAAAGCCTATACAAGTTTTCTACGAAAATAAACTTACAACTTTTTGGGGTCTAACAAAAACTTAATTGTCATCATCAAAACTTCTAACATGAAATTCCTAACAATTTCCCCCTTTTTGATGATGGCAATACTTACTCTTTTATAGTTCAAGAGTTAGATAGCCAAAAGTAAAAGTTAGCTTTGATCAGTAGACGTTAGTTAAAGTTAGTTACGCTTCAACGAGATGTTTCAGCAAAAAAAATGCATTTCATATTTATCGAGAATTACAAGCATTTTTACAGCTGAATATTTAAAGATATAAGAGACAAGAATATAGATAATGTAAAATCAGAAAGCTTTAATGACTTGGTCTAACTCTGTATCGCTTGGACATTTCAGCTCGGATAGCTTCAGTCAGATTGTCTTCCAAGATCATCATTGCTTCATGATCTTTGTTGATGATAAGCTTGTTTTCTTCTTGTTGTCTCTTTTTGAATACTTTAAAGTGATTATCCCAGTCAGTTGGGTCGATACCAATGTACCTTAGGCAGATTCGAAAAGCTTGGCTAAAATCAGTCATCTTCCTTTCTTCAGCTAAGATCTGTGGATCTGTAGGTTCTGAAATGGATGTTCTCTGAAGAGGAATGTCAAACTGTTCAAGCAGTGCTCTTGTAGGAATTGGTAGGTTTGGATATAACGCTCTAGGAGGTTCCCTTAGTGTACTACTGGGCGCTCCGGATGAACTTTGTTTCAGAGCAGTTATCCAAGACGGGAGATTAAGCGCAGACTGAGAAGGAGGCATTTGACGCTTAGCAGACGGAGGATCTTCAACTTTTGAACTGGACGCTTTCCGCTTTTCTCCTTTCTTCTTCTCTTCCCCCTTATTGCCATCATCAGATTTTAAGAAGTGGTTTGTGAGTACACTTACTTGATGAGCAATCTGGGATAAGGAATCTGTGATGTCATCCAGACGCTTGTCGAAGCGTTCCTGCATAACAAGAAGCTTAGCGCTGGTGGCGTCATTCACAGATATCTCAAGGGTTGCAAGGCGCTTTTCAAGTTCTTCTTTCATAGCAAGTTGGGTGGCGTGGGCAGCATCCTGCATTTCTTGAAAGTCTTGTTTGCACTCACCAACTGCCGCTTGAGCTGAACTACGCATATGAGCAATCTGAGCGCTCATTACGTGAGTTTCAATCTTTGCCAGGTCTTCCTTAATCCAATGGAGAGATTCTTCACTCTGAGTAGCTTGAGCGCTAATTGTCTCCAAAACAGATTTAAGCAGGGGACCGAAGGCTTGACTCTCATCTGATTGAACCACTTGAGGAGCTGGTCGCTTGAACCGTGATGAGTGTTTGAGAGAGTCAAAAGGAACTTGATAGGCTGGATCAAAAACAGTACCTCGAATATCCAGGGAAGTATCTTCAGCACTATCAATGGTAGCATGTTCAGGAGCGTCAGGAATACTGGTATCTGCAGATTTGGACGCTTCAGATGTCTCAGCAGGCGCTTCCTCAAGCGTTGACTCAGGCTGGCGAAAGTCAGTGAATTGAAAGTTCCAGCTTGCTGAGTCGGCATAAGAGGTGGATGTAGAATCCAAGAGTTCAATGAGTCTGGTCCTGGACATACAAGTACCGGAGATAAATGTGCGAAGAGGACTATCAATGGCCCTGATGTACATTGGACCAATGATATCCAGCACATGATCTGGGAAAACTTTGGACGGCGCTTGAGCGATGGAGAATAGTGAATCTGTGCAGTGAGTTCTGGAAAATCCAATCAAGCAATCTGAGGGAAGAGATGCAGGACGTCGATGTGTAGGCACACAGTCCGCATAGTACTCTTCAAGATACGGATAAATGGCTTGAGCGAGCTCTTGATTCCTTTCAAGCAGAGAAAGAACATACTCATAGTGATTGAGTACCTCACTGCGAATGGAAGGGAGCAGCGGATATCCTTTGAATGAATTGATCACTGAGCCGTTCCAAGATCTGAGATTGGTAGTGAAGATTTTATCAAAGAGAGATACGGGAGATAGAATTTTTACCATCAGATTGAAGTTTTCTTCACAGTGGCTTAGAGCAAGATTTAAGCACCGTTCACCAACTGTACCACTGGAAGACGCTTGAGCATTAAACCGAAGAGGGGTGATGGACAATCTCTGAAGTTCTTGACGTAGACATTGTTCTATTTGATGTCTAATAATTGGGAGCTTGAGAACAGGGCCGAGTCTTTGTTGACGCTTCAGGAGGCAATACTTGGCGAATTGACGCTTCTTGTCATGCATGCCTATGCCGAAAAGATGGGGAGCTTGGACTAACTCTGGGAAGGTGTATTTATGTCCCATGTATGCTTCAACCCAATTTACTTCATTTATACAGAAGTCTGTGCCAGCATTCACCATAGCACGAATACCTTCAAGATGAATATCTCTTATGGCTTCAAAGCGGTGCTTATCAGGCTGATAGTTGGCATTCCAGACGCTGTCAAAGTAAGCATCAGCTTCAGTCTGGAGCAGATCGGTCAACGATTCAAGGCGCTCACCAGCATGAATCTCTTTATTTTTCCATAGACAGAGAGGACGGGCCGATGCAAGATTTTCAGGGCTGTGAGCCGTCTGAGGGAAATGTGTGTAACCTTCTCTGTTCAAGACTGACTCTGAGGGATTGAGAAAGCTAGGACGGAGAGGATCATACACACGAACACTGTAATCCCTTAGCGCGAACCCAGTTGGTCTGCTGTGGCCATTGTCAAGATAGTAAGCCACATCCACGGCACATCTAGGAGGTCTGTCTCCTGGTCTGTCTAGAACGGTTGCTTTGATTGCGCTGTCAAAGTCAATCAGTCTTGCAGCGTCAGCTTCTGCAGCAATATATCTTTCTATATTATATCCTGCAGGAATGAAATCTTCGTCGAGCGCTGGGGGCATATAGTTAATTGAATGATCAATTGTCTTCAGCGGATCGAGTTGAAAGAAGTGACGAGGAGCTCTAACGTCTTCAGCAGCGTTCTGATCTTCTGAACGTGCCTCTGTTAAAGTAGCAGGTTCCTCAGGTTCAATTGCAGCTACTTTAGCGGCAACATCTTGAGCGATAGCTACAACTCCAGTCAGGTCCACATCCAACAGAACATCTGTGGACACTTCAGCAGCAGCTGGAACTATAGCTGAAAAACAAGAGCCATCCTCTATAAGAGCAGGATCTTCTACAGATGTAGGAATAGAAATGCTGTGGGAAGAAATAAACTTACCCTGAGAACTAAGCTCAACAGCAGTTTCTTGAGCGCTTGGCTCAACAGCAGCATCTTGAGCGCTTGGCTCAACTACAACTTGAGCGCTTGGCTCAACGGCAACTTGAGCGCTTGGCTCAACTGTCTCAGGCTCTTCAGGAGTAGCTTGACGCTTGCTAGTCCTGGAACGCTTAAAGATTTTCTTAATATTGACTCCTTCAACTAGTTTAGCCGGAGGAGCGGGAGGATCAGCAGCTGGTTCTTCAAAGTCTATTTGCTTAATGATCCCTTCCAGCTTTCGTCTTTTGAGAGGCAACTTGTCCTCGGCATCTTCATCAGTTTCCTCATCAATCTTTTGAGAGGGGACGGCAATTTTAACTTTGGGTTTTCTGGGGGCTCTCTTCTTCGTTGCTGCTGGACGCTTCACAGCTTCCTCTGGCACTGGTCTCTCAGCCTTTTGAGCAAGCAGTTGGCGTTCTTCCAGCCGCTCAGATAGGGGTCTAGCCGCACCACTAACTTTTGGAGGATTGAACATATTGGTCAGAATCCTTTTTCCCAACAACTTGGACTTATTCAACGGAAGTCCAGACGAGTACACACAATTCGATTTAAACAAGATGTCACTCAGGATGAGTCCATAAGGCTTATTTGAAGCGCTTAGACTGTCCCGAAACCGTCCGAAGATGTACTCACTCCAGTTGATTTTGATGTTGAAGAGTATAGCAACCATCATCTGAAATTGAACAGGATTTACCTTATCAAAGGTTCCCACGCGGCATTCTATGATCTTGCTGCAGAAATCAGCCAATAACCGGTATTTGGACACCAGATCTTTCTTCTCGAAGTACTGAGTGTAAGGAACATCGTCGTACGCACTCATGATTGCCCATGCTTCCTTAATTTGTTTCAACGTAACAGAATCCAGTGCCTCACCCTCATTAGGCAAATTGAAGTTCTTGGCAATGGTGGAAGCAGATAGGATGAATTCCTTTGGAGACTCCTTCTTGGAGAAGGGAATTTTACAAGAGATGGACTTCTTGTCCTCTGAAAGGGTAGCAGTCTTCCAGAAAGTTTCAACTTCAGTAGGAAACATATAAGAGTATTGGGTTAAGAAGGGTTTGAGCCCAGCTTTGACGACCATGTCCATTACGTCCGTCAGGTTGATCTGAGTTTGTTCATATAGAAATTTCCAGTCGACAACAAGACCTTCAGTTACCTTGATGGTAATTTCAGCAGAAGTAGATGATGATTTCTTTGGTGCCATTTTTTTTGTTTAAAACGAAGAAGATGAACTGAGATTTTCTGTTGTATTGAGAGAGATAAAGAGAGATTTGCAGATATGCGTGAATAGAAAGTAAGTTACTTTTTCTGCAGAGTTTGTGTTTTAAATGACACAGTAAAGAGTTTTTGAAACTTGTGTTATGTAGTCTTAGTAGGATTTAAACACGTGTAATAACTGTTGAATCTTAGCCATAAATTTATTAACTGCGGACGCGAGTTTTGTGTAAAAGAGAGAAGTTACATTTGGTAATTCTCATATATAAAGATTTGACATCCGAGTTAAAGAAAAATTAACGTTTGGTATTTTCAGAGTGTAACACACGCGCATGTTTGTACACTGACACGTACACAAACACGTGCTATCTCTGAACCGTCATTTTTAAAAAATTTGAGTACCCGCCAGTTTGATGTGATAGAGGCGTGTGAGTAGAGTACAAAATAGACCTTTGAGTCTACCCACGACCTTGAAAGAAGTTTGAAAATTTTATGCATGGCTTGTAACGAAAATATTTTATAAATTTTTGATAAACTATTCAGCGCTTAGCTGATAAGATGGACGCTTGAAGTCAAAAGACTTTTCAATATTTTGAGCATTCAATATTTTATGCAAACATAGAGCTGAGCGTTGATGATTATGCATTTGAAAATTTTTATCATTGACGCTTACAGTTATGATCAAGTAAAAAAAATTTTGTTTAAGAATATTGTGAGATATAACTTAAGTGGATTCCCCCTAAATTATATGCCTAATAAAATATGATGCTTCATGATCAAGCGTTTAAATCAATCATACCTAGTTCACTTCTCAAAGTGAGAAAACGTTGTTCATTGAGTGCTTTGGTGAAGATATCTGCCAGTTGTTTGTCAGTTCCAATGAAGTGCATGGAGATATCTTTCTTTTGAACGTGGTCACGAAGGAAATGGTATCTAATGTCAATGTGTTTGGTTCTTGAATGAAGAACAGGGTTTTGAGTCATGGCTAAAGCGCTTTGGTTATCACAATGAATGGGAGTTGGTCCTAAGATTGTTCCGTAATCTCTAAGTTGTTGCCTCATCCATAGAACTTGTGCACAACAACTTCCTGCAGCTACATACTCAGCTTCGGCTGTGGAGGTAGCTATGGATTGTTGTTTCTTGCTATGCCATGAAACTAACCTATCACCTAAGAATTGACAAGTACCACTAGTGCTTTTACGATCTATTTTGCAACCTGCAAAATCTGCATCTGAGTAACCGATTAGTTCAAAAGGAGAATCCCTGGGATACCATAAGCCCACATGTTGTGTGCCTTTTAGGTATTTAAGGATTTTCTTGGCAGCAGTCAAGTGTGACTCTTTAGGATCAGCTTGGAATCGTGCACACATACATACCGAAAACATAATATCAGGTCTACTGGCAGTGAGATAAAGAAGTGATCCTATGATACCTCTATAATTAGTGATATCAACTTTCTTTCCACTTTCATCTTTATCTAACTTAAGCGTTTGGCTCATTGGAATTTTTGAATATGATGCATTTTCCATACCAAATTTCTTAATCATATCTCGTGTATATTTAGCTTGGTTGATAAATATGCCATTAGGGAGTTGTTTAACTTGTAGTCCTAAGAAGAAGGTTAATTCACCCATCATGCTCATTTCAAATTGTTCTTGCATCATTTTCGAAAATTTCTCACACAGACGCTTATTAGTAGAACCAAATATAATGTCATCAACGTAAATTTGAACTAAGAGAATATCTTCATCATTGGTAATTTTAAATAACGTTGTGTCAACGCTGCCTTTTGAAAAACCTTTACCAATAAGAAAGATAGAGAGAGTGTCATACCATGCTCGAGGTGCTTGCTTAAGCCCATAAAGTGCTTTTTCGAGCTTGTAAACCATACCCTTACCATGATTGTTGATGAATCCTGGAGGTTGCTCCACATACACTTCTTCTTGGAGTTTACCATTCAGGAAGGCACTCTTTACGTCCATTTGAAATACTGTAAACTTGTTAAACGCTGCGTACGCTAGAAACATGCGGATTGCTTCAAGACGAGCAACAGGAGCGTAAGTCTCATCAAAGTCAATGCCCTCCTCTTGGCAGTATCCTTGAGCTACGAGTCTGGCCTTGTTTCTTACAACAATGCCGTCCTCATCCATCTTGTTTCTATATACCCATCTAGTTCCAATAACTCCTTGATGAGTTGGTCTTGGTACTAGCATCCAAACTTTATTTCGCTCAAACTGATTGAGCTCTTCTTGCATAGCTTCAATCCAACTTGGATCACTTAACGCTTCATCCACTTTCTTAGGTTCCATTTGAGATAGAAAGCTTGCGAACATAGCCTCATTAAATGTAGCGGCTCTAGTTCTAACTGGTGCTTCAATATCTCCAATGATTTGCTCAGGTGGATGGTCACGTAACCATAGTCTATCTGTTTGGAAGGGGTTTTGAGAATGAACAGGCGCTTGAGAATCATTCGCTTGACCATTCTCCTGCGTTGGCGCTTCAAGTTCACGATTCCTTCTTTGCTCTTGATGATCATTCTTTTCATGATCATCCGTGTTTCTTACATGATAATTTAGATTGATTTCACGAGTATTCTTAGGAGGAGGCACTGAGATCTCATCATCATCGTCAGTATTTCATCAATAGTAATTTTGGACGCTTGATGACATAGATCTTCAACTCCTACATCATTTACATTTACCTTACTCGGCTCTTGGTTAGCATCATCAAACACAACATGAATAGATTCCTCAACCTTCGATTTGATCTTATTGAGAATGCGAAAATTCTTTCCATTTTTGGCGTAGCCTAGAAAGATTCCTTCATCCGCTTTAGGATCAAAAGTCTTTAGGCTTTGGGATCCATTATTATGAATAAAACATTTAGAACCAAAGACGTGAAAGTATGAAATATTTGGCTTACGTCCCTTCCACAGTTCATATGGAGTTTTTCCATGCTGTTTGTTGATCATGCATCGATTTTGAGTGTAACAAGCAGTGTTGATCGCTTCGGCCCAAAATCTAGGAGCAAGCTTAGATTCAGCTAACATAGTCCTAGCGGCTTCCTTAAGCGTTCGGTTCCGGCGCTCAGCAACACCATTTTGTTGGGGAGTTCTGGGAGCTGAATACTCATGATGTATTCCATTTTCTGCACAAAACTTCTCAACAACCTTGTTAGTAAACTCAGTACCGTGATCGCTTCTTATTCTTGCAACCTTAAGATTTTTCAATGTTTGAAGTTGCCGAATAAGCGCTGTTAACTTGTCACATGTTTCATCTTTGGATGAAAGAAATTCCACCCAAGTAAATCTAGAGAAATCGTCTACTACCACTAAAGTATACTTTTTACCGCTTACACTGATTGTTTGAACAGGTCCAAACAAATCCATGTGAAGTAGTTCAAGTATTCTAGAAGTAGATAGATGAGGTTTTCTCTTGAAAGATGATTTAACTTGTTTACCCATTTGACAAGCGTCACAGAGGCGATCCTTATGAAATGGTCCATTTGGCAATCCCTCTACAAGATTTTGACTTATAAGCTGAGAGATTGTCTTAAAGTTGAGGTGATTCATTTTTCTATGCCATAACCAACCCATTTTAGATTCATTTTTAGCAACAAAGCATGTTGGGTTGTTATCAAGTGTTGAACCCCAATCTACCAGATATACGTTGTTATTCCTTTTTCCTTTTAGTTTAGTAGATTTAGTCTTAGCGTCGTTTATATAGCAATAGTCACTTGAGAATATAACTTCAAAGCCTTTATCGCAGAATTGACTTATGCTCAATAAATTGTGCTTTAGACCCTCAACAAAATAAACATCACTTATCATGATGTTCCCCCTATGCACAGTACCTATACCTTTGGTTTTACCTTTGGAGTTATCACCAAATACAACCTGAGGACCATTGGCAGCTTGATAGTTGATCAGAAGATCTTTGGAACCTGTCATGTGCCTTGACGATCCACTATCAAAATACCAAACAGATGTATTGACTTTAGCTCTAGGTACCTGCAATCAAAAGGGAAGTTCTATTTCTGTTTAGGTACCCATTGTTGCTTGGGTCCTTCAACATTAGTATCCTTGTTAGTGTTAATTAGAACTTTAGGAATCCAAATTTGCCTTGTCTTCATAGTAGGAATATTGGCTTTTTTTGGTTTCACCTTGTGCTGTGTGTAATTTTTGGATGTATAATAATATCCACGATTATAATAATAGTCATAATCATAATTATCATAGTATCGATAATATGATCTTGACTGTTTTGGATATCGACGCTGGTATTTCCTTGGCTCTGGCTTGAGTTGCACGTTTGGTGCTAGACGCTTAGCGCTTGATTCACAGTGACTAGATTTATCCTTAGCTTTTTGAGCGTTTGGATGAGTCTGTCTTTGTGGATCATTTGCTTTAGCCTTACCCTTGTCTGAGTTAGTTTTGACTTTCTCATTTGGCCTCTTACCATTGTCCCTTGGTTCATTTTGAGTTTGACCTTGTGAACCTTTCTTAACAAAGAAAACACCCTTTCCTTTGTTGTTTGCCGTAACATTAGGTTTGTTTGGTTGTTTACCGAATTCATTGCATCCTAAACCGGTCTTTTCTCCAAACAACCTTGTTATTTCAGTCACATTGTCGAGCTTTCTGGATGCTTTGGACAACGATGAGATGAGCTGTTCTGACTTGGCAAGTCTAGCCATCAGATCAGCTTCTCTCTTGACTATTATATCAATATCACCTCTCAATTGAATAACTTCACTCTCAAGCGATTGGTTTTTCTCAATGCACTGTTGCTGAATTTGCAACTCTGCTCTGAGCGTTACTTTATCGTTTGTGAGTGATGAAATAATAGCGAGATCATTTTGATATATTTTGGCAGCTTCTTGACATTCATTGTAATATTCTTTGACTTTGTCAAGTAATTCATCATAAGAAAGAGGAATTGATAATTCATTGATTACCTCAGGGGACGCTTCATCATCTCTGGCCATGAGACATATGAGCGCTGAGTCATCTATCGGCTCATCATCATCACTACTTTCGTCTGATGATTCTAAATCTTCAGGTGCTGATGCTGGTTCTGATTCCGCAAGCAAACCTTGTTGTCGAAGGTTGCTCCTGAATTGGTTTCTATCCAAGTAATCCTGCCTTGAGGGCTTGGATACATTTGGATAGGGACAATTTACCTGGTAGTGCCCCGGTTTCCTGCAATTATAACAAAGATTGGTTTTCATTTTTTGTTCACTTGTTAGCCTTGCAGTGTGTGGTTTAGAAACCACTGGAGCTGGAAGATTTTGAGTAGACGCTTGATATTGAGTAGGCGCTTGAGGTAAAGGAACAGAATAATGAGGCGCTTGAAACTGTTGTTGTATGGGAGAAGGCGCTTGATATGAACTTTGTCCTTGATTATTAGGACCTTTTCCTTTCTTTTCATATCTCAAGAACTTCCTGAATCTATTCAGCAAAGCCAACTCTTCTTCCTCATTAATGTCCGAATTCTTTCCTTTGTTACCCGATTTGCCTTTGATTGATGCAATGAGCGCTCCAGATTCAATCACTGGATTACTCACAATGTCACTAGCAGAGTTCAACTCGAACTCAAAAGCTTTTATCTCTGAAAAGGCGTCTTCTGGAGTTAAGAGATCCAGCATGTTTGATTCTCTCATAGCTGTTGTCTTCATCAAGAATTTACTTGGTAGACTTCTAAAGATCTTAACCACCATTTCTCGATTCTGTAAGTCCATTCCCAATGACGTAAGTTCTGTAACAAGAGCTGTGAATCTTATATCCAATTGCTCTAGTGTTTCATTGGGTAGCATCTTAAATCCGTTAAACTTTTCCTTAGCAATGGAAAGTTTGTTTTCTTTGATTTGAGCTGAACCACCACAGATTGTAGCCAGCTTATCCCATATTTCTTTAGTCGTTTTGCAAGATTTGATTTTATTGAATAAGTTATCATTATCACCAATAGCCGTATACAGAGCGTTGCGACCAACATTGTCCAAGTTAGCTCTTCGACGCTCATCTGGAGACCATTCTTGTTTTGGTTTTTCAACGTAACCATCAGGGGTTTCTTCTGTGGCTCCAGGCGCTCTTGTGATAACTTTGTATATTTTGATTGGCCCATCTGAAATAATATCGCACATGTCATCATCGCATGAACATAAATACGTAAATGCTTTGACTTTCCATGTGTCAAAATTTGATTCTGTCAATTTGGGAACTTTAGCAAATGCCATATCTAAGCTTTAAAAAAAGCAACTAGATTTTGAAAGAAAAAGATCTAAACAAGCAGTTATGCTTGGAAATTTTAAAATTTCAAAATTAACCGCTCTGATACCACTTGTTGGTCCCAAGTGGCATACGAAAGGGTCTAGAAGGGGGGGTTGAATAGACCCTTAAGTCTTTTTCGACTTAAAAAAAAATTTCGTATTAAACGTATTTGGACGCTTGAAATGATAGGCGCTTGAAGAGTGTGACGCTTCACCTTAGCGTTCACATAAGATATTTGAGACTTTGTGAAGCGTCTAATGAAGACTATTTTATAAAGTTAACTTAGACTTCAGGAATTGAATACTTTGACCTTGTAGGTTAAGCGTTCAGTTCTTTTAATCAGGGTTAGCACAGCGGAATGATTTTGGAGTCTTCTCTTTGAAAGTTTTAGCGTCACAAGATGTTTCTTAGGTGCTTAGCTTTTGATTGTGTTTTACTTATGCAATGATATGATAGATGAATGAAATGACTGAAAAGTAAATAACACAATATTTGTAAGGTTCGTTGGGTGGTATAATCCCAACTACGTCCTTCTTCTCCTTTGCACTTGGAGGCAATCCACTAAAATGATTCTCAAAGAATCACACAGAATCTTCTACAAATTAGGGAGAGATGGATGTCGATGACTTGAGCTCCTTGATCACACAGATTTCTGCTTCAAATCACTTCAACCCTCTTGCTTCTTTCACCCAGAAATGATGCAAGTATCCAACTTCGACTTCACACAGATCGCGAGGCTTGGATGGGATTTTCTAAAAGGTTTGTTTGATTTTGATGAAGTTCAAACAACTTGGTAATATCTCAGTAGGAATCTGATTTCTTCAAAAAGAATGTTTGAGATATTTGTTGACTGTCTCAGGAATATAAGAAAAGCAATTTGGATGTTTCTTGAAGTTTCTGGCTTTTCTGAGAATTTAAGGAATGAGATTTTAATGCAACAGCAATTTGGCTTTGATAAAATTGTTGCTTCTATATTTTGTTTGTTGTTGAAGTCCTATTTATAGGTATTCTTGGAGAAAGTGTCCGTTTGACACATGCACTGGCGCGTGTCTCTCACTTTCGCGAGTGAACAGCTTTTGTCCTTTTTCCTGAAAATCTGCTGCACGAAAGTTGGTGCTGCAGTCTGAGATAGTTGACAGTCCAATAGGGTGGCTTCTCCGTACGTCTGACATTGCTTATCATATTAAATGCTCTTATCAACATTTAATGCATTTGAAATTAATACCCGTTGGTATTTAATGCTTTGAGAATATTTGCATTAAACTCCTTCTGGACTTAGAAGTAAATTCAGGTGAAATCACTTCTGTCCCATAAGGTAACGCTTGATATAGCTGGCCAAAGTGGACGCTTGGAGACTGTATCTATCTTCTGAGATCAGGCGTTTGAGTCTTCGAACTTTACCACTTGATAAACTCACTCAGAAATCATCAGACGCTCAGCCTAAGACTATTTTGCCTAACACTCTAAAGTAAGATAACAAAGCCTAATAAATCTATTACAAGTCTAACACTTCAAAGCCTATACAAGTTTTCTACGAAAATAAACTTACAACTTTTTGGGGTCTAACAAAAACTTAATTGTCATCATCAAAACTTCTAACATGAAATTCCTAACAATACCTATTTTAAATAGTTTTCGAAATCTTCTTCCCCTTTCTTTCCTCAGTCTCTCTTGAGGCCTTTAGTAAAATAGCCTTAAGTTGGCCGCCTTATTTAAGAACTAGTCTCCATCTTCAAACAATTAATTTGTATAGCCTCCTCACGTAATGAAGATTTGAATTCCTTAAAATACCCTTATCATAAAAATAATATTAAATAAAATATTTGTAAAAAGAAAATATTTTCCCAAAAGAAATGGGTACTACACAATAGCTCCCTACCAAACAAAATAATAAAAAAAAAATCAATTCTTCATTGTGAACCATTAGCTACTAATGACACTTGTAAAGCCTTTAATTTTGTTGATGGTTCAGATATTGAGATTGGACAATAGTTTACAAACAAGATGGAGATGAAAAATATAATTCTTAACGCTTGCTTGAAATCTTGTTTAGATTTTAACATAGTAAGGACAACAGCAAAACTATTTGTGGCAAAGTGTAAAGGCGAGGATTCCAAGTGGGCTTTGCGTTTGGCAAATTTTTAGGCTCCAACCGTTGCTCCGTGCATACTCACATCAATATTTGTACATGCCCTTCTAGTTCTGTGGATGAGGAAACCATAAGGCTACTTCACAGTTGGTAGCCAATATGTTGACAAAAGATTACCCAGGCCAGATGGACACGCCTGTGCCACATAATATAATGAAGGTAGTGAGAAATCGTGGCATCGAAGTATTCTACTACAAAGCTTGGATGGGCAAATGTAGGACTATCAATGAGCTCAAGCCGGCTCGTAAGCTCGGCTTGATAATTTTCAAGTCGAGCTTTATACAAGTCGGGCCCAAGCCGAGCTAGAGCCCAAAGATAAGGCTTAAATTTGAATTCAAGCCGAGCGTGAGCGAGAGTAGGTTCGACTTGAATTGGGTCCGGGCTCGTAAAAGAAAATACATACATGTATATATATATGTTATATATATATTATACAAAACTAAAATATAGTACTTTTTTGTAAATAATTCCAGATTGCACAGAAAATATTAAATTTTAAAATTAAGTAATAGAATCCTTAAAATCAATCAACATTCAATTCTAAAATTTCTTAATAAAACACTATACTCAGGAAATTAAAAAATTATCAATTTAAACCTACCGAACTATATCCAATACAAACATATGACAATTCACATAAACTGATATTGGAGGATTGCTAACTTTTGTCTTCAAAAATTTATTTCATTTATTTATCCTCACAACTCACGACAAAAGCAATTTTTTTTTTTTTGTAAGTAAGTTTATCATATATTTAGTTATAATATTTTTCAATCTTAAATAATGCGTGGAGCATATATTTCAATGCAATGAGATCTTTTAAGGTACATTTTAGTTATGATTTGTCATTAAAACATGAATGATGTTGATTTTTTTATGTTTTTAAGATTGTTATTTTTTTTAATTTATATATTAGATTACTTTCTTTTTTAAATTTTTTCAAAAGAGAACAAATTCGGGCCAGCTCGGGATCGGCTCGAAGCTCGTACTAATTTTCAAGCCGAGCCCGAGCTTTGAAATAAAAAGCTCGTGCAAATTCAAGCCTTGTTGATAAAAGCTCGCATAATATCAAGCCGAGTGTGAGCTTGACCAGGCTCGGCTCGCTCGGCTTGATTGACAGGCCTAGGCAAATGTATTGCTGCAAGTAATATTAGGGGCAAACCGGAGGTTAGTTATAAAATTCTTCCTAGCTATTTGCATATGATGAGCATGGTGAATCCTGGTACTGAGAAGAAGTTCAAGTGTCATTTTTTTCGCATTGAGAGCATGCATTGAAGGTTTCAAGCAGGTGAGGAAGGTAATTGCAGTGGATGGGACTTTTTTGAAGACCACATATGGTGGTACAGTACTTGTTTGAGCTGCATAAGATGGCAACAAACATCAATATCCTCTTGCCTTTGTTGTAGTTAAATCAAAAACTGATGAATCATGGAATTCGTTCCTCATACCTGACATTGAAGAATTGGTTATCATTTCAGATAGACACTCAAGCATCATTAAAGTAGTTTCTAATGTTTACAAGAAGGCTAAACATGGATTTTGTGCATGGAGATTCATAGATTCATCCTTATCAGGATCTTGGAATCCTATGTATATGAGGATTAGGAGATTCAATTTGCATAATCAAGAACTAAGAAATCAAATCTTGGAGATGGAGATTGCTTGAATTCTTTCTTATTCGAGATCAAGATATCAAGAAACTTATAAATAGGACTTCTTGATCAACACACAACACCTTTTAAATTGTAAGCACCCCAAGACAGGACTTTGATGGGGATGGCAATGGAGCGGGTTTGAAGTGGGTTTGGCGATACCCGCTACTCGCCCCATTTACCTTTACTAAAACCTGCACCCCGCCCCACCCCGCCAAATACCCAGTGAAGTCAGGTTCAACTTACTAAACACAATTAAATATGAACATTTAGTAATTCATGCGATGACCCACCTCAACCCGCGTGACCCGACCCAAACTTGAACCCAGACCCGAACACAGTGATGCCTAGTTCAACTTGAAATCCACTCAAATAACATACTAAAATTGGACGCAAGTACTAATTAGATTAAGATCCATATAACTCAACAACTAATAAAGCAACAACATTTGTAAACATCATGAAATTTTACACAAATAATAATCAAATAAGGGTTTCTCTTATTTTTGTTGCCGAGTGGATGGGAGTTTAGAAAAGGCATCTTAGAGTTGGTCGTGTCTTTCGAAGAGAAGGAGAGGATTTCTCTTGTTTCCGCTGAATGACTTGGTTCTCAATTCCCAAAACCCACTTACGCTAAATTAAAATATTAAATTATACTGAATATATTTAAAAGTTTAATATTCGCGGGGTGGGTAATGGAGCGGGTTCTATAAAACTCTCTACCCTCCCCAAAACCCATTAGTGAACCCAAAGCGGCCCCAAAGGGTGCGGGTTTAGGATGGGTACCCATCTAATCTTGTCCATCCCTAGACTTTGGTGCAAAACCAAATATACTATGATAGGGAGGGAAAAATTATTCCAATTATTTTTCTCCTTGTTTGGTTGGATCAAGAATCAATCGGTTCTTAATTCAAGCAATGGATCCTAACTCCAAGCATCGCGCCTCCTTTTGTATCTATGTACAAGCCCCAAGTGATACTCCTCTAAGATGTATCCCCACCATGTTTGTTCTACCTAGAGATCTGGTGTATAGTTCTCACTGATGAGATCTCTCAATGCTTATAGTGAAAGGTAAGTAGATATATGTGAGCATTCTTATCTCAACACATAAGAATAAGTTCACCTTGAATTAGAGTTTAGGGGAGTACGAATATCTAGGGGGGAAGGGGACGAATTAGGGTTTAAGCATATACTTAGGATTTCAAGAAATTAAATCGCCAAGATTTTATTTCTTAACCCTAGCATATCCATTCTTCCTATCAAGATCAAGAATTAGAGAAGGAATAAAAATTCCTTCTCCCGCACACTCCACGATTGGCGCCTGTCTCTAATACAGTATTCCAAGAATTTTTCTGAACTTGATTTAATTCTTGATTCCTATTTAATCCAATTGAAAAACCTAACCTTATAATTGAATTCAATAAGTAAAATCAAACTCTAATCATTAGTCCAATCAAATTAATTATTTATTATTTAGGCCTAGCGCAAATTAATGGTATGTAAGATTCAAATTTTTAGATCACGATCCCCGCCTAAATGAGCCCTCCATCTAATCTCTTGATTGAATCTAGGATAAATGTATAATTGAAACCATAATAATTTAACAATTGTATTTTCATTATGAGCAACATCAAATTTGGTCTTCTAAACGAGAAAACCCTCTACTTCTTTATCTTATTTTAGCCAGAGACTCCTAAGTTAATACACTATGTAAACATAAAGGGATAGATTGATTTTCTAAATCAGAGATGGAGCTTATCTTGGTTCTCATGCACCTTTGTGCATAATAAGACCACACATACCCTATATGGCGATCCGCTTGTGGTCATAAGATATATCAAAGTATGGTGAATTATAAACAAAAATGACCTATAGAACCTCAGGTCTTAAAGGATTTCTCTTATACTTACATTATTATAGCAGTTCCAGATTCGATTGAGATTCAAATTAAAGAACTTCTACATGGTGGTTCAGTTTACTCATTTTCAATGGAACCCTCATAGATGTATCATCTTTCATTGTATTAGTACCTACAAAAAGAGGTACACTCTCCAAGAGTATGCATCATATAAGCAAGTCTATCTGGATCACCAATATCTCTCATCTCGATGATTCTTACAACTTGAAATAATTTTAAGACCACAGCCTTGAGACTTATTTGACTCTAACATTCAATCAATGACTCTTGATACTCCGTTCAGACTTCTGCTCTACTTCATGTCTGGACAATTTGAACCTCTTAAAGGTTTTAGACTTGAACTTCTAAGTTACACATGATCAGACCATGAAGTAAGAAAATCCTTTCTAGCATTGTTACACAGTGAACCACGTATATAAATACTTGCCTCATTTGCCTAGCAAATAGTGATATAGTCATCTTTATCTTAAGACAATATTCATGAGCCAACATCTTTAAATACCAGCTAAGCTGATTGTACACAATCTATTATATATTTGTGTTAGGTTTATTGCTAACCTTACTATTCATTGTTCTTTTACATTGCCATCATTGTCTTTCAGTTTCTTAGTTGTTCTTCGTTTCCTTTTCTTAGGCTTCCAATGCCTTGAGATGGAGGATGAATCAACTATTATCACCATCTTATCGTTTCTTAGTGGTGGCCTCAAAATTTAATGTTGCAGTTTGACAATGAACATGTCGTATGATTTAAATAGTGATAAGGCTATAATGTCCATTTACAGTTCCTTATCAAGTGTCATGTTTCTAGATCAACCAACTCTATGTAGTTAGCTAAATCCTTCTAAGGATACGATTAGTGATATACGAACACTTCGTCAACCAAGTTTCAAACCTCTTTTAAAGAATCTAAATCCATCTCTCCATTTCTTACACCTCAAAGTTCAATCGAATGAAGACTAATATCTCATTCATGAACCATGATCTCATTAGCTATTTAAAGCTCGATTTATTACGAGTCTTCTTGCTTGAATTTTGTCTTGGGCTCACCTTGCATAGGCAACTCGTTTATGGTCATTACTCTAAGTAATAAGAGACTTTAGGAATCTCTATGTATTCAAAACATATTCCCTTGTCTCATACTCAAAGAAACTAGATTGCGGTGTTTTAGTTGTAGTTGTTGGGATCCATTTGGTATTTTCGGGTTTTATTCTAGAATTGTATTAGTGTTTAATATATTTTGTCTAAGAAAAATAGGTGAGACAAATAATTATGCATTCATTTAAAAGTAATGTTCATGAACACTATGGTCTTAATTGAATATGTCTCCCACCATTTTATCAAATTCCATCATCTTCTTGATGGAAGTTCGAGAGAATTTAAGGGTGTGCACTAAATTTAAGGGTGTGCATGTAATCCCACTTTAGTGTTAATTGTTAGATTAGAGAAAACTCTGTAGGGAACTTGTATATATATTGAGTAACATATTTATAGAGAAACATGTACAAGAAACGCTAACTATAAACAAGAAAAGATAAATACAAGGAAACATAAAGAAACCTAAACTAACATAAATACTAGAAAGATATGAAAAGATATTATATTTTCTAACACTTTCCCGAAGTCGAAACGTGAGGGTCTTGAGCGCTGAGACTAGACCAAAAAATCGAGAAGAAGGTGGTAGAGGGACAAGCTCGAACGTATTGGGCATGGACATTCGAGCGTCCAAGAGCGAGAAGAGAATGATGCAGGAGGCGTGGGTGGGTAGCCGCGGAGGCACAAAGATAGTGTGGCGACAACTATGGGCGGCAGCCAAAGAGAGAAGGCAGCGGCGGCAGCAGCGGCAGCCATAGCAAGACAAGAAGAATAGAAAAAGAAATAAGGGAAAAGAAGCTGGCGGCAGCGGCGGCCATATAGACAAGAAGAAAAGAAAACTGGAGAAGCGAAAAGAAACTGGTTGTGGCAGCGACCAAAGGAGAAAAAAATCTAGATAAAGGAAAACTAAACTAGATAAGGGGCGCCGGACGGGGACGTCGACTTGAGATGGCGGAAGCGAGAGATCAAGATACCATGGCTCGAAGCCATAGCTCTGATATCATGTTAGATTAGAGAAAACCACGTAAAAAACTTGTATTACTGAGTAATATATTTATAGAGATACATATACAAGAAACCCTAACTATAAACAAGAAAACATAAATATAAGAAAACATAAAGAAACCTAAACTAACATAAATACTAGAAAGATACGAAAAGATATTATATTATCTAATACTAATTACCAAAACTCCCCTTGACTTTTGATAAATTACAACGAAACTCCCTCAATGGGGCTATTTGTAAGACTTGCAGGGATAGAAATTGTAAGATTTTTGAATACACAGACGACATAATTGTAAGAATATCTTAACATGAGGGTCATTTTATGTAATTTTAAAAAGATGTGGTAGGTTTCCAGTAATTAGCACTAAAGTGAGGGGTGTGTATGTAATTTTCACAAAATTTAATACCTTAGTGCACTTGAGGTCCAATTGATCAAACCATACATCCAATTATCACGAGCACATCGTCTGTTGGGCTCATATCAGAATTTTTTCAAAGTCCTTGGTGAAATTTTAATTTGCAAGTTTCGAGGAAATTTAATTCCATAAACTTGAGATCCAATTGAATCGACCATTTCTTCAAAAAAAATAAAAAATTGAATCGACCATACTGAGCAGATTTTATTTTTGGGCACATAATAAATTCCTTAGTGAAATTTAATTTGCAAGTTCAAGGAAATTTAGTTTCTTAGTAAACTTGAGATTCAATTGGATCGACCATACATCCAATTATTATGGAGCAGATAGTCTATTTTTGGGCTCATAATTTGAGAAAATTTGCAAATTGCTCCTTTTATACGTGTGGTGCATATGAAATGCCTTTTCATCCTGAAATTGCTAAACAAAAAGAGTCAAGAAATTCAAAGTGAATTAATCATAAAATTCCAGATCAAAATAAAACATTCAGCTTATTAAGATCTATTAGAATAATCTCTAATATAATAAAAGTCTTGAGTTCTATTTCCATTGAAAAAATGTAGGTTTTTCTCTATTTTTATAGTAGTTGTTAGTTGATTGTTAAATTGGTTATTTTTAAAGTTCAAGATTTTGGAAAATATCAGAATAACCAAGGAGGAGATTTTCGAGGTTGCATCTCTGTAGACCAAGATAAATGTATGCTCTCAATTGCTTACAAATGTGATAGGGACAACTTTACCGGTTTCTGGTGGTCCCAAGTGGCATACGAAAGGGTCTAGAAGGGGGGGTTGAATAGACCCTGAAGTCTTTTTCGACTTCAAAAATTTCGTATCACTTTAAAGGTTTGAACGCTTTGGATGACTGAGCGCTTGGGTCAGACGCTTCAGAAAAGTTAACCTAGACTTAGTGATTTTAGCAGTTTACCAAAATAGGGCAACGCTTAGATCGCTTAATTAGAGTTAACACAGCGGAAATGAGTTTTAGCGTTCTTTTAGTCAACTTAATCGCTTTTGCACTTTAATTTGTCTCTTTCAAAGATAAATGATGTAATAAAAAATAATAATAAGACAAATGAAATAAATGACACAAGATATATAAGGTTCACTGGGTGGTGTAATCTCAGCTACGTCCTTCTTCTCCTTTTTCACTTGGAGGAATTTACTAAAATGATTTTCGAAGAGTCACACAGAATCTTCTACACAATAGTAAAAGGATGAAAATGATCTTGGGCTCCTTGATCACACAGACTTCAGCACCAACGAAGATCGTCTTCTTCAAACTTCTCTTACTCAGAAATACTGCCTAAAAGGGTTCAATCAACTTTTCTCACTCAGATGAAAGGTTGAGGTTTGTCACTAGGGTTTTGTTTGTTTTTGAAAAGATCAAACAACTTGGAATATCTCAGTTGAAATTTGAGTTTCTTCTTTGGAAGATGTTTGAGATATTTTTGCCTGTTGGAATGTAGATAAAAAAACTTGAAAGATTTGGCTATGGAGTTTCTAAGCTTTTTCTCAGAAAATGTGCGTAAGATTTTTGGCAATAGTTTCTCTTCTCTTTTTCGTACGTATCTTGTATATTTTTAGGGTTTGCTGGGGTAAGGTATTTATAGGCAGTTTCTTGGGATCTGTCCGTTGGACACATGTAGGAGTGTGCCTCTCACGGGGCGCGTGAGTATACCTTTTCTTTGACATTCCTGAAAATTCGCTGAAGCCGATTGGACGGGAGCAGCTGAAATTCTGAATTTTCCTGACAGTCTGGTCAAAAGATGGCTTGTCCATAAGTCACATTAGCTTATCACATTTAATACTCTTATCAGGCATTTAATGCATTTTGAATTTAATTCCCGTTGGAAATAAATGCCCGTTGAATGATTGCATTTAAGTCCTTCATGACTTGAGGATTTATTTCAGGTGAATCTGACATAAATCGCTTAAGGGATTTCGAGCGCTGATCCATAAATCCTGAAATTAGATCTTTTAGCGTTCGACAGACGTTAAGAAGAAAATCGTTATCTCTGGTTGACTTCAGACGCTGGTCTTCAACTTCTTCTCTAATAGACTCACCTAGAATTCTACTAGCGATTCAGTCGCTAAGACTTAGTCTAAATTCTACAAAGATAAAAATTACAAGTCTATAATGAATTACAACTTTCAAACGCTTATACATCATTCTATGAAAAACGGTAAATTACATTGTATTTTTGAGGTCTAACATTGAATCTTATCTTGTCATCATCAAAACATCTAACATGAAATTTCCTAACAATTTCCTCCTTTTTGATGATGTCAAGACTCTTATAACTCTTTTATAATTTAAGAGTTACTTAAAAGAAAACGCCCAAAGGAATATAAGTTAGCATTTGAAAAGTTAGTAAAGTTAGCTAAAATTAGATTAGCTGCAACAAGATGTTTCAGCGTTAAAACATTCATTCATTGAGAGAATTTAAAGCATACATGTTTTGCACTGAAGGAAAAATATAAATAAAATAAAAAAACAAAACGCATAAAACATAAAAAGGAAACCAATCACTTTGTCTGTCGCTTCGCTCTTGCTTCGCCTTGTAGAACTTCTAGCTCTAGTTCCAACAAGAGACGATCAATATCGATCATTGTCGTATGTTGAACTTCATCATAATCATGTCTACGAAGTCTGGCACTTTCATTTAGTTCTAACAACCTTTCCGTCCAGTCCCTTGGTGGAATACCAAGTTCACGACTTAAGCCATGATAGATATCTCTTTGTCGATCATTTGACGGTCTCCAATTGATAGGTCGTTGTAGCAGTCCGGCATAAGCAGGAAATCCCATGCTTTCTAAGAACTCGGGGTCCAATTCTGGAAGCGTGTACTTTCTAAGATAATACCTTGGCTTTCTTTTCTTGGATAGCATTTTCTTAATGCTTACTAATTCTTCGAACAATGAACGCCACTGTTTATTATCTGTCTTGGAAATCGCTTTGGACTTTTCTTTATCTTCCCCCTTCTTGACATTATCAAGGGAGTTCTTGAGTTCAGCTACAGTGTGGCGCAAGAGTCTAACTTCTTCGACGAGAAGAGCAACTTGTTGAGCGACACTCTGAGCGGTGGCATCGGATGAAGCGTGTCTTTCAGTATCGGCCAGGGCGCTCTGAGCTAAGTGACGGTTGAATTCAGATGAGAGCTCAGCGATAAGAGGTGATATGCTTTGCATGATAGCAATAGTGCTTTTATTTGTAGCGTTGCCAATATCACGAGTCCGCGTATCCGACACTATGAGGATATGTCTATCAGCAGCCTCAAAGATCTTGGAGCAGGAACCCTCAATGTTGGTTAGCGAGTTCCGGACTGCCTGTCTGAAATCTCTGGCTTCTGAATCACTCTTAGAATCTGAATCGGAAGAAAGACGCTCTGGGGATGAGGAAACTGCAGCCTTACCTTTGGATTTATCTCTGATAAAAGATTCTTCAGGCGTTTGAGCAATTTCAGCGTGCACTTTTTCAATCGCTCTATCCATGATAGGATCTGCAATCACTGGGGACTCAACCACTGGGGCACTGGAGGAATCTGGAAGTGGAGCGTCATCCTCAGTAGGAGCACTTTCTTCTTCTATAATTTCGATGAAGGGAGAAGGTTCTCCAAGACTAATGACCCAGAGGGGGCCAAGGGCTTCCATCACATGCCTTAGACTGATCAGGCTAGATTGCGGAATAAAGAATATAGCGTCTTCGCGATCTTTGGTACTTAGTGCAAGTTGCACACCTTCCGGTAAAGCAATCCCTGAAGTATAACAGTCGAAGAAGTCCAAAATCAAAGGCATGAGCGCTTGAGCTGCTTCTTGGTCCACTGGCCTAATTAGCGAGATTATCTTGGCCATTTGAATATTGGATTCACTAAAGAGCACGGGGTGAAGAGTATAGACTCGGAAATTGTAACACCCGGAAAAGTGATTGAAACTGATGTCCAGCGCTTGGGCATTTTCAAACACTGTTCTCATTGATTTGTGGAACTCAGCGTGTTCAGTTGAAACATCCACTCTAATCTGACTCTGGCCTGGAAGAAGAGGTTGTTTACTTGATGAATCGTCTTCATTTAGGTCAGGAAAGACTCGTTGAACAAATCCGGCATGAGGATGCAAAACGTAGCGTCCACCTTGGCTGTATAAGGCAAGTTGCTGGCGAATGTAGCTTTCGATTAGTTGTCGATATCGTGGTAAAGCGCTAACATTCCCTGCAATATTCTGAAGTTGTTGAAGCAAAAAGGTTGCATAACCTCGGCGTCTGTACTCTATTCCGAAATTGAACAAAAAAGGATATCTGATCAGTTCTTCAATGGTGTAGAAATGAAGAACAAATTCTTCAGCCCACTTGGATGTATTCATCATCCACCATTTTCCAAGTTTGTCCGCTTTCTTTTGCTCTTTGGTTGCAGCAAGGAACTTCTCAAAGCGTTCCGTATCTTCATCATAATCATCAGCTCATAATATGGCGAGATATTCATGGGCCTCATCTTCTATCCACGAATTGACCAGATTTGGGCGCTCCGCAATAAGCGGTCCTTTGCCTTTCCATAACTTAAGTGGATTCGGAGAGAGAGCGTTCTGGGGAGATTTGACGACGGAGGGGAGAGCTGAATAACCTATCTTGTTGAGATCTTCTTCATCTGGATCCTTGTTCCAATCACCCATGTGGGGGTTCTTGAAAACAATCTTGTTTGGGCGCTGAGGATAAAAGGACTCGTCTGAGCGACCGTTTGAATTGAAACGCTAAAGATCAAGATCAGCTCTGTTGAAAACTGGACGACGAATATACTCAAGGCGAGAGTGAAGACGCTCCAAGTTATATAGTCCTAAATCGGCAATACGCTCGAAGATTTCAAATTTGAGAGAGTTGGACAAATCGGGCCAATGGAGAGTTGTTTGAAATTGTATTTCCAACTCGGCAAGCGTTTGAATGTCTCGTTCTCTGGCGGCATAATAAAATTCAACATCTGGAGTATATCCGCATGGGAAGAAATTGATGACACGAGGAGGAGGTCCCGTTGGCGTAGGAATAATGGAAATCGCTTCTGTTGGGATGGGGGTCACTTCTATCGACCGCTCAGTGTTTAAAGTCGCTTCACTGACTGATGATGTTTCAGTGTCAGGAAGAGCTTGAGATGCTTCCTTAGCGATATCCACAACAGTTGACATATCCATATCCACTTCAACTGGAATCTTGGATGAAAGAAGGGCATCAGCGATTGGTGCCTCTGGAGGTATATCTTGAGCTGATACATGGAAGCGATTGAGAAAAGCAAGCAAAAAAAAAAATCCACTAAGTAGAAAGATAGAAAAGACTAAATCGCTTACCCTGAGGAATATCATCGACTATTTCAGTCGCTTGATCTGTTTTTGGGACAGGTTCCTCAGGCTCTGGAACAACTTCTTCTGGATCTAAGTCGAGAAAAGAAGTTATGGGATCAGAATGAATGGGAATATCTAATTCGTCAAGATTGTTGAGAAGATATTGAATATCCGCTTGACATTGTGCTGAAAGAATTTTTATCCTAGCGTTAGAGAGTTAGAAACTAACGAGGAAAGGATATACTAATTTGCTTAACAAATACTTACCCTGAAAACTAGGAAGCCTCTTAGATTGAGTAGCGGCTTGAGGATCTGAGCTGATTTCTGGAACAACGTCAGACGGAGGAACGCTCACTGACTCTCTAAGCGCTGGTTTCGCTGGAGCGCTAGAGGAGGCTGCGGGAGTAGAAAGAGGAGTACGTCTTCGTGCAAGCGGTACTTCTTCTTCTACGAATTCCTCTTCCTTGGGAACGGAAAAGATAAACGCTGGAGGAGGCGATGGAGATTTAGGAGAGGGAGAAGGAGAAGGGATCTTCTGCTTCTTTTTGGGCTCCGACTTCTTCTTCTTGGTCTCAGGCTTCTGTTTTTTTGCTGGCTTGGATGGCTCAGCGACTTTGAGAGCTATCTTTCTCTTAGGTCGCTTGACCACCACTTCTTCTTCGGATGAAGAGGATGATGATGAAGAGGAAGACGCTTGATCTTCATCATCACTACGAACAACTCCTAGAGCACGAAGTCGCTCACGCTCTTCTTTTGGAACAGCTGCACCACCTAGCTTCCTTGGCTTTTGCAGCTCACGGATCATTTTCTTTCCGTAGAATTTTATCGCTGGAATCTTCTTGCCCGAAGAGTTTGTATAACCGCAAGCGCTAAGAATATGACATAGCACAATCCCATAAGGCTTGGGATTCAACGACTTGGCCATCGCTGCCTTAAAGCGATTAAAAACGTAGAGAGACCAATTTACCTTCAATTTGGTCAGAATGGCCACCATCATCTTGTATTGGAGGTTTGTAACTTTATCGAATGTCCCTTCCCTGCATTCGATTATCTTGGAGCATATGTCTGCGAGAATAACATATTCTCCCTTCATGTCGTTCTTCTTGAAGTTCGGCTCGTATGCAGTAACGACATCGTCTTTCTTGACCAATTCCCAGACTTTTGTAGCATCTCCGAGATTGACGTGTTCCACCTCAGAGCCATCATTGGGTAAAACCAACAATGAAGAAATCAAGGAAGGAGTAAGAACAAAAGTCTCTTTGGCGAAGGGGAAGACGCAGGATATGGAATTGTCGTCTTCACAAATCTGGGCATTGTTGAAAAAGTGGAGAGATTCATCTTCAAAGTAGTTGAAAATAGTAGTGATCATATCTCTCAAACCAGATTCTTGAACGAGTGGAAGAATCGTTCGAAGAGGAAAGTTCTGGTTTTCAAACAGATAGTCCCAGTTAACCACAAATCCGGCATTAACAGTGATTGGTTTTTCAGCACGGGAAGTTTTTCCGGTAGCTAACTTGGATGATTTGGAAGATTTTGCAACTTTGGGTGCCATTGCTGAAAGTTTGAAAGCTTTTTGAGAGAGAGGAATATTTTCCTTGAGAAAGATGAAGATTTTTACAGCAGAGAGAATTTGTGAAAGTGATAAAATCTGACTGTAAAGACCTTGAAGGGTTTAAATAGAAGCAAAAATTATCGTTTCAATGGCTACGATGTTGACACGTGGACAGTCAAAGAGTTTGAATTTTGAAAAGAGTCAAATCTGATACATTTTTAGGAAAATACGGATGCAAAAAGTGCGGTAAAATAGTTTATCAGTTACCAAAAAGTGCGAAATTTTGGGATCCACAGCTATTAAATTTATTGAAAAACGTTTGAAAAGATTTGAAATTTTCAGCGTGAAATGCATGCGCCTGATAGTACACTGACACGTAATCAAACTTGTGCAGACCTGAACTGTCTCGGTTTTAGATATATGTCAATAACCGTCAGTTTGATTTGATAGACACGTGTGGGTAGTTATAAAATCTAATTTTTTATATTTATCCACACATGATTCTTTTATCGATGAAAACTATGAATGATTTTTAAACAATTTTCTTAGCGTTATCGTGGGAATTTCTTTAACGCTTAAGACTTTTGGAGAACAAAATTTAATTTTGTAAAGTTTGTGGTAAAGTCAATTGCTTGGATTTAGAAATGACAATTTTATTTAAAGATTGACTTCGTCATGCATAAAGATAAGCGCTAGTGATTAACGCATTTAATTTTTTATCACAGTCGCTTATAACTTGTTATAAGTACAATTTTAAAGTTCCCCCTAAAATTTATAACTTATTCCAGATTTTGTCAAAACGCTTTAGACATAAACATAAGGTGGATTCCCCCTAAATTATATGCCTATTTAAATATGATGCTTTATGATTTAAGCGTTTAAATCGATCATACCTAATACACTTCTCAAAGTGAGAAAGCGTTGTTCGTTGAGTGCTTTGGTGAAGATATCTGCCAGTTGTTTGTCAGTGCCAATGAAGTGCATGGAGATATCTTTCTTTTAAACATGGTCACGCAAGAAATGGTATCTAATGTCAATGTGTTTAGTTCTAGAATGAAGGACAGGATCTTGAGTCATAGCTAAAGCGCTTTGGTTATCACAATGGATTGGGGTAGGACCTAGGATAATTCCATAGTCTCTAAGTTTTTGCCTCATCCAAAGAATCTGTGCACAACAGCTCCCAGCGGCTACATATTCTGCCTCAGCGGTATAAGTCGCTATGGATTGTTGTTTCTTACTATGCCACGAAACTAGTCTATCACCTAGAAATTGACATGTACCACTAGTACTTTTCCTATCTATTTTGCATCCTGCAAAATCTGCGTCTGAATAACCAATTAGTTCAAAAGGAGAGTCCCGTGGATACCATAAGCACACATTTTGTGTGCCTTTTAGGTATTTAAGGATTCTCTTGGCAGCATTTAAGTGTGATTCTCGAGGATCAACTTGAAAGCGTGCACACATGCATATCGAAAACATAATATCTAGTCTATTAGCGGTAAGATAAAGAAGTGATCCAATGATACCTCTATAGTTAGTGATATCAATTTTCTTTCCACTTTCATCTTTATCTAACTTAAGCATTTGGCTCATTGGAATTTTTGAAGATGATGCATTTTCCATACCAAATTTCTTAATCATGTCTTTTGCATATTTAACTTGGTTTATAAATATTCCATTAGGGAGTTGTTTAACTTGTAATCCTAAGAAGAAAGTTAATTCACCCATCATACTCATTTCAAATTGATCTTGCATCATTTTCAAAAATTTCTCACACAATCGCTTATTTGTAAAACCGAATATAATATCATCAACATAAATTTGGACTAAGAGAATATCTTCATTATGGGTAATTTTAAATAACGTTGTGTCAACGCTGCCTTTTGAAAAGCCTTTACCTATAAGGAAGATAGAGAGAGTGTCATACCATGCTCCTGGTGCTTGTTTAAGGTCATAGAGTGCCTTATCCAGCTTATAGACCATATTTTTGCCATGGTTGTTGATGAATCCTGGAGGTTGCTCCACATAGACTTCTTCTTGGAGTTTACCATTCAAGAATGCACTCTTCACGTCCATTTGATATACCGTGAATTTGTTGAATGCGGCAAACGCTAGGAACATACGAATCGCTTCAAGACGGGCTACTGGGGCGTATGTTTCATCAAAATCAATTCCCTCTTCTTGACAATAACCCTGAGCGACTAGTCTGGCTTTGTTTCTTATAACAATGCCATCTTCGTCCATCTTGTTCCTAAAAACCCATCTAGTTCCATTAACTCCTTGATGAGTTGGCCTTGGTACTAGCGTCCAAACCTTGCTTCTCTCAAATTGATTAAACTCTTCTTGCATCGCTTCAACCCAACTTGAATCATTAAGCGCTTCATCCACTTTCTTTGGTTCCATCTGAGATAAGAAACTTGCGAACATGGCCTCATTAATTGTTGCTGACCTAGTTCTAACAGGTGCTTCCATATCTCCAATTACTAGCTCTGGTGGATGGTCTCTAAGCCATTTACGGTCTGGTTGGAAAGGGTTGAGAAACTCTTGGTCATCAGTCGCTTGATCCCTATTGGTCTCTGGCGCAGTCGCTTCATCATTCACAATTCCAGTTTGCTTTTGATAATCATTCTCTTCATGATCATCAGCGATTCTCACTTTACCATTATTTGTAACCTCACGAGTAACCTTAGGAATAGGCACAAAGATCTCATCATCAGCGTCATAATCACTGTTATCATTGAGGTTAATTTGTGACGCTTGTTGGGTAAGATCTTCAATTCCTACATCATCAGGATTACCCTTACTTGGTTCTTGGTTAGCATCAACAAACACAACATGAATGGATTCTTCAACCTTCGATTTGATCTTATTTAGGATGCGAAAACTCTTTCCGTTCTTGGCATAGCCTAGAAAGATTCCCTCATCCGCTTTAGGATCAAAAGTCTTTATGCTGTGGAATCCATTATTATGAATGAAACATTTTGAACCAAATACATGAAAATATGAGATGTTAGGCTTACGTCCCTTCCATAACTCATATGGAGTCTTCTCATGTTGCTTGTTGATCATACACCGGTTCTGAGTGTAGCAAGCTGTGTTGATGGCTTCGGCCCAAAACCTTTGAGGCAGCTTAGACTCTGCAAACATTGTCCTAGCGGCTTCTTTAAGCGTTCTGTTCCGTCGCTCAGCAACTCCATTTTGTTGAGGTGTTCTTGGGGTAGAATACTCATGAAGTATTCCAAAATCTGTACAAAACTTCTCAACAATTTGGTTAGTAAATTCAGTTTCTCTATCGCTTCTAATTCTCGTCACTTTTAGATCTTTTGAATTTTGCAATTGATGGATTAGCGCTGTGAGCTTGACACTAGTTTCATCTTTGGTCGCTAGAAATTCTACCCATGTATAGCGAGAGAAATCATCAGCTATTACTAGCGAGTACTCTTTACCACTAACACTCATGATTTGAATAGGACCAAACAAATCTAGATGCAATAGTTCAAGAACTCTAGAAGTAGATAGACATGGTTTCTTCTTAAAAGATGATTTAACTTGTTTACCCATTTGACATGCATCACATAAGTGATTCTTTTGAAAGGAACCCTTAGGTAATCCCTCTACAAGATTTAGCGATATTAACTGAGAGATTGCCTTAAAGTTGAGGTGATTCATTTTTCTATGCCATAACCAACCCAATTCATTTTGATTTTTAGCAATAAAGCATGTGGCGTTGTTATCAAATGTAGAATCCCAATCCACTAAATACACATTATTTGTTCTTTTTCCTCTTAATTTAGTAGACTTAGTCTTAGCGTCGTTGACATAGCAGAAGTCGCTTGAAAAATTAACATCAAAGCCTTTATCACAGAATTGACTAATGCTCAACAAATTATACTTAAGACCCTCAACATAATATACATCACTAATCATAATGTTCCCCCTATGCATGATACCTATACCTTTGGTTTTACCTTTGGAGTTATCACTGAATATAACTTGAGGACCGTTGGTTGTACGATAGTTGATCAAGAGATCCTTTAAGCCAGTCATGTGCCTTGACGACCCACTATCGATGTACCAAACTGAAGTATCAGTGTTGGGTCTAAGTACCTACATTTAAAGGGCAGTTCTAATTTTTCTTAGGTACCCATGTTGTTTTGGGCCCTTCAACGTTAGTATCTTTGGTTTGAATTAAAACTTTCGAAACCCATATTTGCCTTGTCTTCATTACGGGAAGATTGGCCTTCTTGGGTTTCGGTTTGTGTTGTGTGTGCTTTTTGGGTGTATAGTAATATCCCCAATTATAATAGTAATCATAGTCGTAATCATAATTATCATAGTATCGATAATAAGATCTTGACTATCTTGGATTTTGACGCTGGTATTTCCTTGGCGCTGGCTTGGGTTGCACTTTTGGTGCTGAACGCTTAGCGCTTGATTCACAGTGTTCAGGCTTACCTTTAACCTTTTGAGCATTTGGATGAACACCTTTTTGTGAGTCATTTGCTTTAGCCTTACCCTTGCCTGAGTCAGCTTTGGCTTTCTCATTTGGCCTCGTACCGTTGTCGCTAGGTTCATTTAGCGTTTGACTTTGTGAACTTTTCTCAACAAAGAGAACACCCTTTTCTTTGTTGTTTGCCGTAACATTAGATTTATTTGGTTGTTTACCGAATTTATTGTATCCTAAACCGGTCTTTTCACCATATAATCTAGTTACCTCAGTCACATTATCCAACTTTCTAGAAGCTTTTGATAATGATGAGATGAGTTGCTCTGATTTGGCAAGTCTAGCGATCAAATCAGCTTCTCTCTTGATTATTATATCAAGATCGCTTTTCAATTGAATAATCTCACTCTCAAGTGATTAGTTCTTCTCAATGCATTGTTGTTGAACTTTCAACTCTGCTCTGAGCGTTGCTTTATCTCTTGTGAGTGATGAGATAATAGCGAGATCATTTTGATATATTTTGGCGGCCTCTTGACAATCTTTATAATATTCATTAACTTTGTCAAGTAATTCATCATAAGAAAGAGGATGAGATAATTCATTGGTTACCTCTGGTGGCGATTTGTCAGACGCTTCATCTTCTCTTGCCATGAGACAGATCAACGCTGAGTCGCTTGTAGGCTCATCATCACTACTTTCATTTGATGATTCCAAGTCCTCTTCAGGTGCGGGAAATGGTTCAGATTCCGCTACCAAACCTTGTTAGCGAAGGTTGCTCCTGAATTGGTTTATATCCACATAGTCTTGCCTTGTGCGCTTAGATACATTTGGATAAGGGCAATTTACCTAGTAGTGCCCTGATTTCCTGCAATTATAACACAAATTAGTTTTCATTTTTTGTTCAGTGGATAATCGCTTTGATCCAACTGGCGCTGAGAGATTTTGTGTAGGAGATGGAGGCGCTTGATATGGAACTGGCGCAACTGGTTGAGGTGCTAAGTACACTGGCGCTTGATACTGAGGCGCTGGTGCTGGGAGAGGAGTTTGAAATGAAGTTTGTCCAATAGGATTTCTATTTTCATATCTTAGAAATTTCTTGAATTTCTTTACTAATAAGGCCATTTCCTTTTCTTCATTTGATTCCACTGGTTTAACCTCACTAACCGCTTTACCCTTATTTTTGGTGGTAGCGATTAAAGCTCCTGATTCAGTCGCTGAAGTTGTTGTGTCGCTGACTTCACCTAACTCGAATTCAAATGTCTTTAACTCTGAAAACACATGTTCTGGAGTAAGAGTCTCCAAAGTTTGTGATTCTCTCATCGCAACTGTCTTGATCAAGTATTTACTTGGAAGACTTCTGAAAATCTTATTGACCATTTCCTTGTTGGTCAATTCTTTGTCTAATGACGCTAACTCGGTAATGAGCAAGGTGAATCTTGCGTCCAATTGTTCTAGCGTCTCACTGGGCTGCATTTTGAAATGCTCGAATCTTTGCATGGCTATGGAGAGCTTGTTTTCCTTCATTTCGCACACAATGGCCAACTTATCCCATATTTCTTTGGAGGTTTTACATTGCCTGATCTTGTTGAACAATGCATCGTTATCTTCTAGCGCTGAGTAAAGTGCACTTCGTCCAACATTATCCAGATTAGCTCTTTTTCTATACTCTGGTGTCCATTCTATCTTAGGTTTCTCGACATAACCATCTGGAGTAGCCTCGGTCGCTCCAGGGGCTCGAGTTACAACTATCATAATCTGAATGGGGCCATCTGTTATCACATCACACATTTCATTATCGCATGAACATAAATATGCGAATGCTCTAAGTTTCCAAGAATCATAGTTTGATTCTACCAACTTAGGCATTTTGTTAAAAGCCATAATGAGATGTTTTTAAAGAGAGATTTTTTAAAAACGATTAAAAAAATGGATCTGAACAAGCAGTTACGCTAGGAAACGCTTAGGTTTCTACTTCAACCACTCTGATACCACTTGGTGGTCCCAAGTGGCATACGAAAGGGTCTAGAAGGGGGGGTTGAATAGACCCTGAAGTCTTTTTCGACTTCAAAAATTTCGTATCACTTTAAAGGTTTGAACGCTTTGGATGACTCAGCGCTTGGGTCAAACACTTCAGAAAAGTTAACTTAGACTTAGTGATTTGAGCAGTTTACCAAAGTAGGGCAACGCTTAGATCGCTTAATCAGGATTAGCATAGCGGAAATGAGTTTTAGCGTTCTTTTAGTCAACTTAATCGCTTTTGCACTTTAACTTGTCTCTTTCAAAGATAAATGATGTAATAAAAAATAATAATAAGACAAATAAAATAAATGACACAAGATATATAAGGTTCACTGGGTGGTGTAATCCCAGCTACGTCCTTCTTCTCCTTTTTCACTTGGAGGAATTTACTAAAATGATTTTCGAAGAGTCACACAGAATCTTCTACACAATAGTAAAAGGGTGAAAATGATCTTGGGCTCCTTGATCACACAGACTTCAGCACCAATGAAGATCGTCTTCTTCAAGCTTCTCTCACTCAGAAATACTGCCTGAAAGGGTTCAATCAACTTTTCTCACTCAGATGAAAGGTTGAGGTTTGTCACTAGGGTTTTGTTTGTTTTTGGAAAAATCAAACAACTTGGAATATCTCAGTTGAAATTTGAGTTTCTTCTTTGGAAGATGTTTGAGATATTTTTTATTGTTGGAATGTAGATAAAAAGCTTGAAAGATTTGGCTATGGAATTTCTAAGCTTTTTCTCAGAAAATGTGCGTAAGATTTTTGGCAATAGTTTCTCTTCTCTTTTTTGTACGTATCTTGTATATTTTTAGGGTTTGCTGGGGTAAGGTATTTATAGGCAATTTTTTGGGATCTGTCCGTTGGACACATGTAGGAGCGTGCCTCTCACGGGATGTCGTGAGTATACCTTTTCTCTGACATTCCTGAAAATTCACTGAAGCCGATTGGACGGGAGCAGCTGAAATTCTGAATTTTCCTGACAGTCTGGTCAAAAGGTGGCTTGTCCACAAGTCACATTAGCTTATCACATTTAATGCTCTTATCAGGCATTTAATGCATTTTGAATTTAATTCCTGTTGGAAATAAATGCCCGTTGAATGATTGCATTTAAGTCCTTCATGACTTGAGGATTTATTTCAGGTGAATCTGACATAAGTCGCTTGAGGGATTTCGAGCGCTGATCCATAAATCCTGAAATGAGATCTTTTAGCCTTTGACAGACACTAAGAAGAAAATCTTTATCTCCGGTTGACTTCAGACGCTGGTCTTCAACTTCTTCTCTAATAGACTCACCTAGAATTCTACTAGCGATTCAGTCGCTAAGACTTAGTCTAAATTCTACAAAGATAAAAATTACAAGCCTATAATGAATTACAACTTTCAAACGCTTATACATCATTCTATGAAAAATGGAAACTTACATTGTATTCTTGGGGTCTAACATTGAATTCTATCTTGTCATCATCAAAACATCTAACATGAAATTTCCTAACAGTTTCCCTGTTATTAATTCTTTGTTTCCAATTTGTGATATTTGTTTATTTAATTTACTCATACACATTTTCTAAATGAATATTCAACTTTCAAAATTCATTACCACTAAAGATTTCCAACAATAAGATTACCGCGGAGGGAGGGGGGGTGGCGTTGGAGTTTAAGCTCGAAATCAAGTTTTCGTACAAGATGGACTAGATTCCAATGGTTTGGAAAATTGACCAAGAATTATTGAGAAAAATCAAAGTACATAAAATAAATATTATTAGAGATTCCACCCAATGTTTTAAAAACCGAACCGGATCGGCCGGTCGGACCGTCGACCGGGCCCTATAACGGTCCGAGTTGCACCTGAAAACCGGTATTAGCTAAAAACAGCCCAAAACCGTTTGGCTCGCGGTCGGACCGCTGAACCGGTTGAACCGGTCGCGGTTCGTAAAAACCAGGCGCTTTTTACTAAGTTTAAATAATTGGTCAAATCCCTAAATTTTGTACCAAACACAACCCAATTTTTGCTTTGAGTGAGTTCCTAATTGTCTATTAGATCGAATTACAACCCAAGATTCTCTAAAATCTCGCCTTTTTGCCTCAAACTCCACAGGAACCGCTACGACTTCTTCTCCCGCGAGCAGCACAGTTTGAAGCTTTTCTCAATTTCTAAAACACGAGCAACAACACCTCTTCTCCTCTCCTCTTTCTTAATGTGGGTATTCGATCTCCCTCTTTCTCCCTTCCTTCCATTTTGTTTTGGTGTTTAAACAAGATTTTTGTGACTAAATAGGTGAGGGTGATTTCGTAGACTATCTATTTGATCCTTTGATTTCATGAGAACATGAAGTATATTTATGAATGATATGAATGTATTCTAAGGATTGATATTTTTCTTTTTCTTTTTGTTGCATATTTATGTATTTTATTATTATTTTTATTTGATTTAATGTATTAATAATTATTTATAACATAATAATGATATCACAAGTCCGATCACTTTTGAACCACAGTCTGACCAGTGAACCTTGAATCGGTAGATTTTTCGGTTCAATAGCCGGTCCGATTTTTAAAACATTGATTCCACCCATATAAATCAAGAGGCTTTTCCTAGCTAGCAGATCCGACTAGAGTTGGGCAAAATTGACATAGGATAGACCCTTTTTTTTTTTAATGAATCGATTTTATGGTTCAAACTATGAATATTAAATATAAATTATTTACTATCAACTGACAATTATTACAATCAATTAAGAACTACAATAGATAAACACTCGGTTAATATTACTTTTAGTACAATGTTTAATGTAATTATGTTGATAGTCTTAATATTTGAGTTTAAAAAAATGCAAATTTAGTTCTTTAATAAGTAAAGTTGGTATTTCTTTGTATTATGCTAAGAATATTTGTCGAATCGAGTCGTTCTACGGTCCCTCGCAAGTTATTCATTTGACATAACAAACAAATTTCAACTCATTTAATTTACTGTTCGATATATAAGGTTTGAAGTTCTGTTTAATCTCTACTAGATTATTCAAAAAATAATAAAAATGGGTATAAAAATATCAATCTACTTGAGCTCAATTGCAATGAAATCAAACTCAAAAATAATTTTTGAAACTCGATAAAAATTTAAATAAATATATACAATATATTATTCGGCTCCAGTCAATCAATGTATAACCCTATTAATGAAATCAACACCAAATGTTTTTGAAATATCATGATAATGGTATTAAAATACAAAAAGTACGATGGATGTATGGTGGACGTTAAATCATCAAAGTTTTCAAAAACGTCAAATGTCAATTTTATAACAGACTTCAATAAATATATTGGGTTTGCAATCATATGACCTTTTGTATGGAAATTTGAAACACATTTGAGTTGAGCGTGCTCACAATTTCTCCAAATTTCAACTCGAAACAAACATCAATTGATTGTTACTTCAAACTTTTTCTCAATCTGAGTTTCAGGCCTATTTACTATTTCCTTTTTAAGGAAACAATAAATATGCAACAAAAGGACTTTTGCCAGCACACTATAATTGCTAAGCACCAAAAAATTGATTAATTTGTTATTGGGAGCAAATTCATAATTAAGTATCCTTTTCCTAGTGACAACCCTTGATGGTTTGTATAATGAAAGCTACAGATCGACGTTCTTTTACATCTTTTCCACAAAAAAAAAAATGGAAAAGAAAAAATTAATACTTCTAATATTGGATTTGCAATAACTATTTGGGCTTTGAATAAATATTTCCGGTAGAATTTTGCTAAAATGTAATGTCATTTCATTAGTATCAATAACCATGTTTAAAACTAAAATATGCAAACACATTTGAAAAATTAGTGCCACATTCGGACTCTAGATTGTGAGAAAAAAAATAGATTGTGCGAAAAAAGACAAAAAACAAAATTAATGAAAAATAATCGCAAAAATACCATCATTGATGGGGGATAATAATTTACTAAATATTTTCTTTAAGAAAAAATTCAAAAAACAAATGGAGGGATTAGGAAGACGGGTAAAACCTAGATTGATGAAGTTCATGTAAAAATATAGCATAAAATCTTTATTGTAGGATTGCATTTTTAAGCTATATATGATTAAGAAAAAAAAGAGTAGACTTTGAAGGTTATTTCAATAACATTATCATTGGACTTTATAAATAGGGCTTGGTGATTTTTTTTAATGATAAGTATTCTTTCTAAATATATAATCACATACTAACTAAAATCCACGGTAATAGTTTAGCTTTGCAATTTCTGTAAATTTCAATGAAAAACATGTAGTTGAGACCAAATTTTCAGCCAAGTTGTAAAACTAATGGTGGAATTGACTTAGAAAGATTCAAAAGAAAAACAATCCATTGTTTAGTTTGACAACATCCAAGCTGATAATAACTATACATACATTATGTACAATGTATTATCTAACTAAATTGCTCTATATTATAAACCTTTTCTTCAAGGGAGTTGATAAAGGCACTCCACATTTTGTTAAAAGTACTCCATGTCCTTTTTAAATTAACTAAGTTGACTATAATGTCCCTCAATGTATTCTATAAATTTTTTATTAATATTAAAAGGTGAATTGAATAATCTTTCTAAATAAACTTTGAAGAATATTTTTAATTTTTTTTTTGTGAAAATAATATGAAATAAAATTAAGATTTTTCTCAAGCATCTTTTTGGAAATAAAAAAAATCTATTTTTCATTAGTGCAATAAGGCTAATTATTTTGTCATGGATATTCAAACTCTGATATGATTTTATCGTACTTGTTAAATGATATACGTTGCTCATTTGCTCCATAATAAATATCAGAATAAATTCTTTTTTGAATAGTTGAAATTGGGCAAAATTTCAATTTTAGTCTCATAGGATCTCGTCATTTTAGTTTTAATCCCATGCTTTACGGGATCCTAAAAACGTCTTAATAATTTGAAAAGATTGTAATGTTAGTCCTTTTTCCAAACAAACATTAGTCCCTTACTTTATTTTGCATTTTAAAAATTACATTTTGCCCCCACGAATATACAAGATGTATTAAACACCCCCCCCCCCCCCCCCAACATATTTTTTTTCACTTACCCTCCTAAACATATTTTTATTTCACTTAATTTTTCAAGGGGTAAGTGCACATCAATATTTGTTTAGGGGGGTGTTTAATATATCTTGTATAGTTTAGAGGGCAAAATGTAAGTTTTAAAATGCAAAATAAAGTATGGAACTAACATTGTTTAAAAAAAGGACTAACATTACAACTTTATCAAATTATTGGGAAGTTTTATAAAATCCCATAAAGCGTAGGACTAAAACTAGAATGACGAGATTCTATGAGACTAAAATTATAATTTTGTCGTTGAAATTAATATAACATTAAAGGCCTAAAAACTACAAAAAAAAAAGTAAAAATAATCGTCAGATCATATGATACTGAGTTAGTATTGGTATACTCAATATGTCTGACTAAAATAAGAGCTAATTTTATTTTTTGTTAAATTTAATGAGAAAATAATTGTCAATTTTATCCAAAATAATATAACATTTATCCTCATTTGGATAAGATTATTAAATCACATTTATTTGAAGTAATATTATCAAAAGTTTATAAACTTTCATTTTTTTTCAAGTATCATCTAAAATTAATACTTCGACAACAATTTTAAGATTGATGGAGCGTAAATGTTCATAACATATACTCATGTCGCACATGGTTATGCTTCCGTCATTAAAGCCACCCTCTCCGTATTCTCCATTATTCCCCTCTCTCTCTCTCTCTCTCTCTATATATATATATACACTTTTTGTTTACATTTCACTCACTCCCATATTTCACACAATATAGTACTACATATACATACAAAATAAAGAAGCAAAGAATACTTCGCCGGCCACTACACCTCACAACAAGCCCAGATCTCACTTTCCCATTCTTCAATATTCATCCCCAATACCCACCCACCCTCATTTTATTTCAATTATCCATTCTATTCCTAATCTCATCGATTAATTTTCACAAAACCACCCAAAATACTGAATTAATTCAACAAAAAATGGCAACTCTTCAGAAATTCAAGCTGCTAGCAACGCAGTGCGCCGTCGCCGGCAGCCCAACCAGAAGCCCCACAACCAGTCCAGTAATCCACATCCGCCGCCGTAAAACCCTAAGAATGCTTCTCGGTCGCGGCGGTGGGAGGAGGCTGCCACCGCGCCACGACGACTGCTCTCCCGATCGGCAGGAGCGAAGAGACGACGGAAGCTCGCCGGAGAAGTCGATCAGCCACAAATTGAAGGATTTGTTTGTTTCCTCGCCGCCGGCGTTCGGTGATAGGGTTACGGAAAATGTGAGGGAAGGATTGCTGCAATCGAGCGGCGGCGGCGGCGGAGTGAGGAGAGGTGGGGCCCGCTCGCTGCGGCCGCTGACGGCGACGTTTCGACAGCGGTTGTTGAGGAAAGCTTGGCGACCTGTGCTGGTTGCTATTCCTGAGGAACATTTCTGACAAATTTGTACGGAATATTAACAGTGTTATTATTATTAGTATTATTATTATTATTAAATTTAATTCTCGATATTAGGAATTTTGGGGTTTTATTTATTTATTGTTGAAATGTTTGGGATTATCCTTAATTTTCCTATTTTATATACAATTAGGCTTAGGCTCTACATTCTATAATGACCGTTAAATTACCGAGCTATTCCCAATATATATGAGAGACAGTTAACTTTTATACTTTTGTCGTGTGTGGGCTAAAAGATAGGATAATTTTATGTCAGATCGAGTCTTATAGAGTCGGTATATCATACATTATTAAATACAGGAATAAGATAGTCAAAATTATTCAAAATACTTGCATTCATTGGTGTTAAATAGACCGGTTTCATTGAACTCAATCTATTTTAGAAGTTCCCTAAAAGATAGAACGGTAAATTACTTGATTCGAGTTGAATAAGTTATTGTTCAACTTTGTTTGAATATCATTGAGCTTTAAAATTTATTATTAAGTTTGATTTGATTGTTGAGCTCAAATAAGTTTGAATTGAGGCGAACAGGAGTCGAGTTCAATTAGCTTGATTTTTCTGCATATATTTTATTATTTTTTACTATTTGAGTCGAGGTCGAGCCGAACTTCTAACTTATCGAAAACACAAAAAGTTGTTCACGTTTTGTTTGATATGCTAACTAATCGAGCTCAAACGAGTTTTTGCTGAACGATCTCGAATCTAATAGTTTGACACGTCTTTAAGTTCTACTTAAAGGTTTTGATTATTGTAAATTACTTTGATTTAGACTACAACAAAATTAATTTCTAAATTTTGTTTTATAGTACTCTTTTCCAAAATCCCCCTAATAATGATTCAATTATGAGGTTTTGAATTTGAGTCTCATGAATGAAAGTATCTTATGTAATTCAAATGAATTATTTGTGAAATTTTAATACGTGATTATTGATTATAATAATTAATATTCTAATATAATAATGTACTTGTTTGTTTAACTAAAATTCGCAACACGCATTTTTAATTTACAAGCTTGTAGAAAAAAAAACATATTATAAGTTTAAGGTTTTCTTATAATAACATTTTACCATGTGAATTGGTTTTACATTTTATCGTTCGTTTAGTGGATCTCATCCTAATTTATTTTTTCTTTGTTAGAATGTTTGCATACATTTGGGATCATATGTTGCAATTTAGGTCTCTCACATTGCAAACTACTATTCATAAGTACTCCAATAGATTATAATAATTGGTAGAATATCAAATTAAAATAAATGACGTCTTTAACTTGTAGGTTTATACATGTACTTGGATAAATAACAAAAGCACGGAAACAAAAAAAGACAAGAAAAAAGTAAATTTTATGTAACGCCTTATCCCACATAGAAAAATGATGAATAATGGAAAGGATTTATAAAGAGAATCTTAGGATTTAAATGTAACAATGGATATCTATTTTTGGGTCATGATTCAAATGTTCAACTCTAGGTTACGCTCAGTTGGTTTGACAGGACTTCTCTGGTCCAACGGGTTCGTGAGCCCGGGCCGTGACAAATGGTATCAGAGCCGCTTGTCAGCCGAAATTTTGGGAGCTAAGTGTTATACAGGCAAAGTCTACGTACGTGTGTAGGAGTTACCTCTTGAACTTGAGGGGCAAAGTGCTAGACCCATGGGAGACATCTCTTGAGCTGGGAGTTACCTCTTGAACTTGCGACTATGGTAGACACCTCTTGAGCCATGAGAGTCACCTCTAGAGTCTTGACGTCTGGTGATGAATCCTGGACTGAGTCATGCCGCGACAAGGAAGTCATTTCCCAAAGGAGAGGTGATTGTAACGCCCTATCCCATATAGGAAAATGAAGAATAATAGAAATGATTTATAAAGAGAACCCTAGGATTCAAGTGTAACAATGAATATCAATTTTTGGGTCATGGTTCAAATGACCAACTCAAGGTTACACTCAGTGGGTTTGGCGGAACTTCTCTTGTCAAATGGACTCGTGAACCCGAGGCGTGATGTGATATGTATAATTTTTTTTGGAATATGTGCTATTCATTCAATAGTTTACAATATAAATGCAAATACAACAGTATTTTGCAATAGAAGATCATCTTTAAGAAAAAAGGAAAAAAGAAAAGTCTTAGCTAGGTGTAGCAACAAATTTACTACTGTGTCGCAGTTTGTCTTGCCTTTTTTTTTTTTTTTGGCTTCAACATGCATTTAGGCAAGTATAAATTAGTGGCTTCAACATGCATTTAGGCAAGTATAAATTAGGGTAAAATGTCACTTGACCCTCCAAATTTTGTTGTTTTAGCACATTATCCCGTAAAAACAATATAAAAGTATTTTATCCCTTCATATGACATTAATCGTAGTGCTATGCACCCTAATGACATTTTTAAATCTAAATTTTATTAGAAAGCTCTTTGTTAGCCACTCGTGTTATTCGTGACTAAATTTCCATTGTTACAACAGTGTGTATTTATATTGTGCTCTTCACTATTGTAATTTTTCAACCACTTTAATAATTTTTAATACTAGGATCAGTATTCTTGGTAGCAAAGTGCTACCTTTTGGCATGTCTTGGCCATTGGCAGTAGTCATACAAAAGTGTTGCGAAGCCTTTTTCTTGGTTTTTAGCAGGAAAAATGGGGAAAGGCGTAGGCATGCCAAATAGTGTTTTTGGCAAAAAATTGGGATCTAAAAGTTGTCACTAAAGGGGGCATAGTGCTAAAATAATCGTAAGCTGAGGTGGCAAAATGCTTCGGAGTTACTTTCTAGGGTAATATGTTAAAACAGTAAAATTTGGGGGGCCAAAATGCCATGTACGATATAAACTATTGTACTTGGAGAGATGGACATTGCCTTGGGCCTACAAATATTTGGCATTTGCACAATATAGGACAATAGAAAGGGAAATACGAACTCAAACCTCTCATTGAATTTTTGCAAGTTTGTTCACTTTGTATCTAGCAAAAAGGAGAAGTTGGTGATTAATTTTTCACAAATAAAAAATCATATGTACGAGTTATTGAGGTCTTGTTTCATCAATTTCAGCAAATCATAAGATTTTTTTTATTTTTTTTTCTGGTAAGTCATAAGTTTGTTCACTTACTTTGAAATCAACGTTTCTTATAAAAAATTTTTGTTAACTTTATGCAGAAAAGACAAAAATGTCCATGAATTATGAGGACAATGTTCAAAGTTATCCTAATTGCCAAATATTGAGCCTCAAATTCCACTAAAGTTTATTAGAATGATGGATAATTTTAAGGACTAAAATTTTAAAATTACAAGCATTCAACTCCTATTTAAATGTAAATCTTTTAAATACTATTTTAAATAGGGGAGCTCTTAGAGTAACCAACTTAGCCTGCCAATCTTTTAGTATGAGCATGCGATGTCCAATTTTGACCCCATGATAGATGGGAACTTAATCGTCAATGAGTTCCAAGTGTTAGATTAGAGAAAACCCCGTAGGGGACTTGTATTATTGAGTGACATATTTATAGAGATACATATAATTGGTAAACAAGAAACCCTAACTATAAACAAGGAAAAGATAAATACAAACATAAAGAAACCTAAATTAACATAAATACTAGAAAGATATACAAAAATATTATATTAGCTAACACTAAGAGGTGCTTGCCAAGGTTTGAAGTCTCTGGGGATGAATGTCAATATTCCAATGTATAAAATGTTAATGATGAATGTCAAATACTCATAATTTAAGGGAGATCAACATGTTCAACACTCACGAAATATACAAATAACACTAAAATAATTATTATGTTACCAAAAAACTTGAGGAAACTTAGAGTTCCGAGTTGTATTTAATAAAACTAATGACGTGACAAATATAATTAAGTAATAAATGTAATTTTACTTATCTTCTGCTTTACTTCAAAAAAATTTATCTTGTGCTTTAATTTTATTGTAACTAAAAGTTTTAAATTATTAAAGGATGGACATGTTGACAAGATGCTTCAAAGAGAAGCAAGAACAATCAGCACTCTCATATTAAGGCACCAATTTTGTCAATGGAAGGAGAACGCCACGTCACGTGGCGCAACAAACAGACATTTGGGTGGGGGTGGGGGGGGGGGGGGGGTTCTACAAGCCAGGGAACTCATTTATTTAAACTAAATTTGTAGAGGAAAAAGTGAAATTTTCAATTATTAATTAGTGGTGGGTCAATATCTTTGAAAGTGCCATAGATCATGACGACAATCCTATTGGAAAGACGTTACGACCACCAACCCTCAAAAAAAGAAATCAGTTATAATTTGTATGTATTTATTGTCCGTGTATCTATAACTGTAGTTATAGTTCATTTTCGAAGTTAATGAGAGCGTAGCTAGATTTGGCTACGAAGTTGGAGAATTCCATAGTTGTCATATGGATATCAAATCTTATAGTCATTCTCTTAGCAATTATAAAAATGTTAGAATCAATCCCCCACCCTAAAAAACAAAAAACAAAAAAGACATCAGTTATAATGTGTATGTGTTTATTGTCCGTGTATTTATAGTTGTGACAATAAGATGGTTGTAGTTCATTTTCGGAGTTGATATAGGCGTAGCCAAATCTGATTACGGAGTTGGAAAATTCCATAGCTATTACATGAATATGGAAATCGGTGGTCATTCTCATAGTTATGATAATTATCAAAGTTCCTTCACAATTTTTGTTGCAATTGTGAATAGAAGTTTATTGCAGACGTATAATTTCATTTGACAAAGTATACATTTTTATATAGACACAATTTTTGTTGCAATATTATTAGGAAGGATAAATATTTAATTTTTATTATATCTTAACACGCTTCCTTGTTGACGATTGTTTTTACTCTTGACATACTGCTTGGTATAATATAGTGATAATATTGATGGGTCACCTAGTGATAATCTAGGGTCTGCAGGTATTGAAGGGATCTTCGCAATGATAAGGGTGAATATATACAAGCGTTTGCCCATAATATTGGAATCCAATCCAATAATATGGGAACAGCTTGGGCACTGCTAGACGATCTACTTATGGCACAACATTGTAATATTATACACCTATTTGTAGAAATTGACTCTCGTTTTCTTATACAAACTTTTAACAGGGAAGCCCCGCCTCTCAGCTAGGGGTGTAAGTTGAGCCGAGCCGGCTCGCGAGCCTGGCGAGCCGGCTCGACTCGAGCCCAACTCGAGCTCGAGCCAAATTTTCTCTTCCAAAAGCTCGCGAGCTTCTTCAATTTTTAATTATTTTTTTTATAATTATTGGTTTATTCATATAAGCCGTGGTGTGGTATACAGCTGTACATAGCTGTACACAACAACCACAGCCTTAATATGTTTATTATATATATATATGTATATATATATATATATATTATAATATTTATATATTAAAATAATAATATAATTGATTAAAACTGAAAATGAAAACCACCAAAAAATCGTGTCTATCTATAGTTAGCCTCTCTAATTTTTTATATATTTATTTTATATTATGGAATAATAAACATAACTATATATTTTATATTATAAAAGTAATATTTTAACTATATTAATATTTAATAAAATTAACAAAAATAACTTAACAACTCTTAATTCATCTCTCTCATCTCTCAAATCTCACCCTTCTCTGCAGAACCAATAGCCCAAAGCCCCCAAACATGAAAAATTAGATTAAACTCTAAATTGCCCATTGATGCCGCCGGAAAATCACTATATCCCACCTCCAGCCTCAACCCCTTGCCACACCCATCTTCGTCCCCCAGATCCATGCTTTCTGCGCAGCCGCTAACCACACAGCCCCAGCCACCGCTGTGCGAAGCTACCCCGAAACTACCACCGGATCCACCAACTTCTTACTGGTAATCACCACGCCCATATGTTTTGGGGTTTAATGGAGTAAATAACTCCATGACTAGTTTCATGGAGTTGGTTACTCCATGAATGATGCAGGAAGCTTGCTGCAAAAAATCAAATTTGAGCTCAGGCTCGCGAACCTGGGCTCGACTCGAGCTCGCGAGCTCGAGCTCACGAGCTCGAGCCGAGCTGTTATATGAGCTAACGAGCTCGAGCTCGAGCTCTCAAAATGAGGCTCGACGAGCTCGAGCTCGAGCTCGAGCTCGAGTTCAAATAACCCATTTCGAGCTCGAGCTCGAGCCTGGCAAAATCGTCAGGCTCGGCTCGAGCTCGGCTCATTTACACCCCTATTCTCAGCCCAATCCAAATGATGATATAGCCTATAGAGAAGTTAATGGTCTTGCAGATATTTTGGCAAAACAAGGCTTAGCAAATAGCTTTGTAAATAAGGACTACTCTGTTTGCCCTTGTTTTATTGTAGGTAGTTTGAATAAGGATATGACCCAGATTGTACATAGGAAGACAACTCCTCCGTGTACAGACTTTTATTTGTTTATGTAATATAAATGTGTTTGGTTTGTTCAAAAACAAAATATATAAAAATGGCTGGCATATCTAAAAAATTGAGCTGTTAAAAAGGAGAAATATCTTATATTTATTTTCTCTAACAATCACCAGGACTACAAAATTTCAACAGTAAGTTTCGTCATCATAAATACAAACATTTAATATTTCAAGTGAGATATTTGTCAAAGTCCAATACCACAGGGGAGACGGATGCAAATATCCTTATATTTAACTATGCTCGAGTCGCTTGAAGCGAATAGAACAACAAAGCTTCGAGTACACCCAGATTGTTTGATAGTCCTACTCATAACTAGCTTAAGGGAAACACGTCTCTATTTACCCCAATTTTTCTAATGTATTTCAAAAAATGGTTTAAATTAAATTACAATGAGTTTATTTGGATGATTTAAATTACAATACATTTCAAATCACTTGTAAATCATTTTGCTATTTATTATTTTCCTCAATCATTGTGTGGATCTCATACACACCTTGTTTCTTTTAAATATTTAGAGAGTTAATGAGAAAAAATGGGTTCATCTTTACTTCCCTGAATATTATTGATTATTCCTTTAATTATTATGGTTATTTTATTTATTTATCTATTTAGTTTGCATGGATTTCGATAAGGGAGAAAAAAGAAAATTGTGAGTAGAACACAAAAGAAATCTTTTTTCTCTCTCTCTCTCTTTTTCCAATCAAATATTACAATTTCGTGAGAAAAGACTTGGGCCCATATTTCGGGCAAGTGTAAATATAGAAATATCAATGGCAACGTATGTAGTCCAATGGGCCTTTTCCGGTGAGTGGCTGAAAGGTTCCTTCTTTTTCTTTAAACAAAATTTGTTAGATTTCGGAGATTACAAAGGCTGAGTTGGATAGTGTATTGCTCAAAGTTTGTTTAAAATTTTATCGAGCTTAAAATATTACGTTTGAGTTTGATTAGATAAATTAAATCAAACTTAAATAGACTTTAATTGAGTCGAATATGAATTGATTTCAAGTAGATTAAATTTTTTTACTATTTTATAACTCGAGTTCGAGTCAAACAACAAATCTTATCGAATTGAAGAAATTGATCAGACATACTTTGTTATGCTGGACGAAGCCTAGTGAAACAAATTGTTGACGATCAAGTTCAAGGGTAATATGATCAAATCATTTAGTTTGTTTTCAACGCTAGAGATAATTAAGAAATGACTTTAACCAAGGCAGAAATGATAATAATAGGTAAACTTTCAAGTATAAGTATTATAGTCGGGCTAATTAATGATTGAGACCATGGTTAGATTGTCATTTGAACGGAGCTCGAATGAATTTTATTCGAACTAAATACGAGTTAAGTTCGAGTAATTTAATTTTTTTTCTATGTATTTTATTGTTTCTTAGTAATCAACCCAAACTCGAACTGAATTTCAAAATTTATCAAACAAACGAAATGTCAAACTTGATTCGTAATCTTTACATATCGAGCTCAAACAATTTAAACAATCAATCTTAAATTAAATATCGAATAATTTGATTCTTAATTTTAACAATTGTCTGAATACAATATTTGGGTCTTAATTTAATATGACAGCACATATAGACTTAAGATGGAAGTTAGCTAGCCACATTCACGAAGAAATAGAGTTATTTCTAAATATTCAGTGACAATCAAATGGAAGAAATAACAATTATAAAAGAATAGTTTCATCGAAAATAAAGCCAGAAAAATAATGAAAACGAAACTATAACATGATCAAGATTCAAGACTAAGATACAATCAATATTTAGAGAAGTTATAATTTAATTCCGCATTGGATATTCATGAAACATAGACGAGGTAAATAAAATTTAATGTTTGTGGTATGTCAATTAATTCCTGCACTTTAAATGATCATGTAATATTATTACCCCGAGCAGTTGATTTAGATTTAAATAGTGCTCAAATATGGGCTTTTATTTTTAAATTTATTACTCCATCAGTTGTTATATTGGTCAAAACCTTATACATATATATTGCGCCCCGATAGGTGTCGTTGGAGCGTAAAGGTCGAAGTTCAAAAACTCTACAAGATCTTGGGTTCAATTCCACAAAACATGTTGATATTTTTTGTTCGATTCTATATTAATTTAGTGTTCTAAATAAAAAAAAATACATACTATGTGCCACCGATTAATCAATTAATCCGTTTCCATTGTATCACTGTCGTTTGATATTTAAAATATGGTAAGTATTAATTATGAAGAAGCAATCCAATTCCATTTATTCCGTGTACTTCTTAGATCATCTTTAATGTATTGCACTAAAATGGTGCAATTTTTGCACCATTTTGATGCAACTACAGTAATTTCATTTCAATGTACTGCATTATCTTTTGTACCAAATCAATGTTATTATATATTTAGTTTTACACCTCATTTATACTATTTCTCATATTACACAAATACACCCAACTTTAAGTTTTATATTACATATTCATCCAAGTAAATATTTTTGTTATTTATAATATTAAATAATTAAAATTTATTTTATATCCACTTTAGTATTTCGTAAAATTGAATTAAAAGTTACACAATAATATAAAGATGGGTTTCACAATTTATATATTACATAAAACAAATTTTGAATTTATATGAAATATGCATTTTGTACTAGTTTTAATAAATATATATTATTTATAATTGAATTAAAACGATATACAATTAAGTGGGAAAAATTAAACATAACTTAGGACCTAGTTGTAACTTTTCAAAGTTCTAAGGGCCAAATTACATAGGACCTAGTTGTAACTATTGTAAAATACTGGACTAAAATAAAATTCAAAAAAACAAAATAAACCAGGATTATGACGCAGCACTATTCATCGGTGCTATTTTAGCTCTTGCATAGCGCTACATTGGAGTTGCTCTTACCAAATTGAAAAAAAAAATAGTGATAAATCATGAAGTGACATATAATATTAATTTTATTTATATTGGTAATGGATGATTGTAATCAATTAATTACTGATATCTATGTGTAAATTATCGATTCATCTTTTAAAATAAAAACATTATTTTTCTTTTACATCAAAGAGTTTGTTGATAGGAACCTTATTATGTCTTCCAATTTGTTGCATCAAGGGCAACAACTACTAGCATATAATAATCGTGGGTCATCCATCTCTTTGCAAAAATTAATGAAAAAATACTGTAAAGTTGGTATGTTTTGACCAAGATATTACTATATAAAATACATGACTGATTGGGTTCTAACTTTTTAAAATTTTAAAAAAGCAGCTTTTAGTAAAGTTAGCTAGACCTATCTAATAAAAGTAACTATTGGAATAATTTTGGTGGACTTAGGAAAATCAGACCTACCAATTTAGTTGCACCAAGTTTTTGATTACGAATGTATGTAGTCTTAGAAACCCATTCATGGCTACCCCATTCAAGCCTATTGTTTAGGTTCAACTTTTCCAATTTTTCTACCTTTTTTTTTTTTGGTTTGGAAATTGTTGGAAAACGACCATTGTAGAAGCTTCCCGCTCTTCTTTCCTTGCGAGTAGGACGCACACCAGCAGCGTGCGTTGTGTGATTCTACTGTGTTTGCGTCTAAGCCAGGGAAGTCTAGATTTGTTGCAAGTTGAGCCATAACCTAGTTCTTCTTTCGTTTACCAACTACCAACTGCCCTTGTTTGACGGGTGGTAAAAGGACATTCTACCCCTTCAAGTTGATATAGAATAAGAAGAAGATGCATTTTTGGATCAACTTGATGATAGAAAAGTGTAAAACAAGTGAAAATTGCATGATTTGACGGTGAAACTTCAAATGCAGGGGCAGGGCTGGAGGGTGTCATCGACCCCTCAATATTTTTATTTTCTAATTTTCAGGTATAAATTTCAAAATATTTACACTTTCGCCCCCCCTAAAAAATAACAAAAGCAAAATTAATTCACAATTCTAACCCACAAACTAACCTAAACTCACATAATAGAACAATTGATTCAGTTGAACATTCCAATAGGCTATATAATGAAAATTTTAAGTTAGAATTCGCGTTATAACTTTATATTTTCTCATCCCCTATAATATGTTCAAATCACATCAACCCTTTCTCGTCTCTTCTATATGATAAGTATTTTTTTATTTTTTATTTTTCTTTTTATAGTCGATTTCCACGAAATTGGGTATTATTAATGAAATGTAACGATGATTGCCATTTTTAGTTTGAAATGTTAAAATTGATATTAGTCAAACCATATTTCTTATGTTTTTGATGTTTTTTTTATTTAATATTAGGATCATTTTTCATTTTAGTTTTAAAACTATATTTTATTTGATTATTTATAAAAAATATATCAAATGTTATTTCTATGTCATTCGGCAATTGCCTACGCCCACGGGAGAGGATAAGAGAATTTCACTATTAACAAAAGAGATACAAAGTACAAAGTATGTCAAAAGTTATTACTAAACCTAATCTCCAATTTTTTTCGCATCCATATATATAGCCTACCGTACCGCGGGGCCCCCGCACCCCCACACAATCCTTCGGCTACCAAGCAAATGAAGCGCGTGCATATCATAACAATCTTGCCCCTCCTAAGTACAAGTCTTGGCTCCGTCCCTATTCATATGTTGACAACTTTTGATTTGGGAGGAGTTACGAAATGTGACACCTGTGTATGTGATCATTTTCTAGAGGAGAACACAACCCCGTTCGGATGGGCTGTAGCCAAATGGAAGGGCCAATAGCTACAATGTTTCTGGGAGTAAGCAATGCATTAAATATAAGTATCAATGTAAATTAGTAATAAATTTTCGAAAAATTTCCATTGTAATTTATGGAATATTCAAAATGTTGGTCAATATTAGAGAAATTATAAATATATATTAAATAATTTAAAATAAAATTTCACATTTATATATATAATAAGTAACACAGTTGCGTATCTTTTTATGTCGTATATGTCGTAAAGGTGGTAGTATGATTTGTTGGTTAAAATGAATAATTTGATTGTGATAAAATGGATATGCAAAATCTGAATCGAGGCGAGAGTTGAACTCTCTATCCTTAACATAATTCAACTCTTGATTTCATTATTCCCGGAATAACAAAACTCAAAGAATGAATATGAATGAAGAGGAATTGTTATTCGCTCTTAAGAAGATGAATACCCAAGGGGGGTTTTTATAGGGATAAAGAGGGGCATAAGAGTCATTAAACTCACTTTAATGACTCATATGTGATATGATCAATGACTCACATGTGATGTGATCAATGACTCATATAAATCATTAATGACTCACATGTAATGTTAAAATACAGCTCGTACGATCGTGGCCATCGATCGTAATGGGTAGTATCTTTAATTCCTCCTCGTTTAACACGGTTGGATCAGAAGAAATTCACGGTAAACCCACAGATTTCAAACCACAACTTCAACATTTAATTTCTCATTCGTCCAAACTCGGATTAGAGAAATTCGAAATGCACACGTGTTATTCGAATTTGTTACCGTAAGTACGTCACACGTACTTTATTTACATCCGATTTCCAACAATCCCCCACACGAATGAAATTAACATATGCAGACACATTGAGAGTTCGGGTGAAAAACTATAGCATCAGAAGAGGTAGCTTTTGGCTTTGAACCTTTCTTAGTGAAATATAATCGGATTTACTAGGCTGCCCAATGAACGCGATGTCTTGAATTGTTCAGCCGTTCGTGTAAACCAAGACAATGATATTCACACTGTAGTCTCTCGAACAGATTTCGTTCTCACTGTTGGGTCCATTTTGGCCGTGGCACCCCCTCTTGGATTCATAAGTGTTTACATTTTGCCCAATGTTGAGGCGGCCTACACCTCACACTTACATAGGTGACTTCCTATTTAAGAGTATCCTACTATACTCCACTTCATTTACATGACAGTATAGGAATCATTAAAAGCCCGGCTTAACCTTTTGCTACAACTTGCAGGTTGCACTTCTTTATCCTAGGCAATGGGTTTGGAGTTAAACTCCTAAGTGCTATACTGAATTTTCACAACTTAGTTGTCCCATTGAACCATGATCTTGGGATCTCCAGTCAACATGGTTGGGTTACCGCTGTGTCCATTCTTAATTTGTAGTCTTTAACGCCATTCCTCTTGATAGGCAGTCTATTTGATCTCTATGGAAGTCCTTTCGTCAAAGGATCTACTTTATCCTCCAGGATCAGTGGAGATAATGCCATTATAGATCAACTGCTTAATGGTATTGTGCCTACGACAAGCCTGTCTAGACTTACCATTACTTATGCCACTATATGCCTTTGTTATTGCAGACTAACAATCGCAATTGTATGCACGTGCTATTGCCGACTTATTGTCTCAATATATCAAATTGGGCATATGTGCATATTGCAATATGGGTTCACCATGGTTCTCAACCAAGTCTTTAGTCACTTTCTTACAAGAGCACTGTCATGGAAACTAAATTTTCCAAGTATAGTCTCAGTAAGACAAGTCTTTGGACCGTACCCATATCATTTATGTCGAATTCTTTTTCAACATCCTTTCAGTAGTCATGATTACTTACATAATCAACATATCAAACTTTCACACCAGAAAAGGTAGCTTTTGGCTTTGAACCTTAGTGAAATTTCATACTATGAGCTATGTGTTTTGTTAAAACCACATGTATCACGCTTGTTGATTATGAAGTCGTTTGAAAACATAATATTTTGTCAAACCTTTCATGCCACTACTTTGGAGCTATGTTCGAGTCCGTATACTGACCCAACATACCTCTCGGTTAGTTCCATGTGAACTTCCTCATCTAATCTTTTGTTTAAGGAACACAGTTTTAATATCCATTTCAAATATCTCATGGTTATGCAAATTAGCAACAACAATGAATATTTTATGGATTTAATTCTCATTCCCGAAAACATGAAAAGACGAAATCAAGGTCTACCATTTGAAGGTTCCCTTTGGCTACCAAGTACGCCTTGTAACCTTGTTAAGGTTTGGGTGTTTTTACCTTAACCCACAGCCCCCACATTTGTACGTAACTGTAGGAAATCTTGCCATCTTTCAGGCAGATTCTTACTCTTACTACTACGTGGGACCTTCGTTCAGAATGTAGTTATCTAGGACCATGTCCCCCACAATTCTGAATTTATCCAACGCATCATTAGCTTCTTTAGAGTATGATTTTGGCGTTCGGAAATATCATTAGACCATGGTGAATACTACCACACTTGCATCAAATTCTTTGAACGACGCACCATCGGATGTTTGATCGACTTTCTCGATTGTACTCCAATGGTCAAATCCTTCGTATTTTTGACCAAGTTGTGTACTTCATACACCACGTCGTCTAGACGTTTCTCTCTTCAGAGAATATGTGCCACAAACATTAGGACCGATCTCACTCAACAACTGTATAGTTTAAAGTGACGACGTCCAAGTTTATGCACAACACCACTTTACCTATTCCAACCACAAGTGACGTGATCAAGTTTTCCATAAACATCATCCGCTTATCAGCCGGAGTGTAAGATGTGCACTTGGTTTGGAACTAGGTTTGGGATTTGGTTAAAACCTGGTTTTTACTCTTATACGTCCAAGATTCCAACCTGGGTTCTCTTCTAAATATTGTGTAGTCACTCAGCTTTTCCATCAACTTTATCTAAAGCTATGAATTCTGACATGATCTATACAAGTTCATTTAGATGATTTCAATGACACTGCTCCTCCACCGATGGTAAACCAGAACCACTCGTGGACTTAGAGTCGTTTGTGTCAGATATCCAGTATCCTCGAGAAAAGACAACGATTCTATATTTCATGATTTTGTCGTCATGAATATCAGAATTTCTTGACTTTATGTACGAGATACGCTATGAAGTGCATATCCAATATGCAGTCAATGGTCCTTGACCATTTGGATTTTCGGTATTCCAAAACCTCCACATTTTCAAAGTCAAACATCCCGGGAAAACTTTTCTGATGTGGAAGATCAGATTAAACTGCAACCACAGAGCATACTCAGAATACCCGAGCTCTAACCACTTGTTGTGGAACTCAGAGTCATATTAGCATAAATCTATTTTATTTTAATAGACAAACTCAAAATGATTACATTCATGTTGGGTCGAGCCCACACATGATTTAATAAATGTAAAACAAGCAAAAGCAAAAAGCAAAAAGTAAAAGTAGCAAAAGACAAAACTTTTTCATAATGAATGGCTATTTAGCAATTCTTTTTCATGTTTTTTCATGATGACTACTTTAATGCTTTTTACTTTAACATTTTTAATATATTAATAAATAAAAACAAAATAAAAGACAAAGCAAAAAGCCTCTCTTTTTCCCATCCGAGCTTTTGTGACTTTTATTCTTACATCATCCACTAATATATTATTTAAAAAGTGTTGGCCCACAAGAAAAAACAAAAGGCCAAAAGGCACCTCTTTTACCGTAATGGGCGGCCACTTTTAAGACTTTTGCATTCTTTTCCATGATGACTACTTTAGCTTTTAGTATTAATATAATAAAAAGCTATCATCACCATTGATATCACTCCACCAGATTCTCCGATCCGGGAGGATTTTTCAGCGAGATTCGTGATCCTCGCGTTGCCAGAAATTCGCCATTTTCGGCGGCAACCCAGCTTCGGCATCTAAGCGACCCATCATTAACGGGATTCGAGGGCCACAAGAAATTCGCTCCGAGCAATTTCTTTTTCGTGAGATTCGAAAATCGCACCTGCCATTTTCATGGCTTCGCCGGCGAACAGAGGCAGCAACATCACCCAAGTACCGTCTGCGATGGGTTACGGCGGTGAATTCACCGACACCTAACCCCACCACACGGCAGATTTGCTGTCTCAAACCCAGCGACAATTAGTTGTGTTGCACGGCGGCAATTCAACCAAACCGGGTCCAACCCGATTCAAATCTCGATTTTTAGATTTCCAGAATTTTGATCCAATCGAAAAATTCCAAGAACATCAAAATCAGATTTTAGTTCAAATTATTGTGATTCCAAATCACAAAATTTCAGATTTTTCCAAATCTTTGTTCCAAACAAATCGGATCTTTCTCTCTCGATTTTCCAGCCCCAAACCTGATTCCAAATTATCAAAATCCAGATTTTTGGCATCAAATCGAGTTATCCAGATTTGATCCATTTTACTCACATCAAATTTGAATAATATTGTGTTAAGTTTGTTGGTTAAAATGAATAATTTGATTGTGATAAAATGGATATGCAAAATCTGAATCGAGGCGAGAGTTGAACTCTCTATCCTTAACATAATTCAACTCTTGATTTCATTATTCCCGGAATAACAAAACTCAAAGAATGAATATGAATGAAGAGGAATTGTTATTCGCTCTTAAGAAGATGAATACCCAAGGGGGGTTTTTATAGGGATAAAGAGGGGCATAAGAGTCATTAAACTCACTTTAATGACTCATATGTGATATGATCAATGACTCACATGTGATGTGATCAATGACTCATATAAATCATTAATGACTCACATGTAATGTTAAAATACAGCTCGTACGATCGTGGCCATCGATCGTAATGGGTAGTATCTTTAATTCCTCCTCGTTTAACACGGTTGGATCAGAAGAAATTCACGGTAAACCCACAGATTTCAAACCACAACTTCAACATTTAATTTCTCATTCGTCCAAACTCGGATTAGAGAAATTCGAAATGCACACGTGTTATTCGAATTTGTTACCGTAAGTACGTCACACGTACTTTATTTACATCCGATTTCCAACATGATTAATATCTATGAGTTAATTAAAAAATAAGTAGGGTTTAGCATTAAAGCAATAACTAAACTTCATAAGAACTAGCCTCTCTCCTACTTCCAACTTTACACTTGATAGATTTAATTTCAAAAAGAGAGCAAGAATATTTAAAGTTATTTCACAAGTATTCAACAGAATAGCAAGAACAATAACAGTACAAATGGGGGCAACCCCTAGCGGAGTTGGTCTAACAGCTGAACCTTGTGCCTTAGGACAAGAGTTCGATTCCCCTTGAGAGAATGCGTATTAACCTCTTCTGGTGTGAGTCTATCAACTGTGGGCAGCCTAAGTTGGTTTATCTCTTTTGTATGGTCTGCAGGCTATTACACAAGAGCGGGATTTACCCAGTGCGTACTTTGCGGGTTCCCTCATCATCAAAAAAAAAAAAAGCTCAAATGCACCCTTCAAAGTCTGAGGACCAAATTGATACAAAAAAAATAGTGCGAGGGTCAAAATATAAAGTCGCCGTTAAGGGACACAACTGTATCCTCCTATCCCTTCAGCACATAAAACCTCAAATCTCATTAACTCCAACGTATACAAACCCCAAATCTCTACATACATTACACATATATATATACTAGATTCCTTTGAAAATTCCGCTTTTGCTATCCCCACTCTCACTCCTCTTCTTCTTCTGCCACGCGCCGCCTCTCCGCCACCGTTTCCCCTTAATTTTTCCTTTAATAACAAAAGAATAAGTAAGACGAACTTACTAGAAATCAAAAGTTACAAAGCTTCCTTTATGAATTGTGCAGTAAATTTACTGAGCCGCCGCCACAAAAAGGGGATTACTGCAGAGGTAAAGAATGGGTGGAGTGACGTCATCGATCGCAGCTAAGTTCGCGTTCTTTCCGCCGAGTCCTCCGTCGTACACGGTGGTGGCAGATGAGTCGTGCGGTGGAGCACTCTGCATACCGGAGGTGCCGCGGAGGGAGGACGTCGACGTTTTGAAGCTGAGGACGCGTCGCGGAAACGACGTCGTTGCGGTGCACGTCCGCCACCCCAAGGCCACCGCCACTCTGCTGTATTCACACGGTAACGCCGCCGATGTAGGTCAGATGTATGAGCTGTTCGTCGAGATTAGCCTCCGTCTTCGCATCAATCTGATGGGGTAACTTATGATTTCTTTTACCTCATTTCCTGTTATGTTAGTTTTGGTAGATAATTTGTAAAAATTGGGGTAAAAGAGAATTAAAGTAAAAATTCATGATGAAATTTATTGATTAGTTGTTTCGCACATGCTTAATCAATCATACAAGATATTTTCCATAATTAAAATTGTATAAGCTTTGTATTTTGATGAGTTTCCTATCACGACCCACAATTTATTAGGCTAATGGTATCAGCTGGAAGGTCTGTCTTGGGTTTCATGATTAAAAAAACTATCTGCCCGGATTTGTTGGGTCAGGGTATTTATTCGTTTAGAATTTGAAAAAAAGAAAAAGATATTTCCTATCACAGGAAAATTTAATTGAAAATCTTGCCATGTATTTGAGTTTGAAATGTTTCGCTTTAGAGGAAGGGTACAAAAAAAGTGATAAATTCACTGCACTTGATCATTGCAGCTGTGACCTCATTTTTGATCTATTGAAAATTGAATATCTGTCAGCAAGAAACTGAAATCTTTAATTGTCTATAATTTATTAGGAATTTCAAGTAACCTAAACGTCTATTTGGTTAATAAATAATGTTACGAGCATAAAATTACCAGCTTTGATATGGAAGATGATGGTTTGTCTTTCTATGTTTTTATATTTCCGTTTGTTGGAGACCATACAACTGTAGTCATCGAAAGTTGTCATAAAACTTATTTTATATTTTGTACCTTCAGTGACTAGTTTTTTTGGTTCTAATAACTTCTGAATATGCCACGAAAAGTGTGAGATTTATCTTGTAGTAGTTGTGAGACATCTACTGGAGATATAATTTCTTTGAACTCCACTCATTTGTTTTTCCTCATTTTCTAGATTTCGTAATTGATATTTGCCCTTCAGTGGCATCTGATGTTTGAGTTTTTACTCTTCATTACTATTTTTTGTTTGCTTGGGAGTATGCTATCATTCACTTGGCCCTTTAATAATATGAAACTAAAAGGAGACAAAAGATCTCATTGCAGAACAAAGTTTTTACTGTACTAATCGAAGCATGATCCGACCCCTGATGATGTTCCCCCATGATGTGCGTTCGTACTTGAACTTCATTTGCATGCTTTTACAGTCACTGAAGTAATACAAATTGACTATTCTATTGACGATATCTTACTTGGTTGTTCTTTCTTCGTGTTCAGGTATGATTACTCAGGTTATGGACAGTCTACGGGAAAGGTTAGAAGATGCCTTCTCTAAACTGCAATATATAAATACTAGTGAAATGCTCATTCCTTTTGGTTTTAATTTTTGAAAGTATTTGGAAGGACATGCTAATAGCAGAAACATTGTAACTTTTTATTCCATGGAATCCTCTATTACAGCATTTGTCTTGGCCTTTCTCTGCTAGATATTCTTTTGTTCATCCATAATTAGGTCTTTGCTTAAGTTGACTCGTTTTTTGTGGGGTGGTTTGGTGAGCATCATAAACTTATCCTCCGTGGCATAAAGTGTCGAATGTTCCTCTTGTTTGGTAAATTGAGTTAGTAAATTGTAAAATGTGATTGTTTTAACCAGTGTTTTCAAACCCGGACCAGACTCGCGGAACCGTCGACCGGCCATTTTAGCGGTCCGGTCAGTTTATGAAACCGCTATGAACTCAAAACCGGCCTATTTTCGCAAAACCGCCTGACCCAGCGATTAAACCCTCAAACTGTCCGGCCCGTCCCTGGTTTGGTCGAACCGGCCAATCCATGGAACAAGATGAGAAATGAGACGCCGTCGGTACAATTTCTTCTCCTCCACCCTGAAATCTTTAGTTTTCGTGCAAGTTACTGTGTAAAACTTGTGGTTGAGGATGGTTGCTTGCAAGATGGTAAAAAAGATGAAAGATAATAGACAAGAAACAAAGAGAAGATTAGATAAAAAATAAGGTAACAGATAAGAAATAAAGAAGAAGAAGAGGCGTGCGGCGGAGTGATGAAGAAGAAGGGCTTTTGTCTTTCTTGCCCTTGTATACTCCTTTTTATATTTTTTACCCCTTCTTGTATTTTGCTGAAAAAATTGTAGACCACAAAAAAAGAAAGACATGGTCTTAAGTAGGTCAATTCTTATTTTTGTTTTTGAACAGTAATTGCCCTTTTCAGTTTGATTTGCTTATATAAATAGATATATAGTTCAAAATATATGATATTATATAATTTTTACTATTTTGTGATATTATTAATATAATATATATTATTTATTGCATAATTATGACGTCACCGGTTCGACCGCGGTTGACCTGACGGTTGAACCGGTGACCCGTGATCCGGTCACTTTTTCGGTTCGATGTCCGGTCCGGGTTTCAAAACACTGGTTTTAACAGCGTTTCTGCTTAGAGTAATTAAATGAAGTGTTTATTCTGAGGAGGTCTGTATCAATTTGTGCAATTTCTGAAAGGAAGTAAATTCAATTTGTGATGGAAAAGTTGTTATTTATAACTGCATATGTGCAATACTTGTTACATGAATGCCATTTTAACATGCAATATCAAGATCTCCTCAATTTGTTTTTGGTTTGAAGGATTTAGGAGCTAAGGATTTCAAATTTACAATAACAAACCCATTGAGCTTGTTTGGATAATTTCATGTTACAATGGATTTCAAATTCTTTGGAACCCATTTTGATTTATTTTTTTGATCAATACGCTGGGAAATGTTTGCGTGATAATTTTTACAGTCAAGCATGATAACCATAATAATGATCTTCTGATGCATGGTTAACAAGCGTTATGCAAGTTTTTATAATAATCTCGCATTTGAATGAATATATGCCAAGGGAACTACAGAACTATGTCTGCTAATACATGCTTGATTCACGTTGAGGGTGATAGATTAAGAGTTACTTATAATATATTTACATTATATGTACAAAAATAATGATCTTTCTAAACATTCAAATTTAAGATCTAGTTCTTAGTAGTAAAGATTTAGCCTCCACAAGTTTTTGTCAATACACTCGGGTGCATGATCTTGTTGTTTCTCTCTATATTAGCAGAAATCTGATGTTCATGTATTTTACTTTTGGGTTATTGTTCAAACAATTCGTTCAGCAGCATGAAAATATATGAGCATCGTGCTTACTGATTTGTCATCATTTAGATTATCCTGTCTGCATGTGGACATGCTGGTATTTCATTAGCGCATGTAATATGACAAAAACCATCCCTTTTTCTAAGTGTGTATCATTATGTCCTGTCATAATATGACAAAACCTTTCCCTTTTTCTTTTGAAACAGCCGACTGAATGTAACACATACGCAGACATTGATGTTGTATATAAATGCCTCAAGGAGCAGTACGGGGTTAAAGACGAACAACTAATCCTATATGGTCAATCTGTTGGAAGTGGTCCCACCGTCGATCTTGCTTCACGTGTGCCAAACTTGAGAGGTGTTGTTTTACATAGCCCAATTTTATCTGGCTTAAGGGTGTTGTACCCTGTCAAACGTACATATTGGTTTGATATTTACAAGGTAATATTACATATTATTGCCCGTGTATTGTCTATTCCTCTATTTTGCAAACTGACACTTAGTTCTTCCTTTGTTGACTACAGAATATTGACAAAATTGGAGCGATAAACTGTCCAGTTCTCGTTATTCATGTAAGTTGTCATAAAATTTCCTTAGTTAAGGCGTCTTTCTCGTTTTCTTGATTATATTCCAAATATATTCGGACATATGATTTTTTTTTTACCGAGGCAGATTTGTTAACATTTTGATCGTCCGTTAGTAGTTTGCTGCCCCCTGTATATAGTTGCAAATGCATTGCTCGTAATTAGGGGTGTTCATGGTTCTGTTAACCGCCCGAACCAAACTAAAAACCAAAATTTCGGTCGGTTTTTCGGTTCAGGGTACGGTTTTAAGATTCAGTTAACTGAATCGAATGAAACCGAATTATATATATATATTATTTTAATTTTTATGTAATTATAACGTTCATGTAAATATGAAATGCACACCCTAGTGAAATATAAAAAAGGGCCCAAATTCCACTCTCTTAATGGAGGCATTTCACTAAGCCTTTTAAGCTAATTAGACTTGTGGATATGCTTGAGGAATTTCAGATATGAACTTTTGGGAGATGGGGCAGCAGTTTTTTCCTTTTTTTTTTTTCTGAATTTTCGAGGAATCCGAATCGAACCGAACCGATCAGTTTGGTTCGGTTTTCAGTTAATATTTTCGGAAAACCGAAATTCCTTTCGACCGAACCGCCTGAATGCACCCCCCCCCTGCGTGTGGAAACACCTAATAATGTATTAATGACAAATGTCACTAATAGTGTATGCAGTTTCACTTTTGTATCAATTTGGTCCTTAAAATACCAAATGTTACACTATCGCCCCTAAAGTTTATTGCCATTTTTTCGTCCTTCAAGCCATTATTTGGTGGGTTTTGGCCGGATCCGGCAGCATGTGCATCTCACATGCCTAGAGCCGAATGTGAGGTGCACATACTGCCCGATCTGGCCAAAATCCCCTGGAATGGCTCCAAGGACGAAGGTGAAGCACAAATTAAACGACATTAGCATAACATTTGATGCTTTGAGGACCAAAGTGATACATAGGTGAAATTAGAAGGACTATCAATGACATTTTCTCATTTATCAATAATCATAATTTTTTTGCTTTGACAGAAACAATCGCTAAACATCTCTTGCATATATATATAGGGCACCTCCGATGAAGTTGTTGATTGCTCTCATGGGAAGCAGCTTTGGGAGCTTTGCAAGGTAAAATATGAACCTTTATGGATAAACGGAGGTGGCCATTGTAATCTTGAACTTTACCCTGAGTTCATTAAACATTTGAAAAAGTTTGTACTTGCCCTTGGAAAATCAAAGCCATCATCAATAGTCAATGGTTCTATAACAGCATCGCTAAATTCAGACAGTACGAATAAACCTGCTGAAAGCAATGCCACAGACACATTTGAAATGCAACCAGATGTTCCAGAAATTTCTAGAAACAGTTTGGATAGCCGACTCGACAAGTCTAAGAAGGCGAATAAGCCTGAAAAATCTAGAATGAGCACAGATCGTGTTGACAGGTTCAGGAGGAGAAAAGGCTTGATCTGGTAGCATAGTTTTTGGGACAATCGTAACCATCCATGTGGTGCGATCATCCATATAGACGGACAATTGTAATTGTTCATGAGAGTCCTGATCTTGATTTATGTATCATGTTGAGCTTGCTTATTTAGTAAATTATCTCGATCGTATTTGAGTTGACGCTTAGTAAATAAGAAATGGTATTTTATGATAGATTGTTAAATTCTGTGTTTCAATTTGATGTGAGCAGCTTTTAGTTTTACTTAATTATAGTATGAATCTGTATATTGTATCCGTAGGTTTTCCGTGTGTGTGGTGCAAGAGAGATGGATGATTAATATGATCCAGAAATTGTATACTGTTCAGTACATTCTTTTCAATAGCTCAATATTTTAGTCCAAATAATTTCGCATACTAGATCATCAGTTGTGGGCATTGGGTCATACTATTAAATTGGTACCGAGCGCCTTGCGGTGATTATGCCCGGTGAAATTATTAATGGGAATTCAATGTCAAAATTATTGTTATAATTAATGTTCTTAATGAAAGAATCAAATTACCAAAAACCTATTGGTCTAGTGGTATCCACATCTCATTTTATATGAAAGGTATTGTATTCGAATTTAGGCTGTCACAAGTTGTGGCTCTTCCCTCCTTTATGGAGTTAGATAGAGTTTTTATGGCTCAGTTGATAACTATCAATTCGAGTTTGTCAGGTTCGATATGTTGGGTATCCCCCTTTCTCTTGAATTAAAAAAAATAAAAAAATGAAAGAATCAAATTAATCTATCTATTCTATTATTATATGGCTGATGATAAATCCACGGCTAAAGTCCTCTTGCCAGAGCAGAAATATTGTAATACCTTTACTACCCTTCTCACTGAAAGAATGATTAAGCAATTTTCCATCACTCTCCCCCGGAAAATTCTAAGGTGGATCTGGAGTGTTGCTCCCTGTTCATTTTACACCATACATTTAAAATAAGTGGGGTGATTTTCACACCCACCTACCTGTGTAAACCATCCCACCCCAAATATTTGTGTGGTGAAAAATGGATCGAGAGCAACACTCCTTATCCACCATAGAATTACCCACCCTCCCCCATAAATAAATGGAAAGAAGACCCTCTCTCTCATTTACGATTCCACTGTTTGGGTTTGGACCTGATTATCTATCTCCCCTCTGCTCTGTGATTGTAGTCACATATTTTTATTTTTTCTAAAAGAAAATTAATTCATTCTTTAATAAATCAAGCGCAAACTAAAAAAATAGCATTTGTATTGATATAATGCCCATTTCGAAATTATAATGATGTTTTCATGGCTTGGATTCAGATATGGGCGGGCATCTCTAGCTCATGTCAAAAAATACTTGTTCTTGTGAGCATTTATAAAAAATAAAGTTTTATTACTTATTAATATATATAAATATCTATTTAATTATCAGTATATAATATTATATTTTATAATAGTATATATGTATAAATATTAATATATTTAATATTTATCATGATTATATTTATAATATATATATTAATACAAAATTAATATTATTTAATTTATTTTACATATTTTTCTTCTCATTTGCTCTCGTAATTGTATGCAATTTGGCATATAATAAAAAGAAACAGTTCGTGCTAGGCGAATGCTGACCTTGACCAATAAAGACCTGAAAAAAGGCGGCATAAGCGCAATTCCTTTTAAAAACGGATGAGTCGAACGCCGCTCCACAGGATGTAAATGAGTCGAGTCAAGTTGAACAAGTTGTTGTTCAAGCTTGTTTGAATTTGATACAATATTCGTGTTTGAGCTTGGTTTGATTGTTAATCAAGGCGAGCTCTGGGTACCTTGATTTTTTTATATATATTTTAATTGAGTCAAATTGGAGTCGAGCTCTGAGTAGCTTGATTTTTTTATATATATTTTAATTGAGTCAAATTGGAGTCGAGCTCTGAGTAGCTTGATTTTTTTTATATATATTTTATCAGTTTTACTAATCGAGTCGAGTTCGAGCCGAACTTCAAATTTATCGAACACACAAAAGGTTGTTCAAGTTTTGTTTGCAATGTCAATGACCGATCTCAAATGGGTTTTATCAAACGATATCGAGTTGAGCCTCAAATAGCTTGGTTCGTCTATCTGCTATACTGCCCTAATTGTGCTAATTTTACCACATATGAAATTATACATTTTTTTCTTAAATTTAAATAATACATGGTCATTAATCTTTGTTCAAAGGAAAGGAAGACATGTTTAGATGGATTACAATTTAAGAGAATGAAATTGGTGAAATATTTAGAAACTAAATTGTGAAGGAATGAAATTGTGGTGTATATGGGGGTCGTTGGGATAAAAAGTGAATTGGCAATTCGTTCCGCATTAAATTTTAGTTAAATCATAAATGTGGTTTCCATTTAAACAAACGCAATTATAGGAGTTAATAATTAGGTCCAAACAAATTGATTTGATCAAAAGGGGTACTAAAGGTATTTTCAAATGTTTGCTTTGGCAAAAGGACTTCCGCTCTGGATTTATCATCACCCTTCGATTATATTTTTCGCAGTAGGTTTTAGTCATCTTATATGCTATTCTAATAAGATTCATTATGCATAAATTTTATATATATATATAATATTATTAATGTAAAAAATGCATGCATAATTATGATATTTAAAGTTTCTTTTTAAAATCGAAATCGAAATTTTTAAATATTTCTTTAAAATCGAAATCGAAATTTTGAATATCCCCTAAATTTTCATAGAAATTTTCGTGAATTTACTTCCCCAATATCAACACCTTTACCGAGATTTATACCTTTTTTTTTGAGAAGCGAGATTTAATACCTTGGATATATCATATTGTTCGCTACATGTTTCTCTGCGACTTCTTTATTTGGGGAAATTGATTGCTTTATGGTTTAATAGTTGTGATTTGAGTCTTAAAATTTTCTTTTTGAATAAATACACTGTCCTTTCCTTTAGATGATGTCTTTCGCTCCTGGAGTCGATTCTTAAACCTGATTTTGATTGTTTGCAAAAGGACTATATGCTTGAATTCAACTTTGGGGTTCATTTTGGGTACCTATTTTCAATGAAAGTGATGACTGTATTATTCATTTGAATTTTTAGGTTAAATATTCTACTTTTTGAGCATATAACCTACTAACTTGATATTTCGTGTACTTAGATTTTGATGCTAAAGCTTCAATTTTGTTTCGTTTTAGAAATCATTTGTGAGAGTAGGTTGAGACGTTGAAACCATGAGTAGATTATTTTTATCCTAATCATAATAAATAAACTAACTTAACATATATGCAGATATCGTAAATGTTAGAAAACTTGTTTTTGATACGAGTTGAAAAAAAAAATGATTTGGTATAGGCAGTGGCGGATCTAGAAACTAAGCTCAGTGGAAGCACTAGAAATTTTACCGAGGGGGGTGCGAGCCCCCCACGGTACGGTACGCTATATTTATGGGGGGGAAATATAATAACTAATTAGGTTCAATTATAACTTTTGACATAATTTATACTTTTATACTTCGTTTGTTATAGTTAGAATTTTGGGTTTTGGGGGGTGAACTCAAAGTAAAGGGAGAATGCGTGATATTTTTCGATCTTGAGGGGGGGCGAAATTCAAATATAAAAAATTTTGTAAGGTAAAAAAATAATTTTTCAAAATTAAGGGGGGGCATTTAATACTTTCAAAATTGAGGGGGGGGGGCACTTAATAATTTTGAGTGGGGCATTAATGTAATTAATAAATTAAAATTAAAAATTTTGTATATAAAAAAAAAACAAGAATTTCAGTGGGGGGGCCTCCTTGCTTACACTTCCGTCCGCCCCTGGGTATAGAAGACTCAACATATGTTGATGGGATTCTCATTCAAATATCAAAGTTTTCTTACTTAATAGCTAACAGATACATATGCGTGTACCTATTGGAACTTTTCAGTTGTTTATCAATTGCCATTGTAAGGTCATGTTAGATAGTACTTAGTATAACGTTCAAAATGTAAGTTGATATATAACGTTCAAAATGTATATGTTTACTTTGGAGTTAATTATTCTTCATTTAAGCTTTATGAAAAAATATAAGTCGATATATCATTATTCTTATTTTTTACATTATGAAGGTTGAGTACATATTTCATTTTCTCTAAAAAGAATCGGTGCATAGCACGGGGTACATACTAATATATATATATATTTGAAGGGGGTCTTTTCACTAAATTGAGCAATTTTGATTCAAATAATTTTCTAGAATTTTGAATTATTTTATTCTTAGGAAAAAATTCTTATTGGTTAACTTTTAATTTTTAAATTGAAGCCTTCCAAATTTAAATTGCTCCACGTTAATTATTATCTCACATAGTGCTATGTTGAGAAACTCCTTTGAATGATAATTTTGCTTCATCCTATGGTCAATTAATTAATTTATTTCATTTCCATACACACATTTTGACTCAACTATTACTAGGCACTTTTAAAAAGTTCCTCTTCCTTCCCTGTTTTGTACATTGTTCATCTTCAAAAAGTGTTAGGATTATGCCCTCAGATGCCATAGAGGATAGAGGTTGTATTAAATTTAAATATTATTTATAATAAAAGGCACTATTTAGTTTTTCATTTAATTCTTATCTGCATCTATAAGTTGTGTAAAAACATTTTGCCCGTGTTTTCAGTGCAATCCCTCTACTTCCTATGGGATAGGAAGAATGACACTAGAGAGATCGACCTTGACTACTAAAACTAGTTCGCAAGTAATATGAAGTCTTTAATGGGAAAATAAAGACTTCGAATATTTGTATAATCTTAGCTCTGACATGGGAGTGTCTGTCGACACCATGTGATGGTGGGAGCTTAAGACTGTAGGCACATCAGTGGAACTGATATGCTCGAACACGACTCGCATCGGTTCTATCACATGGGTTTTCACTCTGTAACTGTCAATGACAGAACTGATTATGCGTAATAGGTATATGTGAACCTTTGATCTGAAGTATCAAGCTGAAGATGCACTTGTGACATCAAGTCTTTCACTAGAGTAGTTAGACCCAATTCACCAGTTGGTGGGGTCGACCTCGAAATGCGAACTTGATGGGCAAGTGGTAGTCCTAGTAGATATCTAATATGAGATTTGTACTCTCATAAATGAATGAGAATGTACCCTATGTGATTATAGATAAATAGAGATCAAAGTTTTTGGCCAAAACAAAAGAGACGATTGTGCTAGGTACTTAATCGATCTCAATGATCTCGTATTATTATAATTTATACATATGGTCAAGTCTAGTAAGTTTGACATAACCATGACTCTCACTTGACGGGGGAACGTGAACAAAGAGTTTATACATATACAGTATTTACGATTGGAAGGTTGTGGAATGATCCATTCATTCGTATTTCATTTGGGTTACGAAGTGGGCCATGTGACTAGCTAGGTGTTACCCACTCCCTTTGGTTTCCTCTCATTGCCAAATGAAATGAACTTAAAGAGTCGCACTAAAGAATTGATGAAGAAAATTGAAAAAAGATTTTTTATTTTTGGAGAGAATTAATTTATTGGATAAGTAAAATAATTAATTAATTACTTATTGGATAAGATAATTAATTAAATAGATAAGATTAATTATTAATTAGTTTCTTAGAGAAATATATTAATGAATTAATTTATCTAATTAATTTTATTATTTAATTAATTAATTTATTTATTGGATAAAATAAATTATTAATTGAATAAAGAATTAATTAAACAAAGCAAGAGAAAAATCCGGGCCCCATGTGGGGTGTCCTAGAGGACGCCCATTAGGGCTAGTTGGATGATCAATTTGATCTCTTTTATTTTGTCTTGGTCAATAAGTCATTGAGATATAAAAGACTTCTCTTGACTTTAACCTTGACAACTAATTGAATTACAATTCATTGTAACTCATCAAATAATAGAAGAAGAAAATATCCTCCCCCTCTATACACACACTAGCCGTCGCCCATATAGAAGAGAAATGAGATTTTTAATTTAGAGACAACGTGCTTCGTTGTTTGGATTTATTTACAAGAAATTTCAAGAAATCAAGACTTGAAGAACACGAGGACGGAAAAATTCAAGAAGTTCATCAATTCGAAGTTTTGAAGAAGAGTTGGATTCTCCTACCACCTCACTTCAACGGGTAAGTTGAATTTATTCGTTAAAACAATTTTGGATTCAATTATGCAATTAGAGAACACTTTGAGTTTTAATTAAATTTTTGAAATCCTTCCGCTGTATTTATGACTTTTTTCGCAAAACCCAACAAAAAGCCCGTGCAATTTTCCCCTTAAGAAAAAGCAAACACCATCGCCATCAGATTTTCATAATTTCCAGCATGTAAGAGCCATCTCCTTAATTTTTCTTATTATATAGTTATGACTTGTGATTTACTGCATGATTTTGTCCAATTCATCTTATTAATTCTTTCTCCTTATAAATACCAGTTTTTTTTTTATTTGTAAAATATGTTGAATGGAAAATTATAAAATTATTTGTTTAATGTGTATATCATGTTGTATTATTATTTCTTTGGGATGATTATTAGATTAAACGAATATCTTGGAGGCATGGAGTTGGTTAAAATGTATTCTCAAGGTATGTATAATCTAAAAATCAAATAAAATTATTATTTGTTTATATGTATACTATGTCATACTAATATGTCTTTGGTATATGATCATTAGGTAAATGGATACCATGGACTTGGAGGCTCGGAGTTGGTTAAAATGTATTTCTCACGGTTTCATAATTAATGAAATTTTCAGTTTTTTTTTTTAATTCAAATTTAGTATTTGTTTAATATGAATATACTATGTCATATTATATTATCTTTCTTAAGAATTGGATCAAACTGACACGCTGGAGGCATGAAATTAGTTTTTTTTTTTTGTTACAGCATGAAATTAGTTGAACAAGTATTTTGATATGCGAATCTCAAATATGATAGGTTTTTAGAAATCTTCGGTAATGTTATTCTTTTCTTAATTAAGCAAAGCAATAAGATATTTTTTTTTTTTATTGCTTCGAACGTGACTTACTTATTTCAAAATAATTTCTATAATTTCTTTATTTTGGAATAGGTTTAGCTAATCAAAAAGCTTGTTATGCTAAAAATTAAAGACTAACATTGTATTGATTAATCTTGTTAAATCTTACAAAGAAATATATAAAAATATCAAAAAACAATGAAAGAGAAATAAAACCCTAACTAATTGTTTAAAGGGAAAGATCAAACTCTTTGCATCAAGAATTAAAGAACAAAACTAAGCTAAAGCAAGATGAGTAATATGCTTCTAAGCTATCAGTCGAATGTATAGAGAGAGAAGAGAGAACAGTAGAAATCTGAAACTTATCGTTGTGTGGAGAGAGGAATATGAATGTTGGAACTGATTTGGGGCTTATTAAAATATATACATACATATATATATATATATGTATATGTTGCAAAAGAGCCCTTGAAGAATTAGTCAACTATAAGTTGACTCTGAATAGTAGCAGGTTGGATGGGCTGGAATGTGTGGGCTTTGGGCTTGGTGCATTGGCTTCATTCCAAATCTTGCTGGACAAGCCCACACGCCTTATATCTTCAACATATTAATTAGAGGATTCAGTTTGTTTTATTTTTACCATGGAATTCTCTTTTCTTCTTTTTTAAGTAACATAATTACTTCTTTCTTATTATAGATTTGCTAATCTGTTAACCTTTTTCTTTTTAAGTAATAAATATAATTTTGTTTCTTCAAAAAATATGATAATATTCCTGTTATTATTTTTCTAGCAAATGATTTAACTTCAATTATTTTCTTTAAATTAGTTCATTACAATTCCTTTTAATTTCTACCGGTTCAAGTGAGGGAGAGCAAGGTATTTGTCATATGTCTTTTCACTTTAAGTAAGAACAATAATATAATAATTATTATTGAAAAAAGAAAAATTGTTCATTACACATTTCTTTTATATTCTTAAATTGATAGTTTTGTGTTTGCATATAGTTGATTTTTTTTATACTTAATAATGAGTTCTAAATAATGTGATTCGAAGTTTGATTTTGAAACTATAAATTAGCATACATTTTTTTCATGCTTCATACATGAAGGTATTTCGAGAACTGGATTGTAGATATAAAAGATAAATGGCTTTGGTGGTTTTCATTTTTATTTTGATAACTAATTGTTTTTTTTTGAATAATTGATACACTTCCTATTGAAAACTTTAAATGTGAATACTAAAGTTTAATTGTCAACTTTTCATGATCATTTTATTGTATCCTCTATTTAGTTTTTTACAATTATCGAATTTATAATCCTATACTAACCAATCTTACCAGTAACAAGTATTTATGGAATAATATCTAAAATCAAGATTTAGATTTTAGACAATGGAAGACTACCGGCCAAATTCACACCCAAAGGTACATATTAATTTAAAATTATCTTATTAATACAATGCCTCATTATTTGCATTCAGTTGTATAGACATTTGGGAAACTATTGCATCCATCAGTAAATGAGCATATATATATATATATATATATATAGTTATAGTATGGACCAAAAATTTTAGATGCAAGTCAGACATCTAACTACAATTATATCAATGTTTATTTTTTTTTTCATTTTTTTCAATGTTCAGAAGGACGGGGAGTTGAATCTCATAGGTTTAAGTGGTGCAAACCAAAATATGATCGGTGGATGAAATGCTGATGGAAGCTATATGTGATCTATTGGATCGGACAAGCAGTGAGGGAAGGTTACTTAGAGATCACCAAGATAAGTGGTGCTGAAGATTTAGCTGAAACGTTATGGCTTATACATGATCATAGAAGTGCTAATTCTTGGCTTTTCCTGAAGGTTTGAAGATTGAATGAAAAATATGAATAGAAAAGATTGGAATTAATGTTAATTCAGAGCCCTTCTTGAAGCTCCTCAAGATACTTACCCTTTAATTAATGAATTCATTATAGACTATAGATTTTTTTTTTTTGGGTGCATATTATGGACTATAGATGGTTATACAGAATGTCGTGGACTAGACAGATCGTACTTTTAAGATGGGAAGGTAACATTAGTGCCACTGCACTGGCTAAGATCACACAGAACGTGGAGGCTTTGATCTATGTAATAGAGAACCCGAACATTAAGGAAGAATAGATATATTATCCTACTATGTAACAATTTTTTTCTTTTTCCAATTATACCTATTAAGGTAGCTTTATATTTTGTCTTTATCATATAAAGTTCAATTTTAATTCGCTAATTTTCACAACATAGTAATATGCTATATTTAATTTGCTAAGTATAAATAATTATAAATCAAATGATTGATGTAATGCAGAATAAAGAAAGGATCAGAAAAATTATTCTCATCGAAGTAATACATTTTGTCCTTTCTTTATAATCAGATAAATAAACTTATTCAATATATATATATATATATATATATATATATATATACACACACACACGCATATGATAGTAAGTTTTTTCTTACATGTTCAATCAAACAACTATATTTTATGATAAATTGTGATATTCTCTTTTTATGTATGAAACTATTTTGTTTAAAAAATTGTATTACACTGATCAAATATATTCTTATGTGAAATATAGTGTTCATTTATTCTTTTCTATAAACTAATTCCGTGCATAGCATAGGTTCCACGCTAGTATATAAAAACTAAAGAAACAGTAGTAGCAGCCAAAGCAATAAAAGCACAAAGGATTAATATAGTTATTACACTATTAGACTAATGTGTTGCAACCCTCAAATCTAATAATGTAAATAAGCAGCCGATTTGAAACAACTTCATCGGGTCAAACCAAACACTCTTTCTTGCATTTGATCCATTCCTTATGTTTTGATCGACCACAAACTAAAATCCTACTTCAACTGGATTTGCATCTGATTATTCCAATAGGTTGCTACCCATCCCCACCCCTAACTACACAAAGGATAGTAGTAACGAAACAAAATTGCAATTATTTCCTAAATAAATTTTTCCCACATGATGCATATTAAGATGCTAGAACACGGACATTGAATTGGCAACCGTTAAGAAACGTAAATGGACATTTTATTGAAAGAATTAAAGAAACAATTACAAAGAGTTGATACTCTGAAACTAAACTTAAATCATGAAGACTACAAAATAACTGATAACTCAAGAACTAATAAACAATAGTTGAGTCATAAACAACAAAAAATTAAGCCTTTGGGCAGAGAATAGGAATTCTCAAAGAGCAAACAAATGAAAAAAAAATAAAAAAAATTGAAGAAAACATAATTTCAGTTAAATGCTTAAGTTACCATTCAAAATAAAATTGATATCTGACAACATATCTTCATTCATATGTTTACATGCAATCCAAAAAGAAAAAAAGAAACCTGGATAGGAATTCTTTTTTCTAGTAAAGTATAAGAAATATTAACACCCCTATATAATTCCTAACAAATACAATGATGTTAAACACAAAAATGGCCACTTAAAAGGGTCCTTCTTCCAATAGAAAAAGCAAAAAGAAAAAAAAAATACAATAGCAGCTTGAAGACATTCCAAAGAAAAACCATAAAAACAAGAGTCTAAAATATAAAAAAATTGTCTAATGATGGACTGTGTGAGCTATTGTTTTAAGGCATTAACAAGAAAAAAAATAATTCAACAAATTAGCATTTACAACCCCCCAAACTGAAAGAAAATTTTGTTTTCTTCTTTTTGCGAACAATTACCAACGCTTCAAAAGAACTAATGATGCACTACGCAATGTAAAACAAAAATAAAATTCAGAATTTGAATCAAAGGTCCAAATACTATTTTCTAATTGGGCCCCTGCCTTAAGGACAAACTCTAGAAGAACACAAAACACAAACCCCGAATCAAAAGTTTCGATTAATCCGAGCTAGGAGCACGTCTGATAGAAATAATTTCAAGAATTCACAATACTCACTTTTCCAGCAATAAGCCGATCCTTTTCTTATTTGATAATAATGATAATGTCTAATGACAAAGTTCCAGCTATTAATATCAAACAAATAAGGAAATAACTAAACCCTACCTTGACTAGGAAACTTAACAAAACAAGGACTCTCCAACTTAATACCAAAGCAATTAAAATAACAATAATAAAGTAACAATCATGATAATAATAATAACTAAGTAGCAGGTGTCTTCTTCCCGCGCCGAACGAATATTCGCCACGGATTCACTCTCGCCTCTTCTTCATCACTTCTCGGATCCCCACTTTCGTCAGGCTTATCTGCCATATTCGTAACAACTCCCGCCTCCTTAAAAACAGCCTTGTCCTCGAGGCTAAAATTGGAAAATTGTCATTCGAAATCTTCCACCAACATCCACGTCGCATCATCCTCCGAATGCCCCACGCCATTTCACCAAAAACTGATCCTTGTCTCCATTTGCCCCCACAACCTTTCGTTCATCTAGAATACTTTCAGGTTCAATAATGTGAGTCCCCTGAACTTCCAAACTATCCGGTAGCTCGGGTTCCACCGGATGATCCCGATAACTTTTTTCAATTGCAAAACATGGAACACCGGGTGTATCCTACTATGCTAAAAAATATAAACACCATTTTATTGAATAAAAATAAACTATTACAATAAAGTTGTAGAACAATGGAAGTAAGATATCGAACAGTTGGAACGATACAAAAATACAAACTCTGAATATATGCCAAACAATCTAGATGGTGAAGAAGAAGTAGCAGCTAGTGAGTAAAAGAATCTGAAGTTGATGTTGTGTAGAATAGAATATATATCGGCTGTACAGTAGGTTAAGATAAAGAAAGAAAGGTGAGATGGGCTGGGCCAAAATAATACACCAAGCAGATTGAATGGAAACATGGGCCTTGAGTGTTGGGCCCCTTTATATTTTAACACCCCCGCTCAAGCTGTTTGGGGGATATGAATGTCAACCATACCCAGCCGAGAGATCAAAACATCATGTTTAGCTTTCCCAAGGGCCTTTGTAAAAATGTCTGCAACCTGATCATCAGTCTTGACAAATTTAGTAACCAACGTGCCATCTTTGATATAGTCGCGCACCACGTGGCAGTCAATTTCGATGTGTTTCGTTCTCTCATGAAACACCGGATTTGCTGCGATATGGATGGCTGCCTGATTGTCACAAAAAAATTCAACAGGGGTTAAACCAGTAATTCCGAGATCTTTAAAGATCCCTAAAATCCATATTATCTCACTACAAGTAGATGACATAGCTCGATATTCAGCTTCAGCTGAAGATTTGGATACGGTTGTCTGTTTTTTACTCTTCCACGAAAGAAGAGACTAGCCCATGAAAATACAAAAACCGGTAACAGATTTTCTAGACAGAGGGCAAGAAGCCCAATCAGAGTCACAATAGACAGATAAAACAAGAGGATTATCTTTAGAGAAAATTAGACCTTTACCTGGACTTCTTTTCAAATAACGTAAAACTTTCAAGGCAGAATTCAGATGAGACTGTTTAGGTGCATGCATGAACTGACTAAGCACTTGAACAGAAAACGAGATATCAGGTCTAGTCATAGTAAGATAAATAAGTTTACCTATTAATTTTTGGTAAGAAGTAATGTCAGATAAAAACTTATCATGATCATCTTCAACTAAGGTTAATTTCAAATTCTGCTCCATAGGAACATTGGAAGGCTTAGAACCAGAAAGACCAAAATCATTCAATAAATCCAACACATATTTACGTTGATTCAAACAGAGACCATGAGAAGAGCGAGCTACCTCCATACCCAAAAAATACTTTAAAGAGCCCAAATCTTTTATATGAAATTTGGAACTTAAGAAAGTTTTAAATTTGTGAATCTCAATTTCAGAATTTCACGTAACAACAATATCATCAACGTAAATCAGTAAGGCAAGAATGAAACTACTAGTGCTTTTAATAAACAAGGAATAATCGTGCTTAGACTGAAAAAAACCATTTTCTTTCAAGGCATTAGTAAACTTTTCATTCCATTGCCTAGGCGCCTGTTTCAAACCGTAAAGAGATTTTTTTAATTTACAGACACGCAAATCATTTTTAGAAAAATATCCTTCAGGTAAAGACATAAACACTTCCTCATTTAAATCACCATGTAAGAAAGCGTTGTTAACATCTAATTGATACAAAGGCCAATCATGCACAACAGCAATAGTAATTAAAGATCTAATGGTAACCATTTTTACTACAGGTGAAAAAGTTTCATGGAAATCTATCCCTTCTCGTTGATTGTATCCTTTAGCAACTAAACGAGCTTTATAACGCTCGACAGTGCCATCGGAATTATATTTAACTTTAAACACCCAACGACAACCTATGGGCTTTCTATCCCTAGGAAGAGACGTAAGGGTCCAAGTATTATTACTTTCTAAAGCTGCCATTTCAAGATCCATGGCATCTTTCCATTTGGGGTTTTTAATTGCCTCATTAAAACTAGTTGGTTCTTGATGCTTGTTAAGAGACGAAACAAAACACCGATGTTGATTTCCTAATTTGGTATATGAAACATAATCATGCAAAGGATAAGCACATAAGTCCTTGTATGTATTATTCAAACTAGAACATAACGATAAGTCAAAATCAGCAAAACGGGAAGGAGTTTTAGTTAACCTGCCCGACTTACGAACGTAAGTCAAATCACTCTCAACGTTGTTGTTCGGAGGTATCTCAACTTGTTTTTCAGAATTATCAATCGAGGAATCTGCAGAAGTCTCAGAATTGTGTCCAGATAGATAATCAAGAGAGAAATCAGCTGACATATTAGTGTCGACATCACCACTCTCACGATTATGGGCCAATTCATCATTGACAAGTTTTCTTGAAGAGATGTCAGTATCCATGTAATCAAAAAAGGTTGACCTATTCACACTGTCAGATTGTGCACTTACATCCTTAGTAATTTTAAAAGGGAAAACAGTCTCGTAAAACTTGACATCTCGAGATAAAATAAATTGATAGTTTTCCACATTTAAGAGCTTATATGCCTTTTTATTTTCTGCGTAACCCATAAAGATACATTTGGTTGCACGAGGCTCAAATTTATCTTTTTGCCCAATAACAGTAGTAAAACATAAGCAACCGAAGGTACGAAAATGATTAAAATTGGGTTTAAAATTAAAAATCATTTCAAACGGAGTTTTTCCATTGAGAACCGAGCTGGGGGTTCTATTTATTAAGTAGGCAGATGTAAGCACACATTCGGACCAATACTGAATGGGACAACCCGACTGAAAAAGTAAAGAACGAGCAATATTTAATAAATGCCTATGTTTCCTTTCGGCAATGCCATTTTGTTGAGGAGTATCTACACACGAAGTTTGGTGTAGAATACCTTCAGTTGTAAAAAATAGTTTAAGGTCATTATTACAGAATTCAGATCCATTATCACTTCGAAAAATTTTAGGCATTTTATTAAACTGATTGTTAACAAGTTTACAAAATTCTTTTATCAAATTAGCAGTTTGAGATTTATTAGTCATCAAATAAAGCCAAACAGCCCTGGAATAGTCGTCAACAATGGTTCAAAAATACCGAAAGCCCTGATGACTTTCGACTTTGTATGGGCCCCATACATCCAAGTGAACGAGTTCAAAAATAGAGCTTGTTTGATGATCACTTAAGGGAAAGGGGTCCCTTGTTTGTTTGGCACGGTGACAGGTGTCACAAGGGGGTAAATCAAGAGATCCTTTTAGATTTAAAATATTTTGAAGAACCTTTAAAACATTATTTGATGGGTGCCCAAAACGTTTATGCCAAATACTTGTAGAATCAGACACAACAGCATTGCCACAGGAGATAGGGTTAGCACTACCTGAATTACCTTTATTTTGACGAAAAACGTAGATGCCAGAATTTTCATTACCAGTCCCCAGATTTCTTCCATTCTGAAATTCCTGTAAAACACAACCATCCTTAGTAAAACTCACACAACAATTATTATCTTTGGTAAGTTTAGAAACAGACAAGAGGTTGTATTTAAAATCAGGAATGACTAAAACATTGTTAAGCACAATTTCAGGAAGTAATCTGGTTTTCCCAACAAATTTAACAGGAGCAACAGATCCATTTGGCATTTTAATGGTCATATTTTGATTTTCAACTGAAACAATGTCATACAGATCATCTAAACTCGACACCATGTGATCACTTGCCCCTGAGTCAATTATCCAACCAAAATGTTTATAAGTGGAGGAAGTAGAGTTTGAAGACATACCAGCCATATTGGCAGTAATATCTTCGCACTTTTTTTGATCTGCCAAAAGTTTCAAAAGCTGGGAACATTGCTCAGGGGTCAAATTCTGAACAGCAGGGGTAGAAGTTTTAGAAACAGTGTTATCAGAAGCAACATGGTTCAAAAATTTTGGGTTATTTTTGTTCCAATTAAAGCTCTTTTGGTGTGGTTTCTTATCAGGAAATCCGATAATCTGATAACAGCGATCAACAGTGTGGTTCTTCCCACCACAATGAGTGCACAATAGATTTGAGTTGTTCGAATTTTTAAAAGAAGGTTTGCCAGAATTCTTCCCAAGAAAGGCAGATGCAATTTTTTCAGTAGCATGATGAGAGGAATGAAAGCGATGCGTTTCTTCCTGACAGACAATATTGAATGCTTGCATGACAGAGGGGAGGGGATCTTTCATAAGGATGTTACTCCTAACAGACAGATAAGAATCATTCAGCCCCATAAGAAATTGCATTAATTTTAATTTTTGATCATGCTTAGTAAATAAACTCGAAGCATTACAACTACACGTAGGAAGGGCAACTAAGGCAGCATATTCGTCCCACAGTAATTTCAGCTTAGAATAATAAACTACAACATTATCAGACCCTTGAGTGATTCTAGAAATATCTTGATGCAAGGAAAAAATACGAGATCCATCAATTTTGTTATATGTCAGATTCAAATCATTCCACACATCACATGCCTTGGTAGAGAAAATAAGACCAACATAGAGGTCTTTAGCCACAGAGTTTAAGATCCAAGATAAAACAATAGCATTACACCTGTCCCATTGGTTTTGAAGGACTGGATCAGTAGGATAAGCAACTGTCCCAAGAATAAAACCCAACTTATTTTTTCCTATTAAGGCAATAGTCATAGCTCTAGACCAAATAGAGTAGTTATTGCATCCAGTTAATTCATAGGAAATCAAATTAGAGTTATTTGAGTCAGATGGGTGAAGATATAAAGGGTCACTGAAATCAAGATTAGATACAGTAACAGATTTGGTCAACGTGGTTAACTCAGATTCATCAGCCATGGTAAAAACACTAAGCACCAACAAAAAACAACCTGAACAGAAAGAGTTCAACAACCACAGAACAGGCAAGCCAAAAAGGGCAGGACACAACTAATAGATATCTACAAAACTTAACAAATAACAACAGAAATCCACAGATCTAGCAGATAAAAAAAAAAAATCTAAACGAGATCGAGCTCAAAAGAACCGATCTACACAAGATTAGACACTTATAGGGGCAAATACACCCTAAACAGAGGAGAATCACCAAGAAATAGAAAATCCAACACACGACTCTCAACGAGTCACAAACAAGACTCCACACAGAGTTGAGAAATCAAGATACCTCTGTGTTTTATATAAAAACACAGAAAAGTAAAGGAAGCAAAAGAAGGGCTTCAAGGATGTTCAAGAATCAACTTCTTGACGCCAAGAGTCCCTAAACAGCTGCAACGGAAGCAAAAAACAAAGATTAACGAACAAATCGAAAAAGGAATCAGAGCCTAGTGCTCTGATACCATGCTAAAAAATATAAACACCATTTTATTGAATAAAAATAAACTATTACAATAAAGTTGTAGAACAATGGAAGTAAGATATCGAACAGTTGGAACGATACAAAAATACAAACTCTGAATATATGCCAAACAATCTAGATGGTGAAGAAGAAGTAGCAGCTAGTGAGTAAAAGAATCTGAAGTTGATGTTGTGTAGAATAGAATATATATCGGATGTACAGTAGGTTAAGATAAAGAAAGAAAGGTGAGATGGGCTGGGCCAAAATAATACACCAAGCAGATTGAATGGAAACATGGGCCTTGAGTGTTGGGCCCCTTTATATTTTAACATACTACCCTCCGGAAGTTGCAATTGATAAGCCGAGGCTCCAATGTGCGCCTCGACGAGAAAAGGCCCATAGAATTTAAAGGTCAATTTGTGATGTCCTTGATCCAACCAATGAAGTTCGACGATACGATCTCACCTTAAGAAAAACCTGATCACCCACTACAAACTCCACATCACAACAATGTTTATTGGCATGTTTGATCATTTGTTGCTGCGCTATAAGCAAGTTCACGCATAATCGACGCAACATTTCATCCCGTGTCTCCAAGATTTTCCCCACTGTCGCAACTTTACATTCTCCAGAAATAAACTTCTTCAAAGTCGGAGGAGGGCACCCATAAACAATCTCAAATGGGGTTCGTTTTGCTGATGTTTGAAAGGAAGTATTGTACCAATACTCAGCTCATGGTAACCAACGAATCCACACGCGTGGCTGTTCGGAAGTGAAACAACGAGGATATGTTTCGAGCACCCTTTAAGCACCTCAGTTTGCCCATCTGTTTTAGGATGGTACGCATAATTGAACTTAAGTTTCGTACCCTGCAGTTTGAAAATCTCCCTCCAAAATGAACTAATGAAAATAGGATCCCTATCACTAACAATCGAATGAGGTATCCCATGCAATCTGACAACTTCTTTCATGAACAATTTTGCAACGGAACGAGCGGTAAAAGGAAAACGTAAAGGATAATTGTAGTAGTATAGATGCTGTTGTTGGTAGAATTTGGCATATGATACAATGTAAATTTTCTTGATTAGGAGCCTAGGTATGCCTTGTGTAGCTGTAAATTTTTGAAATATATGACATACGCTCGCTTGTTCCAAAAAAGAAAAAAGAAAAAAAAAAGTGCCCACACTTTGACAATCGATCGACAACCACCATAACGCATGAGAACCCATTTGACTTAGGTAAACATGTGATAAAATCCATAGAAACATCCTCCCACACCTCGTTTAGAATCGGGAGAGGTTGGAGGAGTCCCGCCGACAACATTGTCGCATATTTTGATTTTTGACAAACCAAACAATTAGCCACATAAGATTGAATAAGCTAAAACATACCTATCCAACATACACTCAATGCAATCCGCAGGAAGGAGTGTCGTGAAACTCATGCAAAAGTTTCGGGATCCATGTAGATGTAAGGGTAATGACCACACAACCCTTGTAGGACAACCCTCCTCACACCATTTGTTAACCCGGATGAGATGCCAAGTCGTGAAGAAATTTGTTTATAATTTTTTGAATTTCCGGATCGTTCCTTTGCTCCTCCATTATATTCCCGCTCAATACCCAATACGGTCCACTAACTTTCGTGAGCTCCCCTTCGTTGACCCATCTCGATAAAGCTTCGGCTGCCGAATTTTGTGTACTCGGCTTGTACACAATTTCAAATCGTATCCGAGTAACTTTGCCACCCAATTTTGTTAAGATGGAGTAACAATCCTCTGCGATAATAAATGCTCAGACTACTGTGATCCGTACGAACCGTAAAATGTTTCCCCATCAAGTATGGTAGCCAAGGTTGTACTGCCAATACCAAACCTATCAACTCTTTTTCATAAGCCAATTTAGCTAATGTTTGCTCCCCTACCTCCTTGCTATAATACGCCACAGGCCTACCTTCTTGCATTAACACCGTTCGTTGACACGGTAGAGCTCTACGTGTTTTTACAGCAAGAGGACTGATCGTGTGTAGTAATAAAGTGGAAAATTAAGTCTGGAATGTCGAACCCACAGATTGTATTCTAATTTACAAGAATTAATGCAAGTATAAAGTCAGACATTTATAAACAAAATAAGAAATATAATTAACCAGAACTTAAATACAATAATAATAATAACAATAGTGATAAAAGCGATTAAGACCCATACATCAACACAGATTTACTCGTCCCATATATGATTGTTATTCATTAAGTTAATAGACTATGATGCTATGGTGGAAAATTCCTTAAGATCATTATTTCTTGGATCCCTCGCTCATGATAACCTACAATAGATTGGTTGTAGCAATCTCTACTGCATGCATTAAACACTAGAATTTTCCTCAAACTTACTCAGATTTATCCCTTTGAATAAACTTGGCTAACAGCATCCGAAGTATGTAGCTATCCCTAACATCAACTAACTTAGAAGATATTATGACTTCCTCTGCACCCTAATTTACTTTCTCCTGAACAGATAAACTAAGCAATAATTTAGCACATGGTAGCTAATCATATGAAGATGATAAAAGCACAAAAATCACAATACATAGCAATCATAGAATTAACTTAAATCAAACAACTATCATATATTATTCAAGATCAATCTGGCCTATGTATGGTCTGAATCTAAGAAATTAGTTTATAACTATAAAAGAAAAGATACAAAGAAAATATAAATATTCATAGACAAAAATCTATCTAGATCTAAAGAAACTCCCTTGTATAGAGGATGATCTTCTTCCTTTTTCTTGTTCTTCAAAACTATGTAATCTTGATCCAAAAGTAACCAAGAATAAATCTAAACTAAACCTAACCCTGAGCTAATTAACGCGTATTTTCTACGTACTGAAAAATTCCCTTTTTCTGCTCCTGCATCTTGTATTTATAGGTGTAGTATTGGAAGAGTCCGTTTAGGTTTAGAATTGAAAATTTCCAAAACTGTTCTGACATCAACGTTTGAACGTTAGGCTTCCTGGCCTCCGTGCGTAATTCGTTCCGGCGTCCGAACGTTAAGCAACTCCACGTTCGAACGTTGGGCTCTGCTTCTTCTATTTTCCACTAAATACATACTTTACTCCCTTATTTTCCTCAATTGTGATGATTTATATTTGACTTCAAATATCAAATCCATTACATGCATTTGTGGCATAAATTACTCATAATCAAGCTTAAACCATATGAAATCATGCAAATTATGTAAATCTCAACCCTATCAACACCCCCAAACTTAAACATTGATTGTCCTCGAGCAATGACAATCATAGACATAGGATCACAACTTCTAACAAAAAGAAATTAAAACAAAACAAAAAGGATAAACTCACTTTCGTGGAGTAAACTATTACACTTAGCATGTGCAACAAGCCTTTAAACCTTTATGTTAGCCAAAAGGACATGTTATAGTCTTGTGAGGGTTTGTAGATGATATACCCACAAAATCTAACAAATTTCAAATCCAACCCAATTAATACACATTAACATAATTAACAAGAACCAATAGCACAAAATCATCCTTTTAAGCTCAAAAATATATATACATATCAAATACTTTTGCTCATGTGACACCAATGCTCGAAAGACTCCATATGGTGTGGTGAAAATAAGTCTAAGGCGTTATAGTCGAGAGGCATCCTTACCAATGTTTGGACATTATTTCCATATCTATCAACTTTCGATCAAATACAAAGCACAAGAATCATAGAAAATCTCATAGCCACTTAAGTTTCATTATCTCAAATATTCACACTTTCAATTCATAAGAAACTTTCCAATTAAATTCATTAAGGCTAGATCATGTGCAATGTTTTATTCCATTAGGCTTTCTATGTCACCTATGTAGCAAGTTTTAGATCAATGATTCCCAAAGTAGATAGTTTTAGAGCAGTAAGTGTAGAGACACTCCTAACGATTTAATCACTCGAGTGTCAAAGGCCACGAAACAAAACTAGATCTTTTTTTTTCAATTAAAATTTCTTTTGGCTAGAGTTTAGCTCAAATTAGCCTAATAGTATAGTAAGTAGGCATGAGATTTTCACCTCCAATACATATTAGCTTGACCTCTTTTTGTCATACCAAAATTCAACCTTATTCATTCATCATTTAGCATATAAAATTAACTAATCAACTTATAACCTTATGGGGAATCTAAACCAATATTTCCGGAAAAAATTCCTTAAGTGTCTCAAGATAGTTATCCAACTCAACTCCTCTACCCTCGACTTATGTGCAATGTGAATCATCTAAGAAAATCAATTTTAGTCTAGGGTCTCTACGAGCAATTTCTAAATTATATATGTTTCATTAAATTCAAATTATTCATAGAAATCATGTCATTTTTCCAAGTTAATCAATCTTAATGCATCAACTAGAAGAATAAAAAAATTTCATGCTTGATTTTCTCTCAACATAAAAGCATTTATCTCAAAAAATTTCAAAAACAGACATTTCTCCCCCAAACTTAACTTAAAACACTTAGCATGCATTCTTTGATACTTTCCTATCCCCAAACTTAACTTCAACATTGTCCCCAATATTGTACAAGCTAAAACTTGGAAATGAAAAAATAAAAGAAAGAAGAAGAAAAATACTACCAATTACGATGCTGAAAAGCAAACCTAAATTCCTCATGCATGTTTTTCTCTGTAAGTTCATTGAAAAAGCTCCTATTCCAGTATCGTTTCAACTCCAACAATTTAAAAAGATAACTACTAATCATCCCAAAACTCAAAAAAGCCTGAAAATTATCCAACATAATCAACATAAATAAGAAAAACATAACATAATATCCAAAAACTCAGAATAAATAAACAAAACATAAAAACTAAAAAAAAAAAAAATAGTCTAACATCCATCAAAAGAAAATAAAACAGATAACATAAATCTAGGCCGTCACTACTCATCAACCTAAACATCATCCTCTTCCTCCTCCTCCTCATCATCCTCATCATCCAAGTCATCCTCATAAAACATATAATCACCAGGGGTAGTAGTAGAGGCAGGTAGACGGTGGAACTCAGGGACAGGGAAATATGCATAGACAGATCTCCTCACAGATAAATCTATCTCTAAAGCTAGCTGCCTTTGGTACTGGCTCATCAGCTGGAAATTAGCCGTGTTCAATGACATCCCCATCTAAAAAGTGTCCTCCAGTGGAGTCATGTGGGTCTGTAAAGGGTTCATGTTCCTCCTTAGATTAGTCATAGTAGTCGGTGCTGGTGCAGCTGCTGATCTCAAATTCTGAATATGTGAAGCTCTTGGCTTTTTCCCCCTTGTAGATGCCTTCTTCTTCTCAGAGTAGTTGATAGGAACACCACACTCCTCAGAAACATCATCCTCAAACTCTGGCACCTGAGTCGTCTGACATAATGCTGTAATCAAAGAAGGAAAGATGAATGGGGTCTTCTTCTTCGTCACCTTTTTTGCCTTTTTCTTCCACTTCTTCCCCTCCTCCTTTCCAAACTTTTAAATCTGACCCATTAAAGCCTTGTGGATCAGAGTCACAAAATTAATCTTCTTCTGCTGCATGATGGCATAGACCAGCACAGCCCTATCCCTTGTCACTTCTGACTTTTTCATAGTCGCAAGTACACAGTGGCTAATCATCTCATACCAAAACCATGCCACAGGTGTCAGATCCCCTCGGCGAAGATGACTACCCCCACCTAACCACTCAGAGTCCTCTACTGTAATAGCCTTTTGAACTGCCTCCAAATCCACCTGATAGCGCCCAGAATCACAGAGCATCGCAGTATACCCACACTCATCCCGTACTGTCAGTCCAGTACTGCTCAGTATCTGCTCGGGTGATATATCGACCACAGTACCATGAACCCGAATGTGGTTTATATTCAAATAATCCTCCCTAAGGTACATTTCTGTCGCTTGGGCATAAAACTCCTAAACCCACTATACCATTATCTTCTGTGGCTCCTCGTAAAATGACCCTAGCATATGAAATCGAATGACTCCAGTGACTGCCTTAGAACGCCCTATAATCTGACGCTTTTTGTGAATCGTCCGGGTAGTCAACTGTCTGTAAATGCTCTATACAACCAGGTTATCAAACTTGGAATCCAATTACTCATTCTTCGCCCCCTGTGTCGGGCATAGGGTTTGGAACCCTAGATGAACTATCCACTGCTCCCCCGCCTCTTGTCCTCACCATTTTTCAAAAATCAAAAATGAATTTCAACCCAAATTGCTACTGCTTAAACAACAATCCTCAACCCTCAACCCACCAAACCAAGCAACAACTCCACATAAACCACAATCTCACAACTTCACAGTATAACAGCAAACAACAAGCCCCACACGACTTTAAAAGGAATATATTGTTGAGAAAGTTGAGCTAATCACTCACTAGGCAGACGCGAATTTTGTAAAATGGAGACTCACGCCTGAACGTTGTGATGTCCACGTTCGAACGTCGCAGCAAGGGCACGACTCTTCAGCTGTTCAGACGGAGATTGCAGCACAGACAGAGAGAAAAATTTGGGCGTAATTGGAGTGATGTGTGGGTGTTTATTTTGGGCAAAGGTTGAGTTTTTTAAAGAGAAAATTTTATGAATTTGAAAGGTTGAGACGTTTTTTGGGGGGGGGGGGAGGATGTTTTGAAAGTTTGGGATTGTTTGACTGGTCCGAGCGTTTTAAAATGAAGAGTCCCAACGTTTGAGTTTTCCTACATTAATTTTTTTTTGAAATTGGACTCCAAGAGTACTGTTTCACGCCCGAACGTTGTGAAGATCACGTTCGAACATTTCGCTCATGAAATTTTTTATTGTTTCAAAAAGTGTTACACCACTCCAAACCATAAACTAGATTATTTCATGCCATGCCTAGGACTTGTATTTGCAACACATAAAAAGAAAGAATTAGAAGACGAAAATGACTGACTAAAACATAACAAAAAGAAAACTAAACAAAAATTTAAATGCTTGGGTTGCCTCCCAAGAAGCGCTTGTTTAAAGTCAATAGCTTAACTTTTCAAATTGTTTCAAGGAGGTTCACGATGTGGATTGCACGACTTGTCCAGCTTTCTATCAGTTTTCGGAATAAGCTGAGTTCCAATACTGGTTGCTGGTAATGATCTTGCAATATTAATCATACAATCCCCCAACAATTTCTTTTAAATTCCTTGTGACTTATTTCTCAAGGATCATCTGAAAAATGTTCCTGCAGTTTCTCAACACTCAAAGAATTAACTGTATCTAATTGCAAATAAGTCAGATAAGCACATACATGCCGTGTTTCTTTGAACGCGTTGAGACTTATTTTTTTCATCCCATATTCATGGTTAACTTACCATTTACCTTATCAAGTGTGGCTTTATCAGTGGCTAGGAAAGGTTTTTCTTGGATCAGAGGTATGGTACAGAAATTATCCCTTTCACCAATCACAAAATTTGCTGGGAAGTGATACTTGTCAATCTTCACTAGTACATCCTCAATGACTCCTTCAAGTGGTTGAAGGACACGTCTTCGAGTTTGAATACCATGTCTGATGGAGATAATTCACAAATCCCAGCTTCCTAAAATATGTGTAAGGAAGTAGATTATATCTGCTCTCCTCATCCAGAATAACACGATCCAATTTTGTTTCTCCTATAGTGCATGAGATAGATAATGGTTCTGCATCCTTATACTACAATGACAGTTTTACGGTAGTGGTTACCGGGCGAACTCCCTTCCAAGATTGTTTATTCATCAGAATATCCATTTATAGTTTCGAGATACCCAGTATCTGCAAAATGGACTCGATAGGGGGTCTGTTGACCTTCACCTTCCGTAAATCATCCAGGATTTGATCAAACTTGCTTCTCTCTCTTTTTAGGGCCAACGGGAATGGTAAACAGAACTTTGAGGTGGAGAAAAGGTGGAAACAGATTCATGGGGACTAGGGCTAACTGCACAGGACATCCGAACGTCAGGGGTCTCCATGTTTGAACGTTCTAATTAAGACATTCGTATGTCAACAGTGGCTCATTGAATTTCAATTTATGCACCCACGCTAGAACGTTGAGTGTGTCACGTTCGGATGTTGATTTTTGGGCGTGAGTTTCTGGACTTTCTACTTCTCTTTTCTCCAGTGTCGTGACATTGTGGGATTGTTCCTGTGCTTCCTTTTTGTTCCGTGTTGATACTTCCTCGAATATTTTAGCAGGGTTGATACGTGGCAAATTTTCATTCTGAAGCCTTGTTTCTCTCAACCTTTGATAGAATTCCCTCATTGACTTTTGGAAATCCCCATAAGTAAAATCAGGTTTTGAAACCAGGACAAGGTTCTGTATCTGATTCTGTTGTTGACTGACATCAGCTATCACCGGTGCGGTAATTGGCATAGGTGAATCAATCATGGGTGATACATCCCAAGGACGCGGTAGGAATACTAATGGTTTCATATCTCGGATAGTGTTTTGTAACCAAATGATTTTTTTCTTTTAGCAATAAATTGTGAAATTTTTCCGCCATTCTTAGAATCCTAAAAATTAAAGAAAAAGAAATTAGACTTGCAATTAAATCAACAACTAAAATTAACAAATCCCGGCAACGGCGCAAAAAACTTGACACGGTATAAATCTACATGTTTTTACAGCAAGAGGACTGATCGTGTGTAGTAATAAATTGGACAATTAAGTCCGAGATGTCGAAGCACAGAGATTTGTATTCTAGTTTTACAAGAATTAATGCACGTATAAAGTCAGAACTTTATAAACAAAATAAGAAATATAATTAACCAGGACTTAACTATAGTAATAATAATAATAATAATAATAATAATAATAACAATAGTGACAAAGGCGATTAAGACTCATACATTAACACAGATTTACTCATCCCATATATGATTGTTATTCCATTAAGTTATTAGACTATGATGCTATGGTGAAAAATTCCTTAAGATTATTATCATGGGGATCCCTCGCTATGCATTAAATACTAGAATTTTCGCTAAATTTACTCAGATATATCCCTCCAAAATAAACTTAGCTAACAGCATTCGGAGTATGTAGCTATTCCTAACATCAACTAACTTAGAAGATATTACGATTTCCTCTCTACCCTAATTTACTTTTTCCCGAACAGATAAACTAGGCAATAATTCAACACATGGTAGCTAATCATATGAGGATGATAAAAGCATAAAAATCACAATACATAGCAATCATAGAATTAACTTAAATCAAACAAGTATCATATATTATTCAAAATCAATCCGGCCTTTGTATGGCCTTAATCTAAGAAATTAGTTCATAACTATAAAAGAAAAGATAAGAAAAAGATAAATATTCATAGACAAAAATCTATTTAGATCTAAAGAAACTCCCTTGTATGGAGGATGATCTTCTTCCTTTTTCTTATTCTTCAAAACTATGTAATCCTGATCCAAAAGTAACCAAGAATAAATCTAAACTAAACCTAACCCTAAGCTAGTTAAGGAGTATTTTCTACCTACTGAAAAACTCCCTTTTTCTGCTTCTGCATCTTGTATTTATGGGTGTAGTATTGGAAGAGTCCGTTTAGGCTTAGAATTGGAAATTTTCAAAACTGTTCTCCCGACATCAACGTTCGAAGGTTAGGCTTCCCGGTGTCCGTGCGTAACTCCTTCTGCGTTTGAACGTTAAGCAACTCCACGTTCGAACGTTGGGCTCTGCTTCTTTGGTTTTCCACTGAATACATACTTTACTCCCTTATTTTCCTCAATTGTGATGATTTATATCAAACTTCAAATATCAAACTCATTACATGCATTTGTGGTATAAATTACTCATAATCAAGCTTAAACCATATGAAATCATGGGGTCAAATTGCGTAAATCTCAACCCTATCACTCCTACCCCCTAACCCGAAGCATCACATTCGATCGCAAAATATTTTGAAAAATCTGGCATAGCTAATACCGGGGCAGCCGTAAGTGCTATTTTTAGTTCCACGAAAGCTCGAACTGCCCCATCCGGCCACTCCCACTTACCCGTTGCCTCCTTCTTGAGTAATTGGGTCAAAGGCCGTGTGATAGTCTCGTAATTTTTCATAAACCGGCGGTAGTATCCTGTTAAACCAAGGAACCCTCGAACATCTTTGATAGATCTTGGTTGAGGCCAATCCAACACGACACTCACTTTAGCTGGATCCATCGCCACTCCTGCGGATGAAATAATATGGCCAAAATATTCAAGTGATGCACAACGAAACAAATACTTTTTTCGATTAGCTAAGTACTGGTTTTCCTTTAGTGTTCTCAAGATACAAGTCAAATGCTGCAAATGATCATCCAACGAAGAACTATAAATGAGGATATCATCAAAAAATACAATAACAAACTTATATAAGTGGGGTCGGAATAAGTCATTCATTGTTGCTTGGAACGTTGCTGGCACGTTTGTTAGCCCAAACGGCATCACTAAAAATTCATAGTGGCTATTATGAGTGTGAAAGGCAGCCTTTGAAACATCCGCTTGTGCCACCCGAATCTGATGATATCCCGAGCGTAGACCAATTTTGGAAAGTATCGTCGCTCCAGCCAACTCATCTAACATCTCCTGAATAACAGGAATCAGATACTTATCAGGTACGGTGATCTTATTTAATTCCCGATATTCTGCACAAAACCTCCACTACCATCTTTCTTCTTAACTAATAGAACCAAACTCGAGAAAAGGTTCGAACTCGGCCTAATGACACCTGGCATTAACATATCTCCAACGAGACACTCAATTTAATCTTTTTGCATGTGGCCATAATGGTAAGGCCTAATCGACACGGGGCCCTTTCCACTTTACAACTCAATATGATGATCCCAAGCCCGTCATGGTGGCAATTTATTGGGCTCACTAAACACAGCCCAGAATGTGTCTAACACGGACTCAAGAGCCTGTTGCGCTGAACTTGAGAACGGCGCAGTAGCTTGGGCCAAATGGCAATCACCTCCATCCCAAATAACAGCCATAAATTTCGGGTCTTGTATTTTAACCAACAATCGAAGCTCGACTTGCATCCGACAAAGTGACGGGTCACCACACAATTGTACCAATTTCGATTCCCACTCAAACTCCATGATCATTTTATCCCAATTTTCCCACACATATTCTAATTTTTTAAGCCATGCAATTCCCAGAATCACATCCACTCCGCCCAATGGAAGAACATAATAGTCGGCTTGTATTTTACAAGTTCTAAGATCTACCTCTATGCCTCAACATATCCCTTTGGACTCGGCCGTATGGCCATTGCCCAGCAGCACCCGATATTGGCTAGCAAACTCCGGTTTCCACTTGAAAAGTGATATCAATGAGGTTGATATAAAATTGTAGCTGGCCCCACTATCAATTAACACCATCACCGAGCGACCTTTGATTCGACCCCATAATCGCATCATTTTTGTTCCCGATAGCTCTCCCATAGAACACAATGGTAGTGCCGCTTTGTCATTCAGATTCTCCACCATATCTGCCCCTTGTTACCCCAACATTGCACTTCATCGGTCTCGACTACTTCTGGCTCCAGTAGCTCCTCATCTTCTACTATCAATGCCCTCTGTTGCTTGTAAGGACATTCATGCAATGGTCCAAATGGTTGTTTGCATCGAAAACATGAGCCCTTGCTACGTAAATCCAAGAATTCCTATTGAGTGAGCTTTCGAACGGGCGTGCGAGCAGAAGATTGAACAGAAACCGCTAACCCATTTGCATTATTGTGGCTGTTTGTGGCTAGATTTTGCTTAGACGGCCTTGATCCCGTGTACGATGGGGTTAGGGCAGAATGTGGCGCCAGTTTAGGGTAAAGAGGTGGTGTTTCGAAACGTCGACGGGGTCACACGATCAACTCGACAACATGTGTTTCCTGAATTGTGATATTGTAAGTCTGCTTCAATACTCCTGGCGATGTTCATTGCCGATGTCAAATCTTGCGGATCAAACAATCTAATTTTACTAAGAATAGCACCATATAAACCATGCAAAAAGTAATCGATTGACTGGGCCTTCGGCAATCTCGGGACCTAATTTGCGAGTAGAAGAAAGTGATCAATGTATATATCCATCGAATCCAGTTGTTGAATGGATACAAGTTGCTCATCAGCATTCCCCGCTAATCGACTGCCATATCTTGCAATTAGGGCCTCGGATAGTGCCTCCCACTATAAATTCGGCATATATTTTCAGAGCCAACGAAACCAATGGAGGGCAGAACCTTCCATGGCCACCATGGATAGCTGAATTTTCACTTCTCCCTCTACACCATAAATTTCAAAGTGTTGCTAGGCTCTGGCTATCCATCCGAGGGGGTCGACTCTTTCAAATATCTAAAGGGCCGCATAAGTAGGGGTCACGACTTTAGGTACTGCAGTTTGCATAAAAGTCGGGGAGGCAGGTTTTCCTGGGCAAAATTTTGTACAGTCGACACAGCAACCCTGTCTGCTACCCCTGGTAGGTGCCTGGTCGGGCCGCACTCAAGCCCATGATCGCGGCAAGAATATTCTTCATCGTCGCCATCATCTCTGCCATGTCGCTACTCAATTGTTGAACTTCCACGTTGATTCTCTCCTAATGTTCTTCTAAGAATGAGAATCGTGATTCCGTTGATCAAGTCATAATGCCAACAAAAAGATCCGGCAGGTCGAACCAAGTTGATAGAAATAATTTCAAGAATTCACAATACTCACTTTTTCAGCAATAAGCCAATCCTTTTACTGTTTAATAATAATGATAATGTCTAATGAAAAAGTTCCAGCTATTAATATCAAATAAATAAGGAAAGAACTATACCTTACCTTAACTAGGAAACTTAACAAAACAAGGACTTTCCAATTTAATTCCAAAGCAATTAAAATAACAATAATAAAGTAATTATCATAATAATAATAATAATAACAACTAAGCAGCAACATGTGTCTTCTTTCCACGCCGAACGTATACTCGCCACGGCTTCACTCTCACCTCTTCTGTGTCACTTCTTGGATCCCCGCCTTCTTCAACCTTATATGCCGTATTCGTAACAACGTCATTGAATTCTTGGCCGGAAAATCAATCTGATAAACTCAGACAAGAAGAAAACATTCATCACTTATTACCTCAATTACTTATTACTATGAATTCTAAGTACCAAATGGAGAAGGTACAGAAATAGTGACTTAGGCATGTGATAACAAGATATTTGGTACTGTGAGAAAATACCAAATTACATTTAATAAACTAAACAAAAATCAGACGCTAATTTGTGAACCACAAAAAATTGAGCTTCTAAACCAAAAAATAAAAGTAAATAAAATGGAATGAATATCTTTCATACTTACTGGGGTTGATTTACTAGGAGAAAACGTCGTGCCTTAGTTACAGAGGTGGGGATGATTTACTTGGAGAAGACGTCGTGTCTTAGTTACAACGGCGGACAATGACTCTGAAATGAAAGAAAAAGACAGCTGTTGAAGGAACAATTTGCAATTTAAAATAAGTTCCTTTCCTGATAAGTCTTTCACTATGATATTAAGTAAAGTTTGAATGATTATTAGCATTCTCTAGACTTTGGAAGTAGAATTTCATATTCTAAGAACTAGTATATCCAGCTGGAGTGATGCTTTGATATCCTCACTATTCTACTATAAAAGCTACTTGTAACTAGTGCTTTATGTAGAGTGAGAGTATAAGAAATAAAATCTCTGCAATATTTAATCTTTCAGCTCTCAAATATTTCTAAAATCTTATATTTTCCGTCTCTGATTCCAACAAATTTTGGTATTAAGAGCATCAATCGATCTTTAAAGAAAAATGACAACCCTATCATCTAACACACTCTTCCAGTATGCTCCCAGTCAAGTCCCTATATTTGATGGAGAGTATTACAACTACTAGAGTGATCAAATGCAAACTTTCTTTGTTGCCCAAGACTCATGGGAGGTGGTTGAAGATGGATTTGAAGAAGTACCACAACCAGCCACTTTAGCAGGTGCTCAACTTAAGTAAATATATGGAGTGTGTCAAGAAAGATGTAAGTGCTTTGCGATATATCCAGCAAGGTGTAAGTGAAAGTATATATCCCAGAATTTTGGGAACTAAGAGAGCAAAACAAGCATGGGACATTCTGCAAAAGGAGTTACAAGGGTTTGACAAAGTTGTTTCTCTCAAACTCCAATCTCTTTGGACAGATTTTGACAACCTGGAGATGACGGAAGGTTAAAAACTTCAGGACTTCTTCTCAAAGGTCGCAGAAGTAGTTAACCAAATCAAGAGTTGTGGAGACACTATTGAAGAGAAAAAAATTGTTCAAAAGATTTTGAGGAGCCTTCCTCAGAAATTTGTATCAATTATCACCACTATTGAGGAAACAAAAGACTTGTCGAAACTCACTATGCATAAGTTGATAGGGTCTCTATAAGCACATGAGCAGAGGATGTTTAAGTTCTCAAAACAACCTCTATAGCCTCCAGACCATGCTTTTCAAACAAAGGTTAATCTGTCAAAAAAAGGAGAAAAGGAGTCAAAAGATGATTTTTATCAACAAAGAGGACCTTCCAACAGAGGACATGGAAGAACAGTCCGTGGAGGTAAAACTAGAGTTTGAGGAAGAAAAGAAAATCAATAAGGAAGATCGGGTTCATCAGAATCATATTGTCGTGTGTGTCATAAAACTAATCACGAGTCTAAAGATTGTCGTTTTAGATGCACTAGATGCAAAATTTCTAACCATTCTCAAAGGGATTGTTGGTACAAAGATAAGGAAACAAATGAAGAGAAAACTACAACAAATTTCTTAGAGGAGGACGAAGAACAATTATTTTACTCATCTATGGAGAAAAATAAGGTTACAAGTGATCCCAAACCTTTATTGAACTTGATGAAGACTACTTATCCCAAGTTTAGATTGGTGATGGCAAGAAGGTCAAAATACAATGAAAAAGAATTGTTGCGGTTAATACCCAAGAAGGAAATAGTAAGTACATTCATGATGTCCATTATTCTCCTGATATTTCTCAAAATCTTTTGAGTGTTGGACAAATGATGAAAAAAGGTTACAAGCTTATTTTTTTACTGTGATCATTGTGAAATTATCAACAAAAAAAGATGTCGGCAGATTGCAAAGGTGAAAATGAGTTTGAATAACATGTTTCCTGTCAATTTAAAAGAATATCAAATTGCTTTCCAAAGTGAAAGTGTTGATGAGTTGTATCTTTCGCATGTAAGATATGGACACTTGAATCAGAAAGATCTTTTGCTCCTTAAGGAAAAGAACATGGTTGTCGGGCTACCTTCAATTACAAAGGATGACAGAATTTGTGAAGGTTGCATTTTTGGCAAAATTCATAGACTACCTTTCCCAAAAATGACCTGGAGAGCTCGAGAGACTCTTGAATTAGTACATGCTGATATATGTGGTCTGATGCGAACTCCTTCACTGAGTAACAAGCTTTACTTTTGCTGTTTGTTGATGACTACACTCAGATGATATGGATTTATTTTCTTAGCAAAAACTTGGATGCTTTTGCAGCTTTTCTTGATTTTAAAGCATTTGCAGAAAGACAAAGTGGATTTCAAATGAAGGTCCTACGAGCTGATCGTGGTTGAGAATTTTTATACCAACTATTCCTTGACTATTGCAAAGAAAAATGGATCCAGTGGCAACTCACTATACGCCACACCCCACAACAAAAAGGCGTGGCAGAAAGGAAGAATCGAACAATTGTGGAGATGGCAAGGAGCATGCTTCAAAGCAAGGGTCTTCCCAAGAAGTTCTGGGCAGAAGTAGTTCATACATCAACACATGTTCTAAATCACTCTCCTACGAAGGCCATTCTTAATAAGACGCCCTTTGAAGCTTAGCACAAGAAGAAGCCAGTAGTAAGTCAACTAAAGGTCTTTGGGAGTGTTGCTTATGCACTTGTTCCCTCCCATGTACGAAGAAAGCTTGATCAAAAAGGAGAAAAATATATTTAATTGGCTACAGTGATGAATCAAAAGGCTACAAGCTATTCAATCCCAAAACCAATAAGCTTGTTCTTTCTAGAGATGTAAGTTTTGATTTAATGTCGACATGGCAATGGGAACAACAATCACAAAAAACACATGATACACTTGAGTCAACAAACTCTGAACCAGAGAACTGGTTTCACAATCTAACTATGGCTGACAATGAAAATTATGATGATCCACCAAGAAAATTTCGTTCTGTAGAAGAAATCTATCAGTCTAGTAATATGTCCATGTTTGTTAGTGAACCTCAATCCTTTGAAGATGCAGGAAAAGAAGAAAAGTAAAGAGCAGCCATGAAAGAGGAAATAACCAACATTACGAGAAACAAAACATGGACGCTTGTTGATCTTCCTAAAGATAAAGACGTGATTGGCCTAAAATGGGTATGTAAGACAAAGTTCAATGAAAATGGTAGCATCCATAAACACAAGGCGAGATTAGTAGCAAAAGGCTATTCACAACAACCTGGAGTCGACTATAACGAGACATTTACACCGACGGCTCCCATGGAAACCGTTCTCATTGTTCTTGCCTTGGTAGCGCAAATGGAAATGAAAGTGTTCCAGTTAGATGTTAAATCTGCCTTTTTGAATGGCGAACTGGAGGAAGAATTTTACGTCGAGCAACCACAAGGTTTTGTTGTGGAACGTAAAGAAGGAAAAGTTTACCGGCTGCATAAAGCTTTATATGTCCTTAAACAAGCCCCTCGAGCTTGGAACTGTAAGATTGATTCTTATTCTCAAAAGTGCGGTTTTCAAAAAAGTCAGTCTGAACCATCACTCTATACTTACAAGAAAGATGAAGATTTTCTTGTGGTTTTTCTTTATGTTGATGATCTAATATACATGGGGACTAATATGTAAATGCTTGAAGCATTCAAGAACTCAATGATGAAGGAGTTTGAAATGACTAATTTGGGGATAACGAAGTATTTCCTCGAGATTCATGTAAAGCAAGCGAACGGAGAGATTTTTATCTCACAAGAAAAGTATGTTGAGGATCTGTTAAAAAAATTCCACATGAGTGAATGCAAACCAATGGCAACACCTTTTGCTACCAATGAGAAACTACAACAGGAAGATGGAGCAGAACCAATAGATCCTAAATTGTATCGAAGTCTTGTTGTTCATTAAACTATCTCACAAACACAAGACCTGACATTGTCTATGCCATTGGCATTCTTTCCAGGTTTATGAGCAAACCAAGTAAGTTGCATTTTGCAACAGCAAAAAGAATTTTGCGTTACCGTCAAGGTACTAAGAAATTGGGGATCAAGTATGTCAAAGAAGATAAGTTCAAATTAGTTAGCTTTACAGATAGTGATTGGGCTAGAAGTCTTGACGATCGAAAGATCACTTCTGGTTACATTTTCAGCCTTGGTTTAAATGTGATTTCTTAGAGTTCAAAGAAGCATAACACTGTTGCATTATCATCTGCAGAAGCAGAATACACAGCAGCAACCAATGCAGCCTGTGAAGCGATTTGGCTAAGAAGAATGCTATTTGATTTGCAGTAAGAAGAAAAGAAAGCTACAATAGTTTTTTGTGACAATATGTCTGCTATAGCGATGGCTAAGAATCCAGTTTTTCATGCTAGGTCAAAGCATATCATTTCATAAGAGATTTAGTCAACAAAAAGGAGATTATCTTGGAGTTCATCAATACAACTAGCCAACTAGCAGATGCACTTACCAAAGTTGTCCCAATTGAGAAGTTCGAGAAGTTCAAGAAGTTCTTGAAAATTACAAATTAAGAAGGTGTGTTGAAGGAATAATTTGCAATTTAAAATAAGTTCCTTTCCTGATAAGTCTTTGACTATGATAATAACTAAAGTTTGAATGACTCTTAGCATTTTCTAGACTTTGGAAGTAGAATTTCAGATTCTAAGAACTAGTATATACAGCTGGAGTGATGCTTTGATATCCTCACTATTCTACTATAAAAGCTACTGGTAACTAGTGCTTTATGTAGAGTGAAAGTATAAGAAATAAAATCTCTGCAATATTTAATCTTTCTACTCTTAAATATTTCTAAAATCTTATATTTGTTATCTCTAATTCCAACAAATTTGCACCGTAAAATACAATTAAAAAATTAATTAATCCAAACTCTTTACCCAGATTACACAAAAACAGGAGCAAATTAGTCAAAAATAGTGAAGAAGTTTGAGTGTGAAATGTTTCAGCAGTCGGAAAGCTTAAACCCAAAGTAAAGAAATTAATTTAATCAAGTTAGAGGAAAACCTGAGCAAATAAACATAATGACATTTTTTTAAAAAAGAACAAATTACTGTAATGAAATTAACAAATTAATTTGAACTCTTTCCTCAGGTTTTAAACAACAGAAATTTAGAGAAAGTGCCCTTACCTGTGTATTGCAACTAGAATTGGTGAATGAAAACAATAATAACCAAGTTAGGGTTTTTGTTGATATAAATGTAAACGCATTCCGTGACCTATTCTAACATTCACTTGCATTCCCGGTGCTTGGAACCCGAATGTATATGTCATGCTCGCCGGAGATATGCAACCGGAACGAATTTCTGTGAGACTGGAAGAGAAGACACTATGTCTAAAGGACGTCGTCATTTTCGCAAGAAAATAAAAGAAACTTATTAAAGGGATATGGTCCATTGGATCCGGAAGAGTGGCAGCGGGTTGGAGAGGTGCCTGGTGCCGCTCTTACAGAATGTAATTTTCCACAAATACTCACGAACTTTGAAAACATTGAATGAATGATCATAAATTTGTATCCATTCCATGAGCATTTATGAATAAAATCAATTTTATTATGGCAATCTTTCTTCGTTAATTGTTATTATATGCTTAGAACGAAGTCCCACGAATCATACATGGCTACGGGACATTATCGGACATTGGGAATGATGATGATGGAATATGTCTCTAAGGTCGTTATTCTTAAAAGGTTCCAACTTGTTAATGGGTCTGTCAAGATGAGGGATATTGACAAAGACCTGAAAGACTTGCTTGTGTACAATGTTCTTAGAGAACGTGCCTTGTTCCATAGGCATAGATATGCACGAGGGTTCTCATTTGTGATAGTGAGTGAACTAAACAACCACGCCAAAAATTCCTAAAATGATTATCCTAATCGAATATGAAATTTCCTATAATCAAGTCTGCATAAGAGTAATCCTTATGAACCTGAGGTTCCATTGGTTACTTTGAGCATAGTCGATTATACTTTGACTTATCTCATAATTCCTTCGTAAGTCGTCATATAGGATATCTTAGGTATAGTATGATTATGTGTCAAGGTATATGAGAGACCAAGATAGGATCCATCATTGATTTAGCGAATTAGACATTTCTTATGTTTTGCTTATTGAATCGATTCAAGGAATCTTTGGCCAAAGTATAGCAATCTAAAGAGGCTGAGTGTTTCCTCGTTTGAATCGAAAGAATTGATATCATGCAATGAAGGAGACATAGTGGTTGGGTCGTAAGAGTTTCGACTAAGCCATTACCCAAGACACCAATCCGGGAAATTTGATGGAGGGATCTTACTTACATGAGGATCATGGTTATGATAGGTCAAGTATCTTGATATCGTTTATGTCTAGGTCTTCGAGGCCCGTTGCTAGACAGTAACCTCGATTTGTAGGTACCATGTTATTATGGGTAATAATTCATGATCGGATTAAATCAAGGAAGATTTAATTTAGTACTTTCTAAATGTAGAAAGGTACATTGATACTTTTGGAAAGTGTACTTACTACTAGAACATGAATGAGCCTAAGGGTTCGCACACTTACTCCTAAGATTCCTGTTTATAAGATATGACTAATCAACTTTGGAAGTTGAGGTGAAATTAGGAAGTTTGAGATTTACCTAAAATAGAATATTAATTAATTGGTGGAAGATCAATTAATTAGACTATTTAAATAATCAAATAAGATTAATTAATTAATGAACCTAGTAGTGTCCAAGGGTTTTATTTAATTAGCAGAGAAAGTTAAAAATAAAATAAAATTTTAAAAATAATTAGGTAATAATAATTAAGGTTGGACTTTATTATGTAATATTTAATTAAATGGTTGGACTATTTAATTAAATAAGAAGTTAAAAATTAAATCAAGTAAGATAAAAATTTTGGATTTCAAGCATAGATAGGGGCGTGAGGTAGTGGACGGATTTTAGGGGAGGGTTTAATTCCTTTCCAAGTTTTGATCAAGTTGGAATCAAGAAAATATTTAGAAGAGAGAGAAAGGAATAAGTTAGCTTGGAAACAAAGTTCCTTGTTTTTAGGAAATTGCTTAATAGAGTTTACTTAAGATTAGATGAAAGTCAAATCTTGGAGATTTGATATCATTTTAACTTCCTAGTAAACTAAACCTAGGAGTCTCTTTATGAATAAGGATAATTTCATAAGACCCCCTTGTGATATGCGAAACATGCGCCAAACTCCCTTGTGTTAATTGTTTTGCGAATCACCCCCTTGCGTTACTTTTTATTCTGCATATTCCCCCCCCCCCCCCCCGCCTTTTTTTGGTGTTTTTTTCTATTATAAATGTTCTAAATCCAACCCAAATGAAATTATTTAACTATCATAAACATGTTTGGGGCAAAAATGCACTTGGATTGACATTTATGATGGAAAAAAATACCAAAAAAATTTCAAAAAAGGGAGAATATGCAGAATAAAAAATAATACAAGGGGGTGATTCACAAAAAAATTAACACAGGGGAGTTTGGCACAGGCTTCGCATATCACAGGGGGGTCTTATGCAATATTTCCTTATGAATATACGTGTTAAGAAAAACACACACACACATTATTTTTGTGCCAAAATTTCATCCACCACTAAGAAGAATATAGAGAGAATTTCATCTTCTTATTCTCCAAGAACTCGCCCCTTACCCTAATTTCTTGACAATGTTTTGCTCATGTGTTGAGTTTAACCTTTGACCATATATTCCTACCTTCATATATAAGCTTAGGTTGGATCTAAAATAAATATATAGGCTAGCACTAAATATATATTTATTGGCAACTCTACGGAGGTGTGAATATATGTTAGAAGCTAGACCATTGGATCGCTTGAAAATACAAGGAACAAAAACAGAGCTCGAAAATTAAAGAGCGGCTGAAGGTTTCTTCAAGGAATTCGGGTCAAGGGATTTTTGGTCGGGTTGATAAGATCAGAAACTCACACGAGGGAAATAGCGCAAAAGGTATTTCGTGTTATAGGTTTTTCTCATTTTTATTAGCTCGATTAAACCAGTCATGTAATCCTATTTCGGGATAGTCTATTAAAATTTTAAATTCTGCTGTGCTAACCTACCTCGAGGATTACACCCAACAGACTTCATATAACTTGATACTGTACTATATAATTATACTGATATAAAATTACCAAACTACCGTTAGTATCCAATACAAGTCAGTTATAATTACTTTGGCCAAAGACTTTAATTTCACAACATCTATGACGTACAGGTCGCTTCTCGTTTACTTTTGAGATAGTGAATCCCTTATTGGCAGTCAACTTCCCATTGTCGAACACACCAATTGAATCGTACTTCGAGGTCGACACCACCAACATGCGATTGGGCCGAACTACTCTAATAACTTATTCAATGTACGAGCACAATGTAAAAGACTCCTCAGGTCTAAAGCTCACTCACACTATCATAACAGGTAATCCTTCTCATTGACTATCACCGAGTAAAAACCCATTTGATAGGATTACAACGAGTTGTGTTTGAATATGTCAACTCCATTAATCATATTCATGACACTAGCTCCAACTATCTAATCAGTGTAGGACTAGCACTTCTTTGTCAAAGCAAGTGTCATACGAGTTGAACCTTAACACCCAATTAAGATTCTTTTACTCACGAACCATGTTTATAAGATCAATCACTTAACTCCACCATTGCTTCTACTTATCAAATACGTAGTGGTGAGTACATCTTGGTCCTATTTCTTCAATATATTTAATGCCATAATTAGATTTATAAGAACAAAGGCAATGCCTTTTATTAATAATCAAAACCATTTATACAATACAAATAAAATGCCCAATTAAATCTAATTCCTTAATGGCATAGAGGGCATAACAACTAACAATCTCCCACTTGCACTCAATGTCAAATACTATTGTATTTGAGGCATATCTTCTCAAGATGTTTCTCTAGCACCGCCGATGATAAAGGCTTAGCGAGTGGGTCAAATGCTTTTTCGCTCATGCTACTTTCTGCACGGCAATGTCGCCTCTTTCAACGATTTCTCGAATTATGTGATACCTTCGCTCTATGTGTTTAGATTTTTTGTGAGACCTTAGTTCTTTAAAAAGTGTTATTGCTCCATTGTCGTCACACTATAGTGGCAATGACATTTCCACGTTAGGAAACACTTGAAGTTCAGTTATAAACTTTTTTATCCAAACAGCTTCATTAGCTGCCTCAGAGGCAGCAATGTATTCAGCCTCACATGTGGACTTCGCAATTTTCCTTTGCTTGGAACTTTTCCAAGACATTGCTCCACCACTCAGAGTAAATATAAACCCAAACGTATATTTTTTATCATCTACATCAGACTGAAAGTCTGAGTTAGAATATCCATCTATTCTCATTTTTTCATTTCCATATATCAGAAGCATACACAACCATCCAATGCTGCTCTTTCGGGTTATCTTAAAATTGACTAACTACACTCACAACGTAGGCTATGTTTGATCTCGTGCATAACATCGCATACATTAGACTTCCCACTGCTGATGCAATTTTGGACTCATAGACTTAGAGAGACGTATTCTATGTCTCCTGGGTAAAAGTCTTCCCTTAGATTTCCTCATTTTATATCTCTTAAGGACTTTCTCTAGGTAGAGATCTTGAGAGAGACCTAGCGTTCAATTCAATCTATCCCCGATATATGCGAATTCCAAGAATGTATGTTGTTTCTCCCCAAGTCTTTCATGTAGAATGTGCTTGAGAGCCATGTTTTCACTGATGTCAATGAGCCTATGTCATTCCTCATTAGTAGTATGTCATGTACATACAACACTAGAAATGTCAACTTTCTCCCACTAGACAATTTATAGACACACGGTTCATCTTCATTCTTAATGAATCCATAAGATTTCGCTTCTTGATTGAACTGTTGATTCCAGCTGTGAGACGCCTGCTTAAGTCTATAGATAGACTTATTCAACTTGTAAACCTTATGAGAATCTGCATTAGATATAAAACCTCTAGGTTGTTGCATATAAATGACCTCCTCGAGGCATCCATTTAAAAATGTGGTTTTCACATCCATTTGCCAGATTTCATAATCTAGGCTCGTTGCAATGGCGACCAGGATTTGAATGGACATGATTATTGCTACAGGTGAAAAGGTTTCCTCATAGTCAATGCCCTCTTTTTTACTATAACCTTTCGCGATAACTCTGGCCTTATAGATGTCTACTTTGCCATCCAGACCAATCCTTTTCTTATAGATCCATTTGCACCCTATCGTCCGTACACCCTTAGGGAGATTAGTAAGAGTCCAGACTTGGTTCAAATCCATCTGCTTTCATGGCTTCTAGCCTTTTTGTGGAATCTATATCAGTCGTTGCTTGCTCTTAGTCAGAGGGATCATCTCCATGGCTTCCATGTGCCACAACAAACAAATATTACTGTTCATGCAGGTAACCATATCTCTCAGTTGGTCAAGATACTCTACTAGAGTGTCGCAACGACGGTTGTGTCTTTTGAGTTTTAGGTTTAGTTCTTTGTACTTGAATAGGTGTCTCCGGGGGGGATTCACTTTGTTCTTCTAATAGAACGAGTTTCCTACATGCACCTCCTTCTCTAATGAACTCATCTTTGAGAAAGAATGCTTGCAAGCCACGATTATCCGATGATCGTTTCGTATGTAAAATAGGTATCCCATGGATTCTGCGGGAAAACCTATGAATCGACCCTTTGGTGATCTTTCCTCTAGTTTCTCTACCTTAGTCTTCTTAACATATGCGGGGAAACCCCATATTCTTGTGTACTTAAGATTAGATTTCCTTCCACACCACAACTCATATGGTGTTTCGGGAACATATTTCGAGGGACACTTATTTAATACATGTACAGTTGTAAGCAAAGAATGCCCCCACAAGAAAATAGGTAAATCGGTGTAGCTAGGCATAGATCTTATCATATCCAATAAGGTACAATTTCTACATTCCACTACTCCATTTAATTGTGAGGTTGTTGGAGGAATAAGTTGTAACACTATGCTATGTTCTTTTAAGAACTCATCAAACTCATTACTCATGCATTCGCCACCACTATCCTATCGTAGTGCCTTAATATTGTGCCCGATTTTTTTCCAGTCATAGTCTTGAATTCCTTGAACCATTTAAGTGCTTCGGACTTATGTTTCATTAGGTGCACGAGGCCATACCTAGTATGATCATCGGTGAAGGTAACGATGTATTGAAAACCTCCGTAGGCCTCATCCTTGAAGGGCCTATATATGTCTGTGTGAACTAAACCCAAAACTTCCTTGGATCTTTCAAAATGTCCGATGATGGGTGACCTGGTCATTTTACCCTTTAGACAGGATTCACATGTCGGATATGGATCAGATCTAAGATGGCCGATAAGCCCGTGTTTCTCCAACTCATGAATCTTGAATTCATCTGCATGTCCAAGTCTAAGATGTCACATAAGTCTTTGGTTTGTGTCATTCATACTACGCTTTCTCGTCATAGTGTTTACCATGTATTGGTTTTGAACATGAATATATATAATCCATTAACTAAAGATGTTGGGCCAATATTTTTATTTTTAAAATAAATATCACAACCATTGATATTAAAAGTAAACAAATATCCTTTCCTGATTAATACAGGAACATATGCACTGTTTTTTAAGCCCGTTAGGCAAAATGAGACAATTATCTAAAACAATAGAATGTTCAGACATTAATGTAATAGAAGTAGTTCCAATGTGTGTAGCCGTGACATTGTGCCTGCTTCCCACATTGATCATCACTTCTCTTTCTCCCAGATTCCTACTTGTTTCCAGCTCCTGGTTCAAATCACAAATTTGAGTATAGCTCCCGAATCTAGAATCCATGAAGTAGAAAATATATTCATTCAAAAACGTAAAGTTCTATACCTATTTTTTCAGCTTTCAGCATAGGACAATTGTGCTTCCAGTGGCCAAGCTCCTTGCATAGAAGGCATACGTCCTTTTTGTTCTTAGAGCCCTTGGCTTTGAACTTTCGAAGCTTTGTGATCTTGGGTTCCCTAATTTTTTCAGCTAGTTCAAACTTGCCTTTTAATTCCTTGTTATTCGAAATAATTGAATGCACCCCATTTTTCCCTTTCATGTTGTTGTGCAATCATCATCTTGCCCATTAGCACTTAAAGTGATCCTTCAATATCATCCATGTCAATATTTATGACAAAATCCGAGAATGATCTAGGGAGTGTGATAAGAGGTGTTTTACGTGTTTTTAAGCCCGTGAGACTTATGCTATGGATCCATTTATTGCCTAAATCATACCGCATTTGCGCTTAATCGGGGTCTTAAGTGATTACAGGTGATAAATGAGAGCACACGAAGAAAAGGGGCGAAAAACGACATAAAAACAAGTTTAGGTCAAGTTGCTTCACACCTCCACGCCCAAGCGCCCCTCAGACCACGCCTAGGCACCGATGAAATTCAGTTTTGAAGATTTGCTTCTGTCATCCACGCCTAGGCGCCATTTACCCATGCCTTTGCACGCTAGTACCAAGACCAACTCACCAAGGAGTTATTGGAACTAGATGGGTTTATAGAAAGAAGATAGATGAGAATGGCACTGTGATAAGGAACAAGGCTAGACTCGTAGCTCAAGGATATTGCCAAGAAGAGGGTATTGACTTTGATGAGACATATGCTCCTGTCGCCTGTCTTGAAGCAATCCACATGTTTCTAGCGTATGCAGCGTTCAATAAGTTTACGGTATATCAGATGACGTGAAGAGAGCCTTCCTGAATGGTAAACTCCAAGAAGAAGTATATATGGAGCAACCACCAGGATTCATCAACAACCATGGTAAGGGTATGGTTTACAAACTAGACAAAGCACTTTATGGCCTTAACCAAGCACCCCGAGCATGGTATGACACTCTATCTATTTTCCTCATTGGTAAAGGCTTTTCACAAGGCAGCGTTCATACAATGTTATTTAAAATTACCAATGAAGAAGATATTCTCTTAGTCCAAATTTATGTTGATGATATTATATTTGGTTCTACTAACAAGCGTCTGTATGAGAAATTTTCAAAAATAATGCAAAAACAATTTGAAATGAGCATGATAGGTGAATTAACTTTCTTCTTAGGATTATAAGTTAAACAACTCCCTAATGGCATATTTATAAACCAAGCTAAATATACACGTGACATGATTAAGAAATTTGGTATGGAAAATGCATCATATTCAAAAATTCCAATAAGTCAAACGCTTAAGTTAGATAAAGATGAAAGTGGGAAGAAGGTTGATATAACTACTTATAGAGGTCTCATTAGATCACTTCTTTACCTTACTGCCAGTAGACCTGATATTATATTTTTGGTATGCATGTGTGCACGATTTCAAGCTGATTCTTAAGAGTCACACTTAATTACTGCCAAGAAGATCCTCAAATACCTAAAAGGCACACAAAATGTGGGCTTATGGTATCCAAGGGACTCTCCTTTTGAACTAATTGGTTACTCAGATGCAGATTTTGCAGGTTGCAAAATAGATCGTAAGAGTACTACTGGTACTTGTCAATTTCTAGGTAATAGGTTAGTTTCATAGCATAGTAAGAAACAACAATCCATAGCTACCTCCACAGCCGAAGCTGAGTATGTAGTTGTAGGAAATTGTTGTGCACAAGTGTTATGGATGAGGCAACAACTTAGAGATTATGGTATAATCCTAGGTCCAACCCCTATTCATTGTGATAACCAAAGCACCCTAGCCATGACTCAGAACCCTGTTTTCATTCTAGAACCAAACATATTGACATTAGATACCATTTTTCTTTGTGATCATGTTCAAAAGAAAGATATCTCCATGCACTTTATTAGAAATGACAAACAATTGGCAGATATTTTTACCAAAGCTCTCAATGAACAACGCTTTCTCACTTTGAGAAGTGAACTAGGTATGATCAATTTAAACACTTAATCATTATGCATCATATTTTATTAGACATATAATTTAGGGGGAATCCACTTTATTTATGTCCAAAAGATTTTTTTTAAAAGTTGTTACAAGTTAACAAATTTAGGGGGAACCTTAAAATTGTATTTGAAACATATCTGCAAGCGTCAATGATCAAAAACTTTCATATGCATAATCATCAACGCTCAGTATTATTTATGCATAATATGTTGGACGCTGAAACATAAAAAAGGTTTTAATCCTAAGCGTCAACTTAAAATCCATATTAATTGGTATCACTTAATATAAAAATTCTTTATAAAATTGTTGCATAAATTTTACACGCTTCTTAAAATAGTGGATAGACTCAATAGTCTATGTTGTACTCTATCTACACGTTTCTATCACATCAAACTGGCAGGTAATCAAAACTTTCCAAAATGACGGTTCAGAGATAGCACGTATCTATGTACGTGGCAGTGTACCATCAGACGCATGTGCTACACTCTGAAAATTTCAAAGGTTTTTAAAAATTTAACTCAGATGTCAAATCGTTATATATGGGAGTTACCAAATGTAACTTCTCTCTCTCTTAAACAAAATTCGCGTCCGCTGCTAAAACTACTCATGGCTGAGATTAAATAACTCTACACGTGTCTAAATCCTATTGACGAGTGAATACAAGTTTCAAAATTTCTTTACTGTGTCATTTAAAAATAAAATTTCTGCAGAAAAATCATTCACTCACACAAAAAGCTTTCTACAAATTTTTCTCTCTTTCTCAAAGCAAATGAAAATCTCAGTTCATCATTTTCACTAAAAATGGCACCAAAGAAATCTGTTGCTACTCCTGCCGGGCCTATCATCAAGGTTACTGAAAGCCTTGTTATCGACTGGAAATTTCTTTATGAACAACCCCAGATCAACCTGATATGATGGATTTGGTAACCAAGGCTGGGCTTAAAACCTTCTTAACATAATATTCCTATCTGTTTCCGACGGAAGTTGACACCTTCTAGAAGAATGCTAAACTCTCAGCAGACAAGAAGTCCATCTCTTATCTAATTCCTCTATCCAAGAAGGAGTCACCAAAGGAATTCGTACTATCTGCTGCTTCCATTGCCAAGAACTTCAAACTCCCAAATGAGGGTGAGGCATTGGACAGTGTCACTTTGGATCAAATCAAGGAAGCATGGACTATGATGAGTGCTTATGATGGTGTACCCTACACACAGCACTTTGAAAAGAAAGAACTGGTATCTCAATACCGACTTATGGCTAATTTCTGCAGCAAGTTCATAGAATGCAGAGTGGGTACCTTTGATAAGGTAAACCCAGTGCAATTTCAGATGACGACGGCGATACTCCTCAATCTCAAGATCAACTAGAGTGAGTATGTCTTTGGAAGATTTCGAGACTATCTGAGTGCCCCGAATAAACCTTATAGACTTATTTTGAGCGACCTATTGTATTGATCAGAGTGTATCTACTCGTCTGGTCAACCGCTGAATAAGACCAAGTTGCTGGGAAGAAGGATTCTGACAAATCTTTTCAATCCTCCCAAGGTTGGTGGTGCTGCTAGACCACTATCTGAACATCAGATTGTACGTGAAGCATCTGACGAAGAAGCTGAGCGTCCTACTCAAGAAGAAACCGTGAACCGTCCGGCTACTACTAAGAAGAGGGCTCACAGAAAGCCCAAGGCACAAGTCAATCCTTCTCCTCAAAAGAATGATGAGGAAACTGATGAGGATGCAGAAGACAAAGCACCTCTCAAGCGGAGGAAGTTGGAAGGCATTATTAAACAAATAGACTCTGAAGATCTAGTTGTCGCTCCTCCCCCTCAAACGCTAAAAATTGTTGAAGAAGTCAACGTGAAAAAGATTTTCAAGCGTTCCAGGACAAGCAAGCGTCAAGCTGCCCTTGTTCCTGAAGAGCCTGGGATGGTTGAGCCAAGCGCTCAAGTTGCTGTTGAGCCAAGTTCTCAAGTTGTTGTTGAGGCAAGCTCTCAGGGTAAGTTTATTTCTTCTTACAACATTTCTTTTTTTACATCTGTAGAAGATCCTGCTCTTATAGAGGATAGTTCTTGTGCTACAACTATTATTTCAGCTGCTGTTGAAGAACCAGTCGACGTCCACCTGGATGTTGATTTAGAAAAAGTGGTGGCTATTGCCAAAGATGTTGCAACAAGCGTTGCAGTGGATGCCGAGGAACCTATGTTGGAAGGGGTCCAACCACTACTTTCTTCAGAGGTCATGACTGAGGCACGCTCAGCAGGTCAGAGCGCTGCTGAGGAAGTTACACGGCCAAGGCACTTTTTCAAGTTGGATACACTGAAGACGATTGATCACTCAATAAATTATATACCCCCAGCACTTGAAGAAAACTTCATTCCAGTAAGAGACAATGAAGATAGATACATTGCTGCTGAGAATGAGATTGCCGCACTGATTGAGATTGACAATCAGATCAGAGATATAGTGTTCAACACTGAGATGACAGAACTCGAGAAGAAATAGTATATGGCAGTTCAGCTTAGTGAAACTCATGGTCAGATACCGTCTTCTCTTATTCTTCAACAAGACAGATAAGGAGGTGAAACTCCTAGGTGTGACGTGGATCTGGCGTATTACCTTGACTATGGGCACAACAAGTCAACCGGTTTTGCTCTAAGGGACTACAATATCCGAGTGTATAATCCTTTTCATCCAACCTTTCTCAATCCTTCAGAGCCAGTCTTGAATAGAGAAGGGTATACGCATTTTCCTCACATAGCCAACAGTGAAGAGAACTTGAAGTCTGTCAATCCACTTCTACTGTGGAAAAATAAAGGAATTCATGCAAGTAAACGTCTAGCATCTCTCACAGATATGATCCAGACTGAAGCTGATGCATACTTTGACAGAGTGTGGAATGCCAACTATCAGACTGATAGATATCACTTTGAATCTATCAGAGATATTCATAATGAAGGTGTTCGAGCAATTGTCAATGCTGGACCAGACTACTGTATGACTGAAGTCAACTGGGTTGAAGAGTATATGGGCCATAGATATACGTTCACAGAGCTAGTTCAAGCACCCCATTTATTTGGCATAGGCATGCATGACAAGAAGCGTCAATTCGCCAAGTATTGCCTGAAAAAAGCTTCAACAGAGAATTGGGCCTGTCCTCAAGCTCCCCAAGCGTTCCTCATTAGATTGAGCAGTGTTTGCGTCAAGCGCTTCATTAACTGTCCACATCTCCTCGACGCTCAAACGTCCACCAGTGGCAGTGCTCAAATATCTAGCTTGAACTTTGCTCTATAATGGTGAAGATTATGACTCCCTAATCTCATTTCGACAAAATCTCCACTACAAATCTCAGACAATGGAACGGCTCAGTACTCAATCCCTTTCGAGGATATCCACTGCTTCTTTCTATCCACAAAGAGGTACTCAATCACTATGAGTTTGTCCTCTCACTACTGGAAAGAAATCAGGGACTGACTCAAGCTATCTATCCCTACCTGGAAGAATACTACAATTCATATGTACCTGAATCTCAACGTCTTCAACATCTTCCAACAGATAGATTGATTGGATTTTCTAGGGATTACTGCTCAGATGCGATGTTCTCTATTTGCCAAGCGACGTCCAAAGTCTTCCCAAATCATGTGTTAGATATCATTGGTCCCATGTACATCAGGGCCATAGATAGTCCAATTCGCACAATTATTCAAGGGACTTGCATCTCTCACCCCCGACTGATTGAACTTTTGGAAGCTGCTTCAGATTTCTATGCAAATTTAGCCAATTGGAACTTCCAATTTGATGACTTTTTCCAAGTAGAGTCAACGCTTGAGGAAGCGCCTGCTAAGTTGGTTGAAGAGTCGGCACCAGCGTCCACTTCAGAAGTTGCAAGTATTCCAACGTCTGCTGAAGAACTAGTTCAAGCATCTCCACCAGAGGCTATTCCTGACGCTCCTGAACTCGTTATTGCTGATAGTGCTGAGGATCTTTAAATTGATGTACGAGGTACAATTTTTGATCCTGCATATCAAGCTCCCCTTGACTCACTCAAGCATACATCCCAATTCAAGCGACCGGCTAATCAAGCGGTTCCATCGGATGTCAGACAAACTTTTGAACCATTGCTGAAATTTGTCTTAGAGGAGATAAGCCATCATGCAACTCAGAATGAAGAATCCTTCCACTGGATTAAGACCGATTTGGCAAAGATTGAGTCTCAAAATATGAGCGCCCAGATTGTTCATATGCTCGTGTCTGCTCAAGCGGCTGTTGGTGAGTGTCGAAAAGAATTTCAAGATATGCATGATGCTACTCAAGCCAACCAACTAGACATGAAAGAAAAGATTGAAAAGCGCCTCGACACCCTAGAGATTTCACTAAATGATGCTACCAGCGCTAAGCTCCTCGCAATGCAGGAACATTTTGACAAGCGTCTGGATGATCTTACAGATTTTATATCTCAGATTGCTCATCAGGTCAGTCTACTCACAGAACATTTTCTGAAGGCTGATGATGGCAATAAAGGGGAAGAGAAGCGAAACGGAGAGAATAAGAGAGAATCCAGTTCAAGAACTCAAGATCCTCTTCCGCAGCCGAAGCGTCAGCTAATATCTCCTCCTTCTGCGCTTAGTCTCCCATCTTGGATAACTGCTTATGGGGTAAGAGATTCTGCTAGAGCGCCTATTAGAACGCTAAGAGAACCTCCACTAGCACTATATCCAAATCTACCAATATCTTCTAGAGCACGGCTTGAACAATTTGACATCCCTCTTCAAAGAGCATCTATTCCAGAACCTACAGATCCAAGAATCTTAGCTGAAGAGAGGCAGATGACTGACTTGAATCGAACTTACAGAATTTGCCTAAGGTATATGGGCATTGATCCGACTGAATGGGACAGACACTTTACTGCTTTCAAGAAAAGACAAATTGAAGAGAATAACAACAAAGATCATGAAGCCATGAGGACTTTGGAAGATACCCTAACTGAAGCTATCGGAGGTGAAATGTCCAAGCGATACACAGTTAGACCAAGTCGTTAAGGCTTTTTAATTTGCATTATCTTTATTCTTGTCTCTTGTGTAACTTTTGTTTAGTTGTAAAAATGCTTATAATCACTGATATATATAAAAATGCATTTTTTTTCCATCTGAAACATCTCGTTGAAGCGTAACTAACATCAACTAACCTTATCTAACCAAAGCTAGCTTTTATTTTGGCTGTCTAACTCTTGAACTATAAAAGAGTAAGTATTGCCATGATCAAAAAGGAAGAAATTGTTAGGAATTTCATGTTAGATGTTTTGATGATGACAATTAGGATTATTTGTTAGACCCCAAAATATATAAGTTTGATTTTATTAGAAATCTTGTATAAGCTCTGAAGCGTTAGATTTGTAATAGGCTTTATTGGCTTTGTTTATTTTTTCCTAGAGTGTTAGGCTAAGCATCCTTAGACTAAGGGTCTCATGATTTCTGAGTGAGTTTATCAGTAGTTTAGTTTGAAGATTCAAACCCCTAAAGTCTAGATGAAGATAAAGTTTCCAAGCATCTAAATGACAAGCTATATCAAGCGTCACTTATAGGACAGAAGTTATTCAAGGATGAATAAGCGTCTATCAATGACTGATTTCACCTGAGATTATTTTTAAGTCCAGAAAGAGTTTAATACAAATACTCTTAGTGCACTAAGTGCCAAAGGGCATTTAATTCAAATCATTAAATGCTGATAAGAGCATTAAATGTGATAAGTACTTTCAGACGTACGGAGAAGCCACCCTATTGAACTGTCAACTATTCACAGACTGCAGCACCAACTTTTGTGCAGCAGATTTTCAGGAAAAAGGATAAAAGTTGTTCACTCGCGGAAGTGAGAGACACGCGCCTGTGCATGTGTCAAACAGATACTTTTTCCAAAAATGACTATAAATAGGACTTCAACAACAAGCCAAAAATAACGATCAACTCCAAGCCAAATTGTTGTTGCATTGAAGTCTCATTCCTTAAACTTTCAGAAAAGCCAAAGCATTCAAGAAAATATTTTCTTTGCTTTTCTTAAATTCCTGAGACAGTCAACCAATATCTCAAATATTCTTTTTGGAGAAACCCACATTACTATTGAGATATTTTCAGTTGTTTGAACTTCATCAAAATCAAACAAACCTTTAGAAAAACCCCTATCCAAGCCTCGCGATCTGTGTGAAGTCGAAGTTGGATACTTCCATTATTTCTAGGTGAAAGAAGCAAGGGGATTGAAGTGATTTGGAGCAAAAATCTGTGTGATCAAGTAGCTCAAGTCATCGACATCCATTTCTCCCTAATTTATAGAAGTTTCTATGTGAATCATCTTAGTAGATTACCTCCGAGTGTTCAAGGAGAAGAAGGACATAGTTGAGATTAGAGCACCCAACGAACCTTACAATTATTGTGTTATTTATTTTACAGTCAATTTTCTTATTATCACATCATTGCATGAATTGATTAAGTAAAACACAATCAAACGCTAAGTAACTAAATTACTTTCTGTGACGCTAAAGCTTTCAAAAGAAAACTCCAAAATTCATTCCACTGTGCTAACACTGATTAAAGAAGTGAACGTTTAAACCTAATTGGTCATAGCATTCAAATCTTGAAGTCTAAGTCAACTTTCTAAAAACAGTCTTTATTAGACGCCCAGCCAAAGCGTCTATATCTCAAGTAAACGCTCAGTCAAGCGTCCGAAACTATTTTAATACGAATCTTTTTAAAGTTGAAAAAGATTTCAGGGTCTATTCAACCCCCGCTTTCTAAACTCTTTTCGTATTTTCGTATGCCACTTGGGATCAACATTTTTTTTATCAAAGTAACTTGCTCCTCCAATTTTTAATCAATTTTTTTTTGTTAAATAAGAAACAGCTCTTAACTTTTATCCTAATTAAGGTTCAATGATTTTTTTGGCTAAATTAAAATAAAGATTAAAGCTCTGAGTTTTTTTATAGATTCTTTTATTTTTTGAATTAATAAATTGTAACAATTTTCATTTCAACTTTTGTATTAGTAATATCTCAAAAGTTAAAGTAATTAAATCATTAACGTGTTATTATAAGTTCACAAAAGTTTAATTTTTTTTATTTTTCAAATAAAATAATTTAATATTGACATATGAAAAATAGACTGCCATTTAAAGTATATTAATTTTCAAATTGGAAACAATTGAAATTTAGTCTAAAAACCATCTAACTTTAACCCTGATAGTGTAAAAAAGTTAATAGTTTGATTTCTTTTAACCAAAAGATGGTAAAATGAGTTATTAAATATAAAAATATTTTCATGAACGTTTTTGATAAAACAAAAAAATAAAAATATTAGGGGACTTTAAGTAATTTTTTCCTTGAAAAATTGTAAATTTAGGAACTCTATCAATTTCTCGCATGCATAATTAAATATTTTTTGCACACTATCTATGAAGTTTTAAATAATGTAAGAATCCATATATTACTTTGCTGAGTTTTATTCCTACTCAACCCTTATTATGTTATACTTAAGACGTGTTTATGTACATGCAATATTTTATTTTATTTAAAAGTAATATAAAATTTTGAGATGAATATTAGTTCTATTTCAAGCAGGTTCATGTATATGATCAATAATCTATGTATAATTTTGTCCTATTACTCTTTCTAATAATGTTGAAAATATAATATCAATCTCCATATTTTTATATGCAGCAACATATATATTATATTCCTTAAGATTTTAAAGATAAAGTAACTGTAAACGTCATATTAGATAAGATTATTCACATTGTTAATATTTTTCAAATCAAATACAAAATACATCATGTCTTCACTAAAATCACCTATATGACTTTAATTATTTTCATATTATTTTTTCATAAGATTGTTATTCATTCAACTAACTTCAAACGTATGAATTTCTAGATATGTAGGATTCCATCCATCAACTTTTCATTAAAAAAACTCAAAAATTGAAGGTTAATATTTTTTTAACTCAATTACCCGTGCCTTTTTATAAAAAGAACTAACCAATTACTTTATTATGTAGAGTTTCTATTTAGAAAAAACTGAGAGCTTATGCTAAGATATTAATTTTAATTTTTTATAATCTTTATATCTCTTTAAAATATATTAAAAATATTGTTTGGTTAATTAACATGTTAAACTTTGGTAAAAAAAGATACATGAAATATTTTATTCCTAGATACTTAAAAATTGAAATTCTTATTATCAATTGTACCAAATTGAGAAATCAAAAAGAAAAATATTTATAACAAAAAGAACTAATTGATTAATTTTTAACCTAAAAACTAAGAGTAATTTGGTCAAGAAAGTTTTTTTTTTTTTTATTTGTTGGATTTCGTCTAATGAAAATTTGATGGAATGAGTATTTTGAATTGAACATAACTTTTCATATGTAAAACTTAATTTTAGGATATTTTTAGTAATTTACACAAAAAGATTAATAAATTCTTTCGTATAAAAAAATGATTCATCAATATCTTCATAATACACATCTATATTTTTAGTGTGAAATATGCTACTCTGTACGGAGCAAAGTTGACAAGTATTCTTTGGAAGGACGTGCCAAAATAAACTTTTGTTTTCAAAAGAAATTTATTTCTTCAAAAAAATCACCCAAAGAAATGATTTTTTTTATTTTTTATTTTGACTCAGGGAGGAGGGGGAGACCCTAAAGACTATCCCGACAGACCCGGGATGAAAATAATAACATATACTAATATTTTTGTTTTTAAAAATAAATTTATTTCTTCAAAAAATTCACGCGAAGAAATGATATGGAAATAATAACATATGCTACTATTTAAACTAAAAGTTCTCAGGCAATATAGGAATAACAAGATTGATAATCAATTTTTTTGTTAAGTTAACGTTGGTTGTGGTTCTGGATTTTTTCTTCTTTGTTGGCGATTCTGACTAACAATCAATTTATTTTCTTTAAAACATTTGATGCAGGAGTTCAGATTTTGATAATTTCTATAGGAGTTATTTTTAAGGTGTTCTGAATAAAGTGGACATTTATTTTTTTGGATTCGGCTCCGGATCTCTAATACCCCATCTCCAATTGTGTCCAATACACATTTAAATGAGTGACATGTAATAAAAGAATTAATCCAATGATAGATATTGTATTTTTTTTTACCACACACCCAACTCAAGTTAAATTAATGGGGAATGATATTGGCACTCCACAAATTACTACAGGAGCTTCAAGTTTAACTTTATTACCAAAATATGACAACAATGCCCATAAAGTATAAAAACATTATAAACTTCAAAATTAAATTCCAAAAGTGTTTTTTTATACAATCAAAACAAGTTATTATATTTTAGTATTTTATTACATATCAGATATTAAATATAAATATAAAAATCAAATAGTTTTATATACTTATATGGAATGCAGCTTGTCAATGAAATCTTTAGACCATCATCAACAATAATAACATAGTAACATATGCCAAATTAGAAATTACAAAAAATCGAACTTCAAATGAATTTTTTGTTTTCATTTTTACCGCGCATTAACACCAAACTATCAATTTTATATAGTTTATTATAGTAGTAAATCAAGATTTACGCATAAATAAGTACAATCCAGATAAACCTAATCCCTATTAAAAACGTAGTAGCAATAATAATAATAATAATAACAACAACAATAGTGGTGGTGATGATGATGATAATGTTAGAAGTAGCTAATAATTTCTTCAGTTGTATACAAGGTCTTAAATTTCGCTCGTAACATCGAAATTTTGGGTTTCTGGGGGTCCCGAAGCAAAATCAAATTTTCGATCCAATTTGCAGAATATCTTCCGAATTTCGACTCAAAGCCGAAATTTCTCGAAATTTTTGTCGAAACTCGAAATTTTCCAAAATTTAAAATAATATCTGCTAAATATCTATCGAAATTTTGACAGAAACTCGAAATTTTCGAAAATTTTCATCGAAAACTGAAATTTCCCAAATTTAAAATAATATTTATTTTTTAAAATATTTTATAGTGAAAAATGAAGGTTAAATGATCATTCATATTAAAAGAAAAGATAATAAATGACTAATTATATAAACCAATAAGCAATAAATTTAAATACGAATCTGAAAGTGATACTAGGCAATAAATTAATAAAAATCCGAGTCTGAACACAAAAATTATTTAAATAAGATTTCATAAAAATCATCTTAGAAGCTTGATGTGATTTTGAATAATGATTTTACTAAAATTGTGGTACACTTTATTTTAATGAAGTTCTTATGATATTATATTATTATTATTTTACTACCGTTATTTCATATTTTTCATAGCAGGTTTTAGTCATTCTATTCAACAAGATTCATTATGCATATACTATACATGGAATATTATTAATGTAAAAAATGCATAATTATGATATTGAAAGTTACACAAAGTTTTATTATAAATTTTCACATATTTTTATGAATTTTCATGATTTCTTTAAAATCGCAACCAAAATTTTGAACATCTTCTAAATTCCCATCGAAATTTCCGTAAATTTACTACCCCGATATCAACACTGATATTGAGATTAATACCTTAGTTGTATATAAAGAGACAAATTATATATATATATATATATATTATATTAAAATGTCAAAATAATAATAATAATAACAATAATAATAAAAAAAAATTGTTTTTATGTAATTCTTTTATGTTCTTAAACTGATATTATGCAATCTTTAAGCAATTCTTTGGATAAATTATTACCAAACATGAATTGATTATTAAAAGAACATTTATTTCTTAATTTGTTAGCAATTGACTTTTTGTTAATAAATGGGTACTATTGTAGAGAGAAAGACAAGTGGAACTCCTATAGTAATTTGTGGAGCTCCAATATCATTTCCCTAAATTAATTATTTTTTGTTATTAATATGTTTCATTAAAAGAAGATTGTAACAATCCCAAAAATCTCTCTTTCCCATTCTCTCAAATTACGAATTTCTCTAATCAATTTGAAAAGAATATGAAACTTAAAATGACATTCTTCTTCATTAACTATTCTTGATAAGTTCCAACCATTGAATTAAACTACAAGTGTTGTAAATTTGTTTCAAACATACCAAAAAATAATACTTGCATATTTTCATAAATCTATTGGGTAGCTTTGTAAGGAAAAAAAGTTAAACTTCATTTGTGATGAACGAAAAACTAATAAGAGAAGAATATAGATAATTAAAAAAAAGATGAAATAGGTGACACAAATATGATTTTGCATTGAATCTACCATTTTAGTAATTTGTAAAATTTAGGAATCCCTTCTCCCTAATCACTTAAGAATTGTTGTGTCTTTATATATTTAAAATCTTCTTATTCCCTAAACAATAATTTTCCCAATCATTTATTACATGTCACTCGTCTAAATTTGTATTGGACACAATTGGGAAGATGAGGCATTGTAGAGGAGCCAGATCCTATGTCTTTTCTTTGGGAAAATTAAACAAATAATATAAAAATAAATAAAAAATCAAAAAATATCACCAAAAATGGTGATATGCAGATTTTAGCATGTTACGATATAGGGTATATCGTAACATGCTGTGTTACGACATACCCCATGTCGTAACACATTTTCATTTATTTTTTTATAAATTCAGGTGTGTTGCGACATACATCATGCTGTAACACATTTGATTTTTTATTTTTTGTTTTTGTTTGTTTTTTTCCTTTATTCCCGCTCATTTTTTTCATTTTTTCGTGCATTTTTTAGTTTCGATTTGAGCATATAAATTGTAGACTTTCATATAGATTTTGTAACCACACAAGAATGGACTCATTCTGCCAAGTGAAGAAATATGACAAGTAAAAAAAGACACATTAGAGCAATTTTTTAAAGAAAATAATAACGTTGTCTATGTTTCCGGCTCATTTTTCTCCCTTTTTCGTTCATTTTTTAGTTTTGACATGAACACATAAATAGTAAATTGTCATATAAACTTTGTAACCATACAAGAATGGACTCATTCCGATATATGAGTGAAGGAATATGACAAGTCAAAAAGGACACATACGAATTTTTCAGAAAAAAATATTTTTTCGTGATGAGTTTTTGACCTTTTTTGTACATTTTCAGGCTTCGACTTCAACATAAAAAATGTAGATTGACTCACAAAGTTTGTAACAGTATGAGAATTGATTCATTTCGATATTCGAGTGAAAAAATATAACATGTTAAAATGAGACATGTTTCCAGCTCAATTTTCTCCCTTTTTCGTTCATTTTTTAGTTTTGACATGAACACATATATAGTAGATTTTCATATAAACTTTGTAACCACACAAGAATGGACTCATTCCGATACTTGAGTGAAGGAATATGACAAGTAAAAAAGGACACACATATACAGATTTTTCAAAAAAAAATATTTTTTCGTGATAATTTTTTGACCTTTTTTGTACATTTTCAGGCTTCGGCTTCAACATAAAAAATGTAGATTTACTCACAAAGTTTGTAACGGTATGAGAATTGATTCATTTTGATATTCGAGTGAAAAAATATAACATGTTAAAATGGAACAGATTTTTCCGAAAAAATATTTTTTTGTCATCTCGGATTCATTTTTTGACCTTTTTTGTACATTTTCAGGGTTCGACTTCAACACAAAAAATGTAGATTGACTCACAAAGTTTGTAACGGTATAAGAATTAATTCATTTCGATATTCGAGTGAAAAAATACAATATGTTAAAATGGAATGGATTTTTCAAAAAAAAAATATTTTTTCATCATCTCGGGATGATTTTTCAATATTTTTTGTACATTTTCAGACTTTGACTTCAACACTAAAAATGTAGATTGACTCACAAGATTTGTAACGGTGTAAGAGTTGATTTATTTCGATATCCAGGTAAAAATATACAATATGTTAAAAAAGACATACATATATGAATTTTTTGGAAAAAAAATAATTTTTCGTCATCTTCGGAATGATTTTTCTACATTTTTTGTACATTTTCGGGCTTCAATTTCAACACAAAAAATGTAGATTGACTCACAAAGTTTGTAACGGTACAAGAATTGATTTATTTCGATATTCAGGTTTAAAAATACAACATATTTAAAAACGCTTTTATTAAATTTAATGTATTTTTTTTATCCGGATATCGAAATGAATCAATTCTTACACCGTTACAAATTTTGTGAGCCAATCTACATTTTTAGTGTTGAAGTCGAAGCCTGAAAATGTACAAATAATATAGAAAAATCATCCCAAAGATGAAAAATTATTTTTTTTTCAAAAAATTCGTATATATATGTCTTTTTTAACATATTGTATATTTTCACCCGAATATTGAAATGAAACAATTTTTATGTCGTTACAAAGCTTGTGAGTCAATCTACATTTTTTGTGTTGAAGTTGAAGCCTGAAAATATACAAAAAAGGTTGAAAAATCATCCCGAAGATGACGAAAAAATATTTTTTTCGGAAAAATTCGTTCCATTTTAACATGTTGTATTTTTTCACTCGGATATCGAAATGAATCAATTCTCATACCGTTACAAACTTTGTGAATCAATCTCAATTTTTTATGTTGAAGTTGAAGCCTGAAAATGTACAAAAAAGGTCGAAAAATCATCACGAAGATAACGAAAAAATATTTTTTTCTGAAAAATTCGTATATGTGTGTCCTTTTTTACTTATTATATTCTTTCACTCAAGTATCGGAATGAGTCCATTCTTATGTGGTTACAAAATTTATATGAAAATTTACAATTTATGTGTTCAAGTCAAAACTAAAAAATGAGCGTAAAAGGGAGAAAAATGAGCCGGAAACATAGACAACGTTGATATTTTCTTTAACAATTACTCTAATGTGTCTTTTCTACTTGTCATATTTCTTCACTCGGGTATCGAAATGAGTCCATTCTTGTGTGGTTACAAAGTTTATATGAAAGTCTACAATTTATATGCTCAAGTCGAAACTCAAAAATGCACAAAAAAAGGAGAAAAATGAGCAGAAAATAAGGAAAAAAAACAAAAAATCACCCCTGAATTTCGTCACACACCTGAATTTATAAAAAATAAAAAATAAAAATGTGTTACGACATGGGATATGTTCTAACAGAGCATATTACGACATACCCCATGTCATAACATGCTAAAATCTGAATACCACCATTATTGGTGGTATTTTTTGATTTTTTATTTATTTTTATATTATTTATTTAATTGTCCCCTTTTCTTTATATTTAATGATGTCCTACTTCTAATAACTTTCTTTTTCTTTTATTAATATTTAATTAATTAAATAGTTTCCAACTAGTAAATGATTTTATATTTAAGTGAGGGTAGAACAAACAAATGAGTTATTTACATGTTTATAAACAAAGAGTGTGTATATATATATATATGTATATATATGATCTGTTAATACATTATTTATTGGCCTCAAGATTCAAACAAAAAATAAAAAGATCATCTTTCATTGTGGAAGTTAGCTATCAAATAATTTCATTTATCCTTTCTAAATTTTAAGAAGAAAAGCATAATCACAAATAGAAATGCATATGTAAAGACACCACTATCGTACACTTTTGACAAATATGATGTAACAAAAGAAAAAAAAATTTACTAGCCAATTCTTGTGAAGAAATTTGCTTTCTTATGTGCGACGCAACGAATTTAATTGCAAAATATAGACTAATTTTGCTCTAAAAGGATATAGTGATTAGGAGTAAAAATATAATATTTTTTTTCAAAATTGTCTCTAATTTCTAAAAATGCAATGGGCTAAGGCAGAAGTTATTGTTCATACCTCAAACATGGAATTAAAAGTAAATTACCAGTATCTCCATCGCCACGGGAGCACGCGTGTTGATAATCACAAATGCCGGGGGGTGCGGGGGAAGGTGGTGGGGGGAGAGGGGGTGGTTTGAGGCAAGACGCATATACTTCTTTATTACAAAAGGGTTTTACACTTTTTTCCCTTTTTTGGTAGAAGGTAGGCATTGATAACAGGATGAAGGGAAAATTTAATTTCACACTTTTTTTTTATAAATGTCCTGTATTGTTTCCAGGATTAGATATGAGTGATACAGAGTAACAGAGAAGCTTCATGGACGACTAGCTGTCAACGTGGTCCTTGGGTCCACCCCCATGTGGGAGCAGATCAAATTTCCTATACCACTTTTGTTACACGTACAGATGCGTGATAAGTGTATACACGGGTTGTTAAAATGTGGAGAGAAAAAACATATAATGTGGAGAAAAAATCTGAAATTTCTCTCTCCACATCCTAACCATTCGTGTGTATACTTATCACGTATCATTGCGTGTAACAGAAAGTGTTACACGAAAATGGTATAGGAGATTTGATCTGATGTGGGAGTGGCCTATACTTTGTAAATAATAATAATAAGGATAAAATGCATAAAATCACCATTCGGTATGTCGAAAATGTGAAAAAATCTCTGTGTTAACCAAATAGGATAAACAACCCTTTATATTATTAACAAATTTGTATAAAATCTCTATTCCTTTAAAAATAGAGAAGGAAATATGTGTGATTTTGGATGAAATAAAATTATTTACCTTTTACATTGTATGCAGAAAATATTAATTTTAAATGATCATGTCAATAAATGTGGACAAAAGGAAATATATGTGCTTTTGGGTGAAATAAAATTATTTACCTTTTACATTGTATGGTAAGGATATTAATGTCAATAAATGTGATAAGAATACAAAAAATGTTAATCTTCTACCGTAATGGGGATTTCGCCTATAATTTTTATTAATACAAGTGGGTGTTTAGCTTATTTTTATTGGCAAACTTTTTTTTTTTTACATTTTCAATATAACAGATGAAGATTTAATTCAGTTTACCTTAACAACAACAACAATAATAATAATAATAATAATAATAATAATAAAAATAAAGAAAAGGAAAACAGTGAGAAGTTTGGGAGGATTCCCTTTGTCACAACACCATACGTCCATACCCTATTACAAGGGAAGTGACAAGCTCTCATGCTTGTTGAAATGATTAGGTTGATTTTGAGCTTCTATAAAAGGAACTCATTTCTTAGATGAAGAGAGTGCTAGCCCATTATTGATATAGTATTTATATAGTGGAAGATTTCGATTATGGTCGAGTGGGTGTTTTTTTTTTTTATTTAGATTTTTCATGTAAAAATTCTTGCCTCTCATTTTTTTCAGTTTCACTCTATTTAAATATCTTCAGTTTGGTCCCAGTTTTACCCATCTAATAGGAAAAGAATTTTATCATTTTCATTGGGCGTGTGCCATTTATTTTGGCACTATTTTCTAATAAGTAGTATCAGAGTCACATTCATATTTTAGTTTGGCAATTAAAAATGAATGAGTCATCTGTTAGGTGTTATGCGTTCTATACTAGGGATGTACATAAATCCACACAACCCGCTCAAATCGACCCGATCCACTCGAAAACCACCGATTTGAAATAATAAAGTATTTGTGGCGAGTTAAAAATATTGCAACCTGCCACAATTCGAGTCGGGTGGTGAATTTAATAATGGTAACCCACATAACGCGCAACTCAATCGCTAATTGTCTATATTATATATAAGTATATGTATATATAGCAAAAAATTAGTCCTAAACTTTTAAAACTATAAATGCATATATATAAACTCTTTTTGGTAAGTACATGTTAAAGTTAGTGCCCAGCGCACCAATTATTGGGCGCCATTCTTTGTAATAGTAACTCTAGAGTTAAACAATCGTTTTCTTATAAATAAAGTCAATCTCTTTTTATATGTATGGCATGTCTTTATTCTTAAATTAGTTTTTACTTTGGCGTAGAATAAAGTCCCGAAGGATCACATATAGCTATGGGACATCATTGCACATTGGGTGTGGCAATGATGGAATATGTCTCTAAGGCTGTGATCTTTAAATATTGTTCCAAGTCGTAAAAGGGTTCATTGAGATAAAGGGATATCGATGCAATCCAAAAGACTTGCTCATATGATGCATACTCTGGGAGAAGTGTATCTCGTTCCATAGATACTGGCACGGTAAAAGCCAATGCATATATGAGAGTTGTCATTGTTGTAATGGGCGAACTGAACAACCCTATGGAAGTTTCTGAAATGGATTCCCAGTCGAATGTGGAACTTCCAGTGATCTTGTAGTATAAGAGTAATCCTTATGGACCTAAGATTCCATTGGATGTTTTATGCGTAACTGCGCATGTTCTTGATTTGTTACATGATCACTTTAGATGATCGAATATGGGCAAACTCAGACATGCACGTCTTACGTAGTAAGGCACGTGAGAATCAAGAGGAATCTATCTCTAACATTAGCCAGTCGGTTAATCTCCTATGGTTACATAGTGAATCGACTTAAGGAATCTTCGGCCGAAGTATGATATCTAAAGAGGCGTAGGGTTTCCTCGTTTAGATAGTCGAAGTCGATTTCACATAATGTGAGAAACATAGTATTGAATTAGTAGAGCTTCGACCTTAGCCAATGCTCCAGATTCAATTGGGAGATTAGATAGAGGGATCTTACTTATGCGAGGATCAAGATAGCAAAAGGCGTATCTTTACTTTCGTTTTATCTAGGTCTTCGGGACCCTATGCTAGGTGGGCAACCGCGATTTGTAAGTGCCGAGAATTAGCTTGGTGACTAATTCGAGGCTTGATTAAATCAAAAGATTGATTTAATCTAGTACTTTCCATTATAGGAAGGTACACTAGCACTGTGGAAATGTGTAATTACTACTAGATAGAAACGAGTCTAAGGGGTCACATACTAACTCGAGAGAGTCACTGCTTGAATAGATGTGATTAATCAATTTCGAAAAAATTGAGGGAATTAGGAAAGTGTAGTACTTTCCTAATATGGAATATAAATTAATTGAAGGATTCAATTAATTTTACTCTTTTAATTAATCTTGTAGAATTAATTAAATTAATAGACCTAGTAGAGTCCAAATATTTTATTTAATTGGGTAGAGCCCAAGTTAAATAAATAAATGATGGAATTAGTTGGTTGGATTTAATTTGACTTGTATTTAATTGATGGGTTGGACCTATGATTATATTGAGAAGTCAAAATTAAATCCTAAAGTCCAATTGAATGGAGTTGACCGATTTCTATGAGTAAAAATAAGGGAGGGGGCGGTTCTTGATGTGGTGGAGGAGGAAAAGAGTTTTTTCCTTCTCTAAGTCTTCATCATTGATAAGTTGTTTGACTTATCACCTTATAGGATGAGGATTACTAGAGAGTTTAGGAAAAATGAAGTTTCCTTTTTCTAATAAGACTTTAGGTAATCTTCACTATAAATAAGAGATGAAGGAGACTAAAATAGACGATCAATAATTGCTGAAAATCCGCCCCCCTCTCTTAGACCTAAAATCGGCCACCTCTCTCCTCTTTCCAACAAAACGTCGTTCTATTCAAGTGTTGAATTAAACGACTTAGAAAATATTCATACCCTTCACATAATCAAGCCTAAGTTAAGCTTAGAATCATTTTTGTCGTCTAGCATGCAAGGCAAGATGATTGGTGACTTGAACGAGGTGTGGATACATCTTAGATGTACGACGCTTGGAGCACTCTAAACCGGGAGATACGAAAAACGACGCGCAATTTCTCACCCAAGGGAAATTGTGTGGATTTACACCGCAGGGTTGCTAAGATCCAAAGTACGAGGTGAAACGAAATTTTCAAAAGGTATAATTTCACTTAGCTCCTTATCAAAATCGATCGAACCAATTCCATATTCCTATTTTCGGTTGGTTGTACATTTACTTTTGTAAAATTTTTAATTTCCGCTGCCACGAGCCACCCGAGGGAATGAGTCAACCCAACAGTGCATATATATAAACTCTAATGAGAGTGGTTTTATTTATGTAACACACTTTATTTTTAATTTGAGCAAATTAATGGGTTCATTTGAATATTTGTTTATACTTGATTTAAACAAAAGTTTTATATGTAGATGTATAATTTGATGATATTGATGATAAACTTATAAAACAATTTAGTTTTATTAATATTTTAGAATTTACAAGAATTTACAATTCATGATAAATATGAGTGTTATTTAATAACATCACTTATTTTTATATTTTTCATCAACTCAATTTTTTTTAGTTAAATGCATAAAAAGTATCTTATTTAGTTTTTTACTTACTAGTTGTAACTAAAAGAAATTGAAAAACTATAATTCAATAACTCGCCAACCCGCCCGCTAAATACATTAAATCCAACTGAACCGAACAGCTTGGTTTGAAAAGATAATTATTCAATTTCGGTTTGATATTTTGTCAATCCGCATACGTCGGGTCGGGTTGAATTTTTTTCATAAAACCGTCCGAACCTGACCGCGTATATCCCTGCTCTATGTCTTTGAGGAATTAGATTTAATTGGGCATTTTATTCGTATTGTATAAACGATTTTGATTATGAATAAAAGACATTGAATTTGTTCTTATAAATCTAACTATGGCATTAATTGTAATGAACAAATAGGTCCTTAAGATCAAGATGTATTCACCACTATTTATTTTATAAGTAGAAACACTTGTGAAGTTAAGTGCTTGATCTTATAAACATAGTTCGTGAGTTAAAGAATCTTAATTGGGCGTCAAGGTTCAACTCTTATGCCACTTGCTTTGACAAAGAAGTGTTAGTCTTACACATATTGGATAGTGGAGCTAGTGTCATGAATATGATTAACGAGTTGACATATTCAAACACAACTCGTTGTAATCCTATCACATAGGTTTTTACTCGGTGACAGTCAATAATAAGGATTACCTGTCACAATAGTATGAGTCAGCTTTAGCCCTGGGGAATCTTTTACATTGTGCTCGTACCATAGAATAAGTTGTTAAAGTAGTTAGGCCAATCGTCTGTTAGTGGAGTCGACCTCGAAATACGATTCAATTGGTGCGTTCGACAACGGGAAGTTGATTTCCAATAAGGGATTCACTATCTCAAAAGTAAACGAGAAGTAACATGTACGTCATAGGTGTTGTGAAATTAAAGTCTTTGGCCAAAGTAATTATAACTAACTTGTATTGGATACTAAGGGTAATTTGGTAATTTCACATCAGTATGATTATATAGTACAAATATAGTATAGTGTCAAGTTATATGAGGTTGACATTCCATGACTCTTACTTGATTGAGTTGCGTCAGTGAAGAGCTTATAGCATACGGTAATTGTAACTTAAAGGTTCGTGATGACATATTCATTTCCCACGTGAAAGGGTTTTGATATAGCTTCACAAGGCTGGTATGGTGATAACTATATCCTTGGAATTCTCCCAATGCCAATCAAGACGAGCCTAGAGAGTCGCGCTATATAAAGATGATAGAATAAAAGAGTTTTACACTACAAAAAAAAATAGGCTTTTCCTACGGAGGCCGAACCGTAGCTAATAGGTGTAAACCGTAGGCAATACGCTGTTGCCTACGGTTTAGCTACGCTTTGCAGCCCGTCGTAAATGCACGGGTAGGCAATAAGGGCCTACGGTATTCCGAGCGTAGCCAATGTAAATCCTACACTTGTGCCTATGGTTTTGTCAAGGTGGTAAAATTGTGACAAAAAGGTCAACAATACCTCCGAAAGCAAAAGCGTAGCTATTATGAATTTATGCCTACGCTTTGGCTCCAGTAGGTATAATTGATTTATCTTTCCCTAATTGTTTACCAGAGTAGTTAAAGGTGGCAAAAAAAAAAAAAAATCCCAAGGTTTAGCCTACGGTTTAGAGGCCCGTAGTTGATAGTATTTGCATTTTAATTTATTTATTTTTGGTATTATTTTGATTCCTAATTTTTTTTATCCTGTTAATTTAATGTTCTCCCACAAATCTGGAATCAGCAATAAAACAGTGCACAAATGTAAAAATCTTTATAAAAAACAATACATAAATACAAACTTTTTCATCCAATCCAAACACCCAACACTTTAACAAAAAACATTATACAAATTTCATCATCCAATCAAAATACCCAAATTTTTAACCAAATAATTAAGTTCATACTCAAAGTAACCTTACATTGTACTAATTCTCTACTAAATGAACATTGAAATGAACTAATAAAACATAAACTAGAATAATCACCAATAATTCAGAAAACTTGATCCTTTACTTCATCTGTGACTTACTTCTGAATCATTTGCTTTTTTCATCAACTTACACTACCTGTTAACAAAAAATAAGCCAACAAACAACACAAATATATAAATTTAAATATTATAGAAGTTACACTTAGACAATGTTTTCAGTATTAATATATATGTTGGCACTCATTTGATTTCGAGTAATTTTTTTTTTAAAATTTATGTTACTAATCACAAATAGGGACTGCTCATTGTCCAATTATTTTCTAGCAATCTCAAACTTGATTCAATGGGAGAATCAGCACATGTAAAAGACAAAACATGCCAATCCCCCTTCTATATATTATTTTCATGATTTTGCCTAATCTTAATGGATCAAACTCACCTTAATCCATCATTCACTAAATAGCTAAACTGGCAGATGCAAATCTTCCTAATATGTAATCAAAGTATAATTATGAGATGCATTGCAATGTAAAATCTGCAATATAGCACAAAAGACTATACAACATTAGGTATTAGACTTCTCAAGTGATAAGATGCAAAACTCACCTTTTCAAGTTTGTCTTGTAGCACAAGCCTCCTTAATCTAGAACTCAACACCCTTTTGATATAGTGAATTATGTTAAAAACACTAAAATAAAATTCAACTACAAAACATTGAATGTGTAACATTTCTATTTCTCACCCGTGCCATGACATACGCTCCGTTGCACTCTAATTTGGGCCATTATGATCTCCGGTTTTATGATCTTTCATAGCAAGTGACAACTTTCAGATAATTAGACATTCTTGAAAACTCTAATCTTCGTTTATTTTGTCTACTTAAAGCGTCTCATTCTTGAAAACTCTAATTTTCGTTTATTTTGACTACTCAAAGCGTCTCGTATAAAAAAACCCACATCATTTTCTTCCATTGTATTCCTACAATGTAGCACATTTCTATCGAATTAAACTCAACAAAGTAGAAAATAAGAATTAAAGAAAAAATGGATCAAAGTAAATTAAACCATAATTTAATTTATAATATGAAAATCAAAACAAAAAAAAGTAACATAATAATCAAACTCAAACTTGAATACCACAAATAAAAACATTGAAAATGCATTACCTATCAAAAATCATATTCACCGACTTCAATGGATGTTAGGCTTTAGATTTCCTCAAAATGCACCTACATATGATACAGAATCATTATAGATTAGTAACAAATAAGAATCTACGTACATAAAAAACCCAAATACACATCAGTTGTTTTAATTTGACTCCAGGGAAAATTGTATACCCAAATACAGATCAAGTAACTAAGAGTATTCAAGTTAAGAGCTTTCCCTGGAAGCAAATTACATTTCCTAAAATTGTATGCTCAAGGAAAACTTATCTTTAAGATACATGATTAAAAATTAAAAATTTAAATCAAGTGACCTGATTTAAGTGCTTTGCATGAGTTCAAGGACTTGCTATTTGAAAATGGTTAGCTTCAAATCAATGATGAAAGGTAGGACAATTACACTTCTCAAGGACACAACATATTCCATTTCAAAAATGCTAGTCCTCGAGGAGTTCAATTTAAAACTAATTTGTATCTTTCAACTAGATTTATCAACATGCATCACAAAAATCACAAAAAGATTATCAAAAATTACCAGACCTCTATATGTTCAGCAATTGCACCAGAATCTGAACCATTTAGCTCTTTTAGAGTCACCAATACCTCGAATTAAACTATTGTTGATTTGACAAGCCTCGTATTAAATTAAAAATCGTAGAAGTTGTAGCCTTTGTCCACTTCTTTGCACTCCTGTGACAAAAAATAGAAGAATTTAGCAACAAAACCATCAAGAACCTTGGCCATAGAAGCAATAATTTAACAAGACTTGTTAAAGAGATATTTTTGGAGAAACACAAACCATATAAACAGAGCACTAAATTAAGTGAAAAGAACAAATTACATACAAGGAATGGTAGGAGAGAGGGAAAAATCATGTCAAGGTATAGGAAATAAAGTAAGCTGTGGTGTTCAAAGTGAGTAAATCTTTGGCATATGAAAATATTTACTAAGTTATTGCTTACCATGCCAAAATTTACCATAGATAATTAATTAGCTCCAAATTTGAATAGTAAGGAAATAGATGACTTGATGTCACATGGCAGTAGCCTTCTTATTTGTCATAGCCCTCATCAAGCTATAATTAGTTTGTGTGAGAAAAGAAAGCCATCTACAAGGGCCCTTCATTTATTCTGTTAGCATAATTTTTATCAAATAATCAGCATAATTACTATTCATTTAACTGATTCTTTCAGCTAGAATCCTTTGTTAAATTTAACCAAACTTTACAGGATGAATTAAGATGAAGACATACAAAACCCTAGTTTCATCACAACACAATAATGAATTATCAGAGCAAAAAAAAACACAAAACAGATATACCGGAGAAAAATCAAACACATGGAAAATTTAACAAAATAAAAAATGAAATTTTATTCCATAAATGGCTAACTGATAAAGATATTCCTATATATCTCCATTTACGAGAGAAAATTGTATAGAAGATGAGAATCACAGGTATAGAAGATTTGTTTACCTTCGTCATTACAAGCAATGCAAACAGAATAAAGATATGTTTAGCTCCACAATTATTATTATCAAATTATGTTTTTATGTACATCATCAAATTATCTTTATAAACAGAATAAAGATATGTTTCATCTTTTATCTTGCAATTAAAAGTCTCAGAATCGCTTGCTAACAGAATAAAGATATTCCTAATTCCATATATTTTTCTCTATACCTTAGGAGTTACTTGCAAAAATTTATGAATAGCTTTGGCATCACCTTAATTTCTATCTGAATCACACATGTAAAAACTTCATCCAAGGATGAACAACTTTAAGATGTGAACTCGAGTAATATCAGATTGTAGTGTACAATTAAGTGAATAGCTAAGGCATTATCAGATTGTATTGTACAATTAAGTGAGAGGGTAACGACCTATAGATGTGAACTCGAGTAATATCTCATGTATAATGAGCAGACTTTTGGGAAGCACTCACCATGGGAAACTCAATCAATCTGACAATGCAAACTAAGAAGTTGACAAGTATCTAATTGTTATCTAATATCTTCAAGACTTAAGTTTCTGACAATTAACCTCACTCTAATTTTTTTCGAATTCATTATACAGAATTACTGTCAGAGTGTCGATTAAAACAAGTCATTCCATTGAACAGTTAGAACACAGATAAATAAACTTAAGAACCACAATGGCAAACTTCCTAGTCCTTGATTTCACCAAGAACAGCACTGTAAACTTCGAATCTCATCTTGGGCAGTCTTTAGGTGGTCAAGAAATGGAATTAGCAATCCTGATGCAATTTCCAAAATCTCATCTTGAACCCTCCAACACACTCAACTACGTTATCATTGCATAAGATACCATTCTCACAAAAACATTTGATTTCCAAAATGCTAAACTGAAACTATTAAGAAATGAACCAATACGAATTTTCTTAGAACAAATGAAAATCAGTATTTCCGTGCCTCCAAAACAATTAAATCGGGAAAGAAAAGTGTAAATAGAGGAGTTTTAGCACGCCTATGTTCCCTTTCAATTATTTTTGTAATCAATTATCAATTATTAACATATAGGTTCCTAAATTAACAACTGAAATTAAACACTAAAAAAGACAAATGACATTTCATACTTTCTCGGTACAAATTCAGTATGTAATTACCTATATGTAAAGCAACAAATAGTGAATGCTATGCATGACAAAACTCCCAAACAACAACATACAAAAGAACAATTTTCCAAACAGAGTGAATCAAAAAAAAGAAAAAAAAAAACCAAATGCAATCCCAGTTCCCATATTCCGAATTTGTAATGCAAATGGCTAAATCTAAATTATTTAACTTAAATTCCAGCAAAAGATAAAGAAATTACATAACCTAATTTTCAATTTCTTACCTAGGGTTTGAAAAATTCAATGGGGTTGGTAATTGAGTTTTCTTATGAGAGAGGGAGCCAGGGAGGAGACTCGTCCGGTGGCGGCGGTGGCGATGGCATTCTGCAGCGGCGACGGCGGAAGGTAGAAGTGGCGGAGCTTTTGGCGTGAGAGTGGAGACTTTTGAGCGTGAGAGGGAAACTGGAGAAAGATAGAACAGAGAGAAGAGAAGCAGGTGAAGCGGCGTATTTTAAATGGAAAATTGTTGGGGTTTTTAATTTTATAATAACTTCTTATTTTGGCCCCCATATTTTATAAAAATTCCACAATGGTCCCCTATAAATATAATATTATATATAATTTATGTATAATTTCGATTTTCAGTTCGGTTTGCTTAACCGAGACCCGAAATAGAAACCAAAACCAAAACTGAAATGCCCAAAAAATAAAAGTCGGAACCGAACCTAAAAGGCTCGGTTTGGTTTCTGTTCCAACCGAAATTTTCGATTTCGGTTTGGTTCGGTCGGTTAACCAACCCGTGAACACCCCTACCTGCTAAATCTGAATTTAGCAAGATTCTTAAGCTACTAATACGTACACAAGCCCAAAGAGTAGGTAATACCAATGAGTTCCCTACATTAAAGCCCAAAAAGAAGGTAATACCAATGTTTTCAAAAACTTAATACCTACGTGGGCTCAAAGCGGAGGCTTTAGTAATTGTTGCTTACGGTTTAGCAAATTCATGTAGGCTTTACAAGTTAAAATGCCTCCGGTTGCCAAAACGTAGGTAATACGTTAATTCCTATATTTTTCTTCGCGTAGGAAAAGGCCCATTTTCTTGTAGTGTTACATCATAAGAGTATTTTGGTAATTTCACTTAGAGTGGAAATTATTAATTGGGATATATTGACTACAATATATATATATATATATTTAATTATTGGAATTAAATATACTTATTCAATCAATATTAATATTATTATTGATTTAGAATTACCAAGATACTATTAATTAAAAGAGTAAAGTATTTAATTAATTGTCAATTGGATTGGACTTGGATTTATAATTAAATACTTAATACTGGGCTTGGAATTGGATGAGGCGCAGTGACCCTATCCCTTAAGGCCAATTCGGCTTCCCCTCACCTATGTATGTCATGGGTGTGATTTTTATTTAAACACTTGATGCTTGATTAAAAATCACAAGATCATAACACCTTTTTATATTAGAGAGTAAAGAAAGTAAAGCACATAATATTCTCTCCCTCCCATAAACCCTAGCCTTCCACCCCTGTCTTGGGTGAGGAGATTGTAGCTTCAAGACGAATATCATCTTTGCGTGATAATCTGGAGGAAGGAATGATCCGTTGCTTCTAACAAAAGCTAGGCTTGAATTGAATCGTAGAAAAGGTAATTAGATTACCCAAACCTTTAATTCATCCTTTTTGTGTTTATTAAGATATTAAAAGCACAAACTGTATCTTGGATTGTGAATCGAATTTTTTTTAATCTGCTAGAACGATTCACAACAGTAGTATCAGAGCCAAATTTGTTGTTTTTGATATCTTTTATGCGTTTATGTGTTTATATTATTTGATGAATATGAATATATGAACATGTATGTATCATATTGTATGCTAAAACGTCGACTAGGTGATTTGATTTATTATATTGTATGTTTAAACAATTGGGTTTCATGATTAATTGCATGATTGAAAAGGAGAAGCCTGCACAATCGAGTCAGCACTGTGGCTGACTAGCTGCTGCACGGTGCAGCAGATGGCGGTCGCATCGTGCAGCGCTGGTGGCCGCGCTATACAGCACACGGCCCGGACGCTGCACAGTGCGGCCTAGCCACATGCACAGTGCCGTGCGATTGATTGGATCACACGGTGCCGTGCATGCTAAGGCACGACGCTACCCTAGCTAGGGCAACGCTGTCCGTCGAACTTGGCCCAACCTATAATTTTTTATTTAAGTCAGGCCGGGCCCCGACCTTGGAAAATTAATTTTTAAAATTTGGGGCTTGGCCCGTTTAATCTGTTGGAGTATTTTGGACCCAATGGATAATTTTGAAAATAAAATTGGAATCAAACCCAATTAGCATTTTTAAAATTATTTTATGGATTAATTTTAAAATTAAAAGTCCTATAAAATCTTTTCAGCAATTTTAAAATTGGATTTGATTAAGATTAAATTAGATTTAATCTTGATTAGTTTATTTGATAAATTGAATTTATCTAAAGCCAAAATTGGATTTTTTAGCCACTTAAAACTAATCATCAATTTAATCCTTAATCTTTAAATTGGATTTAAATGAATTTTATGAAATATAATATTTAAATTTATTTTTAAAGTAAATAAAGCTAGTTGGGCTTGCTTTTATTTTATGGATTTAATTAAATTGGATTGGCCCAATTAATTATAATTGGATTTAGTTATATATTTTTAGAATTCTTAGAGTTTAATTTCGCATTTAAATTATTTCACCCATATTGGGCTTTATTTGATAAAGTCCACTTTAATTGGATTAAAGTATATGATGTCTGGGCTTGACCCATTAACATTAAAATTGAGATAAAATAAAATTTATTTTTGAGAATAATTAAGTTAGATTTAATTATTTATTAAATAAGATTTAATAATGATAATCCCAAATTTGTTTAATTTGATTATGTGCTCCTTAAATTATGTGATGGTGACACCATGGCTTAGGGTTGGATTCTTTTTATTATATGGGTTGTATTGAGCCGGAGTTTGATCCCTCCAGTTTGTATCTTTATTTTTATTAGAACAATTGTATAGACATGTACCATTGCTATAAGAATATTAGATAGGTCCAATAAAGAGTGAAGATGGAGGCAAGCTTGGAGCGAAGACAAGAAGCTCTTATGTAATAGATTAGATCCCCTACCCGATTGACTCGTTGGCTCGAGATAGTTTAGATTAAAGCCCATACGTGTGTGTGTGTGTGTTGTTAGAAATTGCTAGGCATTTTTTTGTTGCATTTCCACAATCAGTGCTTAATAAATTAATGTGCAAAGTAAGACCCAAAATAAAATAACTATCAACAAGGTTATTAATTCTCCCTTATCAAATGATACTAAGTAATTAAAGGGCATTTGATATCCTGGTTCTCCATCAAGCTTTAGAATGAGATGGCTGCATCTTATATATGGCATCGTCGAGGTATTAGGGGTTCATATATAAAGGTAGTATGCTTGATCTTCTTCAGTGCATTTGATGCCTTCAGTCGAAGCGAATTTTCGCCCCATATATCAAAAAAAGGTTGCAAGGCGAGATTAAATTGTTAGACTGATAGGAGTTGCTGGGAATAGACTTAGATGAATCACCACTTATATATCGAAAAAATTTGCGGTCAAGTGATTCATGAGCTAAAGGGATTAAATCGTCAGTTTGAAGGACTAGCACTAGACGCCACCTCAATATCTAGATGGGCCATATATTAAAAAGGGTTACAACCCATCTAGACATTGAGGACCTCAATCACTCACTATGAAACTATTCCAACGAGGTTTATCATTATTGCAGTGGGAGTGCAATAATGAAGGAAAATAGTGGGAGACAAGTAATTGTACAAGTCCTTTAAAATAACTTGATTAACAATATAAAGCATTTAATCGTAAATCTTGGTATTTTCTGCAGTTTGATAATTACTCTCTAAAATGGTTAACCCTCTCAAAGTATTGCTTGAAAAGAACATTCCCAATGAACGAAACTTCTCTGATTGGAACAGAGGACTAAGGATTGTCCTCAATGATGAAAATCTTGAATATATCCTCGAATTGGATTGACCACCGAAACCTAGGGATGATGAGGAAGATTCAGTGAAGATGGCATATTCAGATTGCGTGTCTGGTACTAGAAAGGTAAGGGATTATATGTTGAGCTCCATGTCAGTGAGTTTCAGTGCACACAAAAAAATATGGATAGTCCTAGATCGATCATGTTGCACTTGGAGGAATTGTTCGAGAAACGGGGTAAGTCTATTAGATAATTTGTATCAAAAGTGTTATTCAACACTCAGATGAAAGAGCACGAGGATGTTTATGATCATTTTTTGAATATGATCTCCATGCTAGAGAGACTTTGGTCTATGAATTTCTACATGGATTTCCACCTTCAAATGGATCTCATTCTCCAATCACTCTGACATGCTAAAACCTAACGTGCTATAGTACCAAGTGTACTAGTCGTGTATAGTAATAAGTGGATGGTAAGTCCGGGTTGTCGAACCACAAGGACTAGATATTTTAGTTTAAGATTTGTAAAGAAGTAAATAAACGAAGTAAGAGTAAATTCAAATAAAATTGTAAAGAACAAGAACAAAGACGAGCAAATGATTCAAAACCCAAGTATGAAAAGTGACTAAGGCGCATGTGAGGCTCAATTTGATCCGTATTCTTATAAAGAATTTTATTGAATCATTAGACTTATGTTGCTATGGTGAAAGCTCCTAAAGTAAAGAATAACCAATGTCTCGCGATAAACTCCTATACTTAAATGGTGATTTCCTAAGTATGTCTACCCGGAAATCTAACCACTAAGCATGCATTAACAATCTAGAGCTCACTCGATACGAGTCAAATGACTTCGCCCAGGAATCTTTACCTATGCCTAGGCCAATTCCTATTTGGTTCGGTGATGTTGTGAATCTCATGCACCCTAGTTCAAGTCTTTCTCAAAACATTAATCTAGCCATTATATCAAACATATGAAGATCAAGCACATGTAAGAAACAAAATCACAAATTCACAACACATAGCAACATAAGAATTGATTCAAACAATCATCTATTATAAGAATAAATCACAAATTGGCCTTCACATGGCCTTAGTTCTACAAGATTAGCTCATCATCAATGGCTTAAAAGAATATAATGTTATCATATACATAATCATGAACATAAAATGTAATGAAAAACAATTAAAACTCCCTCAAGTGTGATTGAAGATGGATGATTAGAGATTCAATGCCTAGCTCTTTCCTTGTCTTTCCCTTCCTTCTCCAAGAATGATGATGATTTTTAGAATGGAATCCTCCCCCCAGCTTGATGATCGGTTCTTTCTCTCCCCCCCCCCACTCTTCCAAGAATCTGAAAATGGTGATGGGTTTGCACTCTCACTAGTGTGTGTCCTCCTTTGGCCTCTCTTCCCCTTTTTAAACTCAAAAACCCATCAAGCATGTATTAAACAATTCCTAAAAGGCATTCCCACCGAGAAATACAACTAAGACACCCCCTAGACACATGTGCTAACATTTAGGCTTTAAACATTCTATTCCACCATAAAATGATGAACTTTTGACTGAAAGGAATCAAATCTCGGATGTGGCGACGCTTAGGCGTGGGCAGCAGAATGTTGAGTGTATTTGTCTCTGTCCGGTGCATCAATCCAATTTGAATGATTCAAGTTCCCACTTGAAGCTAAGACATTGATCTACAACTTTGTAGAAGGACACTTCATCGGTCTCTAAACATACGAAAATAGCACTCAACCGTGGAACGTAATGTAGATACGACGCCCACCTTACTACGCTCAAACTGATTAAGCTCTTTTTGCATGGCTTCAATTCAACTTGGATTACTTAGCGCTTTATCCACTTTCTTAGACTCCATTTGAGATAGAAAGCTTATGAACATAGCCTCATTGAATATAGCGGCTCTAGTCCTAACAGGCGCTCCAATATCTCCAATAATCCGCTCAGGTGGATGATCATGCAGCCACAGTTTATCTGGTTGGAAAGGTTTAAGAAGTTGAATAGGCGCTTGACTATCAGAAGCTTGACTGTCCTCTTGCGTAGGCGCTTCAAGTTTACAAATCCTTGTTTGCACTTGATGATCACTCTCTTCATGATCATCAGCAGATCTTGAATTGTTATCTGAAATAACCTCACGAGTAATCTTAGGAGGTGACACTGAGATCTCATCATCGTCGTCACTGTACTCATCAATGGTAATCTTAGATGCTTGATGACATAGATCTTCAACTCCTATATCATTCACATTAACCTTACTCGGTTCTTGGTTAGCATCATCAAAAACAACATGAATGGATTCCTCTACCTTCGATTTGATCTTATTTAGGATATGAAAATTCTTTCCATTCTTAGCGTAGCCTAGAAATATTCCCTCATCCTCTTTAGGATCAAATGTCTTTAGGATTTAGGATCCATTATTATGGATAAAACATTTAGAACCAAAGACGTGAAAGTATGAAACATTTGGCTTACGTCCTTTCCATAGTTTATATGGAGTTTTCTCATGCTGTTTGTTGATTATGCAACGATGAGTATAACAAGCAGTGTTGATCGCTTCGGCCCAAATCCTAGGAGCAAGCTTGGACTCTGCTAACATCGTTCGAGCAGCTTCCTTGAGAGTTCTATTCAGGCGCTCAGCAACACTATTCTGTTGGGGATTTCTGGGAGCTGAATACTCATGATGTATTCCATTTTCTGCACAAAACTTCCCAACAACCTTGTTAGTAAATTTAGTACCATGATCGCTTCTTATTCTTGCGACCTTAAGATTTTTCAATATTTGAAGTTTCCGAATAAGCGTTGTTAACTTGTCACATGTCTCATCTTTGGATGAAATAAATTCCACTCAAGTAAATCGAGAGAAATCATCTACAATCACCAAAGTATACTTTTTACCGCTCACACTGATCGTTTGAACAGGTCCAAACAAATTCATGTGAAGTAGTTTAAGTGTTCTAGAGGTAGATAGATGAGGCTTTCTCTTGAAAGATGATTTAACTTGTTTGCTCATTTGACAAGCGTCACAAAGGTGATCCTTTTGAAATGGTCCTTTTGGTTATCCCTCTACAAGATTTAGATTTATAAGCTGAGAGATTGTCTTAAAATTGAGGTGATTCATTTTTCTATGCCATAACCAACCCGTTTTAGATTCATTTTTAGCAACAAAACATGTTGGGTTGTTATCAATTGTTGAACGCAATCTACCAAATATACATTTTTTGTTCTTTTACTTTTCAATTTAGTAGACTTAGTCTTACCGTCATTTATATAGCAACAGTCGCTTGAGAATATGACTTCAAAGTCTTTGTCAGAGAATTGACTTATGCTTAATAAATTGTCCTTTAGACCCTCAACATAATAAACATCACTTATCATGATGTTCCCCCTATGCACAGTACCTATACCTTTAATTTCACCTTTAGAGTTATCACCAAATACAACATGAGGACCATTGGCGGCTTGATAGTTGATCAGAAGATCATTTGAACTAGTCATGTGCCTTGACGATTCACTATTGAAGTACCAAACTGATGTATTGGCTCTAGCTCTAGGTACCTGGAATCAAAAAGGGAAGTTTTATTTCTGTTTAGGTACTCATTGTTGCTTTGGTCCTTTAACATTAGTAACATTGTTAGTTTGAATTAGAACTTTAGGAACCCATGTTTGCCTAGTCATCATTGTAGGAATATTGGCCTTCTTAGGTTTCAGATTGTGTTGGGTGTGTTTTTTGTTCACCTTGTGATGTGTGTGTTGTTTGGGTGTATAATAATATCCTCGATTATAATAGTAATCATAATCATAATCATAATCATAATCATCATAGTATCGATAACATGATCTTGATTGCCTTAAATATTGACGTTGGTATTTCCTTAACGCTGGCCTAGGGTGCATTTTTGGTGCTAGACGCTTAGCACTTGATTCACAGTGGTTAGGTTTATCCTTAGCCTTTTGACTTTCTCACTTGGCCTCGTACCATTGTCGCTTGGTTCAATAGGTGTTGGAATTTTTGAACCTTTCTCAACAAGGAAAACACCATTTCCTTTGTTGTTTGCCGTAACATTGGATTTATTTGGTTGTTTACCGAATTTATTGCATCCTAAACCGGTCTTTTCACTAAACAGTCTTGTTATCACAGTCACATTTTCTAGCTTTCTTGACTCTTTGGACAATGATGAGACGAGCTATACTGATTTTACCAAGTCTAGCGATCAACTTAGCTTCTCTCTTGACTATTATATCAAAATCACTTTTCAGATTGATTATATCACTCTCCAGTGATTTGTTCTTCTCAATGCATTGTTGCTGAACTTGCAACTCTACCTTGAACATCACATTATCACTCTTGAGCGATGAAATGATATCGAAGTGATTTTGATATAATTTGGCGGGATCTTGACAATCATTATAATATTCTTTGACTTTGTCAAGTAATTCTTCATAAGAGAGAGGGTAAGATATCTCAGTGTTTACCTTAGGGGACACTTCAACATCTCTGACCATGAGACAGATAAGTGTTGAGTCATTCACAAGCTCATCGTCATCACTACTCTCCTTTGAAGACTCCAAATCTTCAAGTGCGGACACTGGTTTTGATTCCACTAGCAAACCTTGTTGACGAAGGTTGCTCCTGAATTGGGTTCTATCCAAGTAATCCTGCCTTGTGGGCTTAGATACGTTTGGATAAGGGCAATCTACCTGATAGTGACCTGGTTTCCTGCAATTATAACAAAGATTAGTTTTCATTTTTTGTTCACTTGTTAACCTTGCAGTGTGTGGTTTTGAGACCACTGGTGCTGAGAGATTTTGAGCAAACGCTTGGTATTGAACAGGCGCTTGGGGTGAAGGAACAGAATACTGAGGCGCTTGAAACTATTGTTGTACTGGAGATGGCGATTGATATGAACTTTGTCTTTGATTGTTGGAACCTTTTCCTTTCTTCTCATATCTCAAGAACTTCCTGAATCTATTCAGCAAAGCTAACTCCTCTTCCTTACTGATATCTGAAACTTTTCCCTTGTTACCCGATTTAACCTTGATTGATGCTATAAGCGCTCCAGACTCAATTACCAGACTACTCACAACAACACTAGCTAAATTCAACTCAAACTCAAATGCTTTGAGCTCTGAAAAGGCATCTTCTGGAGTTAGACGTTCCAACATATTCGATTCTCTCATTGTTGTTGTCTTCATCAAGAATCTACTCGGTAGACTTCTAAAGATCTTAACCACTGTTTCTCGATTTTGTAAGTCCATTCCCAACGATGTAAGTTCCGTAACTAGAGCTATAAATCTTATGTCCAATTGCTCTAACGTCTCATTTGGCAACATCTTAAATCCATTAAACTTTTTCTTGGCAATGGAAAGTTTGCTTTCTTTAATCTATGCTGAACCACCACAAATTGTAGCCAACTTATCCCAAATTTATTTAGTGGTTTTGCATGACTTGATCTTGTTAAATAGGTTGTCATTATCACCGATAGCCGTATATAGAGCGTTACGACCAACATTATCCAAATTCGCTCTTCGACGCTCATCTGGGGACCATTCTAGAGTATCTTCCGTGGTTTCAGGCGCTCTAGTGATAACTTTCAAAATTCGTATTAGCCCATCTAAAATAATATCACACATGTCATCATCACATGAACAGAAATATGTAAATGCTTTGACTTTCCATGTGTCATAGTTTGACTCAGTCAGTTTGGGAACTTTAGCAAATGCTATAAAGAAAATTTAAAAGCAACTAGATTTAAAAAAAAGATCTAAACAAGCTGTTATGCTTGGAAATTTTTAAAATTTCAACTTTAACCGCGCTCTGATACCACTTGTTGGTCCTAAGTGGCATACGAAAAGGCTCTAGAAGGTTTGAAGTCGTTTTCGACTTCAAAAAGATCCGTATTAAAATGGTTTCGGACGCTTGAAATGTAGACGCTTGACTGAGCGTTTACTTGAGATATAGACACTTTGGCTGGGCATCTAATGAAGACTATTTTTAGAAAGTTGACTTAGACTTCAAGATTTGAATGCTATGACCAATTAGGTTTAAGCATTCACTTCTTTAATCAGTGTTAGCACAACGTAATGGATTTTGGAGTCTTCTTTTGAAAGCTTTAGCATCACAGAGAGTAATTTAGTTGCTTAGTGTTTGATTGTGTTTTACTTAATCAATTTATGCAATGATATGATAATAAGAAAATTGACTGTAAAGTAAATAACACAATAATTGTAAGACTCGTTGGGTGGTGTAATCCCAACTACATCCTTCTTCTCCTTGAACACTCGGAGGTAATCCACTAAGATGATTCTCAAAGAGTCACACAGAAACTTCTACAAATTAGGGAGAAATGGATGTCGATGTTAGATTTAGTGCCCAGCGCACCAATTATTGGGCGCCATTCTTTGTAATAGTAACTCTAGAGTTGAACAATCGTTTTCTTATAAATAATGTCAATCTCTTTTTATATGTGTGGCATGTCTTTTTTATTAAATTAGTTTTTTACTTTGGCTTAGAATAAAGTCCCGAAGGATCACACATAGCTATGGGACATCATTGCACATTGGGTGTGGCAATGATGGAATATGTCTCGAAGGCTGTGATCTTTCAACATTGTTCCAAGTCGTAAAAGGGTTCATCGAGATAAAGGGATATCAATGCAACCCAAAAGACTTGCTCATATGATGCATACTCTGGGAGAAGTGTATCTCGTTCCATAGATACTGGCATGGTGAAAGCCAATGCATATATAAGGGTTGCCATTGTGGTAATGGGCAAACTGAACAACCCCATGGAAGTTGCTAAAATGGATTCCCAATCGAATGTGGAACTTTCAGTGGTCTTGTAGTATAAGTGTAATCCTTATGGACCTAAGATTCCATTGGATGTCTTATGGGTAACCGCGCATGATCTTGATTTGTAAAGGCAAACTCAGACATGCACATCTTACGTAGTATAGGCACGTGAGAATCAAAAGGAATCTATCTCTGACATTAGCCAGTCGGTTAATCTCCTATGATTACATAGTGAATCGACTTAAGGAATCTTCGGCCGAAGTATGATATCTAAAGAGGTGTAGGGTTTCCTCATTTAGATAGTCGAAGTCGATTTCACATAACGTGGGAAACTTAGTATTGAATTAATAGAGCTTCGACCTTAGCCACTGCTCTAGATTCAATCAGGAGATTAGATAGAGGGATCTTACTTATGCGAGGATCAAGATCGCAAAAGGCGTATCTTTACTTTCGTTTTATCTAGGTCTTCGGGACCCTATGCTAGGTGGGCAACCGCGATTTGTAAGTGCCGAGAATTAGCTAGGTGACTAATTCGAGGCTTGATTAAATCAAAAGATTCATTTAATCTAGTATTTTTCATTTTAGGAAGGTACACTAGCACTGTGGGAAGGTGTACTTACTACTAGATAGAAACGAGCCTAAGGGGTCACACACTAACTCCAGAGAGTCACTGCTTGAATAGATGTGATTAATCAATTTTGAGGAAATTAGGGGAATTATGAAAGTGTAGTACTTTCCTAATATGGAATATAAATTAATTGAAGGATTCAATTAATTTTACTCTTTTAATTAATCTTGCAGAATTAATTAAATTAATGGACCTAGTAGAGTACAAGTATTTTTTTTAATTGGGTGGAGCCCAAGTTAAATAAATAAATGTTGGAATTAGTTAGTTGGATTTAATTTGACTTGTATTTAATTGATGGGTTGAGCCTATAATTAAATTGAGAAATTAAAATTAAATCCTAAAGTCCATTTGACTTGTGTCGATTTTATGAGTAAAACTAAGGGAGGGGCGTTTTTTATGTGGTGGAGGAGGAAAAGAGTTTTCCCCTCCTCCAAGTCTTTATCATTGATAAGTTGTTTGACTTATCACCTTATAGGGTGAGGATTACTAGAGAGTTTAGAAGAAAGGAAGTTTCCTTTTCCTAATAGGACTCTAGGTAATCTTCACCTATAAATAAGAGATGAAGGAGACTAAAATTAATAATGCTAATTTCTAGAGAATTCGCCCCCTTCCCTAGACCTAAAAATCGGCCACCTCTCCCTCTTTCCAATAAGTCGTTGTTCTATTCATGTGTTGAATTGAACGACTTAGAAAAATATTCCTACTCTTCACATAATCAAGCCTAAGTTAAGCTTAGAATCGTTTTGTTGTCTAGCACGCAAGGCAAGACGATTGGTGACTTGAACGAGGTGTGGATACATCTTAGAGTCGCGACGCTTGGAGCACTCTATATATGAAAAACGACGGGCAATTTCTCACCTAAGGAAAATTGTGTGGATTTGCACCACAGGGTTGCTGAGATCCAAAGTACGAGGTGAAACGAAATTTTTGAAAGGTATAATTTCGATTACCTCCTTGTCAAATTCGATCGAACCAACTCCATATTTTTGTTTTTGGTTGGTTGTACGTTTACTCTTGTAAAATTTTAATTTTCGCTGCCACGAGCCACCCGAGGGAATGAGTCAACCCAACAGTCGATGACTTGAGCTCCTTGATCACACAAATTTTTGCTCCAAATCACTTCAATCCCTTTGCTTCTTTCATCTAGAAATAATGTAAGTATCCAACTTCGACTTCACACAGATCGCGAGGCTTGGATATAGGTTTTTCTAAAGATTTGTTTGATTTTGATGAAGTTCAAACAACTAAAAAAATCTCAATAGTAATGTGGGTTTCTCTAAAAAGAATCTTTGAGATATTGGTTGATTGTCTGAGGAATTTAAGAAAAGCAAAGAAAATATTTTCTTGAATGCTTTGGCTTTTCTGAGAGTTTGAGGAATGAGACTTCAATGCAACAACAATTTGTCTTGGAGTTGATCGTTATTTTTGGCTTGTTGTTCAAGTCCTATTTATAGGCATTCTTGGAAAAAGTGTCTCTTACTTCCGCAAGTGAACAACTTTTGTCCTTTTTTCTGAAAATCTGCTGCACAAAAGTTGGTGGTGCAATCTGTGAATAGTTGACAATTCAATAGGGTGGCTTCTCCGTACGTCTGAAAGTATTTATCACATTTAATGCTCTTATCAGCATTTAATGCATTTGAATTAAATGCCCGTTGGAACTTAATGCACTGAGAGTATTTGCATTAAACTCCTTCTGGACTTAGAAATAATCTCAGGAGAAATCGGTCATTGATAGACGCTCATTCATCCTTGAATAACTTCTGTTCTATAAATGACGCTTGATATAGCTGGTCATTTAGACGCTTGGAAACTTTATCTTCATCCAGACTTCAGGCGCTTGAATCTTCGAACTAAACTACTGATAAACTCACTCAGAAATTATCAGACGCTTAGTCTAAGGATGCTTAGCGTAACACTCTAGGAAAAAATAAACAAAACCAATAAAGCCTATTACAAATTTAACGCTTCAAAGCTTATACAAGATTTCTAATAAAATCAAACTTACATATTTTGGGGTTTAACAAATAATCCTAATTGTCATCATCAAAACATCTAACATGAAATTTCTAACAGAAAATGTTAATACGGGAAACTTGGGTATGATAACTTATTTAAGGGGTTTTTTGTAATTTTTTTAAGTTCAAGGATGAAGTGTTAACCATAAGTTGAGAGGAAATTAATAATAATAAAACACTTCAAAAAAATTAATAATAAATAAAAATTCATTTATTTAAGATAAGACTGATTTAATCCAATTATATTGATCTATTTTTAGCCAAATCTAAGTCTTAAATGAGATTTGAGAATATAAAACTTTTAGTATTACGTAATTGATAATTGTTATTAATATTAGATCATTGCTTTAAGTGACTAGTTTTACAAGGAAAAAGTTTATTTTAACAAATTGAATTTTATTTGGGGCATGTCCCACAAAAAAAAAAGAAGGCTATTGAAGCTTCTTGACAGTAGGATAACTCTTGAAACTTAATCTAATGATAATAATTATGAGACACGTGGAGTGTTATATTCAATGCAAAAGAGAAAGATATATCCTGGAAATATTGATAAATCATGTTTTATGTATATAGAGATATATAGTTTATTTGCATCAAACTCTCGTGAGGTTTTGCTTTTTGGCAAGAATCTCCCTTCAGGTTCAGTTTGAATTCTCTATTATAAATATTGTTGTATCTTTTATTGCATCAACTTTTATGCATGATAAGTGTATAAAATTTAAATCATTTATATATTTAAGAAAAATATTTATATACTTGTCATGTATAAAATAAATATAATAGGAGATGTAACACCATTTTAATCTTGTGTGCTTCAGGTTTCAATTCCTAAGAAGAAAATTCCTTCCATCTGTTGACCATTAAGTATACTATTTTGTTTAAGGGCGAGATGGTAATTGTATAATTACTATTAAATATATTGATAGTTAACATGAATTTAACGTGTCATGTCAGATTAATGGGAGGCATTCACCCTTAAAACGTCCCTAATTCCCTCTTCTTTTTTTCTCACATAGTTATTTTGTTTCTAATTAACTTAATGAATCTTATCACATAATCAATATGGAAAAAGTTGCAAAAATTTTCAGGGGTTGTTGATGTCTTTTACTTCTTTAATACCCTACTAACAATTTTGTTAAATTAGTCAAGTTCCTACTTACTATTTACTTAATTTTCTATAGAATTAACTACTTACTTCAACAAATTAGCTATTTTACAAGAATTTTCAATATTGGTTAAGAAAGTGAAGTTAGAATATAATATAATAGGATCTTATGTTAGAAATTGTGTTTGGGAAAAAAAAAAAAAACTTAGATTAGGGTGGATCCAACTGCGCGTTCCGAGCCCCGCGATAATTCTCCACTTAGAATTATCTTTCAACCCCTGCGTTCGAGTTCGATACGCTAGACGGTGGTTCAGAATTTAACACTTCGGCGTGTTGTTTAAAATAATTATTCGGACCGCAATTGATGAAAATATGTGTCGTCTTCGAATGAAACAATAATACAGTGAAGGAAAGATTGAAGTCCAGATAAATATTATCTCTCAGATACTTAAATCTGACAAAAAGATAATCTTATACCTACGTGAGAATCTCTCTATCAAATGTATTATTTCTCACCCCTGCGTTCGATTCGCTAAACGGTGGTTCGAGTTATTGTCTTCGAATGAAACAATAATACAGTGAAGGAAAGATTGAAGTCCAGATAAAAATTATCTCTCAGATACTTAAATCTGACAAAAAGATAATCTTATACCTACGTGAGAATCTCTCGATCGAATGTATTATTTCTCAGCCCTGCGTTCGATTCGCTAAACGGTGGTTCGAGTTATTGTCTTCGAATGAAACAATAATACAGTGAAGGAAAGATTCAAGTCCAGATAAAAATTATCTTTCAGATACTTAAATCTGACAAAAAGATAATTTTATACCTACGTGAGAATCTCTCGATCAAATGTATTGTTTTTAATTCGAACTTATCCTGATCATCTTCGAATTCAACCCCTGTGTTCGATACGCTATTTCGGTGGTTCAAGCCTTTATAACTTAATATTTTCGAGTTCAAAAGTGATTGAAAACTCAAGTCCAGTGCATAAACTATCTATTCGATACTTAAATCTGAATTAACGACAATTTATACCTCCATGAAAATCTTCAATTCTGAAAACATTACAGGCAAGCGAATGCCGATGCAAGCCTTGAAGGCAAATGTCATCGAGTCTAACAGTAAATTACACTACGACTACTCCTAATTTACGCTAAGAGCTACTCCTACATTACTCTATGAAAAGTCTGATGATCTTGCGATAATATTTTTCCTTTCTCCGCGGCTCTTATATATCTTGTCTTCAGGAACTGTCTTCAACCCATGTTCCTTGTCTCCGGGAACCGTCTTCAACTGTCCTCAACTGTTCTTTCAAATCTTTTCAAATTAGCGCGTCTTTGCAGATGATTGACTATTTGGGTTTTATTTTATTTTCTTCTTTTCGAATTTCTATAGTTTGGGCTATTTGGGCTTTGTGCATCACCCCTTCGATTAAGATTCGATTAATGGAAAATCCCCAAATTCTTGCCCTTCACGACCTGTTCCATTTAATTCCTCGAGCACATATCTTGGGTTGCGAGGATGCCTAAGATTTGTATCCAATAATCAAGGATTTTGAAGTGCTTTATCGAGATACGAAGGTAGCATCTCTTGGCTTTGCCCATGTGGTTCCTCCATGGGCTTTTGATCGTCGGGGTCAATCACTCGACCACCTTGGTCTTGGGCCCCATCTTTCCTTTCGAGGAAGTTGTATCTTCGAATGGGGGCTTGTTCGAATGGTGTGTTATCCCATCCTTCCTTTCGTTTGTATTTTGGAAGTTAAAAGATGTAGGTTGTGGAGATTGGTTAGCATTCTTTTGGTTCACTCCTGGTTGAATTCCCTTCGTTGATCATCTCGAGCGCCTATTAAAGTCTGCTTCATGACTTTAACAAATTGCTCATACATTTTATATGCCCGGATCCTGTATCGAGACACCGACTGTATTTCCAGATCGTCATTTGGTTCTTCTCTAGAAGAATCTTCTGACATCTTATAACGGATTTCGGAAGTCAAATTCGACTGATCTCCCACTGTGGTCGCCAAAACTTGTTTCGGTAAAAAAACAAACTTAGATTAGGGTGGATCCAACTGCGCGTTCCGAGCCCCAAGAAAATTCCCCACTTAGAATTATCTTTCAACCCCCGCGTTCGAGTTCGATACATTAAATGGTGGTTCAGAATTTAACACTTCGGCGTGTTGTTTATAATAATTATTCGGACCACAATTGATGAAAATATTTATCGTCTGCGAACGAAACAATAATACAGTGAAGGAAAGATTTAAGTCCAGATAAAAATTATCTCTCAGATACTTAAATTTGACAAAAGATAATCTTATACCTACGTGAGAATCTTTCGATCGAATGTATTATTTCTCACCCCCTGCGTTCGATTCGCTAAACGGTGGTTCGAGTTATTGTCTTCGAATGAAACAATAATACAGTGAAGGAAAGATTCAAGTCCAAATAAAAATTATCTCTCAGATACTTAAATCTGACAAAAAGATAATCTTATGCCTACGTGAGAATCTCTCGATCGAATGTATTATTTCTCAACCCCTGTGTTCGAGTCGCTAAACGGTGGTTCGAGTTATTGTCTTCGAATGAAACAATAATACAGTGAAGGAAAGATTCAAGTCCAGATAAAAATTATCTCTCAGATACTTAAATCTGACAAAAGATAATCTTATATCTACGTGAGAATTTCTCGATCAAATGTATTATTTTGGAATTACAAGCAAGCGAATGCTGATACATGCCTTGAAGGCAAATCTCATCAAGTCTAACACTAAATTACATTACGGCTACTCCTACTTTACTCTAAGAGCTATTCCTACATGACGCTATGAACTATATAGAAGTCTGATGATCTTGCGATGATCTTTTTCCTTTCTCCGCGGCTCCTTTATATCTTGTCTTCGGGAACCGTCTTCAACCCATATTTCTTGTCTTCGGGAACCGTCTTCAACTGTCCTCAACTGCTCTTTCAAATCTTTTCAAATTAGCGCGTCTTTGCAGATGATTGGCTATTTGGATTTTATTTTATATTCTTCTTTTCGAATTTCTACTGTTTGGACTTATTTGGACTCTTTAATTCGAAAGCCCAAATTATTTTATGGTGTAAATTGCATAAATGACTTTTTTCCCGATAAATTTGTATTTAGATCTTTTAATTACAATTATTATCCTCTCCATTTTTTCAAAAAATCTGTGTGTGCACTTATATTTTGATAAAATATAATATAGTATAATATAATACAACATTTAAATTTTGTGATGTGTTTTTTAAGTAAATTTTTAAAATGTGAATCACTAATAAACAAATGAACCCATAATTAATGTTCTTTGCCAAGGATCCAGCCGCATGATTCCATATTAGAAAACTATTGTAATGGCAAGAAAAAAACAATACTAATTATTAAGAGATAGTTCAGGAAAAAGGTAAGAAGAGAGAGAAAATACTAACAAAATGGTAAATTTGATATTTGAGCTAACAACTAATGATGGTTTAACAGCCAATTGATGAAAGAGTTCCCTTGCCAAGAATTCAAACCTCAGGCAAGGTTCTTGTCAAAAAGTGAAACCTCGGGAGAAATGGATGAAAATAACCCGACATATAAAAGTTAAAATGATAACATGCTTGCGCACATGGATTATCATATATACATTTAGAAGTTTATATGTATTTGAAGTTATTGTAATGAAATAAGTGTCTAAAAATGTAATTGAAAGTAAAGTGAAATAAGTAATTTGAGTGAGAATATAATATGACGTAAGTTGTATCTAATGTTACAAAGATTCATAGGTACGTGTATTTTTATGTTATTTGATGTTTATAGTTATTTAGTTTTTATGATATCATAATAAAGAAATAATGTGCTATGCATATAAAAATTGATGTTGTATTATATAAATTATTAAAAGGATGATAGGACGAAAGAAATATATACTTTTGCGGATCACGAAGAAAAAAAGGAAATATTAGAAGAAAAATAGAAAAGATACTTCGAATGGTGGTCATATACATGAACATGCTAAAAAATAATGCTAATGCTATTTTCAAAAGTTTATTTTACATTAAATAGATCAAAGTCAAGGATGCATCATGATAATAGTAGATGGCTAAAAAATTAGAAAAAAAGAAGCTATAAAATGCGACACATAATTGTAAACTATTCTATGAAACAACTATTGGAAAACTAATAATTAGATATTTTGTGATAAAATAACTATTCCAAAGACTCTTGACAAACATTGTAAACACCCCGTAACAATACGGTATCAAACAAATAATATAGTAGTAAATAAAATATCGTCTCCACAAGGAAGGTTTTCAAATACCAAGCTAAGCCTATCTTATTATCTGGACTATCAATTATAGAGTTTGAGATTTTAAGCTAATAAAAGCATAAATAATTAAACAATTAACGAAAAGCCTACGGATTAAGATTTAATCAAGATATTTCTATGGATTTATGACTTTCAATGGGTCGTCATTCTTGCCTTTGTTAAAGACTAAATTTTTCTTAATTATATGAACTCTCCCATGATCTCCATGAGTATCCAATTAGATTCGTTCATGTCACTCCCAAGATCAACAACTAATTTAGAGGAATCCATTAATTTCTATTAAAATTATTTAACTAGTCTCGTGTAAAGTTATAGTATCCCTATTAAGCAATTAAAACATGTCTATCATGTTTGAACAAATAATTTAATTCATCTCCCGGTTCTTTTTGAATTATGTAATTGATGATTAAGTAACTACAAGCATCAAACATTCAATGACAGATTAAACAAAGCAAGAACAAATTAAACCCATCAATTATCAATAATCCATATAAACACACAAGATCTTAAACCCTTAAAAATAAACTAGCTTTGTATAATTAAAGAAGAAAATGAAATTAATTGAATAAAAATAAAAGAATCCTATTTAACAATGAAGGATTAAGAAAATACAACTTGAGAAGATGAAAAGATGGAAAATCTAAGAATATTCCTTATCTTGATTGACAAGGATTCAAGAAATCATCTTCCTATCTTCAAGGTAACTTCATTTCTTCTTCTCTAAGTCTTCAAACTCAAAAATAACCTCTCTAATCTCTCCTCTAACCTAATAAACGTTTTTCTTGTTTTCTTAGCTTATAAGGAGTACTAGATACAAATTGGGCGTAGCCAAGACATTAAAAAAGGAGCTCAAAATAAAATGTAAAATCCGTGACTGCATGGTTGTGCAGGATACTCCTCATCCTTCTCGATAAGGAGAAGCAGAAGCTTCTTCAAGATGAACTATTATGAAGAAATAACCAAAGGTAAGTGCTTAAAAGAAAAACATAAGAAAATGGCGAATGAAAATAAAATTCCTAAGTACGCAAAAGGAAATAAGAAGCTAGGTAATAAATAAAGGTAATTACTAGAAATCCCGGTCAATTCTTCCAAACGTGGACGTTTACTGCCCCTTCTAACCTACTAACTAATTAATTTTTCATAATTAATGTTAAAAAAAAATTAGTAATTGGGATAATGGTATTTTTAGTTACTCAAATGGCCAGATAGTGTCAGAGTAGTCTCTTAAGTGAAAAAAAAATTAACATTATCATCCCTCGAGTACTATTTTATGTTTCGATTTGGTCCTTCTGATCATTTTTCACCTACTTTTGTCTGGCCAATGTGACATGTGCAACGCACATGACTTTTTCCAAGGCTGGACTCGCCTTTTTATTTCATTTTAGTCCCTGTGCACCAAATTTTTATCACTTTAATCCCTGGCCAACCTTTGACGAATATAAGCTATAATTTCAAACTCAAATCAAGCTATTTGTGATAGGTCAAGGGTTGTCATTCTGGGGTTCTTATACTACCAACAAGTTCTCCATCTTTATCTTTTTCACATAGGCTGGACAACGCCATATCCTTATGTGTTTTAAACTTGCCTCTTTCCACTTTATATTTGATAAGGAGTTTTAGAAACATACCTAGATGGAAACTTGTTCAAAATGTGGGATGCTGTAAGCAATGCATGGCCCTACAATGATATGGGAAGATCCGTGTAGTTATGCATCGATCAAACCATATCCAATAGTGTTCTATTTCGTGGCTCGGCTACCCCATTAAATTGTGGAGTCGTGGTAATACAATTCCATGTTCAATTAAGAACTCACTAAATTCGGCACTCATGTATTCTCCACCTCGATCAGATCGTAGTGTTTTGATATGTTTGCCTGTTTGGTTTTAAACCAAGGACTTGAACTCTTTGAACCATTTAATAGATTCAGACTTATGCTTCATTAAGTATACGAGACCATACCTAGAGTGGTCATCAGTAAACGTTATGAAGTATTGAAAACCTCCACGAGTCATTTCATCGAAAGACCCATAAACTTTAGTATGTATTAAACCAAAGACTTCACTATGTCGTTCAAATTGCCCCGTAAAGGGTGACCTATTCATTTTACCTTTGAGACAAGATTCCCAAGTGCGAAATGGGTTCGACCCTAATGTACTGATTAGCCTATCTTTCTCAAGCTCGCGAATTTTGTACTCTCCAGCGTGACCTAGTCTCAAGTGCCAAATGAGTCATTGATTTGTCTCAGACATACGTCATTTCTTGGTGATAGTATAAACCATTTAATAAAGATGCAGAGCCAACAAATTTATTTCTAAAATAATTATTGCAAGCATTGTTCATTAAACAAAAATTATATCCAAGTCTAACTAGAACGGGAAGTAAAAAAAATATTTTTAAGTTCATTCGGAAAAACAAAGCAATCATCTAAAGCAATTAAATGTCCAGTAGATTAGTAGCTGCCACACTATGTCCGCTGCCAACATGGATCATCACTTGTTGCTCCTCGAGCCTCCTACTTCTTTCCAGATCTTGTTTCAAAACACAGACATGATGAGCACTAGCTCCAAAGTCTAGAATTCATGAAGTGGAGAATACAATCATAGAACAATTAGTTTCTAAAACATTAAGTTCCATACCTGTAGCAGTATCGGTCTTCAGTCTTAGGCAGTCACGCTTCCAATGACCAGCCTTTTCACAATAAAGGCAGATGTCCGTCTTCTTTGGTCCATGACCTTTGTACTTTTGAAACTTGACAGCCCTTCCTTTTCCTATGTTTCCCTCAACTTCCAACGTTCCCTTTCGCTTCTTGCCTCTCTTCCTCTTGTAAAAGCTCAAAGTTCCTCCAGCGGTAGAGATGGCCAGAGCAAACTCTTTTCCCTTTGGATTCAATTGGCCCTAAGAGCTAATCAGTTTGTTCATTAGCCTAGCTAGAGTACATTCGATTTTATTCATATTGAAGTTTACTATGAAATGGAAAAAAGAGCTAGGGAGTGATTATAGAATGAGACCAGTCTGAAGGTGAAAGTCTATGAAGAAATCGAGAGCCTCCAATCTCTCATTCATGGAACTAATTTTGAGTAAGTGGTCTTCCACTTTCTCTCCTTCTCCCATCCTTGCTCTGAAAAGCTCTCTTGATACCTCATATTGAGCAGTCCTACTGTGCTCTCCATAAAGCTCCTTGAGATGCAACATGATCGACCTCGAGTCATCCATGTTCTAGTGGGGTCTTTGCAGTTCATTATTCATGGAGTCGAGCATGTAACCCTTAACACGAATGTCATCCTTGAGCTCCTTTTACATGGTTGTGCATGTAAAAATCAAAATATGGAAGTTAGGCTAATAACAAAATTAAATATCAACTACGAGGCACAAAATAAAGATAAAAGTATAGTAAAATATGGTAAAAATATATCAAATATGCGACCTAACAAACATAACCACAAGACTTACGTGCGAAACACGTAATTTTTCTAGTATGTATAAATATATTCAAAATTAAATAACAAAATAGTAAAATAGATTAATAAACTGGCAAACTCGAATGCCATCTCTATTAATCTTACCAATGAAATTATCGTAGTTTCTAATGTTTAAATTGTAACCTTATAATCAACAAACATTTGGTTTAATGGAATCAGCTTCTATCTAATAGGTGAGAGCTTTGGTATTCAATCGACACCCCTCTACTCCTCACGTTGTCGTAAATTAAAAAAAAAGGAGAGAAAAAAATCGAAACTTTACAGTCCTTTACGTTTCTACATATGCATCGTAAACAAAACTATATATCAGGTAAGCAATTATGGTTTTTGTTTTACTTATGATGACATAATATTCAACTTTTCCCATGATATATTTTTCTCTATGTGAAGTTATTTCATACTCGCCGTTTCATTTGGAAAAAAACTGAACTCAATTACTTTGTGGAATGTACAAAAAATCCGTTTGTGAACTCAAACGGATTCTGGTGAAGAACTTTTTAATATTTTAAAGTTAACGTTGCTTGACAGAGTTTGCTTTTTGACAAGGTACGCAACCACTTCAAAGTCCCGTTCATCCCCCTGAAATTGTAACTCCCGTCTATGTCCCTAAAAGCGCGAGTCCCGTCCATGCTCCTGAAAACATGAGTCCGGGGTATGCTCCTGGAAGTGTCAACCATTTATCATTAACAGTGACAGGTGAACAATGTACTCTTCTCGGCAGATATATATTCTCTTACTACTTCATCCATCTTAAAGTAATTGCTTAAAGAATTAAAGTAATTGCTCATTGTACTATAGAATTAAGTCAAAGGTTGATTGGTGAACAAATTTTCAAATTCGTAATTCAGCTTAATCTATACTCCCTCGCCATATATTTAACCTATGCACTCCTAGTTGAATAAAAAACTTTCTTGTAGCTCCCCACTCCCCGTAAAGATATATACACCTCAACAAAGAAAATTAATTACACAATTCCATTTTTTTATATTTTACAATTTATTTTTCAAACAACAAAAACCAAAATTAAGCACACCCCAACACCACCCCCCTCCCCCCAAAAAAAAGCCGCCACCCTCCACCGCCAGCATCATCACCATCGCTGGCATCGCCACCGTTGCCACCACTGCCATCCCCTATTGTCTTCGTTGCCACCACTACCATCATGGCCGACACCACCACCGTAGACGCCACCGCCTCTTGCACTGTCGTCGTCGCCACTACCACCTTCGAAACAACTACCACTGACACCGCTCTGGTCGCCATTATCACCGCCATCATGACCCGCAACTATAGCCACCATCACCGTCACCTCCCACCACCACCACCACCATTGTCGGCGTCACCATCGCCTAGGATGCTCATTGCTCACCACCATTTCCTCCATTGTCGGCGTCACCATCGCCTAGGATGCTCATTGCTCACCACCATTTCCTCCATTGTCACCGCCACCACCGTCGTTTCTGACATCAAGCCACCACTACCGCCATTGTCACCAGTCCCGTCTGCCACCGTCACAACCACTATTGTCGCGTTACCACAATCATCGATGCGTACCATTGCCACCACCACCACTGCTTGCCACCACCTCCGCCACCATCACCACCACCGATGTCACCGTCACTACCGTAAGCAGTGCAGATATTGTCACGCTATTATATTTCCAGCTAGATTGTGGTACTTATAATTCTATGAGATTGTTTTTGGTCATCTATGTGGCATAAGACCGTGATATTTTGAAGTCCTATACCTATTACTATTAGTTGTATACTAATGCATCATCACTCATTCAAAAATTGACGATATTAAACTCTTAGCCTTGAACTGGTTGGGACCTATGCCTAAAATACTTTAGGTAGGCAGAGACTGTTTACACCATAAAATAATTGGGTTTTCGAAATACAGAGCCCAAATAGCCCAAATTGTAGAAATTTGAAAAGAAGGGGCTGAATTAATAAAACCCAAGAATCGAATCTGAAAAATAAAATAAAGTCCAAATAACCAATAATCTGCATTCAAGGAGACGCGCCAAGTTGAAGATTTTGAAAGAGACGGTTGGATGCAGTTGACCGTAGTTCCCAAAAAAAAAAAGGAGAACATGGGTTGAAGACGGTTCCCGAAGACAAGATATATAGGAGCCGCGGAGAAAAGAAAAAGAGGATCTCCATCATCACAAGATCATCAGAATCAACTTCTACATTTCAATTCTCTTAGAATTAGCTCTAGCGTAATGTAGGAGTAGATCGTAGCGTAAATTAGGATTAACCGTAATGTAATTTAGTATTAGACTCGATGAAATTTGCCTCCAAGGCATGTATTTGCATTTGCTTGTAATCTTCACGATCGAAGAATCCATGGAGATATATATATTTAAGCTTTTAAATGTTAATTAATTGCTTGAATTTCAGTATATCTTTTTGGGCTATTGAGATATGTTTATATTTTGCATTCGAACACAATAACCAGCATTTAATTAAAGGCTAAAATCACCAAATAGCGTATCGAACGCTGCTTGTATTCTTCAAATCGAAGACTCTCATGGAGGTATAAATTATCCTTTGTTCAGATTTAAGTATTTGATAGGTTAATTTTATCTTGACTTGAGTTGTTCGATTCATTTGTCTTCAAATTCGAAATCAATAATAAAGAGTAAATAAAAAAGGCGTAGGACCACCATTAGCCCATTTGGGCAGGGGTCGGTAGATAATCCTAAGTTAAGGTTATCGCGAGGCAGGGACCGTCCACTCGAAATCCCTCCTTATTCTAGTCTGTTTTTAAGCGAAACAGATTTTTGGCGACCACAGTGGGAGTATAGTCGAATTTAACTTCCATTAACCTGTTATAAGATGTCAGAAGACTCTTCTAGAGAAGAACCGAATGACGATCTTGAAACAATGGCTTTTCGAACGTAATGATAAGTTAAGGAATTCTTACGTTCCCTGATAATATTCAAGTACCATATGCAGGGGGGCAAGCTACGCCCGATGCCCATATGGGAAGAAATATTGGGGGACAATTCTTTGACCCTTTTCAAATCTGGGGTTAGTTAGTGTTCGATTTTGTGAAATCGAAGAAGAAAGTATTTGTATTTCGAAGAATGTGTATTCTGGGTACCATTAGTTTTCAATTTTATAAAATCGAAGAAGATGAAGAGAACTCACTCGAGCAGTTTTGTACATGTAAATGTCTTCTTTTTACTATACATATAAATGTTATTATAATGGCATAAAGTGGGTGGGCCATATCAAACCTTTTTCTTTCGAGCAAGTGTGGCTTGGCTTTTGCTCTATAAATATATTCGATATATATATATATATATAATTATAATAACATAAAGTAGGTGGGGTATGTCAAACCCTTTTTTTCTTTTGAGCAGCATTGTTGGACTTTGCTGTATACATATGATGGCAAAAATGGGACTTTCCAATTTCCATGTTTTTCTTTCGATAATCGACTTTCTGAAAATCTCTCAGAAACAAAATTCTTGTATAATATTTTGAATCGCTCAGAGACGATTTGGGTGACGATTGTGACACTCAGCCAATTTCGAAACATAAGGTTAGAGCAGATAAGATGTACGAACAGTTCGTTCGGGTCATGAAGCAAACTTTAGCAGGTCCACGAGAGAGTCAGAGAAGAGAATTCGATGATCAGTACCGAGAACAATTAACTCAAATGAAACTCCTATAGGATATCCTCGAGAATCTCGGGTCTCGAGATGGTCCATTTGAAGTCGGAAGAGCTTCGAGTCCGATACCCCTCGAAGAACAACATTTTGCGAATAATACTGGGGGGCAAGAAGTCTCACCGACAATTTTACGCTTATTTTTAACTGAGTCAAAATGGTGAACATTCTCGAAATCGAAATAAGATATGCTCGAAAAATCAGGTACTCAAAATAAGACATGTTCGAAATATCATTAACTCGAAATAAGATATGCTCGAAAAATCATGTACTCGAAATTAAACATACTTGAGATAGTGGGGGTCTTGCCATTCTCAAAATTAAACATGCTCGAAATTAAACATAATGGGAGTCCATTCTCGAGTGCCATGCTCATGAGATAAGCATGTTCCCAATATTGTCAGCTTTACTCTGCAGATTCGTCATCTTTGAAAACATAGCATCTCCAACTTTCTCAATCCCTTTCTCTCTATTACAACAACTTCATATATATATATATATATATATATATATATATATCAGACATATATATATCGAATGCCATTCTGCCTTTTCGAAATTAAGGCTCATGCTCACCAAAGGCTCAATGTTCACCAAATATCAGACATTTTGATTTGTTTTTAATTTCTAATAGATGGGTCATGAGTGGAGTGCTTATTAATTAGCATGATTAACTATTTTAACTATTGTTTAAGTGTTCATGTGACCCCATATGGAAATCCTTTTTTTTTTTTTATTCGAATGGCTGTGCTCGAGCACAAGTCTTCAAATTGGAATATATGTTCAAGGCCAGACAGTTTCGAGGATGTTCGAGGGGCCCAGTTTGTACAATCAACAGTTTCGATTAAATTAGAACAATGAACATTTTAGAGGGTGTTCATTGTTTCGACCTCAAAAGATTTTGATTCAGTTAAAGATATCTCGAGAGTTGCAGCTTCATTCGAAGGATCTGCTAAAAATAAGAAGGAAACCATCTTTCCAAACGGGCAAAGATTTTTTACAAATAAAGTAAAAATGGTTATAAGTACATCTTTCGAAAGTGTATAAGAACTAATAAAGTAACAGCGCAACAACTCGAGCGCTCCGAATAGAGCGAATTGATCGAGCCGAAAAAGCTCGAGCTAGCTGTTCGAGCAAACTGCTCGAGCATAAATGCTCAAGCAGATTTGTACATATATTATTATTTATACATATAAATATTAATATGATGGAATAAAGGGGTGGGCCATACCAAACTTTTTTTTTCTTGAGCCGTAATGTTGGACTTTGCTCTCTCTCTCTCTATATATATATGTATATACGTAGGCATGTCCTTCGAGAATATATAAGTAGGTAGGCATGTCAGATTTTTGTTTTTTCCCTTTTTGAGCATAATGGTTTATGTCCCTTTCGAGCATAGTGGTATGGACTTTATATATATATATATATATATATATATATATATATTATACACACACACCAAATAAAGTACTACCCAACCTACAAGTTTTTGGGACTTTCGAGAAGAATGACTTGCACTTTGCTCTATATATATATTCGATATATATATATACACACACCAAATATAGTATCACCCAACCTACAAGTTTTTGGAAAATGTAATCCTGAGGCTTACCATAAATTATAAAACGAAATGATTATTGGAGGATGATGTATTAAGAGGGTATCAGAATGGTTTTCTACACAATAACGGAGGAGTTTGCCAATAAAAAAGTTGGGGTGAAGAAGATGAATATTTCGAGAGGAATGAGAAATAGGTTTTTTCTCTCTCGATAGTCTTCGAGAAGGTATTCTTCGAGAAATTGAAGTAAGAGAGAGAGAATTTGTCTAACCAAAAGACGTGTCTTTTAATACACATGAACTCGAAACGTTCATGTATATTAGGGAGGCATTTGTTTACACCATAAGATAATTGGGCTTTCGAAATACAGAGCCCAAATAGCCCAAATTGTAGAAATTTGAAAAGAAGGGGCTGAGTTAATAAAACCCAAGAATCGAATCTGAAAAATAAAATAAAGTCCAAATAACCAATAATCTGCATTCAAGGAAGACGCGCCAAGTTGAAGATTTTGAAAGAGACGGTTGGATGCAGTTGACCGCAGTTCCCAAAAAAAAAAAAGGAGAACGTGGGTTGAAGACGGTTCCCGAAGACAAGATATATAGGAGCCGCGGAGAAAAGAAAAAGAGGATCTCCATCATCACAAGATCATCAGAATCAACTTCTACATTTCAATTCTCTTAGAATTAGCTCTAGCGTAATGTAGGAGTAGATCGTAGCGTAAATTAGGAGTAATCGTAATGTAATTTAGTATTAGACTCGATGAAATTTGCCTCCAAGACATGTATTTGCATTTGCTTGTAATCTTCACGATCGAAGAATCCATGGAGATATATATATTTAAGCTTTTAAATGTTAATTAATTGCTTGAATTTCAGTATATCTTTTTGGGCTGTTGAGATATGTTTATATTTTGCATTCGAACACAATAATCAGCATTTAATTAAAGGCTAAAATCACCAAATAGCGTATCGAACGCTGCTTGTATTCTTCAAATCGAAGACTCTCATGGAGGTATAAATTATCCTTTGTTCAGATTTAAGTATTTGATAGATTAATTTTATCTTGACTTGAGTTGTTCGATTCATTTGTCTTCAAATTCGAAATCAATAATAAAGAGTAAATAAAAAAGGCGTAGGACCACCATTAGCCCATTTGGGCAGGGGTCGGTAGATAATCCTAAGTTAAGGTTATCGCGAGCCAGAGACCGTCCACTCGAAATCCCTCCTTATTCTAGTCTGTTTTTACGCGAAACAGAGACAATACTTCACATAGACACTCAAAATACTTGAGGCAGGCAGAGACTATACTTGACGTAGGCACATAAAATACTTCAGCTAGGCAAAGATAATACCTCACGTAAGTGGTGCAAGTAATGCTACACTGCTATATTTCTCAATTGTGGTATTTATCCTTCTATGATGCGGCGTCGAAATAAAAATTGGTTATTTTTTTGAAAAGGATACTAGAACTCAAATGTCACAATGATTGCCGCCAAGAGATCATATATATGCATATGTGAAGAACTTCATTCCGACCACTAAAAGTTACTGTGACATATAACTCCCATATCTTCTCTTATAAACTATTCTTTATTGGGGTCATGATCAACCCCACAAAAATGTATATCTCTTTAGCTTTTTTGGTAATCTTTTTGTTACTCCACTATTTTATCTAATCGTTTGCTTGGTATTTTAACCTTGCAAAATGAATTTAATCTAATTTTAGTTATGGTGCTTTTGTAATTTCATGTCAAATGGGGTTTTGAAAGATTTTGGGCATCAAATTTCTTTAGTTGAAATATGGGAATATGGATCTCAATTTGTGCCTCTCGTTGTGGAGAGAAAGTCGAGCTTATCATTGGACACCTCTCATCGCGGGAAAAAATTGTCTAATTCGATTTGTGTTGGTGGTTAAAGTTGGTTTCTGAGGAAAAAGATAACGAAAAGGATAAAAGTGAGTATTTTAGTCAATTCAAATGGATTGGGAGTTATGAAAACTTTATAATTTGATATTAGGAGTGCAGTGTTAAAAAATATGGAGGGGACTGATTCCATATTTTGATTTGTCGCTGGGGATTTTTCAACAAAATCCCTTCAAGTCAAATCCTTTAATATTTTTTGACAAGTTTATTTTGTTGATTTTTTTCCCAATAATATTGATGTTACAAAATTTTCAATATTTATTTTATTACTTAATTTTATTCAATTAAATTCTAAGAAAGTGCTTAAATTTCTTATTTGGGGTAAAAACAGTAACACATCTAAACTTTTAACTTTTTTCACTTCTTTATCATAATTATATTGATTTTTACACTTTCTTGTATACGTTTTTTTTTTCCTTTTTAAACTTTCTTATTTGAGCTACATGAGTTTTTACAAAATTTTATATCTTAAAGTATTTTTCGGCGAAATATTCACCGAGATTACATTACATACATTGCATGTGATCTTTTCAAAAGTAAAAAAGATATTTTATGGCTTTTGTGGTTCACCATTTTAAGTTGAAATGATATTTTGAATAATATAATTCAAAATATTGAAATTACAAGAAAATGTTGTTTCAACAGATAAAATGTCATTTTTACTCTTAAAAGGATCACATATGATTCATGTAATGGAATCTCCAAAAGAATATTTTGCCTACTCCACCATAAAAATGCTAAAATATAAAATTTTATAAAAATCAGTTTAGTTCAGATAAGAAAGTGCAAATATAAAGTTTATAAAAAAAAGTGTAAAAACTCGAAAAGTTTGGATGTGTTACTATTTTTATCCCTTTCTTATTATCGTGTTGAGAAAAATAATCAAATTGATCAACCATAAAATGGAGTCGTCTTTCGAAAATAGTCCAGATCTAATTTGGATTAACCCAATTTAATCACATAAAAGTAAATTATATTTGTCATATAATTAATGCATTAACTCAATTTAATCACATAAAAGTAAATTATATTTGTAATATAATTAATGCAAATTTTAAGTAGACTAATCAATCATGGCAAACATTAAAAATTACCATGTGATTGATTATAAGTATATCGGTAAAATTTCAATTTTAGTCCCATAGGATCTCGCCATTCGAGTTTTAGTTCCATACTTTTACGAGATTCTAAAAAACGTCCCAATAATTAAAAAAAGTTATAATGTTAGTCCTTTTTTTAAGGAACGTTGGTTCACTACTTTATTTGCAATCTAAAAATTGCATTTTGCCCCATGAACTATACAAGATGTATTAAACACCTCCCTAAGCATATTTTTTTTTCACTTACCTCCCCTAAACATATTTTTATTTCACTTAATTTTTCAGGGAGTAAGTGCACATTAATATTTGTTTTGGGGGGGGGTGTTTAATATATCTTGTATAGTTCAGGGGGCAAAATGCAATTTTAAAATGCGAAATAAAGTATGAGACTAACGTTGTTTATAAAAATAATTAAAATTACATTTTTTTTCAATTTATTGGGATGTTTTCTAGAATCTCATAAAGCGTGAGACTAAAACTAGAATGGCGAGATCATACGAGACTAAATTAGATTTTTGCCTAATTAATTATATCTAACTAAATTTGGTCTGGATAAAAACTTCTTATATTTTGTTGGGACATGAGTAATATTCTAATGCAGGGATCATTTGACATATTACTTTTCTATGCAGTGGTGATAAAGATAATATGTCTTGGCATAATCATATTATTCATTTCCATATTCTGCTACCTCAAACAACGACGACGTTCACGAAGCGCCCCTAGCCCTAACCAAGATGTTGAAAATTTTCTACTCCAAAATGGATCTCTGGCTCCAAAAAGATACAAATATTCAGAAATGAAGAAAATAACTAAATCCTTCAATGATAAGCTAGGTCAAGGAGGATATGGTAATGTATACAAAGGAATGCTACCTGATGGCCGCCACGTCGCAGTCAAGGTCTTGATCGAGACCGATAGCAATGGCGAAGAGTTCATTAATGAGGTTGCTAGCATTAGTAGAACATCGCATGTCAACATTGTCAGTCTCTTGGGATTTTGCTATGACAGGAAAATGAAAAAGAGAGCTCTAGTTTATCAATATATGCCCAATAAATCTTTAGACAAATTCATTACCAATAGTGGCACAGATTATCACATTGATGGGGAAAACCTTTACAAGATTGCTATTGGAGTTGCCAAAGGTCTAGAATATCTGCACGCAGGCTGCAACACTAGGATTGTTCATTTTGACATCAAGCCGCAAAACATTCTTTTAGACGAAGTTTTGTGCCCGAAAATCTCCGATTTTGGGCTTGCTAAATTGTGCAAGCAGAAGCAAAGTATATTATCTGTTATTGGGACAAGAGGCACCATTGGGTATATTGCCCCAGAAGTGTTCTCAAGAAATTTCGGAGGCGTTTCTTATAAATCCGATGTTTATAGCTATGGAATGATGGTTCTTGAAATGGCTGGAGCAAAAAAAATCGTTGGAACCGATCAGGAAATTCAATCGAGCGAAAATTATTTTCCAGATAAACTATACGAGCATATAATAATGGATATCTCCAACAAGAGAATAGATGATTTGATGATTGAAGATGAAGAGGATGCGGCAAGGAAAATGTTAATGGTCGGGTTTTGGTGCATCCAGACGAATCCATCAGACAGGCCATCGATGTCTAAGGTTGTGGAAATGTTAGAGGGAAATCTTGAATCCATACAAATTCCACCAAAGCCGGTGTTGTTTGCTCCTCCAGCGATTGGGTCAGAATTTTTCTCGTCATTATCTGTGTGTGTAGAGACAGAAAATTCAGCTGAAAGTTAGCTCATTGCTGCCAATTTCATTACTGGCCACTTTTGTAACTCGACTCCAAGGTTCAACGCCTTGGTATTCATGATAATATCAGCATGTGTTGTGATATCGCGATATATAAGGATAATTATCTTGGCGGTAGTACAAGACACTAAAATGATTTTAAAAATTTGTAAAATTGTAGAAGACATATAACTTTTCAGTCTTCAATATGTTCAATATAACTAGTAAAATGTATGTACATTGTGCGTGGTCTACTATGTTTTAATTTTCAGTATGAAAATTTTGTATAATATCAGAATAGGTTTCAAACATATTAAACTTGATGGTAGTAAGATAAAAAATGTAATTTATACGTTTTCCTATGTTAATAAAATATAAAAATTGATGGTAGTAAGATAAAAATTGCAATTTATAAGTTTACTGTGTTTATAAAATATAAAAATTGATGGTAATCCACAACCAAATTAACACTAACGTATCCACTATTCTAAACTATATTCTTAATTCATCTGATCAATTACATTTTTATTTTTTTATTTACTTTATCCAATAACATAGATACTTAGCGTTTATTTCATGTCTATATAATTTAAAAAATGGACATTTCACTTGACAACAATTTTGTAATCAAAATACACAAATACAATATTGATCGAAGAAAAATATGTGATACATATGTATGTGATTAGAAAATTGTGGATTCGATCAAAACTCATATGCAATGTTATTTTACATGATAATATTTTTTTTAAAAAGCTTTTATTGCTGAATTATTTGTCATATATGATAAAGGATCCAAAAGGCAAAAAGTTGATTAGTTCACCAATTATGTTTTTTTTTTTTTTTTTAAGTCCTTGCAACAACTAATTGTATTTCTATTTTTGCCATGATTTGATTGATTTCTTTCCTAGTTATCTATTACATTTAATTCTCAGTTTCAATAGTAAATTATTGAACCCACTTGTAAGTTCTCATTTTTCTGAATTAACTTTTTTATCATATGATGAACTTAACTTTAAGCTGAATTCTTGTTGCGTTATTAATTAGATTAAGCCAAGATATATAGTTTTCATGAATTTAAGATCTTTGTATTTTTCATTTGCTCTTATATTTTTTTTTTTGAGGGAATAGTGGTTGGTTTATATAATTCATTAAAAACTTTACAACGTCATACAACATAGAATGTCTCTAACGATGTAATAATAACAATTGAAGCACCTATATCATCTTTTTTCCAGATAATCAATCTTAAGAACTGACAAACGAGCAGAAAAAAACTCTTGTGCAAAAGACCACAATCTTATTCAAAAGAGACGAAACTCTCATTCGAGAGACAAACAAAATATCTAAAAAACTATATAAAATCTAATGTATCGCTCATCTTTATCTCATCAGATCCATCTTTGTCTTGTCAGATCCATCTCTGTCTCGTTAGATCCATCTCTGCCTCATCAGATTTGAAGTTGGGATACACAACTTGAAGGAGGGTGCTCCAACCAGTCCGCCGATGATGGTGGTGACATCATTAGTGATGGAGGCGACTGATTCACCAAATCAAACTATCATCGATGGAAAAGAAGAGAAGAAATATGATTAGCGTTTAGAGAGAGAGAGATGGGAGGCGGCTGAGTATTTTTCTAAGAGTGGGTTTCTTTGTTTCATTTTCTCTTATATGTACATTCCTTATATCCACTTGCGATGCTAGGTGTTTCTAATTTGTGAATAAATTTCTTTATAAGTCTATACTTTTCAAGAGAGTATAAACAAATTCAATGTATATCCATGTCCAATTAATAAAACCAATTCTTGTAATTAAGTTAATATGGGATTACTAAATATCATATATATATATATATACATATATATATATATACACACTAAAAATGAGTGACAATGGACAATATTTCAAACTTAGTCCCACGGGATAAAGCTGTTTTAGTTTTAGCCCCACGTTTTACTTGATTTTAGAAATAGTCCCAATTATTTAGAAAAGTTGTAATATTAGTCCTTTTAAAGCATTGTTAGTCACGTGCTTTGTTTTTCATTCAAAGTTAATGGAATAACTAACGCAGTTGACTATTCCGTCAAAAGCTAATGGAATGGTCAACTCAAAGTTGCATTTTGCCCCTGAAATGTACAATTTCTATCAATGCCCCAATAAACAAAAAATAATTACAATTACCCTTGAAAAATTTAAAAAAAAATTAAAACTCAGCTTTACCTTTTGTATTTCCAAGGGGGTAAGTGACAAAAAAATTGGTTTAGGGGGGTATTTGATACAAACTACATCAGTTAGGGGGCAAAATACATTTTTTAGTTGACTCTGTTAGTTTTTTCCTAAACTCTGTTAACTTTTAACGGAAAATAAAGTGAGGGACTAACATTGTTAATAAAAAAAGGACTAATGTTGCAATTTGTTCAAAATATTGGGATTATTTCTAAAATCGCATAAAGCGTAGGACAAGAATTAAAATGTTCATATCCTGTGGGATTAAACTTGCAATTTTACCAGTGACAATGTTAACTTTTCTTTTATTATGAAAAGTTAAAATAAATAATAATATGTGTGTCATTTACCATTTATTCTCACAATGTTAATATTTAATGGTGCATATTCATTCATACATGACAAAATAATTCAACGCAAGCATGTGTTTTGAGTTGTGAACCTCCTAAAATTTGTAGCAAAATCATTTGAAGCTCGGTTAAGACTTTAGGTCTCATAAGTAGGCAATTAAAGATCACTTATTCAAGAAATCTTGTGGTGGAATACAAAAAAATTGCTTATTGCAATGTAAAATTGTATATGTCATAAATTTTGCATGAGATTGTTTTAAATTTAACAAAAAATATAGAGTATATCGTATTATTCAGGTATTATATGACTATCAATAATACTATATATGACAATACCAAGAATTGGGGTGTGCCATTTGACTCAAATATCCTTTTTTAATTATGAAAAAGTTATAATGTAAAATAACTCAATCTGATGATGTGGTGTCATTTATCATTAAAACTCATTAGTGAACCTTCAAAGATCATGTAAATGTACACTACTGTGAAAACATTAAAAAAAAAAAAATCAGCCACCAAATCAAATACATTGGAAGTCAGTCTTATGCACTTTTGCAGTTTTTTTGATTTTTTTTTTCTCATTTACTCGTTAAGGAACTTATTCTTATTATAATGTTAGAGAAAAACCAAAAGACAAATTTATTAGGAAAAATAAACAAAAATATTAATACCATGACCCTTTATTGTTAAATCAAAAATCAAATTGAATAGGTCAACTGTAAACAAACTTCTTATTTGTTTATTTCTTCAAGACCTTGTATGGAGCAATAACTAACAAAATTTCTTTCTCTTTATATATTTTTTTCCTCCTTTTCGATTATGTGTTTATAGTTTTATTTTGTTATCTCTCCAACTAATTTTTAAATTGAAATCTAAAAGTCAATGAATTGAGAAAAAAAAGTATTTTCTCTTTAAAAATAGAAACACATGCATAATGGTATGTCACCAACTTTTTCCTCGGATTTGATTTTTCAGATTTTTGTATTTATAGAATTCATTTTGATTACACATCAAATTTTTTGACATATGATATAATTTATATAGAAAATCTTATGTTTCCCATTCGAAAAATTTATGTTGTTATGATATACCTAAATTTGTATAGAGGGTCGGTCCCTCGTTTATATCTTAGTAGTTAAGCCACGCCTCTAATCTGGTTGGATTGGTGGTTCATATCACCGAACTTGTGTATAGCCTCAGTAAACAAACAAATTGAACGAGTTACGTGTATCGTACAACGTGGATATTATAAATACAAGCATTTATTGAGAGCACGGGAGTTGTGGATATTATAAATACAAGCATTTATTGAGAGCACGGGACCGAAATTGTCACGACCCAATTTTACCACTGAAAGGTTTCAAATCAAGACACGATTCTATTAAAATAATACGTCCAAAATAAAACTTACAACAAAATCTTTTACTCTGATACTCTTGATAGACACGACTTAATCATATTAAGAAAAGATATTCTAAGAAAACTCAAGTCTACAAAAATCTAAAGATTCAACACCTAACTATTACAAAGGATAAGAGCTTCAGAAATCACTTGGCTCCTGGCAAATCTCCACAGTGTCGCCCAAGTGATCATCTATTGTTGGAAGAAATGAAGTAAAACATAGAGTACGTGAGTAAAAGACTCAATGAATGCCCGATGTGTATGAAGTGTTTAACAACTACATATAATTTTTGAAATGCGTGAACATAATCAAAATTATTTTTTTACAAAAATAAATCTCTAGAAAGATTCAAAATTAATATAACCAATTTAAGACCTTAATAAATATCAATTCGAGACATAAACATATTTTCATCCAAATAACGATAAAAAAATAAAGTCCGCGATGAAAGAATTCAAAACAATTATGATTATGATGATCAAATAACCAAATTTCCGATGCCAGACAACCTTATGACTCCTAACCGATAGTGACAGACCACCTGATCACTCCGGGCAAGGAGCAACCTTACCAAACAGAAACAGATGCTCGAGTACATGTGGAATAGATACTACCAACACAACCACAAATAACTTTTGTTGTGCGTTGTGAGGGAGTGGGCCATGGGGACTCGGGGTCCAACCGTCAAGTTCGCTACTGCCGGATGACACCCTTTGTCAACCCAAGCCAAGTTGGATCCAACTAACGGAAACAGATCAGAACAGAACCATACTAGTCATTGATCATCATAAACAACATAGATTTAAAATTGTGGAGAAACAGATGAGTTATCTTTAAGATATGAATTCAGAACATAAACATGATTCCACAATTTTTCAACGATATTTTTTTAAAAGTACCTATATAGAGTAGTTGAAATTCATATACATATATTCCTTTTGGTTTTCAAAAGATTCTACCATAGAGTTGAGGGGCACTCATAAAATAAGATAACATCAAATTGGATTGGATGTCGGGAAATCGGGCATGCTACCTGTGGCGGTGAAATGAATAACATATTTAGACTTAACCTTATGAATTCCTAAAATTTCTACCCATGATACGCCTTCTCCTAACTAAACTTATTCTACTAAATAAGGCAAGATGCACAACAGAAACAAAATAATCTAGACATATAGGCAATTTAATTGAAAGAAGACTCAAGTAAGCTACAAATTTGCTCAGTTTTACTATAGAAATTTTTATAAATTCTCAATATAGGAATTTTCTTTGAAACTTTCCAGAAACATTAAAATCAAATTTTGGAACATGCCATAAAAATCAAATTTAATTAACATCATTAAATTGGTGATTCAAGTTTCAAAACATGGCTGTCCCGATAGATTTTTCAAGACAGACAGTTTATTTTCAAAATATTTTATAAAATACCCTGTTTCATCAAAATTTTTAAACTTTTGGCACAACCTTATAATATATATGTTTATAAAGTAGAATTTTCGAAACAAATAAAAATCTCCAGGGTTGTCAAATAAGCCCAAAACAGTGGCGTTTTTTAATCCCGCCAAACAGACTGGAGGCTTCACTCCAAGAATTTTAGAAAATACACATATTGTCGTGGGTCTACAACAATATACCCAGATCCTACCCTTATTTACACATGCAACGAAAGTTTCAGCCCCAAATTCAATAATCACCTCATGCATGAACCAATTGCACCTCTAATTGAATAAATCAAGGTTTAATTCAAAAATAATTTTAATAACCCAATTATAAGCATATAGTAACATAGATGAGTATGATTTACCTACTTAGATGAAGATTTTTTAGAACAACGGATAGCTAAAACATCCACACTAGCAGGTATAAGTGCTCTCTGCTATAGCTTCTGGGTCAGGGCTGATTCTGGTATTTTGGTAACTTCTAAATGAAACTGGCTTCCATATTTTTGTGGATTATCCTCTTAGGAAGAATTTGAGCTAAAGAACACTCAATTTGGAGGTTGTTTCCTATCTTAAATCTTGAATAAACAAAAACTGCCAGGGCTGGTTTTTCTTACGGGAATGATAGATTTTTTCTCCTTTGGTACCTCTTGTTGATGGAAGAAAGAGGAGAATGAATGTAAAGGGGTATATATAGAGTACCAATGAGGGCTTAAGTAAAATTTCTTATTTTTCCTTTTGTTTCTCCCTTTTTATTTTTCTTTTCTTCTTTGAAAGATGTACACATCTATACACATAGAATGCATGCTTTAAAATCCACTCCACCCCCCTTAAAAGAAATTGATCCCCAAATTCTAACCTGAGTTATGGAGAGTTCTAGATGACATTTTCTCATTATTTCCTCTTGCTCCCAAGTTGTTTCTTCCACCTTTTGATTCCTCCACAAGACCTTCACCAATGGAATTCTTTTCTTACGCAGTTCTTGTATCTTTTGGTCTAGGATTTGGACGGGATGTTCTTCATATGAGAGGTCTTGCCCAAGGGGCTAAGTTTCATGTTGTATGATGTGTGAAGGGTCTGGGTGGTATTTATTCAATTGTGAGACGTGAAAAATATTGTGTATTCCAGTTAAAGTGGATGCTAAGGTGAGATGATCCGCCACTGGCTCTACTCTTTCTACGATGTCAAAAGGTTCTGCATAACGAGGGCTCAATTTGCCTCCTTTTTCAATTCTCATAAATCCTTTCCTCGGGCTCACTTTCAAAAGTACAAAATCTCTAGCATTAAACTATAAATTTCTTCTCCTATTGTCCGCAAACTCTTTTGACGACTTTGAGCGGCCTTCATCCTTTATTTTATGAACTGAACCTTATCAATAAGTTCTAAGCATATCCTCCAAGAACTATATGGTTCGCTCTGATTGACCATCAGTTTGCAGGTGTATTGCAGTGCTGAAGTTCAATTTTCATCCTAATTTCTCATGTACTAACTTCCACAATCAAGATGTAAACTTTGGGTCTCGATCGGATACGATGCTGAGAGGTATCCCGTGTAGTCTCAGAATATTATCTCTATAAAATTCAGCTTGTTTATCCATTGTGTAAGAACACTTAACAGGTAGGAAATGTGATGATTTAGTCAAGCAATCAAAAATTACCCAGATACTTTCATAACCTCTAGCCACCGATAATCCTGTTACGAAATCCATTGTTATCTTTTCCCACTTCCATTTTGGTACTTCTAAGCTAAAGCAGCCCAGTGGGTTGTTGATGTTCTGCCTTCACTTGTTGGCACGTAAGCCATCTTTGAATGTAGTTAGCAACTTTTCTTTTCATGTTGACCCACCAATAGAACTTATTTAAGTCTCGGAACATCTTGTTACCCCCAGGATGAACTGTGCACTTAGATTTATGAGCTTCATCTAAGATGGCTCGCTTAATCCTTCATCCTTCATAATACAAACTCTATTTTTGTATTTTAAAATCCCATCACTATCTATCATAAATTTAGTCCTAGTAGAACCCAACACATTCAACTTGATCTTTTGAAGTATCTCATCTTTTCCTTGCGCCTCTCTAATCCTTTGGAAAATCATTGGTCTCATTGAGATGTTGGCGAACATTACTCTTGAAGTCACTCGTACCATATCTTTTGGAGAGTATCGATTATCTTCTTGACTCCAGTATTACCACTAGCAATAAGTAGGGCCACTTGTACTTTACGACTTAGGACATCTGTTGCCATGTTAGCCTTGCCTCGATGGTACTGAATCGAGTAGTTATAATCTTCAAGTAACTCCATCCATCGTCATTGTCTCATGTTTAAGTCTTTTTGAGAGAAGAGATACTTCAGACATTTTTGGTCAGTGAATATCACAAATATGGCCCCGTATAGATAGTGTCTCCATTTTCCCAAAGTAAATATAATTGCTTTCAGCTCCAGGTCATGTGTGGGGTAGTTTTGCTCATATGTCTTCAACTTCCTGGAAGTATAGGCTATTACCGATCTTTTTGCATCAAAACACATCCTAGACCTTCTTTCGAGGCATCTGTATACACGATGGAGTTTTTAGAGCTATCTGGTAGTGCCAAAACGGGTGTCGTCGCCAATCATTTATTGAGCTCTGGAAAGGTATTTTGACACTTCTCAGTCCATGAGAAGGGTTTCTTCTTTAGAGTTAACCTAGACAACAGAACTTCTATTTTAGAAAAATATTGAACAAATCTTCTATAGTACCCAGCTAAACCTGAGAAGCTCCTAATTCCAGTTACTGTTTCTGGTCTCTTCCAATCTAGCACTGCCTCTCCTTTCGAAGGATCAATGAAATCCCTTCACTGGATATGATATGACCCAAGAAGGCTACTTTACTTAGCCAAAACTCACACTTACTGAATTTCACATAAAGCATATGTTCAGAAAGTGTCTGTAACACTACGTTCAAATGTTGTATGTGTTGTCATCAATGTAGACAACCACAAATTGATCCAGATATGGTTGAAATACTCGATGCATCAGATCATAAACATTGCTGGAGCATTAGTTAACCCGAAAGGCATCACTACAAACTCGTAGTGCCCATATTGAGAATTGAATGCCATCTTAGAAATGTCTTCCTTTCTTATCTTCCATTGGTAATATCCTTGTCTAAGGTTCAACTTTTGAACACACTCAGGAACCTGGTAGTTGATAGAACAACTCTTCTACCTGAGGTAGTGGGTACTTGTTCTTAATAGTTACACCGCTCAATCCTCGATAAACCATGCACATTCTTAAGGTCCAATCCTTCTTTTTTCACAAATATTACGGAGCTCCCCAAAGGGAAGAACTCGGCCTAATGAACCCACTACTAAGTATTTCTTGCATTTAGGCCTTACGCTCCTTGAGTTCAGTTTGTGCCATGCAATAGGGAGCTTTAGACACGGGGGTTATGCATGGGATGAGTTCGATAGTGCACTCCATTTCGCGGTCCACCGGTAGCGAAGTTAGTTAGGAAAGACGTCTACAAAATTTGATATGACACGAATTTTGCGACGTACTTAGGTTTATTTATCACGTGTGCTAAACTTCCCAACTCTCCTTTCTATAATGCCCTTCTCGCCTGGTTAGTGGAAATCAACTTAATTCCAGTTGGCTTATGATTGCCTACCAATTCTATAGACGACTTTCCCAGTTCACAAAAACTAATGACCTTAGATCGGAAATTCAGTCAGGCATGGTGTTTGGAAAGTCAGTCCATTCCTAATGTCACGTCCTAAACCTCTATTGGTAACAAAATTAGGTCAGCCGAAAAACTTTTATCTTGGACCTCGTCTTGATGCCTTTCTTAGTAAAGCGTTGGATTAGTATTCTAATTAGTTAAAATGAACTTGTTATATTATGCAGATCTTAGTTTCTAAAAAATAGGGCCCTATAATCTAAACTCGTGACTATATATATACATACATATATAAAAACCTATATTAATCCAGCACTAACTACATTAACCATAGTCTAGTAAAAACATAGCACATGATCAAACATCTAGGTCATCTATATCATTACCCTATGGTTCATCTCAAAATCTCTATCATTTTCCTAGGGTCCCATTTGTAATTGTCCATCAAATTGAAAGGAGGAAAAAAAATTTCAATCAATACCTAATAAAGAAAAGAAAAGGAGAAAGGTAAAAAAACAAACATAAAGCAACAAAATTCTAGATAATTTATAAATGGAAGATCTTCTGTAAAGAATCCTATGAGTGACTCACAAACTAAAGTTTGTACATCCTAAAATATACTGAAATCTAAACTAGATCACTTGTGTACCCATGCCCTAGCCCATCATTCACCGTCCAAGGAACCTATCCTTACTCAGTGCTACAATTGTAATAAATCATCATTTGATCGGCCGCCCAACCAATGGTCTACCACAATTTAAGTGTTGAAAAATGCCATATGTCCGACCATATTACAATCTCAAATCTCGCTCCACACCTAAAACCACATTCTGAGAAACCTATCCCAGTATAGCTCAGGCACTAACCTAAGCTCTAATACCACTCTGTCACACCCCAATTTTACCACTGAAAAGGGTTTCAACTCAAGGCATGATTCAATTAAAATAGTAAGTCCAAAATAAAACTTACGACAAATATCTTTTACTCAGGTACTCTTGATAGACACAGCTTCATCATATTAAGAAAAGATACTCTAAACAAAACTCAAGTCTACAAAAATCTTAGGAGTCAACACCTAACTATTACAAGAGTAGAGAGCTTCAGAAATCACTCGGCTCTTGATGAGTCTCCACGGTCTCGCCTAAGCAATCATCTATTGTTGGAAGGGAAGAAGTAAAACATAGAGTAAGTGAGTAAAAGACTCAGTGAATGCCCGCTGTGTATGATGTCTTTAACAAGTACATATAATTTCGAAATGCGTGAACATAATAAAAAATGAATTCAAAACATAAACATGATTTCACAATTTTTCAAAAATAATTTTTTTTAAGTACAATATATATAGTAGTTGAAATTTATATACATATATTCCTTCTAGTTTTCAAAAGATACTACTATAGAGTTCAGGGGGATCCACAGAATACGATAACCTCAACTTGGATCGGATGTCGGGAAGTCGGGTATGCTAAGGCTTAACCTTATGAATACCTAAATATTCTACCATTCATATGCCTTCTCCTAACTTAACTTATTCTACTAAATAAGTCAAGATACACAACAGAAAAAGAATAATCTAGACGTATAGGCAATTTAATTGAAAGAAGACTCAAGTAAGCTACAAATTTGCGCAATTTTACTATAAATTTCTTTATAAATTCTCAATATAAGAATTTTCTTTGAAACTATTCAGAAACACCAAAATTAAATTTGATACATGCCATAAAAATTTCAAATTTAATTGATATCATTAAATTGGTGATTCAAGTTTCAAAGCATGGCTGTCCTGATAGATTTTTCAAGACAGCCAGTCTATTTTCAAAAGTTTTATAAACTCCCCTATTTCTTCAACAATTTTGAAATTTTGGTAAACACTTTCTAACATACATATGTTTGTACAGTAAAATTTTCAAAACAAATAAAAATCTCCAGGGTTGTCAAATTAGCCCAAACCAGTGGCGTTTTTCAATTCCGCCAAACAGACTGGAAGTTTCACTCCACGAATTTTAGAAAATTCCCCATAACTCTATTATTTACCAAACTTTACAGAGAGGCTCATGATATAGATATAGGTCTTCAAAAAAATTTACATAATCAAATTAACACGTTGAGTTACTTAATTACAGCCTTGAATGTCAATTGCAGAAACAAAAATTTTTGTTCTTTCTTTCATGTCAAAACAAACATGTATGTCCTAGATACTCTTTGAAAACCTATTAAATTTGACTTGCAATCACACAAATAAAGTTTAAATACACATATAGTCATGGGTCTACAATAATATACCCAGATCCTACCCTTATTTACATATGCAACCAAAGTTTCAGCCCCACATTCAATAATCACCTCATGCATCAACCAATTACACCTCTAATTGAACAAATCAAGGTTTAATTCAACAATAATTTTACTAACCCAAGTATAAGCATATTGTAACATAGATGAGGGTGATTTACCCACTTAGATGAAGAATTTTTAGAACAACGTATAGCTGAAACATCCACACTAGCAAATATAAGTGCTCTCTGCAGTAGCTTCTGGTTTGGGGCTGATTCTGGAATTTTTTGTAACTGCAAAGTGAAATTGGAAGAATTTGAGCTAAAGAACACTCAATTTGGAGATCGTTTGCTATCTTAAATCTTAAAGAAACAAAAACTGCGAGGGTTGGATTTTCTTATGGGAATGACATATTTTTTCTTTGGTGCCTATTGTTGATGGAAGAAGGAGGAGAATGAATGGTAAAGGGGTATATATAGTACCAATGAGGGCTTAAGTGAAATTTATTTTTTGCTTTTGTTTTGTCCCTTTTTCTTTTTCTTTTCTTCTTTGCAAAATGTACACATAAGTATCTATACACATAAAATGCTTGTTTTAAAATACTAGGCATCACACAAATATATGCATATAAGAGGATTCGTAGCAAGTATTGTGTCTTCGCTATTAGGCTGTAGGCTCGACAATACGATCTTATAACATAAATTTGGGTACGTTCGTATACGAGCCATAACCACGATAATGGAAGGATATTTTACCTAGTAACTATGTTAGACTTGATTTCATTAGAGGTATGTAGGAAGCTTGGTCAACCCAAGTGTAGTCTATGATCATGTTTGGTTTACTTTTGGTTGTATTACGAAGTCACCCTGACCGACTTAGTTCAATCTGAAAAATCAACCTAAATTAGTTAGCCCCGTCTGTGGGAAACTACTAAAGAGTTGCTGAGTTTTAATATCGAAGATGGATACAACAAATCAGAGAGAGAGAAGCATGTCCAAATTGGAGAGTCTGTTAAGGATGATAGCATCAGTGCACAAAAAATAATCAAGAAACTATAAAAACCTAAGCCAAAATTGAAGATAAGACACGAGAATTTTAACGTGGTTCGACATAACTTGCCTACATCCACGAGCGAACACCTAGACTATATCTTTATTTCTCAAGAGTGAATCAATCAATTACAAGTCGAAATCTCCTATTTAAAATAGTGGAGTAACTCTAAACCCTAACAAATAAGGAAAACAGTCCTTAACAACTGTGGAAATAATTCCTATCACAATAGGAAACAAACCAAACAACATGGGACTCAAATCTGCCAAAATCCACCCAAAATCTTGTTAACTTATGCCCTAAGTCTCGGATGCGCTCAGCAACCGTGGCTAAAAGCTCCGTAGCCGCGGCTAAGCTCGCTGTTGACATTCTGGACTGGTAGCCACGGCTAAGGTCACGGTAACGGCGGCTACCACCCTGTTCTAAGTCCATCTTCAATTATTTCGACACTTTCGCGACCCTGGATCTTTCCGACCCATCTCTTCTTCATCTTGGCTCCATATTTAGGCTTTCAATCATATTTTAATCTGACTCCACTATATTCCAACAATCTCCCACTTGGAGGCTGATCAAAAATCTCGAACTCAACTTGAACCACCACTTCACTTTTCGTAAGTGAACCTCAATCTAGTCGACCCATCCCCAAACCCAATGGAGATCAAATCCCGAGACTTCTCCATGTCTCTTCAATTCATTCGTCCTCTAGTGTTACCCACTGGACGAACTCTCTATGTGAACATTGTTCCCTTTCTTTAAACCCTCGTCACTACTCTATTCTTTTGGTGATCAGCCAACTCCTGAATACCGTGGCATATCTATATCGGTCCAACTGACCCTCAGATATAGGTTATTCCAAAACCTGAACATGTCACAACCTAAACCGCCTCAGTCAACCCGCCCACTGATATCTTTCCACTAAGGACTTTTTCCAATGGCAACCTCGGATCTCTCACATATCTGCTCCATGCCCTTACATGACCTATATCTGATCCATCTGCCTACTTGGTTTTTCAATGGCCAACTCAGGTTATTGACACATCTGCTCGAGCTCCCACTCCACGAGCTATGTCACATTCCTTTACCAAAAAACCCACTTAACTCCTCGACTCTGCCTACCCAGCTTCACATCTTGCCTCTATGACTTCCAACTCTATGATCAACCCTTCACGGTGCCGCTTCCTGTCTTCATGGTTTCTCTCTACGTGGTTATACCTCCACAACCCTGCCCTCTGGTCTCTAGACTACACGGCTCTATCCTCTCGGTTATCGATTCTGTCACTCTGACTTCTGGCTTGGTGGATTTGCTTTCTTGGCACCATAACTCTCCCCCCCCCCTCCCGAGTCTAGCAACTCATTTGCTCCCTCTCAGCAACACGAATTTTCTCTCTGACCTCTGAATCTATGGATCTGCCTCTGGCACCGGCAACTGCTCCCACTGGCTTTGTGTTTATCCACCTAGTAACACAAAACTGTCTCTATTACTGCGAACCTGTCTATTTGTTGGAACCACGATTTGCCAATATTTTCTCGTTAACGTTCAACGAGATTATTCTTTTTTGGTTGGTGATGTAACTGATCTCATCCTCCTCTGTCATCTTCTCCTACTTCACCACGACCTCAATTCTTGCTCCCTGCAATGAAATTGTCAAGCTTGATTATTCTTCCATCTCTTACCATCGTTCCCACGACGAAATTCACGTTTAACAAAAAATGCTTCCCCATAGATTTAGATTCAGCAACTCTTCTAAATCTACAACCTATGGCTCTGATACCAGTTGTTAGGGATGGTAGCATCAGAGCACGAAAAATAATCAAGAAACAATAAAAACCTAAGCCTAAATATGAAGATTACGACACCAGGATTTTAATGTGGTTCGGCATTACTGCCTTCATCCACAAGACAACACCTAGACTACATCTTTATTTCACGAGAGTGAATCAATCAATTACAAGTTGAAATCTGCTATTTATAATAATGGAGTAAGTCTAAACCCTAACAAATAAGGAAAAGAATCCTTAACAACTTAGAAAATAATTCCTATCACAATAGAAAACAAGCCCAAACAAAATGGAACTCAAATTTGCCAAAATCTGCCTGAAATCTCCCCAACTTGTGGCCCAAGTCTCGAATCCGCGCCCAGTAGCCGTGACTAAAAACCACGTGGCCGCGGCTAAACTCGTTGTTGACATTCTGGACTGGAAGCCATAGCTAAGCTTACGGTAGTCGCGGCTACCACCCTGCTCTATGTCCATATTCACTTGTTTCGACACTTTCGCGACCCCGGATCTTCCCGACCATCTCGTCTTCATCTTGCCTCCATTTTTCGGCTTTCAATCCTATTTTTGATCCGACTCCACTATATCCCAACAGAGTCATCGTCGAATATGAGAGTGCATTCGCCTCGTAGACAGATGGGAGGCACAAGCGGAGATAAGATAATCCTAACCGAGGAAGAATTGAATAGAATGATGCAAGAGCATGCCGACGACATATTAAGGAAATTTATAGCACGAACACTCATAACCCCGCATATTCAACAAGTACACCCCGCACCTGCCATGCTAAGAATATTGTTTCACGAACCTGAAAGGATGGGAGCCTCGAATCCTGAGCATAAGAAAGGTGGCCGGAGGGGGATCAGAAAGGCGATCAGAAGAAAAAGTAGATAGTCGTATGGAGGTAAGGTTAGGGCAGCGAAAGGGAAAAGCACTAATTCATGAGGAGGAAGAAAAACTTGCATTATCGAGGGCTGGGATAGATGTTTTGTATGAGAAGTTGGACAGAGCCTACCAGAGAGTGGAGCTACCATAGAGGAAATTAATACCGGTATCGGCGTTGATGGCCATAAATTCCCCATTTTTCGAAGATAAAATAACTGAAGTACCATCAGATTCATTCAAGATGGCCAGAAATTAATCCTAGTATGACAGAACAGGTGATCCCAAGCCTCATTTAACTTCGTTGGAATTGCTAATGACATTACATCATCAGTCTGATGGGTGAATACAAAAAAATTTGTAACGACGTTGGTGGGCCGGGCACAAGACTGGTTTACGAGTCAAAACCCAGGCGCTATAGTATTGTATGAACAATTGGTGTGGAAATTTGAGAATCATTTTGCGAGCAACAAGAAAGCAAAAATATACAATGTTACACGACATTATTCTAATCCACGTTCTTAATTTAATTTATTAGTTAATATTTTTATTTTAACTTAATCTATTTAATAACATATATACTTAGGTTTGATATAAATCTTATTATTACAAGACAATTAACTTGATGCACATTATCAAAGTATACAAACTTAAGATGGAGTAATTAATAATATATGATCTATATCTTATTTGATTCGAGAAAATCAAACAATTCAGTCAAATTACCAACAATTATTAATTCTTAACTGGTAATATTTTGCTTTAAAGCTTTTGCAATTTAGTTATTTATCACATTTGATAAAAAGAGAGAGCGGGAAAAAAGCAACAATTAGTTTATCAATTATTTTTTAGTTTCTTTATCCGTGTAACAACTACTCGCACTTCTATTTCTAATACATTTGTCAAATATTGATCTTCATCCTAATTACGCAGAAAAATGTTGGATACCAATATGTATGGTATTTAATTGTATTATAGTTAATTTTGCAGTTAAGATAGTAAACTATCGACTCCTTGTAAGCTTTCCTTTTCTCTCTTACCTACTCTTTTTTTTTCCGTCTCATTACGTTAATATTCGGTGGAAGTCTGGTTCTATCAATTGGATTATGACATAATGTTTTAGAATTATGGTGTTTACTTTTTTCTTTAGTATGTATTTCTCTTATATCTACATGAGGTATTTGGTCCTTCTAATTTGTGAAAAAAAAATTCTATTCGCCTATAATTCTGCAAATAACATAAATCGATTAATTTGCTTACTCCATTTATGTTCAATTAATAAAACATTGGTTCTTGTACAAGTTAATATGAAATTACTAAACATCATATATATTAATTCAACAAATGAGTGATAATGTTACTATTGTTATATCAATAGGTAAATAAAAAAATGATATTGTCGGTGTCATCTATTATTTGATCTCCCAATGTGAACATTTAAAAGTTTACTACTTCAAATTTATTCATGCATGAGAAAATAACATAATAGCAACATAAAATTTGAGTTCCCGGCCTCCTAAAATTTGTAAGAAAAAGATTTATGAAATATAAATGGAATAAATGTCAAAGTAATTAACTACTTATTATTTTATTTAGAGCTAAGTTAAGAGTCTACTGGAACTAATTAAACATTTATGAATTACTTATTTAAGAAAAGCTTATGGTGAAAGATAGCAAATTGCTTATTTTCGTGTAGTTTGAATAAGATTAATGTTTAATTTTCAAAAAAATAAGAACTGCAAAATATGATAAATTATTCATACTCTATATAAAAGTTAGGTTTAGGGTTTTTTGTGCTTATATTTCTCTTATATACGTGGATATGTAGCATAGGTGCTTTTAATTTGGTGGAAAGAAAACAAAAACAAAAAAATATATTTAGTGGTCTATAATTTCACAAATAGTCTGAATGAATTAAATTGTTTGGTATCTTTCGTTATTTAAATTTCCTTAATACTATATGACAAATAAGTGTTATTATATGTGGTAGATAATGTAATTTTATTACTGCAAAAACGTTAAGAAGGTACACTAATCAAATCTAATGCTCGTGCATGTAAATTACCATTTATTCTCATTATGCTAACATTTCATGGATTATGAACATTGCTATAAGAAAAAATAATTGGGCATCGGCCAAAACTATAGAGTTTATCCTTATGCACTATTGTGAATTTTTTGATTTTGTCTCATTTTCTCGACCACTATCTTATTCCTTTATATTTGCAGAGGGTACCAATTTACAACCAAAATGTAAATGAAAATGTTAATTTTATGACCCCTTATCATTAAACTAAAAAATTGAACAGTTAAGTTTTAAATAAAATTTCTATTTATTTATTTTGCAAGAGGCATACAGTGTGAAAATTTCTCTCTTTTCATATAATTTGTTTTCACTTTTTCAGTCATGTGTTTGTAGTGAACTCCCATAGTTTTTTGAATACTTATTATTAATACTCTTATCTCTATTATCGTGGTATGTACCAAATGAATTAACCATTTTTTAACTAAATCTTTTAATTCAAACATTAAATTAATGAACTAAGAAAAAGAAAAAAAAGCATATCATAGATTGACAACCCCACTATCTTTTTCTTCATATTTTAATTTTAAATTTTCTTATGTTATGGAATTAATATGGTACATATCGAAATATATAACAGGTCATATAACTCATTTAAGAGTCTAATGTTGCTAATTAAACAAATATAATTTATTCATTTTGAAAATGTGTCATAAAATATAGAAAAATACTTACTACCATGTAAAGTTGTATTTATCATTTTTATGAAAATACTATAAAATATCCAACAAAGAAATTTGATACATATTACTAATGAATATATACAAGAAAAAAGTAACTCACTTATTAGAGTACTACATATAACGAAGAACGATAATTCTTCTTTACTTCTAACTGAAATTCACCTATATTTATTTTTGCGAGACACATATGGATCTAAATTCTTTCACTTCATGCTTTCTTTCTTATTTCAATTATGTGTTAACTGTGAACTCTTACAATTTCAAATATCTTATAATTTAAATATTTTTTATTTTATGGTTCGTTTCTACTATCGTATACTAAATGAAATTTGTCATTTGCTTACTAAAATTTTTAATAAAAATTTAAAAATCAATCAAGTAAAAAATAAAAATTAAATAATAAAGTGGACCAACAATCCAATATTTTTCTTCATCAAATTTTATTTAAAAATCTTCTTATGTTATGGAATTCACATCAAAATATATAACATATCATATAATTCATTTTTTGTTCAGTTAAGAAGCTAATATTTTTTATTTAAATAAATAAAAATATTTATTTTAGAAAAAATATGTGGTTATTTAGAAAATTACTTACTACCATTTAAAAAATATTTATTATTTTTTATAAAAATGCTGAATAAAATATCAAATAAAAATAACTTTATGAGTATATACAATGAACAAAATAATTCACTTATTAGAGTGAAATTCGCGTTTGTTTCTTTTCGTAAGAGGCATATGGAGCTAAAAAATTCTATTCATATATTTTCTTCTTTATTTCAATTATGTGTTAGTTGTTAACTCTCATAATTATGAGATATCTTTTAATTCAAATATTTATTCTTTTATACTCTTATATATCCCTACTACCTTATACTAAATGAAATTCGTCAGATAACTAAATTTTTAATGGAATTTAAAAATCAATGATTAAAAAAAAAGTGGATGAACAATCCAATATTTTTCTTATACGGTCAATAAATTATTGTATCGGTGATATGATTCGATAATTATAGAATATTATTGACAATGCATATAAACTCAAAAGATAATAAAAAAACGTTCAATATTATTGGATTTGCTAGAGTCGCTTTAGATATGGCATTGGTTGATGTTATACGAAAATTGATCCATACTTTGAACCATGCTTCACAAAAATAATTGAGTCAGGTTAGAAAAATTGAAATTTTTTCTTGAATTATTAGAATTTGGGTCAAGTAAACTTATGAAGTGTTTATAAACACAATTTTTTTATAGAGAAGTGCTTCTAAGTGGAAAATAAAGCAGAAATTGGTAGTGTTTGCAAATACAAGCAGAAAGTAGAAAAAAATGGAGGGGAGTGTTTACAAATAGAAGTAATTATCAATTAGCATTTTTTTTAAATACAATTTTGCCCCAAAAAAAAAATCATATTTTCTTCATATTTATCTTTCTATGATTCTTTCTAACAATTAACCCTAAAAAGCATTATGAAATAATATGGACTTCTAAAGGATAATTAATGTAGTTTAAAGGTGCCCGTCACGTGCCCGCATTCAATTTTTTATCTTTCCTTTTAAGTTTTTTTATATCTCTTTATCTTGCAATAAGCATTTGACTGAGTATTATAAACACAAAAAATATTTTTTTTAGAAAATATGCCCTCCATGCCATAGAGGAATTAGATTAATAGGGCATTTACCTTTATATTGTACAAACTCTTATTCTATAATAAATGCACTATTTTGTTCATATCAATCTTGATGGCATTAATATAAGTATTGAACAAATAAGTCCAAGGTAATCAAGAGGGAGCTTGTACTCCTCAATGGTTTGAGGAGATGGACACTAGAAGTATCGGTTCCTTGTTTACTTAAACTAGATTTCGCAAGTCGATGAGTCTTAATTGGGCATTAAGACTAGACTTATATGGCGCAAGCTTTGACAAGGAGTGTCAGTCGGTCATTTTGGATGGTGGGAGCTTGGTCATAGATATATCATTGGAATTGATATATTCAAACACGGCCCTCCGTAATTCAATCATATGGGTAATTACTCTTGGATCGTTAATGATTGAATTATTGGTCATAGTAGTGTGCGTGAGCCTCAAACCTGAGGATTCATGAATATTTGACTTGTGACACTGAACGAGTTATTAGAGTAGTTAGATCTATTTCACCCTTTGGTGAGATCAACCTCTAAGTGCGGTTCAAAAGGACAAGTGACAATTGTTCGATGATTGCCAATAGAGGATTCATTGGGTAGTAACGAGTTAACGTCCTGTGCGATCGTAGGTAAATGAAATTATAAGTCTTTGGCCAAAATAGGAGAACTAACTTATGTATAGTACATAGGGATAGTTTAGTCAAAACCTAGCTCTCACATTAGACTTGACAGCAAAGAAAGAAGAAGGGAAAAATCTCTCTCTTTCCCTAGCAAGCCGTCGGCCATAGTGGTACATAGGGTGGTGGATTTTTCTTCAAAGTTCGTTCCGGCGTGATATCTAAATGTAGGAGTTTTGAATTGCTGCTACCCAGAAGATCAAGTCTTTAATCAAATCAAAAGGTTAGTGAAAAAGGTGAAATTGGATTTCATCATCATGTAATTTTCGAAATTTATAAAATCATTAAAACCCAAAAGTGATCCGATTGTGAATCCGGATATGTATTTACGTTTCCGCTGCGCATGAACCAGGATTCACAACAGTTGTATCAGAGCCAACTCTTGGCTTTTAATGATTTTTCGATATTAATATGTTGGATTTTATGTTTATGATGAAAAATTTGAGTAGATTACTATTTTTCATGGATAGATTTATTTTTTTAAAGTTAAATCTGAGCCGAAATTTGATTGCATGATTTATGTTTCGAATATAAATTAAGTTTTTGTATTGGATATGAATTTATGCATGAACATGAATATACGGTTTGATTATTCTTGGATTTATTTTGTTTATTATTATTTTTTTTTTAATCTAATCAGGTTTGACCCGATTGGTCAAACCATGGTTTCGACCCATGGGTTTGACAAACGGGTCAACCTATGGATAGACCCATGGGTCAACCCAACTTTTTAAAATTAAATAAAATATTTATTTTTGGATAGTTTTAAAACTAATTAAAAGATTAAATAATTTTCGAAATTAGTTTTATGCCTAATTTAAATTGGATTTAAAATTAAAATTAATCCTAGTACAAAGAAATTTATTTTGAATTAAATTCGAAACAATTGGAAATTGATTCTTTGAAACTAAATTGGATTTATTATCAATTAGAGTTGAATTAATTTGTAAATTAGATTTAAATTAATTCAATTATTTTCAAACCACACTTATTTAAAATTGGTTTTTTATTTAATTCTTTTTGAAAGAACTCCAACGTATTAGCTATCTTTTATAATCTTTTGATGCATGATATTGTGGGATGCCATCCACGGACTAGTTTTATTTATGGGTTTTGTTTTCTGGGTTGTATCGGATCTTTAGTACCCCCCCCCCCCCCGTTTGTATTTTAATTTTTATAGAAATATGTATAAGATGCATTTTTGTCTATGTAATTAGAATAAGACTTTTTTGCAAGAAGATATGTTTGGAGCTAGAGGACATCAAAGTTAGACATAGGTTAGATCTTATAGGTCTCCTAACCCTCGATTGAGCCATTAACTTGACTCAATCTAGATAAGTCCATGGAAAGCATGTGTGTAGAATTGCTAGGCGTTTTCTATTTTATAATCCATGTATGTGCGCCATAAATGGATAACGTGCAAAGTCAAACCAATTAAACTCAAATTCTCCCATCAGATGAAAATACTGAATTTACATTAAAAGAGAATTGGATGTCCCGGCTCTCCATCAAACTTAGGAAAAATTGAATTAATGTCAATATGCATAATTTCTTCCCAGTAAGTGGGGGTTATGCATTGCGATATTTATTTAAAATCTCGAAGTGCATTGGATGCCATCAATCGAAGCAAATTCCATCCCATATGCCGACAAAGGCTTGCAAGGTGTAATTCAACTGTTAGATTGATTGGAAGTTGATGGTTAATGATTGAATCGAATGTTAGACGATCCTGGCAAGGATTGCCAATTTAATAATATTAGTGAGCCATATATAGTTAAAGGGTTGTAACTCACTAAAGAACTCAATTACTCACTATGAAATCTTTCCAACGAGATTTCCGAATATTGCAATGGGAGTGCAATGATTCTAAAAATGTAGTGGGAGCCAAGTGAAAATTCAAAGTCCTGTCTAATTTTACTTGGTGTATAACATAACAACCTGATTGAATCTTTTTTCATTCTCTGTAGTTATTTTATTCTCTCTCAAAATGGTTAACAACCCTCTTTCAACATTGCTTGAGAAAAACGTTCTTACTGGACCCAACTTCATTGACTGGCTTAGGAACTTAAGGATAGTCCTTGGTTATGAGTCAATCAATTATGTCATGGACATAAAATGTCCCACAGTTCCCTTGGCGGATGCGGACAAGAGTGTGCATTCCTTTTACAGAGACGGGGTGACTAATAATGCACGAGCCAGAGGATTGATGCTTAACTCGATGAGTTATGATCTTCAGCACTCACATGAAAGAATGGAATATGTGAGGAACATACTACGTCATCTGAAAGAGCTATTTGGAGAGCCCAGTAGGACTGTTCAATATTACTTGTCAAGAGAGCTCTTTAGGGCAAAGATGGAAGAAGATGAAAATGTTGTTGACCACGTATTAGAGATGACCTCAATGATAGAGAAATTGCAGTCTCTTGATTTTCACATGGATTTCCATCTTCAAACAAACCTCATCCTTTAGTCACTTCCTGATTCCTTCAATCAGTTCATTGTGAATTATGACATCAACGATGTTGAGTGTCCACTATTCCGGCTAATGAAGAAACTCATCATTGCACAAAGTCAAATGAAAACAAAGGAAATTTAGACGTGCATACATCGCTTCTGTTGTTGGGCATGCAGAACCCAAGGAAAATGAAGAGGAACCCACAAAAGTATTAATGACAAATGGCTATCTTAAAAGAAAAGCACCTGAAGACACTAGGTTTCATAATGAGAATCTCAAGAGATCAAATACTTGCCTTTCCAGCAAGGAGAAAGGTCACTAGAGGCATGACTGTCCCTTAAGAAAGGCAAGAGTTGCTAAAGGTATAGAACTTTATATTTTAGAAACTAATTGTTCTATGACTATATTCTCCACTTCATGGATTCTAGACTCAGGAGCTAGCGCTCATGTCTGTGTTTTGAAATAGGATCTGGAAAGAAATAGGAGGCTCGAGGAGCAAGAAGTGATGATCCATGTAGGCAGCGGACATAGTGTGGCAGCTACTCACATAGAATCTACTTCTTTATTTTTATCTACTAGACATTTACTAGTTTTGGATGATTGCCTTATTTTGCCCAATGGGCTTAAAAATATTTGTTCTACTCCCATATTAGTTAGACTTAGATACGATTTTCAGTTTTTGAACAATGTTTGCAATATTTATTTTAGAAATAAGTTTGTTAGCTCTGCATCTTTAGTAAATGGTTTATATTACTTGAATGTCCAAAATAGATGCATTGTCAATACAATCACCAAGAAACGAGGCATGTCCGGGACAAGCCAAAGACTCATCTGGCACTTAAGACTAGGTCATGCTGGAGAATACAAGATTCGTGAACTCGAGGAAAATGGGCTAATAAGCACATTTGGGTTAGACCCACTCCCCACTTGCGAGTCTTGTCTCAAAGGTAAAATGACTAGGTCACCCTTCACAGGGCATTTTGAACGAGCCAATGAAGTCCTTGGTTTAATACATACTAATGTTTACATACCTTTTGGGGAAACGGTTCGTGGAGGTTTTCAATACTTCATTACATTTACTGACGACCACTCTAGGTATGGTCTCGTATGCCTAATTAAGCATAAGTCTGAATCTATTGAATGGTTCAAAGAATTCAAGGCCTTGGTTGAAAACCAAACTGGCAAACGTATCAAAACACTATGATCTGATTGAGGTGGAGAATATATGAGTGCCAAATTTGGTGAGTTCTTAATTGAACGTGGAATTGTATTACAATTAACTCCTCCAGAAAATTCTCAACTCAATGGGGTAGCAGAGCAAAGAAAAAGAATGCTATTGGATATGGTTCAATCGATGCTCAGCTACACGGATCTTCCCATATTGTTGTGGGGCCATGCATTGCTCACAACATCCCACATCTTGAATAGATGTTCATCTAGGTCTGTTCCTAAAACTCCTTATTAGATATGGAGTGGAACGACGCCTAGTATTAAACACATTAGGATATGGGGTTGTCCATCCTATGTGAAAAGGACAAAAATGGAGAAATTGGAAGATAGATCTTTGAAAGGTCGATTCATTGGTTTCCCAGAAAATTCTATGGGATACCTCTTCTACCTGCATGATGATCAAAGATTCATCGTGGCTCTACATGCACACTTTCTTGCAAACGAGTTCGTTCGAGAAGGTGATGCAGGAAGAAAGATTTTTTTGGAAGAACAAAACGAAATCCCTTTAGAGACCACTATTCAAGAGACTTAAAATGAACCAAACCAAATGCAACCACCGTCGCGTAGATCGAGACGAGTATCTCAGTCGCCTGAGAGATATGGTTATCTGCTACAGAGAGAGAATAATTTGTATGTCGTAGTAGAAGAAAACTATGGAAATGATCCCTCTACATTTGAGCATGCGATGGAGGATATAGATTCTGTGAAATGGCTTGAGGCTATGAAGATAGAGATGGATTCAATGTACTCGAACCAAGTCTGGACTCTAGTGGATTGCCCTAGGGGTATTGCACCAATAGGATGCAAGTGGATCTACAAGAGAAAGATTGGTCCGGACGGCAAGGTCGATACCTTTAAAGCTAGGCTTGTGGTGAAAGAGTATAGTCAAAAAGTGGGTAATGACTATGAGAAAACCTTCTCTCCCGTTGCCATGATCAAATCCCTTAGAATTCTGCTTGCAATAGCCACGCACCTAGACTATGAAATGTAGCAGATGGACGTAAAGACCGCGTTCTTAAATGGATACTTCGAGGAGGACATCTATATGGAACAACCCAAAGGTTTCGTGTCCAATGATTTCTCATAAGGTGTGTAAATTGAATAGATCAATTTATGGACTTAAATAAGTATCACATAGTTGGAATCTTCATTTTGATGAAAAAGTTCGAAACTATGGCTTTATCAAGAATGAAGATGAACCATGCATTTACAAGAAATCCAGTGGGAGTAAAATATCATTTTTGGTCTTATATGTTGACGACATTCTACTAATAGGTAATGATATAGGCATGTTGACTTCGGTCAAAATGTGGCTCTCAAGCACGTTCTCCATGAAAGACTTAGGAGAAGCGATCTATATCCTTGGAATTTGCATCTTCAGGGATAGAACGAATAGGAAAATGGGTCTCTCCCAAGCCCTCCATTTGGAAAAGGTTCTGAAAAGATTCGGAATGGAAGATTCTAAAAGAGGCCTCTTGCCCTTAAGACATGGACTCCATCTCTCTAAATCGATGAGTCCTCAAAGTATGGATGATCGTAAGAGAATGAGTGGAGTCCCCTATGCATCAACAGTAGGAAGTCTTATGTACGCTATGTTATGCACAAGACCGGACATTGCTTATGCTGTGAGCGTGGTAACTAGGTTTCAAGCTAACCTAAAGGAAAAGCAGTGGATTGCTGTGAAGTGTATCATCAAGTACTTGAGAAGAACTAAGGATATGTATTTGACATACGGAGATGGAAAACTAAAGGTGGAACGTTATATTGACTCTGACTTTCAGTTTGATGTCGATGACCACAAGTCCACCTCGGGGTTTGCATTCACTTTAAACGGTGGAGCAGTGACTTGGAAAAGTTCTAAGCAAAGCACGATGGCTGACTCAACCACCGAAGCTAAGTACATGGCTGACTCAATAGCAACCAACAATGGTTGCTTTCACACAACCTTACCTCTTACCTCATCACCTTTTTTTTGTTTTCCAGATTTTTGATCCAATCGAATATTAATATCAGATTTAACAAATTCACCCAAAAAATAATTTAAATTATTCGATCCATATTACATGATTCCAAATCATACAATTACGCATCAAACACGAATATCAAATAAACATATGAACTCGCATACAAAGATCAACGAAGCTATAAATTTGGCTCCGATACCACTGTTGGGAATCGTTATTCAAAAATACGCAGCGGATAAAAAATTAATTCGATTCCCGAGCCATGGATCAACTAGGTTTTTTCATTGATTTTAATCGAAGAACGAGATAGAACAATTTACCTCTCGAAGCGTGTTCGTTATCATGTTCATGAAAGTAGCAACCCATGAGTTCCTACCTCTAGATTGTCACGCGAAGATGATGATTTTCAAAATCTCCAACCTCCTCTTCTACCAACGGGGAGGATGGTTAGGTGTTATGAGAGGGAGAGGGTATTTTATTTTTACTGTTTTTCTCTAAGAAAACCTAACTCCAAGTTGTAGATGTAAATGTGATTCAGTTAATAATGATTTAATGACCAAGGCATTAAGTAAAAACCAAGTGACTTGTCACAAAGTCGGGCCAGCAGTTTGGGCCTAGTGGGATGGGTTTATTGGGCTCATGCAATGCATAGTCCAATGTTGAGTAATTTAATTAATTAATCCAAGCTCAATCCAATTAGACAATTAATTAAATACTTATTCTTTTAATTAATAGTATATATTATTTCCAAATGAATTCAACTATTAATATTGATTAAATAAATATATTTAACTCATATCAATAAATATATGTTTATTAAATAAACACATCCCAAATGATCAATAGTTTCACATCCTTGTGAAATTACCAAACAGTAAAACCATTTCATCCTATCATCTTCATATAGTGCGACTCTCTAGGCTCGTCTTGATTGGCATTGGGAGGATTCCAAGGATATAGTTATCACCAAGCCAGTCCCGTGAAGCTATATCAAAAACCCAATCAAGCGCGAGATTAATATGTCATCACGAACCTTTAAGTTACAAACACCGTATGCATATAAGCTCTTCACTAACGCAACCTGATCAAGTAAGAGTCATGGAATGTCAAACTCATAGAACTTGATGTTGTACTAATCATACGAATGTGAAATTACTGAGCTGCCCTTCGTATCCAATATGTGTCAGTTATATTTGCTTTGGCTAAAGACTTTAATTCCACACACCTATGATCAGGTTGGTTCCCGTTTACTTTAGAGACAGTGAATCCCCTATTGGCAGTCAACTTCCCATTATCGAATACACCAATTGAATCGTAATTCGAGGTTGACCCCACCAACGGGTGATTAGGCCTAACTACTCTAATAACTTATTCAATGGTACGAGCACAATGTAAATGACTCCTCAAGTCTAAAGCTCACTCCTACTATCGTAACAGGTAATCCTGATCATTGACTGTCACTGAGTAAAAACCCATGTGATTGGATTACAACGAGTCATATTCGGATATGTTAACTCTATTAACCATACCCATGACACCAACTCCTACTATCCAATCAGTGTAAGACTAGCACTCCTTGTCAAAACAAGTGTCATACGAGTTGAGTCTTAATGCCCAATTAAGATTCCTCAACTCGCGAACCATATTATAAGATCGAGCACTTAACTCCACCAGTGCCTCCACACTATCAAATAAGTGGTGGTGAGTACACCTCAATCTTAGGGACTTGTTTCTTCAATACAGTTAATGCCTCATAGTTTTACATGAATAGAAATCCATTGCCTTTATATAATGTTCGTACAATATAAATCAGTGCCCTACTTAAATCTAATTCCTCATTGGCACTGAGAGCAAACACCTAACAGTTAGATCCGTTTCACCCTTTGGTGGGATCAACCTCAAAGTGCGGTTCAAAAGGACAAGTGGCAATTATTCAGTGATTGCCAATACAGGATTCACTGTCTTGGGTAGTAACGAGTTAACGTCCTATGCGATCATAAGTAAATGAAATTATAAGTCTTTGGCCAAAGCAGGAGAACTAACTTATGTATAGTACATAAGGGTAGTTCAGTAATTTCATCTTACTATGATTCCCTGAAGCACAACATCGAGTCATGTGAGTTTGACACAATCCATGACTCTCATTTCAATTGGGTTTCGATGTGAGTCCATGTGACTGGCTTAGTGACACTCACATCCTTGGTTTCCTCCCAATGCCAATTGAAACGAACCTAGAGAGTCGCACTTCAAAGGAATTGAGCGAACAAAATTCATTCTTTGTCAAATATATAAATTAGGTAATTTGCTATTTGATGAGCAAATAATTAGATAAGATAGAAGAACAGGCCAGGCTCCAGGTGGACTAGTCCTTTCTTTCTATTTTCAGGTTTGAACCTTGTCAGAGTTTTCATTCAATTATTTACCTTCACAATCTGGTTGGGCGACTTAGTAAACTCCATTTTTCTAGGGGCCAGGTCCTTATGGAAGGGTTATTTGATTAATTGGATTAATGGAAATAAATTAAGGGATCATAACCTTTATAGTCCCCCATCTTTTTAGTTTGTGACACTTAAGTCCCTCATGTCATAATTTTATCACTTAAGTCCCTCAAGTCCTTTTTTCATGTCACTTTAGTCCTTTTGAGATTTTAATGAAAAATATTATTTCAAACAAGTCCTCAAACTTTTGATTACTCTCGAAATTAGTCTCAGAAAAGAAAAATAATCTTGAATTATCCTAATTTAAGCAAAAGAAGGATCCTGCTTGAAAAATAGTATTAGATCCTCAGGTTATTAATGAAATACTCAAATAAATTTACATAAGATTAAGTCTAACCCTATTGGAGAAGAATAAAAAAAGAATGGAACCGAACAATAGTTCGATCTATGAAGAAAATAGGGAGTATTTCCAGATTCTGGAAAGACAAAGGGATAAGCGGATCGATATATTAATCCGAAAGGCATTAAGGACAGGAATCGCAATCCAATAAGAGATAGCCAGAGGAAAAATACCTATGGTTGAGTTAGACTTACAAGAGGATCTAAGGTACTATCAAAGGAGGTTAGCTCTTCGAGATAAGTTTATTGGTAATCTTGCGAGTAATGTGCAACTTGCAGAGATACAAGGCAAATGGCCCAGAAAACCAAATACAGGTAAATCTTTTCTTCAAATGACTTCATAAATTGGAAAGAAATTGAACCGGATACCTCTAAAATTTCTAAAGATCATAAAGAAATCCAAAAGACAATTCAAGATTACGGACATAGGCTAGAATATCTACTTATTCAACCTATCAACTTGAACCAAAAACTTGAGGAAATCCTCAAGATTCTTCTAGATCTAGATAGATCTACAACAGATCTGAATGCAATAGTCATAGATCTGAAAGAAAAATAAGGTACGTCCAAATAAAAAAAGGATAGAATCGGTGATGCACTCTTAAAAGTGCCTCTTCTACATCAGAAGGGAAAGGCTAAGGAAATTTTGAAGCCTAAGACTTAGGAAGAACTACCCATTGATATACTTAGAAATATAAAATAATATGGATATATCAAGAGTGGATCCTTCTGATCTTCAAGAGTTAGCTGAATCCTTTTCTCAACTAGCTGTTATAGAATTGGCTAATATTAAAGCCAATGAATCAGTGCTAACGTTACCAGCATCAGGAGAAAGTTCTGCATCACATAATCCTCCACCGGATGAACCAATGTGAGAAAGTGGAGATTTGCATATAAACGCAACCCCCGCAGTTTTGGGAGGAACGTTTAGAGTAAATCACTCTATAAATCCAAATAGGATACCGGAAAATACACCCTGGGCAAGGACTATGTCACAACCCTTGCACCCATATGGTACTATCCTAAATTTGGATATTATTGATTTCAGAAACATCAAAAAATCAATCGATGAATGGGTTGCTGCTATGAAAATAGTCGCCACTACAATGGAACTAGACAAAGAAAACTTCATAAGATTAATGGAGTTAAGCTTAGAAGGATCTGTAAAGGTGGGTTGGGAAGCACCTCAGAAACATCTAAGCAAGGAGTTCTAGTCGGAGAATCTAAAAGTGCAATTGCCGATAGATTTGGAAGGTTAATCAAGTTACATTTTATCGGAGATGGATACTTCGGTGAAAATAACACAGAAAAAACCTGAGAATACACACAAGCACTCTATGGTATTGAATGTAGAAATATTTATGCTATAGATGAATATATCTATTGGTTTCCAAAATATTTCATCCATGCGGATGTCGTTTCAGATATTGCGGCACCAATGTTTTTTGCAAAAAATTGTAGTCCTTGGAGAGAAATGTTAATTCATTCCTACAAGGTACCGGAAGGGCAAATGGATATAGTCGCTAGAAGAATGTCTTTCTTGAAAGACAAACTGAAAGATTGGTGTCAACAAGCCGCTATCCAAAAGAACATGAAACGACTAAGAGGAAAAATTAATAAAACCCCTCTTTGTTGTGATAATAATGATTTTCCAACAATTATTGGAGAATCAATTGAGCAAAGAAAGAAGATGAAGCAATTTGTTCGCTCTGATAACATCAGTAACAAAAGGCGGTCTTCTTTCTGGCGAAAGTCTTGGTGGTCTAAATTTAAAGCCTGATCTTATAAATCTGGCCACAAATCCGGACCAACAAGGGTATCTTCCCAAGCATCTCGAAAATCCGTCGGGAAAAAACCCCACAAGATGAACTTTCAGAAGGGCTCACACCCGCACAAATGAAAGTTTTAAAGATTGTAACTTCTGGACATGTGGAGTTCATGGCCACATTTCACCAGATTGTCCGCAAAAAGGTGGAGAATTAAAACAATTCGAAGCCACTGCTGACATACTGGATGCAGTTTTCTACGGAGATTTGGTACCAGTTTACCAATTCGAAAGTATTTCCTCAGATGAAAGTGTCTATGAGGAAGAAATAGAAAGTGATTCTGATGGAACTTCAACCGAATCAGAATAACTTCGATGAAGGAGATAGGATCCAAACATCGGACAGCCTGTCAGGATTCTTTTCACGGTCATCTATATCAGATAAAACCATGGAGAGAATAATGAGGCAAGACTCTAACCTTGGACCATATGATGGTTTCAGAGTTAGTGGAATTAACCAAATCCTAAATCAAATAGGATTAAATCAAAAGCGGCATAACATTCTATACAAAGTAAGTTCAGGGGAGTTTGCAATTCCCATGGAATGAACTGGTAATGTGATGGATATGCAACTTATTCCAAAAGAAGAAATTCTGGAGGAATTAAGTAGGCTCGAAGAGGAAGTAGCAGTTACTATGAAATGGATCCATATAGAAACCATTGAAGGGGTAATTAAAGGCACTTTTAAAGAAGGTGCTAATTCTCCATTACATTTATCTATAATGGATAAGAGAATTAATAACCTAAGAGATGGTTGTCTTGGTACAATGGTAGAAAACTTATATGCAGGAAAACTTATGCTTGACATTCATCCAAGAATTGCATATACCCTAGCTGACCAAGATTTCAACCGAGTTTTAACCCTTCATCAAGATTTCAAAAGAAATGATCTTATGAAAGAAGGGAATAGACCGTATTTTATAACTTATAGAATTGCTTATGCACTTTCCAATACACATCATTCTGATTTGTTTATTCAGAAAGAGTATATAGAAATTTCAAGATTTTTCAAGGAATTTGCTAAGGTAATGGCATCCGATCCCATTCAAATACCAAGAATTGGTGGTGTTGATATATTAATTTGTGATCATCCAGTTCTAGACCGCTCAATGAGTTCTAGAACATATTTTAATAGCAGCATGTCCTTTTCGGAAGAAAGGATTAGGAGTTTACAAGGCAAAGAATTATTTGAAGATTTAACTCCTCAAGCTATTAGGGTAAATAATGTAAAAATTAGATGCCTTGAAGGATGGAAAGAAGTGCAAGTAATATTTGACATTATAGAGAAAAATAATTATTTTCCTTGTGATGATTTATATTACTTGCAGCAACTTGTTATAGGCAAATACGAAGGAATGCTAGAAATAGCAGGACATGAAGTATTTGTTTTGAGAGTTGCAGGTCTTGACCCAGGGACTGTTACCTTGGGATTAAGCTTCCTTGAGGAACATAAACCTTGGGGAAGAAAAGGTAAAGGGATGGAATTTAGCCTGGATGGGCATGTTATTCAGGTTGAATAAATGACTAGCCCCTTTTCAATATACATATTTGTAGGTATGTTATATGAACAATATAAGTCAGAATATTTTGCAGCTTATATTGATTATGGATCAGGGATATGTATAGAAAAACCCGGTGTTTTCCCTAGCAATGCTATGGAATCTTTACCTATTATTGTAGGAAGGGATTTTTAGAAAATCCTCCTTCTCAATAAAGGAATACGAGAAGCAAATACCATGATAGGAGGAGCCGGTGGTACCCCTTGGTACAAGGTAAAACTTCCACCTGTTTAATTTCATGATACAGGAGCAGATATTTTGCTGGGTAATAATTTTATTCAGACCTTTGCAAAATATGTGCAAGATAACCACAAAAAACTTGTTGATATTTACTACAAATTGTGGTCATAATATACAGGTTATGCGATTAGCAAAGGCATTTAATCGAATAATGCCTCTTAATCTTCGCGGCAAACGTGGTGATTTTATGGCAGATTCCAAATTGACCCATCTTAAATGAAGGATAAACGGAAATTTGGAAAAGCTCTTTTGTCTTTTAGACTACATGGTCTAATTGAAAGTGAGGACAAACACTGTTATGAAAATTCTAAAGAAGAAATACAACTTCATAAGAATGAGTGACAGAACAAGTCTATGGATAACATTGACGAAGAAAGTTTGCTTTCTCTTGAAAATGTTAAGAGACTAATTTAAAGGAACTTTAATGAGAATCCTTTGGCTTGGTGGGATAAAAATAAGATCGAAGCTACTCTGAAAGTAAAATAACAATGCAAGTATGAGTATGTTCAATACAAGCCAATCCAGATGAATTTGGAGGATAAGAAGGATATGCAAACAATCATAAAAGAACATACCTATATTAAACTCATAGAACCTGGAGTCTCTGCTTATAGTAGCCCTGGATTTCTAGTAAGAAACCATGGTGAAATGAAAAGAGGAAAAGTTAGACTAGTAATCAATTATTAGGGTATCAATAAGATACTAGAATTTGATGGTTACTATATCCTAAGTAGAGAACACTTAGTTGAGTGCATCAAAGATGCTAAAGTGTTTTCAAAGTTTGATTGTAAATCTGGTTTCTATCAGATTAAGATGGAAAAAGAGTCTAGAAAATATACGGCATTTTCTACTCCGCAAGGTCAATATATCTGGAATGTTCTTCCAATGGGATTAGCAAACGCACCCTAGATATATCAAAGAAAGATGGATAATTTGTTTAAAGATTATTTCGAGTTTATGATTATCTATACTGACGACGTCCTAATTGCATCTAGAAATATGAAAGAACATATTAAACATTTGGAAATATTTTCTAATGCATGTTTTAATGAAGGATTGGTGCTTTCAGAAAAGAAAGCAATAATTGGAGTTAATAAGATTGAATTTCTTAGGATTCTTATTGAAGAAACAAGTATTGAACTCCAGGAACATATTGTGTGTTAGGAATTTCATGTTAGAAGTTTTGATGATGACAATTAAGTTTTTGTTAGACCCCAAAAAGTTGTAAGTTTATTTTCGTAGAAAACTTGTATAGGCTTTGAAGCGTTAGACTTGTAATAGATTTATTAGGCTTTGTTATCTTACTTTAGAGTGTTAGGCAAAATAGTCTTAGGCTGAGCGTCTGATGATTTCTGAGTGAGTTTATCAGTGGTAAAGTTCGAAGACTCAAGCGCCTGATCTCAGAAGATAGATACAGTCTCCAAGCGTCCACTTTGGCCAGCTATATCAAGCGTTACCTTATGGGACAGAAGTGATTTCACCTGAATTTACTTCTAAGTCCAGAAGGAGTTTAATGCAAATATTCTCAAAGCATTAAATACCAACGGGTATTAATTTCAAATGCATTAAATGTTGATAAGAGCATTTAATATGATAAGTAATGTCAGACGTACGGAGAAGCCACCCTATTGGACTGTCAACTATCTCAGACTACAGCACCAACTTTCGTGCAGCAGATTTTCAGGAAAAATGACAAAAGTTGTTCACTCGCGAAAGTGAGAGACACGCGCCAGTGCATGTGTCAAACGGACACTTTCTCCAAGAATACCTATAAATAGGACTTCAACAACAAACAAACATAGAGAAACAATTTTATCAAAGCCAAATTGCTGTTGCATTAAAATCTCATTCCTTAAACTCTCAGAAAAGCCAGAAACTTCAAGAAACATCCTAATTGCTTTTCTTATATTCCTGAGACAGTCAACAAACATCTCAAACATTCTTTTTGAAGAAACCAGATTCCTACTGAGATATTACCAAGTTGTTTGAACTTCATCAAAATCAAACAAACCTTTTAGAAAATCCCATCCAAGCCTCGCGATCTGTGTGAAGTCGAAGTTGGATACTTGCATCATTTCTGGGTGAAAGAAGCAAGAGGGTTGAAGTGATTTGAAGCAGAAATCTGTGTGATCAAGGAGCTCAAGTCATCGACATCCATCTCTCCCTAATTTGTAGAAGATTCTGTGTGATTCTTTGAGAATCATTTTAGTGGATTGCCTCCAAGTGCAAAGGAGAAGAAGGACGTAGTTGGGATTACATCACCCAACGAACCTTACAAATATTGTGTTATTTACTTTTCAGTCATTTCATTCATCTATCATATCATTGCATAAGTAAAACACAATCAAAAGCTAAGCAACTAAGAAACATCTTGTGACGCTAAAACTTTCAAAGAGAAGACTCCAAAATCATTCCGCTGTGCTAACCCTGATTAAAAGAACTGAACGCTTAACCTACAAGGTCAAAGTATTCAATTCCTGAAGTCTAAGTTAACTTTATAAAACAGTCTTCATTAGACGCTTCACAAAGTCTCAAATATCTTATGTGAACGCTAAAGTGAAGCGTTAGACACTTCAAGCGCCTATCATTTCAAGCGTCCAAATACGTTTAATACGAAATCTTTTTGAAGTCGAAAAAGACTTAAGGGTCTATTCAACCCCCCCCCCCCTTCTAGACCCTTTCGTATGCCACTTGGGACCAACAAGTGGTATCAAAGCGGTTAATTTTGAAATTTTAAAATTTCCAAGCATAACTACTTGTTTAGATCCTTTTCTTTCAAAATCTAGTTGCTTTTTAAAGCTTAGATATGGCATTTGCTAAAGTTCCCAAATTGACAGAATCAAATTTTGACACATGGAAAGTCAAAGCATTTACGTATTTATGTTCATGCGATGATGACATGTGCGATATTATTTCAGATGGGCCAATCAAAATATACAAAGTTATCACAAGAGCGCCTGGAGCCACAGAAGAAACCCCTGATGGTTACGTTGAAAAACCAAAACAAGAATGGTCTCCAGATGAGCGTCGAAGAGCTAACTTGGACAATGTTGGTCGCAACGCTCTGTATACGGCTATTGGTGATAATGATAACTTATTCAATAAAATCAAATCTTGCAAAACGACTAAAGAAATATGGGATAAGCTGGCTACAATCTGTGGTGGTTCAGCTCAAATCAAAGAAAACAAACTTTCCATTGCTAAGGAAAAGTTTAACGGATTTAAGATGCTACCCAATGAAACGCTAGAGCAATTGGATATAAGATTCACAGCTCTTGTTACAGAACTTACGTCGTTGGGAATGGACTTACAGAATCGAGAAATGGTGGTTAAGATCTTTAGAAGTCTACCAAGTAAATTCTTGATGAAGACAACAGCTATGAGAGAATCAAACATGCTGGATCTCTTAACTCCAGAAGACGCCTTTTCAGAGCTAAAAGCTTTTGAGTTCGAGTTGAACTCTGCTAGTGACATTGTGAGTAATCCAGTGATTGAATCTGGAGCGCTCATTGCATCAATCAAAGGCAAATCGGGTAACAAAGGAAAGAATTCGGACATTAATGAGGAAGAAGAGTTGGCTTTGCTGAATAGATTCAGGAAGTTCTTGAGATATGAAAAGAAAGGAAAAGGTCCTAATAATCAAGGACAAAGTTCATATCAAGCGCCTTCTCCCATACAACAACAGTTTCAAGCGCCTCAATATTCTGTTCCTTTACCTCAAGCGCCTGCTCAATATCAAGCGTCTACTCAAAGTCTCCCAGCTCCAGTGGTTTCAAAACCACACACTGCAAGGCTAACAAGTGAACAAAAAATGAAAACCAATCTTTGTTATAATTGCAGGAAACCGGGGCACTACCAGGTAAATTGTCCCTATCCAAATGTATCCAAGCCCTCAAGGCAGGATTACTTGGATAGAAACCAATTCAGGAGCAACCTTCGACAACAAGGTTTGCTTGCGGAATCAGAACCAGCATCAGCACCTGAAGATTTAGAATCATCAGACGAAAGTAGTGATGATGATGAGCCGATAGATGACTCAGCGCTCATATGTCTCATGGCCAGAGATGATGAAGCGTCCCCTGAGGTAATCAATGAATTATCAATTCCTCTTTCTTATGATGAATTACTTGACAAAGTCAAAGAATATTACAATGAATGTCAAGAAGCTGCCAAAATATATCAAAATGATCTCGCTATTATTTCATCACTCACAAACGATAAAGTAACGCTCAGAGCAGAGTTGCAAATTCAGCAACAGTGCATTGAGAAAAACCAATCGCTTGAGAGTGAAGTTATTCAATTGAAAGGTGATCTTGATATAATAGTCAAGAGAGAAGCTGATCTGATGGCTAGACTTGCCAAGTCAGAACAGCTCATCTCATCGTTGTCCAAAGCATCCAGAAAGCTCGACAATGTGACTGAAATAACAAGGTTGTTTGGAGAAAAGACCGGTTTAGGATGCAATGAATTCGGTAAACAACCAAACAAACCTAATGTTACGGCAAACAACAAAGGAAAGGGTGTTTTCTTTGTTGAGAAAGGTTCACAAGGTCAAACTCAAAATGAACCAAGGGACAATGGTAAGAGGCCAAATGAGAAAGTCAAAACTAACTCAGACAAGGGTAAGGCTAAAGCAAATGATCCACAAAGACAGACTCATCCAAACGCTCAAAAAGCTAAGGATAAATCTAGTCACTGTGAATCAAGCGCTAAGCGTCTAGCACCAAACGTGCAACCCAAGCCAGAGCCAAGGAAATACCAGCGTCGATATCCAAGACAGTCAAGATCATATTATCGATACTATGATAATTATGATTATGACTATTATTATAATCGTGGATATTATTATACATCCAAAAATTACACACAGCACAAGGTGAAACCCAAAAAGGCCAATATTCCTACTATGAAGACAAGGCAAATTTGGGTTCCTAAAGTTCTACTTAACACTAACAAGGATACTAATGTTGAAGGACCCAAGCAACAATGGGTACCTAAACAGAAATAGAACTTCCCTTTTGATTGCAGGTACCTAGAGCTAAAGTCAATACATCTGTTTGGTATTTTGATAGTGGATCGTCAAGGCACATGACAGGTTCCAAAGATCTTCTGATCAACTATCAAGCTGCCAATGGTCCTCAGGTTGTATTTGGTGATAACTCCAAAGGTAAAACCAAAGGTATAGGTACTGTGCATAGGGGGAACATCATGATAAGTGATGTTTATTTTGTTGAGGGTCTAAAGCACAATTTATTAAGCATAAGTCAATTCTGCGATAAAGGCTTTGAAGTCATATTCTCAAGTGACTATTGCTATATAAACGACGCTAAGACTAAATCTACTAAACTAAAAGGAAAAAGGAATAACAACGTATATTTGGTAGATTGGGGTTCAACACTTGATAACAACCCAACATGCTTTGTTGCTAAAAATGAATCTAAAATGGGTTGGTTATGGCATAGAAAAATGAATCACCTCAACTTTAAGACAATCTCTCAGCTTATAAGTCAAAATCTTGTAGAGGGATTGCCAAATGGACCATTTCATAAGGATCGCCTCTGTGACGCTTGTCAAATGGGTAAACAAGTTAAATCATCTTTCAAGAGAAAACCTCATCTATCTACTTCTAGAATACTTGAACTACTTCACATGGATTTGTTTGGACCTGTTCAAACAATCAGTGTAAGCGGTAAAAAGTATACTTTAGTGGTAGTAGACGATTTCTCTAGATTTACTTGGGTGGAATTTCTTTCATCCAAAGATGAAACATGTGACAAGTTAACAGCGCTTATTCGGCAACTTCAAACATTGAAAAATCTTAAGGTTGCAAGAATAAGAAGCGATCACGGTACTGAGTTTACTAACAAGGTTGTTGAGAAGTTTTGTGCAGAAAATGGAATACATCATGAGTATTCAGCTCCCAGAACTCCCCAACAAAATGGTGTTGCTGAGCGCCGGAACCGAACGCTTAAGGAAGCCGCTAGGACTATGTTAGCTGAATCCAAGCTTGCTCCTAGATTTTGGGCCGAAGCGATCAACACTGCTTGTTACACTCAAAATCGATGCATGATCAACAAACAGCATGGAAAAACTCCATATGAACTGTGGAAGGGACGTAAGCCAAATATTTCATACTTTCACGTCTTTGGTTCTAAATGTTTTATCCATAATAATGGATCCCAAAGCCTAAAGACTTTTGATCCTAAAGCGGATGAAGGAATCTTTCTAGGCTACGCCAAAAATGGAAAGAATTTTCGCATTCTCAATAAGATCAAATCGAAGGTTGAGGAATCTATTCATGTTGTGTTTGATGATGCTAACCAAGAGCCGAGTAAGGTAAATGTAAATGATGTAGGAGTTGAAGATCTATGTCATCAAGCGTCCAAAATTACTATTGATGAAGATACTGACGATGATGATGAGATCTCAGTGCCTCCTCCTAAGAATACTCGTGAAATCAATCTAAATTATCATGTAAGAAATACGGATGATCATGAAGAGAATGATCATCAAGAGCAAAGAAGGAATCGTGAACTTGAAGCGCCAACGCAGGAGAATGGTCAAGCGAATGATTCTCAAGCGCCTGTTCATTCTCAAAACCCCTTCCAAACAGATAGACTATGGTTACGTGACCATCCACCTGAGCAAATCATTGGAGATATTGAAGCACCAGTTAGAACTAGAGCCGCTACATTTAATGAGGCTATGTTCGCAAGCTTTCTATCTCAAATGGAACCTAAGAAAGTGGATGAAGCGTTAAGTGATCCAAGTTGGATTGAAGCTATGCAAGAAGAGCTCAATCAGTTTGAGCGAAATAAAGTTTGGATGCTAGTACCAAGACCAACTCATCAAGGAGTTATTGGAACTAGATGGGTATATAGAAACAAGATGGATGAGGACGGCATTGTTGTAAGAAACAAGGCCAGACTCGTAGCTCAAGGATACTGCCAAGAGGAGGGCATTGACTTTGATGAGACTTACGCTCCTGTTGCTCGTCTTGAAGCAATCCGCATGTTTCTAGCGTACGCAGCGTTTAACAAGTTTACAGTATTTCAAATGGACGTAAAGAGTGCCTTCCTGAATGGTAAACTCCAAGAAGAAGTGTATGTGGAGCAACCACCAGGATTCATCAACAATCATGGTAAGGGTATGGTTTACAAGCTAGAAAAAGCACTTTATGGGCTTAAGCAAGCACCTCGAGCATGGTATGACACTCTCTCTATCTTTCTTATTGGTAAAGGTTTTTCAAAAGGCAGCGTTGACACAACGTTATTTAAAATTACCAATGATGAAGATATTCTCTTAGTTCAAATTTACGTTGATGACATTATATTTGGTTCTACTAATAAGCGTCTGTGTGAGAAATTTTCGAAAATGATGCAAGAACAATTTGAAATGAGCATGATGGGTGAATTAACTTTCTTCTTAGGACTACAAGTTAAACAACTCCCTAATGGCATATTTATCAACCAAGCTAAATATACACGAGATATGATTAAGAAATTTGGTATGGAAAATGCATCATATTCAAAAATTCCAATGAGCCAAACGCTTAAGTTAGATAAAGATGAAAGTGGAAAGAAAGTTGATATCACTAATTATAGAGGTATCATAGGATCACTTCTTTATCTCACTGCCAGTAGACCTGATATTATGTTTTCGGTATGTATGTGTGCACGATTCCAAGCTGATCCTAAAGAGTCACACTTGACTGCTGCCAAGAAAATCCTTAAATACCTAAAAGGCACACAACATGTGGGCTTATGGTATCCCAGGGATTCTCCTTTTGAACTAATCGGTTACTCAGATGCAGATTTTGCAGGTTGCAAAATAGATCGTAAAAGCACTAGTGGTACTTGTCAATTCTTAGGTGATAGGTTAGTTTCATGGCATAGCAAGAAACAACAATCCATAGCTACCTCCACAGCCGAAGCTGAGTATGTAGCTGCAGGAAGTTGTTGTGCACAAGTTCTATGGATGAGGCAACAACTTAGAGATTACGGAACAATCTTAGGACCAACTCCCATTCATTGTGATAACCAAAGCGCTTTAGCCATGACTCAAAACCCTGTTCTTCATTCAAGAACCAAACACATTGACATTAGATACCATTTCCTTCGTGACCACGTTCAAAAGAAAGATATCTCCATGCACTTCATTGGAACTGACAAACAACTGGCAGATATCTTCACCAAAGCACTCAATGAACAACGTTTTCTCACTTTGAGAAGTGAACTAGGTATGATTGATTTAAACGCTTGATCATGAAGCATCATATTTTATTAGGCATATAATTTAGGGGGAATCCACTTAAGTTATATCTCACAATATTTTAAAAAAAAAAAAAATATTTATACTGGACCATAACTGTAAGCGTCAATGATAAAAAAATTTCAGATGCATAATCATCAACGCTCAGTTCTATGTTTGCATAAAATATTGAATGCTCAAAATATTGAAAAGACTTTTGACTTCAAGCGTCCATTTTATCAGCTAAGCGCTGAATAGTTTATCAAAAATTTATAAAATATTTTCGTTACAAGCCATGCATAAAATTTTCAAACTTCTTTCAAGGTCGTGGGTAGACTCAAAGGTCTATTTTGTACTCTACTCACACGCCTCTATCACATCAAACTGGCGGGTACTCAAATTTTTTAAAAATGACGGTTCAGAGATAGCACGTATTTGTGTACGTGTCAGTGTACAAACATGCGCGTGTGTTACACTCTGAAAATACCAAACGTTAATTTTTTTTTTTAACTCGGATGTCAAATCTTTATATGTGAGAATTACCAAATGTAACTTCTCTCTTTTACACAAAACTCGCGTCCGCAGTTAATAAATTTATGGCTAAGATTCAACAGTTATTACACGTGTTTAAATCCTACTAAGACTACATAACACAAGTTTCAAAACTCTTTACTGTGTCATTTAAAACACAAACTCTACAGAAAAAGTAACTTACTTTCTACTCAAGCATATCTGCAAATCTCTCTTTATCTCTCTCTCCAAACAACAAAAAAAATCTCGGTCCATCTTCTTCTTTTAAAAAAAAAAATGGCACCAAAGAAATCATCATCTACTTCTGCTGAAATTACCATCAAGGTAACTGAAGGTCTTGTTGTCGACTGGAAATTTCTATATGAACAAACTCAGATCAACCTGACGGACATAATGGACATGGTCGTCAAAGCTGGGCTCAAACCCTTCTTAACCCAATACTCTTATATGTTTCCCACTGAAGTTGAAACTTTCTGGAAGACTGCTACACTTTCAGAGGACAAGAAGTCCATCTCTTGTCAAATTCCCTTCTCCAAGAAGGAGTCTCCAAAGGAATTCATCCTATCTGCTTCCACCATTGCCAAGAACTTCAATTTGCCTAATGAGGGTGAGGCATTGGATTCTGTTACGTTGAAACAAATTAAGGAAGCATGGGCAATCATGAGTGCGTACGACGACGTTCCTTACACTCAGTACTTCGAGAAGAAAGACCTGGTGTCCAAATACCGGTTATTGGCTGATTTCTGCAGCAAGATCATAGAATGCCGCGTGGGAACCTTTGATAAGGTAAATCCTGTTCAATTTCAGATGATGGTTGCTATACTCTTCAACATCAAAATCAACTGGAGTGAGTACATCTTCGGACGGTTTCGGGACAGTCTAAGCGCTTCAAATAAGCCTTATGGACTCATCCTGAGTGACATCTTGTTTAAATCGAATTGTGTGTACTCGTCTGGACTTCCGTTGAATAAGTCCAAGTTGTTGGGAAAAAGGATTCTGACCAATATGTTCAATCCTCCAAAAGTTAGTGGTGCGGCTAGACCCCTATCTGAGCGGCTGGAAGAACGCCAACTGCTTGCTCAAAAGGCGGAGAGACCAGTGCCAGAGGAAGCTGTGAAGCGTCCAGCAGCAACGAAGAAGAGAGCCCCCAGAAAACCAAAAGTTAAAATTGCCGTCCCCTCTCAAAAGATTGATGAGGAAACTGATGAGGATGCCGAGGACAAGTTGCCTCTCAAAAGACGAAAGCTGGAAGGGATCATTAAGCAAATAGACTTTGAAGAACCAGCTGCTGATCCTCCCGCTCCTCCGGCTAAACTAGTTGAAGGAGTCAACATTAAGAAAATCTTTAAGCGTTCCAGGACTAGCAAGCGTCAAGCTACTCCTGAAGAGCCTGAGACAGTTGAGCCAAGCGCTCAAGTTGTCGTTGAGCCAAGCGCTCAAGATGTTGCTGTTGAGCCAAGCGCTCAAGTTGCCGTTGAGCCAAGCGCTCAAGTTGTCGTTGAGCCAAGCGCTCAAGATGTTGCTGTTGAGCCAAGCGCTCCAGAAACTGCTGTTGAGCTTAGTTCTCAGGGTAAGTTTATTTCTTCCCACAGCATTTCTATTCCTACATCTGTAGAAGATCCTGCTCTTATAGAGGATGGCTCTTGTTTTTCAGCTATAGTTCCAGCTGCTGCTGAAGTGTCCACAGATGTTCTGTTGGATGTTGACCTGACTGGAGTCGTAGCTATCGCTCAAGATGTTGCCGCTGAAGTAGCTGCAATTGAACCTGAGGAACCTGCTACTTTAACAGAGGCACGTTCAGAAGGTCAGAGCGCTGCTGAAGACGTTACAGCTCCTCGTCACTTCTTTCAACTCGATCCGCTGAAGACAATTGATCATTCAATTAACTATATGCCCCCAGCGCTCGACGAAGATTTCATTCCTGCAGGATATAATATAGAAAGATATATTGCTGCAGAAGCTGACGCTGCAAGACTGATTGACTTTGACAGCGCAATCAAAGCAACCGTTCTAGACAGACCAGGAGACAGACCTCCTAGATGTGCCGTGGATGTGGCTTACTATCTTGATAATGGCCACAGCAGACCAACTGGGTTCGCGCTAAGGGATTACACTGTTCGTGTGTATGATCCTCTCCGTCCTAGCTTTCTCAATCCCTCAGAGTCAGTCTTGAACAGAGAAGGTTACACACATTTCCCACAGACGGCTCACAGCGCTGAAAATCTTGCATCGGTCCGTCCTCTTAGTCTATGGAAAAATAAAGAGATTCATGCTGGTGAGCGCCTTGAATCGTTGACCGATCTGCTCCAGACTGAAGCTGATGCTTACTTTGACAGCGTCTGGAATGCCAACTATCAGCCTGATAAGCACCGCTTTGAAGCCATAAGAGATATTCATCTTGAAGGCATTCGTGCTATGGTGACTGCTGGCACAGACTTCTGTATAAATGAAGTAAATTGGGTTGAAGCGTACATGGGACATAAATACACCTTCCCAGAGTTAGTCCAAGCTCCCCATCTTTTCGGCATAGGCATGCATGACAAGAAGCGTCAATTCGCCAAGTATTGCCTCCTGAAGCGTCAACAAAGACTCGGACCTGTTCTCAAGCTCCCAATTATTAGACATCAAATAGAACAATGTCTACGTCAAGAACTTCAGAGATTATCCCTCACCCCTCTTCGGTTTAATGCTCAAGCGTCTTCCAGTGGTACAGTTGGTGAACGGTGCTTAAATCTTGCTCCAAGCCACTGTGAAGAAAACTTCAATCTGATGGTAAAGATTCTATCTCCCGTATCTCTCTTTGATAAAATCTTCACTGCCAATCTCAGATCTTGGAACGGCTCAGTGATCAATTCATTCAAAGGATATCCACTGCTCCCTTCCATTCGCAGTGAGGTACTCAATCACTATGAGTATGTTCTCTCTCTGCTTGAAAGGAATCAAGAGCTCGCTCAAGCCATTTATCCGTATCTTGAAGAGTACTATGCGGACTGTGTGCCTACACATCGACGTCCTGCATCTCTTCCCTCAGATTGCTTGATTGGATTTTCCAGAACTCACTGCACAGATTCACTATTCTCCATCGCTCAAGCGCCGTCCAAAGTTTTCCCAGATCATGTGCTGGATATCATTGGTCCAATGTACATCAGGGCCATTGATAGTCCTCTTCGCACATTTATCTCCGGTACTTGTATGTCCAGGACCAGACTCATTGAACTCTTGGATTCTACATCCACCTCTTATGCCGACTCAGCAAGCTGGAACTTCCAATTCACTGACTTTCGCCAACCTGAGTCAACGCTTGAGGAAGCGCCTGCTGAGACATCTGAAGCGTCCAAATCTGCAGATACCAGTATTCCTGACGCTCCTGAACATGCTACCATTGATAGTGCTGAAGATCCTTCCCTGGATATTCGAGGTACTGTTTTTGATCCAGCCTATCAAGTTCTTTTGACTCTCTCAAACACTCATCACGGTTCAAGCGACCAGCTCCTCAAGCGGTTCAATCAGATGAGAGTCAAGCCTTCGGTCCCCTGCTTAAATCTGTTTTGGAGACAATTAGCGCTCAAGCTACTCAGAGTGAAGAATCTCTCCATTGGATTAAGGAAGACCTGGCAAAGATTGAAACTCACGTAATGAGCGCTCAGATTGCTCATATGCGTAGTTCAGCTCAAGCGGCAGTTGGTGAGTGCAAACAAGACTTTCAAGAAATGCAGGATGCTGCCCACGCAACCCAACTTGCCATGAAAGAAGAACTTGAAAAGCGCCTTGCAACCCTTGAGATCTCTGTGAATGACGCCACCAGCGCTAAGCTTCTTGTTATGCAGGAACGCTTCGACAAGCGTCTGGATGACATCACAGATTCCTTATCTCAGATTGCTCATCAGGTAAGTGTACTCACAAACCACTTCTTAAAATCTGATGATGGCAATAAGGGGGAAGAGAAGAAGAAAGGAGAAAAGCGGAAAGCGTCCAGTTCAAAAGTTGAAGATCCTCCGTCTCCTAAGCGTCACGTGCCTCCTTCTCAGTCTGCGCTTAATCTCCCGTCTTGGATAACTGCTCTGAAACAAAGTTCATCCGGAGCGCCCAGTAGTACGCTAAGGGAACCTCCTAGAGCGTTATATCCAAACCTACCAATTCCTACAAGAGCACTGCTTGAACAGTTTGACATTCCTCTTCAGAGAACATCCATTTCAGAACCTACAGATCCACAGATCTTAGCTGAAGAAAGGAAGATGACTGATTTTAGCCAAGCTTTTCGAATCTGCCTAAGGTACATTGGTATCGACCCAACTGACTGGGATAATCATTTTACAATATTCAAGAAGAGACAACAAGAAGAAAACAAGCTTATCATCAACAAAGATCATGAAGCAATGATGATCTTGGAAGACAATCTGACTGAAGCTATCCGAGCTGAAATGTCCAAGCGATACAGAGTTAGACCAAGTCATTAAAGCTTTCTGATTTTACATTATCTATATTCTTGTCTCTTATATCTTTAAATATTCAGCTGTAAAAATGCTTGTAATTCTCGATAAATATGAAATGCATTTTTTCTCTTGCTGAAACATCTCGTTGAAGCGTAACTAACTTTAACTAACGTCTACTGATCAAAGCTAACTTTTACTTTTGGCTGTCTAACTCTTGAACTATAAAAGAGTAAGTATTGCCATCATCAAAAAGGGGGAAATTGTTAGGAATTTCATGTTAGAAGTTTTGATGATGACAATTAAGTTTTTGTTAGACCCCAAAAAGTTGTAAGTTTATTTTCGTAGAAAACTTGTATAGGCTTTGAAGCGTTAGACTTGTAATAGATTTATTAGGCTTTGTTATCTTACTTTAGAGTGTTAGGCAAAATAGTCTTAGGCTGAGCGTCTGATGATTTCTGAGTGAGTTTATCAGTGGTAAAGTTCGAAGACTCAAGCGCCTGATCTCAGAAGATAGATACAGTCTCCAAGCGTCCACTTTGGCCAGCTATATCAAGCGTTACCTTATGGGACAGAAGTGATTTCACCTGAATTTACTTCTAAGTCCAGAAGGAGTTTAATGCAAATATTCTCAAAGCATTAAATACCAACGGGTATTAATTTCAAATGCATTAAATGTTGATAAGAGCATTTAATATGATAAGTAATGTCAGACGTACGGAGAAGCCACCCTATTGGACTGTCAACTATCTCAGACTGCAGCACCAACTTTCGTGCAGCAGATTTTCAGGAAAAAGGACAAAAGCTGTTCACTCGCGAAAGTGAGAGACACGCGCCAGTGCATGTGTCAAACGGACACTTTCTCCAAGAATACCTATAAATAGGACTTCAACAACAAACAAACACAGAGAAACAATTTTATCAAAGCCAAATTGCTGTTGCATTAAAATCTCATTCCTTAAACTCTCAGAAAAGCCAGAAACTTCAAGAAACATCCTAATTGCTTTTCTTATATTCCTGAGACAGTCAACAAATATCTCAAACATTCTTTTTGAAGAAACCAGATTCCTACTGAGATATTACCAAGTTGTTTGAACTTCATCAAAATCAAACAAACCTTTTAGAAAATCCCATCCAAGCCTCGCGATCTGTGTGAAGTCGAAGTTGGATACTTGCATCATTTCTGGGTGAAAGAAGCAAGAGGGTTGAAGTGATTTGAAGCAGAAATCTGTGTGATCAAGGAGCTCAAGTCATCGACATCCATCTCTCCCTAATTTGTAGAAGATTCTGTGTGATTCTTTGAGAATCATTTTAGTGGATTGCCTCCAAGTGCAAAGGAGAAGAAGGACGTAGTTGGGATTACACCACCCAACGAACCTTACAAATATTGTGTTATTTACTTTTCAGTCATTTCATTCATCTATCATATCATTGCATAAGTAAAACACAATCAAAAGCTAAGCAACTAAGAAACATCTTGTGACGCTAAAACTTTCAAAGAGAAGACTCCAAAATCATTCCGCTGTGCTAACCCTGATTAAAAGAACTGAACGCTTAACCTACAAGGTCAAAGTATTCAATTCCTGAAGTCTAAGTTAACTTTATAAAACAGTCTTCATTAGACGCTTCACAAAGTCTCAAATATCTTATGTGAACGCTAAAGTGAAGCGTTAGACACTTCAAGCGCCTATCATTTCAAGCGTCCAAATACGTTTAATACGAAATCTTTTTGAAGTCGAAAAAGACTTAAGGGTCTATTCAACCCCCCCCCCCTTCTAGACCCTTTCGTATGCCACTTGGGACCAACATTGTGGAAAAAATACGTAATTTTTCTGATGTTCTGAAAGATAAAAAAACAGCTTCAAAGCTTTCTGGGAGTTGTTAACTTTGCAAGTATCTTTATTAAAGATCTGGCAAGATACAGGAAAGATTTTCGACCTCTTTTAAAAGAGAGAAAGCACGAAATGAAAATGGGAAGAAATTCACACTTAGAGAATTCGTGAGTTGAAATAGGTTTGCAATAACTTTCCCCAAATAGTTGTCCTCTCATGAGAGGCTAAAGGTTTTCTACTCCAATATAGGAGTAGAATAATATTTTGTAATTTTAATTATGTATTTCATCAATAAAAGAAGGCTTTGTCCAACTCGTTGTCCAAAATCCAAATTATACTTATATCTGTTTATACCTTTTACACCCAAAGGTAGGAAATGAAATTGGGTTGTGCTGTGTATCGCTGAAGGAGCCAAGGACTGCAACCATCAGCTGCGGTTGTGTGGTTGGAAAAACTCCGTAAAATCGAGGACTTGGAATACCCGGCGATAAGATGGTCAAAAGAAGGTATAAATTTATGTGATGTTAATTTTAATTCGGAAGCATGTTGGGCCTAATCCATTGGAAAATGCCTTTTGCTAAATTTTCAGAGAAAAAGGATTATTTTGAGGAATAAAGAGTTTAATAAGGCTGAATTGAGAAGGATTGAAAGGATGGGGTTAGTTTGAAATAAGGAAAAGTAAGTGAAGGATCATAGTGACACATTTTATCTAGAATTGGGACCAAAGTGCCACTTTTATTAGATGAAGGACCAGAGTGACGCCAATCATAAATAAGAGGGACCATAAGAGCTATTTTTCCAAAAATTAATAATAAATAATTAGATTTATTTATTATGAACACATTAATTTATTTGATTAATTAGATTAATGGAAATAATTTAATTGTAAATAAATAGACTTATTTATTATACTCATCCTTTTATTAAATAATTATATTATTTAATTTAGATGATTATTAATTAGTATTATATTTTAACTGGATTAAAATATGTTGGACCTAATTAATAACTGAACTAAGTTGAAAGTCAACTTAGCCCAACTAGGATGAGAATGGGCGTGTATTAGGTGTGTAAGAGGAGTTGGATGGGCTCAAGGAGTTAGTTAATTCCAAGCCCATCACTCCTTATATATACCTAGCACTAGTTCAGTCAAAACCTAACTCTCACATTAGACTTGACAGCAAAGAAAGAAAAAGAGAAAAATCTCTCTCTCCTCCCCTAGCAAGTCGTCGGCCATAGTGGTACATAGGGTGGTGGATTTTTCTTCAAAGTTCGTTCTGGCGTGATATCTAGAGGCAGGAGTTTCGAATTGCTGCTACCCGAAAGATCAAGTCTTTAATCAAATCAAAAGGTTAGTGAAAAAGATGAAATTGGATTTCATCATCATGTAATTTTTGCAATTTATAAAATCAATAAAATCGAGAAATAATCCGATTGTGAATTCGGATATGTATTTACGTTTCCGCTACGCATAAACCAGGATTCACAACAGATATAATAGGTATATGATATTATATGGTAGCTTAATAATTGTGTATGATATAATACAAATTCAAATTATTTATGAAAATATTAATTATTTCTGGATAGTTGTTTTTATATATTTTTCATAATTATGGATTAAATAATAGCCATATGGGTGACATTTTCAAGAGTAAAAGTGGATGCATACAAGGATAGTAATCCATCTTAACAAGCTTTGTATTACTACTAGAATTTGGAAAAGTCACCTGTATGGCTATTATTTAATCTATAATTATGAAAAAAAATAGAAAAACAATTATCTAGAAATAGTTAATATAAATATTTGATTTACAAATATTTGATTATAAATATTGCATCTTATTATAAATATTATATATAATTAAGAAAAACTAATTCCTTTTAGTTTTGATTAGGTTAATTTGGTAAAATAGAAATATTTTTAAGGATAAATTTGTCATAAAGGTTTTTATTTTAATTGTAGAAATATTAAAAAGACTTAGAAGCACCCCCAAACCAGCTTAGAGTTTTGATCTCTGGGAGTTTAATTTTATAGAATCAAAAGTAAAAACAGGATTTGCAAACATTGCGAAACTGCTTATTTTTAACTAAAAGTTTAAAAGTGTTTTTATTTAGAGTTTACAAACACTCCTTTAGTGGACCGATGTGACTGTATTTGTTTTTTTCTCAAATGCACAAATTGTGCACGACATTTTCTTGACAAACACTACCACAAAAAAGTCCTATTACAGCGCACCTATGACAGCGGTTTTGAAAACTGCTGTAAAAAGTGGCATTCGGTTCGGACCTATGACAGCGGTTCGAGCCAAAACGCTGGCATAGGTTTCAGAAAAAAAAAAAAAAAAAATATTTTGAATGTGGCAGCGGTTCGGCCAGAACCGCTGCCAAAAAGCACACGTATGGCAGCGGTTCGGCCGAACCGCCGCCACAAAGCGCACGTATGGCAGCGGTTCGGCCGAACCGCTGCTAGAAGTGTACTTTGTGGCAGCAGTTCTAGCCGAACCGCTGCCAGAAGTGTACTTTGTGGCAGCGGTTCTAGCCGAACCGCTGCCACAAACAGACATGTGCCAGCGGTTCGACAGAACCGCTGGCACAAGGGCCGGGTTTTCTACAACCCGGCCCCCCTCACTCTCACTCTCACTCTCACTACATCTCACCTACTCACTCTCTCTCTCTCTCAACTCTCTCACCACCACCACCACCACCACCACCACCACCACCACCACCACCACCACCACCACCTCCACCATCGCGAGACCACCGTCCGCCGCCCCCCTAGATCTCTTTTTCTCTCTCTAGATATCTAGCCCTCTCTCTCGGTTTTTCTCTCTCTCTCTCTCTCTCGGTTTTTCTCTCTCTCACCACCACCACCACCACCACCACCATCACCACCATCACCACCATCCGCCGCCCCCTCCCGTTTTCTCTCTCTCTCTCGGTTTTTCTCTCTCTCTCTCTCGGTTTGCTCTCTCTCTCTCGGTTTTTCTCTCTCTCTCTCTCTACCACCGCCGCCGCCGCAGCCGACCTCCGCCGCCGCCGCCGCCGACCTCCGCCGCCGCTGCCCCTGCCGCCCACCTCCGCTTCCGCCGCCGTGGTCCATTTAGTTTTGGTATTTTCTTTTAGATAAATATAAATATATATATATATATACACACACACATAGAGTATGTATAGATGTATGTATATGTGGGTGTATGCATATATGAGTGTATGTATATATATTTGTGTATGTGTGCTTGTATTTGTGTATATGTGGGTGTATGCATATATGAGTGTATGTATATATATTTGTGTATGTGTGCGTGTATTTGTGTATGTGTGGGTGTATAAAAAATTTAAGGGAACTAGGAATTTGACTGAATTTAGTATTAATTTTAGTTAGTCGGGTGTTAATTCCGTTTGATTTGAGATTAAATTGTGGTTATTTGGTGGTTTAGGGTACATTGATCCAACTGGTGATCTATATTTATACTTAGTTGCTGAAAATATAATGTTTTATCTATAGTTTTATGTGATTTATGTGATCCGACTGGTGATCAATATTTGTAGTTGCTGAAAATATAATTAATTAAGATTGAAATTGGATTTTAGCGGATCGTCAGATTCGAATTTTGTTGGATTCAACCTAACCGGGTGAAGATTAAGTCGAGAACTTGGTAGTAATTTTTGCGTTGTTACTCTGCTGAATTTTTTCTAGAATAATGGGAAATAAATTAAAATACAAATTATTTAATTAATTTAACTATCAACTGATGATAAAATTGTTTAATTTGATTAATTTAGAATCAAAATGGATCGAAGTTGGATTTTAGCAGATCGTATGTCGGAACAGTATGAGAAAGGTGTGAAAGAGTTCATAAAGTTTGCGGTTGACCATGCACCAGATCGAACTAGGATCACTTGCCCGTGTTTACGTTGTTGTTTTGGAAAGAGAATTAGTCCACGTGAGTTGGAAGATCATTTGGTGTGTAATGGAATTGATAAAAGCTACAAACGTTGGACAAGACACGGTGAAAGCAGTGTCCCGTTGGATGATTTGGGTGGTACATCATATCCATCACACGATTTCAACATGAATGATTATGAGCCTGATCGTTTGGAGGAGATGACAAATGTGATTGAGGAGGATTTGCGAAATTGTCCTAAAATGTTTGACAATTTGACAAGTGATTCAAAGACACCACTGTATAGTGGTAGTAAATTCACGAGATTGAAAACAGTTCTTAACCTATACAAGTTAAAAGCCAACAATGGGTGGAGTGATAAGAGTTTCACAGACTTGCTTGGTTTATTAAAAAGCATGCTACCTGAGGATAATGTGTTACCTAATCGTACTTATGAGGCTAAACGGATGTTAACCTCAATTGGCATGGGATATGAGAGGATACATGCGTGTCTCAATGATTGCGTATTATTTAGAATTGACTATGCATCATTGAAGGCCTGTCCAAAATGTGGCGCCTCACGGTACAAGAAGAATGGATCTACGCCTGTCAAAACCATGTGGTATTTGCCTATAATACCACGATTTAAACGCATGTACAGTAGTAAAGAGTTAGCCAAGGACTTGACATGGCATGCTGATAGAAGGTTTGAAGAAAGGATTGAAGATGACAAGATTCGACATCCCTCAGATTCTCCTCAATGGAAAAAGATTGATGATGATTTCCCTGAATTTGGTGAAGAATCAAGAAACCTGCGCCTTGTATTGGCTACAGATGGCATGAACCCTCATGGCTTGCAAAGCAGCTCACATAGTACATGGCCGGTGATTTTGATGATCTACAACCTTCCCCCATCGCGATGCATGAAGCGAGAGCATATAATGATGCCTATACTCATTTCTGGGCCGAAACAACCTGGAAATGATATAGATGTCTACTTGACCCCTTTAATTGAGGATTTGAAGGTGTTGTGGGACACCGGTGTTCAAGTATATGACGGGTTGAGAGAAGAAAATTTTAATCTCAGAGTCATGTTATTTGGAACAATCAATGATTTTCCGGCAAGAGCAAACCTCGAGGGATATGGTGTACATGGCCAATGTGGATGCCCCATATGTGTGAAGAGTACAGATCAATATCGATTGACACACTCCCAGAAATATGCATTCCAAGGGCATCGGAGATGGCTAAATCGGAACCATCGATATCGTCGGTGGAAGAAAGCTTTCAATGGGAATATAGAAGAAGGTCGAGCTCCTAAGTGCTTAACTGGTGAAGAAGTGTTTGAAAATGTAAGAGACTTGGAGGTTAAATTTGGAAAGACTTTTGCATGTGGCCTTGCAAAAACTGGGTGGAAAAAAAAGTCAATTTTCTTTGAGTTGCCGTATTGGACGTCTTTACATGTTAGACATTTTCTCGATATAATGCATATTGAGAAAAATGTATTTGATAGCGTCATTGGAACACTTCTAAATGTGCCCGGAAAGACAAAAGATGGCGTAAAGGCACGGTTAGACTTGGTTGAAATGAAGATAAGAGGAAAATTGACACCAACAAATAAGGGGAAACGTACTTATTTGCCTCCAGCAGCTCACACTCTAGCCAGGAAAGAAAAAATTGCATTATGTGAGTTTCTTAATGGAGTGAAAGTTCCAGAAGGGTATTCTTCAAACATTAGCAGTCTTGTATCAATGAAGGATTTGAAGCTAAAACACTTGAAGACTCACGATTGTCATGTAATCATGGATCATTTGCTACCAATTGCTATACGGGCCATTTTGCCAAAAAAGGTGAGAGACACGATAACTAAATTGTGTTTCTTCTTCAAAGCAATGTGGAGCAAGGTGTTTGATCCTGAGCAATTTCCTGCACTTCAAAAACAAATTGTCATCACTTTGTGTGAGCTTGAAATGTATTTTCCACCTGCTTTTTTTGATATAATGACTCATCTACCCATTCACTTGGTTAGAGAGACTCAACTATGTGGACCGGCTTTTATGAGATCTATGTATCCGGCTGAGCGTTATATGAAGGTATTGAAAGGCTACGTGAAAAATCGTAGTCGACCGGAAGGTTGCATTGTTGAACGGTACATAGTTGATGAAGCCATTACATTTTGCACAGAGTATCTGACAGATTCTAATGTTGCAGAGCTCCCAAAGTCTCATGTTGTGGGAGGGGGAACAGAAGGAGTCGGATTAATGGGAAAACAATTAGCTAGTGTTCATATTACACAAAGGGATCAGGCACACCTATATGTGCTCCACAACACCGATGAGGTTGACCCATATGTTGAAGAGCATAAGAACCAACTTAGGAGATTCAATCCAATTAAAAATGAGAGTTGGATTTCAAGAGAGCATAATAAGAGTTTCATCGATTGGTTCCGAAAGCATTTTGAAGAAAAACAGAAAGAGAATCCACAGCTTTCAGTTTCAGATAAATTGACACGGCTGTCGATGGGTCCGGACAGACTAGTATTTTGTTATTCAGGTTATCGTATCAATGGTCGCACATTCTATACAAAAGACCAAGACGAACGAAGTACAATGCAGAATAGTGGTGTGAGTCTTGTAGCTCAAGCAATGCATATCTCAAGTGCGAAAGATAATAATCCTATCTATGCCGATTTATCATATTACGGGGTGATTGAACGTATATGGGAGCTTGATTATAGTTGGTTTCGGGTGCCTGTATTTGGGTGTAGGTGGGTTGACAATAAACATGGTGTCGATAATAGTGAAATAGGCTTCACTCGAGTAGACCTTGAAAGAGTGGGATACAAAGATGAACCTTTCATTTTAGCGTCACAAGCTAAACAAGTATTTTTTGTTACCGATCCTATTGATAAGAGGTGGTCCATTGTTTTATCGGCAAACAAAAATACATGTATTGAAGGTGATTATGAAGAAAGTGAAGATGATGGAGAAAACCCTATCTCCTTAGGTGATTCACAATCAATTGATAGTGACGATGACTTGGATATAAGTGATGATGAATTGTATATGCGTCAAGATCACCAAGAGGGGATATGGATTAATCCGTCAGTTCGTCGCCGTACTAAAAAAAATGGTCGTACCGATGGGAAGCAAAAGACTGCTAAGCCAACGACAAAAAGAAAACGATGAAAGGTATTAGAATTTATTTCATAATTGTATGATAGACTTCTTTCAATATTTATACTTAGTTGCTAGAAAATTTATATTCTTGAGATTTGCCAATTTTTGTGGAAAATTTAAGGGAAATAGGGGTTGATTGATTTTAAGGTTAATTTGGTTTAGCTGGGGGTTAATTATGTTTAATTGAGGATTAAATTTTGTTTATTTTGTGGTTTAGGATAATTTTGTTTATTTTGTGATTTATTACTTCTATTTGAAATTTATTATTGCCAAATGAATCTGCCAAATTTATATGAAGATAACTTCTGTATTTATTACGTCTATTTGAAATTTATTATTGCCAAATGAATCTGCCAAATTTATATGAAGATAACTTCTGTATTTATTACGTCTATTTGAAATTTATTATTGCCAAATGAATCTGCCAAATTTATATGAATCTAACTTCTGTATTATTTGTCTTTTGTAGGTCGATGGCTTCAAATCCTGATGGTAGTTTTCCCGACGATGATGTATATGGATCAGATAGCGGTCATGAGAAGGACATACGGAGAGGTGTCTCTGCTATGAAAAAAGTTGTCAATGCCAGAAGTAAAGGCATAAGGCTACCTGTCGGCTGGAATGACAGAGGTCAGCCAATTAACCCCAACAAATCAATATTTGTTGGGTATATAGGCGTGCAGGTTCGGCAGAAGGTGTCGATTGCCATTAGTACTTGGCGCAAAGTCCCGTCAGCAACAAAAAAAAACATTTGGGATGAGATGAAGGTAATTTGGATATTATCTTATTTGTAAGTGTTAATATATTATCATATTCTCTAAATTATAATTTTATATATACTTTATTGTTTGTTTTTTGTAGTTGGCGTTTGATATTGACGAAAGTCGACAAAAGTACGTACTAGCAGAAGCTGGGAGGCTAGCACGTAACTTCAGGAGCTACATAAGCAGAAAGTATGTGCGAGATGATGATGGAAACGTTAATGTCAACCCACCTCCACAATATGAGATATCCCAAGCCGATTGGGCGGCATTTTTAGAGGTTCGCTTAGGTGAACCTTGGCAGGTAGCTAGTCATTTTAATTTACAGTTTCATTTGTTGGTTATTGCGTTTATATTTAGCTAATAATTTGATAATGTAATAAACAGAAAATAAGCATTGACAATCAGGAAAGAGCAAAGAACCCTGAATATCCTTACCGGAAAGGGAGTTTTGGAGATGCTGTTGTGGAGCAAATGGAGGTATGTAGTTCATTTAGCAGTGAATCCTTACAATTTTTTTAATAATAATTCTATGTTAATGCATACATATATTTTTTAATGAAAATACAGATAAATAAAAGAAGGGATGCGGGATCCGATTGTACAGATGTGACACGAGCACTCGTGTGGAGGGTTTCGCGTTCCGATCCGACAAATCAAATTGATAACGAAAATGTTAGAAGAGTGGTGAATGAAATGGTGAGTTGGCAATTTTAGCTCTATTAATTGTTTTATTGAAATACTATTAAAAGCACAAGGTTCACTATTTTTTTTAATTTTTAAAAATATATCATTACAGGAGAGCATTTCACAAGAGAGCACTAGCCATAGTGGAACTTACACGAGTCGAGATGACCTATTGGCTAAAGCTATTAAAAGGAAAGAGCATCCGGGTCGCGTTAGGGGTGTTGGCTTTGGGGTCTCACAAAGAGACTATTTTAAGGATCCAAAGCCTGCTTCAGAAAAGGAGATGGAAAACTTGAGAAACATAGTGAAAAACCTCTCCGAAACTATGGTTGCCATGCAACAACGAATTGATGTTTTGGAAGCCCCTAGCTCGCGTCAGCCACATGAAGATGACGTCATTTCTTTGAAAGATAGCAGCCCAGAACCAGGTTATAAGATGCTTCCTGAGGTAAAATATTTGAACTTGTTTATTAATCATATAACTTGCGACTCTCTATTTTCTGTAAATCATACAAAACTTTCTAATATAATGTTGTATATATATATATACGTGTGTGTGTAGGGTATCACTCCATGTCAATTAGCACTTTCATCTCCATCATATCGTGTGGTGGCTAAAGGACAGCTATACAATCGATCAGAGACTGATAGAACACTTCACAACTGTCAATTAGCCACCAACAATGTGAAAGTGCGCATTGACACTGCAGTTGAGGCTAATACACTCCTGCCCGTCCCTCTCAATGATGAAATATTCTCCATTTCTCATGCGCTGGGTACCTTTGTTGCTTGGCCAGCGAGTCTTGTCATTGTCACTGCTGCACCGGTATGTAATTAATAGCTAGTCATTAATAAATTATAACAATTTGTTTGAGGTTACTAAATATACTTTGGTGTGTAACATTTATATTTTATTTTCTTGCTTAAACAGTCCAAATCATCTGCAAACCGTAAGTCAGGGACGTCGAAGCGGTCAGCTGTCAAAGGAAAATCTCAAGTGGCCGAGCCTGCAGGTGAAGTAGACATATGTGCAGATCTTCAACTAGATGGACTCCCTAATGACCTTGTATTTCTGGGAAAGTACACGAAGATGATGAAGATTGATGCCCAGATCAATATATATATGGACGAAGCCATTATGAATGTTTCATTTCCAGAGTTCATTGGGAGGGAGGAGATCTATCACCTTCTGTGTAGAAAAGAAATAGGAGCCTCTATCATTACAGCGTACATAAAGTAAGTTTTTTAATTATTTTATTACATCTAAACTACGATTATTTTCGTCACTCGAAATTCATTTTTTATGCTCAATTTAGGTGTTTGTGGTTTAACTACGTGATCCCCGAAGGAAAAGAAACAAGTTTCGGGTTCCTTAGCCCACATTCCATAGCTGCTCAAACAGACCCGTCAGTTCAACAAGTGCAGTACATAGCACGTGCTATGATGCAGAGTACACAACAAAATAAGTTATTTCTTGCACCTTACAACACCGGGTGAGCTACTAAAGACTCGATTTTAATTTGTAAAACTAGCTACGCAAAACAAATTTTCAACTATCTTTTGAATGTTTTGTAGGGGTCATTGGTTGTTGCTTGCAATTAATCCATTTAAAGAGATTGTTTACTATCTGGATTCTGTGCATGGTGAGCCGCAATACCGAGATGATATGATGCTAAAATTCAATCAGTAAGTTTTTCATTCAATCAATGTATCCATTATATTTAATATTTTTTTAAATTGTATTTATTTCACATAATTTCTTGTTTTTAACATATTTTCTTGTTTTTTATATTTTTTTATAGAGCTGTGCACATATTTCGTGCAAACTGCAACAACCAATCCAACAAATCCAAAAACTCGGACTGTAAATGGTTTACTATAAAGGTTAGCGTTTTCTAGGTTCATGAGATTATATATTCGTATAGAAGTTCGTCTTCTAATACAATGTAAGTTTGATTGCTTTTGTAGTGCCCCCGGCAGACCAACGAGGTGGATTGTGGCTATTTCGTTATGAGATTCATGAAAGAGATTATTAGCCACGGACTATCTATAATCCCAACAGCGGTATACATAATCCTTATATATATATATATATACTTAATTCTATTACTTTTGAAATTATTAAACCTTAATTGGTAGGTAATTGAAATGTTATTTCACTTTGCAATTAATCTCTATATATATACATATATCTTGCAGTACTTTAAGGATTGTCAATCCTTCTATACTGATGAGCAAATTGATGAAGTACGCTGCGAAGTTGCACGTTACATTTTCTTAGCAGCTCCTTAGAAATTAGGTAATTTAGTTTTTGTACATTGTGACTTGCTATAAATTGAGATTTGATTTATTGTATTTCGTAAGGTCATTAGTAATTTAATTAGTTAATTGTACATTTTGTTGGAGATTAAAGATGGTAATATTGAAGTTTGGGATGATGTTTGCTTATGTTGAATATGTTTTGTTGTTAGTTGAAATTTGTTGATTGGATCATTGCATATTACAGGCACTATCATGACAGCGCAATAAATAATTAAAAAAAAAACAGAAAAAAAAACAGCGGTTCTGCAGAACCGCTGCTACAGTTCTCACCTGTGGCAGCGGTTCTGGGAAAACCGCTGCCAAAGGTCTCACCTGTGGAAGCGGTTCTCCCAAAACCGCTGCCACAGGTGAGACCTTTGGCAGCGGTTTTCCCAGAACCGCTGCCAGAGGTCCACCTGTGGCAGCGGTTCTGTAGAACCGCTGCCACAGGTCCGTTATTTTTTTTTATTTTTTTGGTTTTTTCGCAGCGGTGTTCAGGAAACCGCTGTCATAGGTAGACCTATTACAGCGGTTTTGTAACCGCTGTCATAGGTCCACCCCTATACCAGCGGTACCTTTGACAGCGGTTAAAACCGCTGCCATAGGCCCAAAAAAACCGCTGTCATAGGTCATTTTTGTAGTAGTGAAAAGTTAAAATTTAATTTCAGTGATTCCATATATACACTGGATTATCAATTGAAGTTAAAGATCTTTTACTCTAATTCGGTATCCTATCTCATATTTTAAATCATGCACGAATAATGAGTCCTGAGATAGAATGTTTTATAAATAACCAAAAGCTTGCCAAATGTAAAAAAGAATTATATAGAAATACTCATCTTGCTGCTCTATTAATAACGTGAACATTCTGAAAATATAAACAAGAAAATAAAGCGGGAAAATTCAACTCATCTTCTAGGACTAGTACGATACTTAAAAATTAAAATCAGTGACAATATACTACTATCACTCACAGCAATAATTATTGTGGCCTCTTGTATATGGAAATTCTAAGGTGGACCAGGTCCATTAAAGTCAATTCGCCTAACACTGTCGACTGTAGGTGATTAAAGTATTTCTTACCATCATGTCCCTACATCCAATAGTGTTTACTGTATCGATTTATTGGATCCGATGTACCTTAGAATCACCCACTTACCTGCTTCGACAGTACTAAATGAATAACAAAATTACCCATTCAATGTTAGAAACATGTGATCAACAACTCGTACAAATGATTCGAATAACCTCCATGTCGCGTAAATATTATGCTTTCCTTAAGACAATATTCGCCCCCTACCAAGTGCAAACAAGTTAAAAAAAGCCCTAGCAGCTCCGAGTTTTTAAGAATTCCTTTTGGCGATTAAAAAACTCTTTTCGCGGCGGCCCATGCCGGAGGTTTTCTCTGGCCAACCACCGCTGTCGGTGGACATCGACGAGTGCTCTATCAAGAAGTTTAAGCGAGGAATTATAGGAGAAGAAAGGGATTACACCCCTACATCTACAAATCATGAACAGAACGATAATATGGATATGAATGGTTGAAACGAGCCGATGTCACGTCCAAACCAGTGGCAATCAAGTCGGTTGAAGGAACACTGGGCTACCAGTATGCCACAACGGGAAAGGAGAAGCTACCGGTGAGACCTTGATACCAGATCTGGAAATTCCGAAAGTGATTGAGGAAGGGAAGGAGAAGGACTTACCATGGCCCAACTTGAATGTCCCGATGGATGCATGGCAGAAATACTCGGAACCCTACATGCGTGCTTTGGTGGTGAAGGTACTTGGACGAATAGTGAGCTACAAAACCTTGAAGCAACAGATGAAAACCCTTTGGCAAGTCAAATACGAGATAGACCCCGTCGATTTGGGAAACGATTTCTATATGGTACGATTTTACTCGAAGGAGGAATATGAGATAGTGTTAGCGGGAGGGCCATGGATCATCTTGGGACATTATCTCACGGTTCAAAAAATGGAGACCCGACATTCAACCCCCAATAGTCCAAATCTCAACAACAGTGGCATGGGTTCGATTTCCCAATTTACCTATCGAGCTGTTCAACTCGGAAGTATTATATAAACTTGGATCACTCATTGGCAAAGTTGTCAAAATGTATAAGAACACGGAGCCATCGATTAGGGGAGACATCGAGCCACCTAGACTACATCTTTATTTTTTAAGAGTGAGTCAAGTACATCAATGAATTACAAGGAGAGTTCTACTATTTATAATAGTTGAGAAGTCTAAAACCTAACAAATAAGGAAAACATTCCTTAACAACTTAGGGACCAATTCCTATCACAATAGGAAACAAACCCAATCAAAATAGGGCTCAAATTTGCCAAAATCCGCCCAAAATCTTGCGAACTTGCGCCCTAAGTCTCGAATCTACGCCCAGTAGTCGTGTCTATAAACCTCGTAGTCGTGTTTCAACACTTTCGCGATCCCGGATCTTTCCGACTCATCTGGTGTTCATCTTGGCTCTATTTTGGCTCCATTTTTTGGTTCTCAATCTTATTTTTGATCTGACTCTACTATATCCAAACACGCCATCGAACCTCTCCAATTTCATGAAATTAGTCGTGAGTTGTAGCAAATTTTGAGAAGTCATGAATATTGTCTTAAGATTGTTAGAAACATGTGATGAACAACTCGTACGAATGATTCGAACAACCTCCAAGTCACGTAAATATTATGTTTTTCTTAAGACAATATTCTCCCCTTACCGAGTGCAAACGAGTTATGTAAAGAATTTGTCTCAGGATACAATGGAGCTCAGTCACAAGAACTATTTTTTATCTGCGAATTGCACTTTCGAAGACAAACTTGAATACTCAATTGTAGTAAGTTCTCCCCATCTCTCTCTAAACCCTAGTATTTTTTTTTTTCCTTTTTTTTTCCTCTGCCAGCGATGACTTGGTGAAGCAGTCGTCTACTTCACACTGTTACCACCACCATCGTCGGCGGGTTGGGTTGGAGCACCCTTCTTTAAGTTGTACATCACATCTTCAAATCTGACGAGACAGATATGGATCTAACGAGACAAAGACAGATCTGACGAGATGAAGACGGATGATGCATAAGTTTTTATTTAGTGTTTCAGATATTTTGTTTAATATTTTATTTTCTCTCTCGTATGAGAGTTTGCTTTCTCTCTCGAATGGGAGTTTCGTCTCTCCTTAAATAGGAGTTGCACAAAAAATTTCTTGTGTTCGTTTGTAAGTTCTTAAGATTTGTTATTTTCAAGAAACTTGATAGGTAGTGTTTCAGATGTTCTTATTACATCGTTTGAGTCAATGTGAATTATATTGTTCCAGACATTATAAATTTTCGATTGAATGATATATAAGACCAATTTTTCTTAAAAAAAAAAAAATTGGAGTAAGCATAAATAAATAATCGGGTAGGAATTTTCCGAAGTAACAGTAAAAAATTTGCACTTAATCAAATAACGGATATTCAAAATGAGAAGGCTTTGTTTTGCTTGTAAGTGCTAGTGGCCAAATAATTCTTCCAAAGAACTTTTCTCAAATGCAGAAATGGAGCAATACGATTTTTCTCGTGTGTATCACTAGGCGGCTCCTTTGCTTCATATAGGACAAAATAACACCTTTTGGAAAGGGGTTAATCGCATAAAATTCCCCTGTGTTATTTTAAAAATACTAAAAAAAATTTTGTGTTGACGAAATAGACTAATCAACTCTCTGTATTTTTAAAAAGTCTGCAAAAAAGCCAATTTTTTTAAAAAAGATAGAAGACTATATGTGTTGTTGGGTGAGTTAACACTATCTACTATTTGTATTGTATGAAGAGTGTATAAATGACAAATGAGCATGTCAATAAAGGTCACGAAAAACACGCTCGTTTTCTAATGAAATTTGGTTTTTTTTGCAGACTTTTTAAGAATACATGGGGATGATTAGCCTACTTTTTTAACATAGGGGCTTTTTAGCATTTTCAAAATAACACAAGGGGTTTATGCAATTACCCCTTTGGAAAGAGACATGATTATTCAAAAATAAAAATGACGTTAAATTTCAAAATTAATAACGTTAATTAATCTGATAAAACAGGACTTCAATTTGAAGAGTCACAACTTTTGAAATTTCTAATTATCACACTCATCAAATTTTCACAAAAATTCTACGGCTCATTTTTAATTTGAAAATTATCTATCAATCAATGACTAAAAGATTCATCGGGCATCACTCAAGTGGGTGAAAGAAATTTTCCATTTCGGAGTAAGCATAACACGTTCAAAATTCTAAATCATTAAATGTAAGATAAAGAAATTTGGTTCGGATCAGGCGCTTATTACTTGGGATAAAAGGTATAACTTATAGTAGAGGTGCAACTTTATGTTTTTTAAATATTTGGCAGCGTAAAGCATTATCTAGGTAAATGGTCGACGATAAGATGGTTGTGCCCACATATGCGTCATAAGTCGGGCAATTAGTCGTGCCACAATCACAATAATTCCGAATTAAATGGTGGTGTTATCAATACACACATACACAACTACAGTACTGATAATAAATCTACAAATTTCATATTTAGTACTCCAAGTGTTTTTATACAAAAATTTTTGCACACCCTTACTATTTTGTTCGAAAACACTTGATTTTTGTGAACTATTTTTTTCTATGATATGTCATAGTAAATTGGATGATTTTCAGCGCACACCCTCTACCCCACGTCAATAAATGAAGTTGGATCCAAAGTATTTACATGTGAACCAACTGAAATTTTGAGATTAAAGATATAATCTGCAAGGTCAATATTTTTTTGGCATAATTCTCCAATGAAGCTTCTCTGAATTTTATTCATATCCATTCCTGGAAAACTAACCCACGAGCTACGACATTATAATAAAATAAAAAAACCAATAATGGTAGAAAGACTAGAGAATTAAGAAGAGAATTTTTTCTTTGATTTTGGTGTGTCTTAACAATACAACTTCATGTCCTATTTATAGGCACAAAATAGTAGGTACAATTATTTCAAGAATTGAGTGCATAATAGAAAAGATGGATTTACAAGTAGTGGAAGAGCAATGATCATCCACTATAACATAAAGAGGAGGAGAAATGATTATCCATCATATCATGTAGTGGAGTATACATGGACATCCATATAATTATTCATAACACTCCCCCTTGGATGTACATCACTTAAGAATATGCCTCGTTAAAACCTTACTAGGAAAAACCCAATGGGACAAAAACCTAGTGAAGGAAAAAGAGTACATATCAATACGCAATCAGATGCTGCCTCATTAAAAACCTTACCAGGAAAACCCAGTGGGAAAAACCTTGGTTAAGGGAAAAAGAGTGCAGCGCGTATTATCTCCCCCTCATGACAATATCAGTCAAGATCTTTAAGTCTACGTACTCCAATATTGTAGACTAGTTTTTCAAACGTTGCTGTGGGAAGTGCCTTGGTGAACAAATCAGCAAGATTATCACTGGAACGGATTTGTTGAACATTAATATCACCATTCTTCTGAAGATCATTAGTGAAAAAGAACTTTGGTGAAATATGTTTTGTTCTATCTCCTTTAATGTACCCTTCTTTCAATTGTGCGATACATGCGGAATTATCTTCATATAAGATCGTCGGGATCATTTTTCCAGAAGATAAACCACAAGTCCCTCGAATGTGTTGAATCATGGATCTTAACCAAACACATTCTCGACTTGCCTCGTGAATAGCCAAGATTTCTGCATGATTAGATGATGTGGCCGATATAGTTTGTTTCATAGATCGCCATGAAATAGCTGTGCCACCATATGTAAATAAATAGCCCGTTTGTGAACGACCATTATGAGGATCAGACATATATCCAGCATCTGCATATCCAACCAATTCGGACTTGGGTACATTGAATAAAATAAGCCCATATCGATTGTTCCTCTAAGGTAGCGGAGTACCTGTTTAACCCCATTCCAATGCCTTCGTGTAGGAGAAGAACTATATCTTGCTAATAGATTAACAGCGAATGCTATATCAGGTCGAGTGTGACAAGCAAGATACATTAGTGCACCGATTGCACTTAGATATGGTACTTCAGGACCAAGTAGTTCTTCATCACTTTCTTGAGGTCGAAAAGGATCTTTGTTCACATCTAGTGACCTTACGACCATCGGAGTGCTCAATGGATGTGATTTATCCATATAGAATCGTTTTAGCACCTTTGATATATAAGCGTCTTGATATACAAAAATTCCGTTCTTTAAATATTCAATTTGCAACCCAAGGCAAAATTTTGTTCTTCCAAGATCTTTCATCTCAAATTCTTTCTTTAAGCAATTAACAGTTTTGAAATCTTTTCAGGAGTTCCAACGATATTTAAATCGTCAACATAAACTGTAATTATAACAAACTCATTTCCAGATGAAAATACAAGGACAAATTTGATCATTCTTATATCCTTCCTTCAACAAATATTCACTGAGACGATTATACCATATTCGTCCATATTGTTTCAGTCCATACAATGACTTACTTAATTTAATTGAATAATGTTCTCGAGAACTTGAATTATATGCTTCAGGCATATCAAATCCTTCAGGGATTTTCATATATATATCATTATCAAGCGAGCCATACAAATAGGCTGTAATAACATCCATTAGACGCAAATCAAGTTTTTCATGCACTGCCAGACTTATTATATAACGAAAAGTAGTTGCATCCACCACAGGAGAATCAGTCTCCTCATATCTATGCCAGGTCATTGCGAAAACCCTTGGGCAACAAGACGTGCCATATATCTTACAATTTCACTTTTTTTCATTTCGTTTTCGCATAAATACCCATTTGTATCCTACTGGCTTTACATCTTCAGGTGTGCGGACTACAGGTCCAAAAACTTTTACATCTTCAGGTGTACGGACTACAGGTCCAAAAACTTTTCGTTTGTTCAAGCGAGTTTAACTCTGCCCTCATTGCGTCTTTTCATTTTGGCCAATCATTTCTTTGTCGACATTCATTAACAGACTTTGGTTCTTGATCCTCATTATCATTCATCATATTTAGCGCTACATTATATGCAAATTTATCGTCAACGTTGACTTCATTTCGATTCCATCGTTTCCCGTTCATAACATAATCTATTGAGATCTCATTATTTTCACAATTTTCAGGTACCTGAGGTTCTTCTGGAACCGAAATATTAGTTATGACTTGGGACTCTTCTGGAGTTATTTTATCCTCGATTAGACCATCTTGATTCTTAGCTCCTTTTCTTTTTCGAGGATGACTATCTTTGGAACCGATAGGTCTACCACGCTCCAGGCGTGCAGTAGACTCATTACTTTGCCCTTCAGGGACAACAATTCTTACTGGAGCATTAACAGCTGGTACATGTGACTTAGTCACTTTCTTTAGGTCAGTAAATGCGTCTGGCAGTTGGTTAGCTAAACCTTGCAAGTGAATTATCTTTTGAACTTCCAGTTCACTTTGTTTTGTTCGAGGATCAAGATGAGATAAAGATAATTCATTCCAACTAATTTTCTTTTCCAGCTGCTTATTTTCTCCCCCTAATGTTGGGAAATCTGATTCATCAAAATGACAATCAGCAAATCGAGCCTTAAATAAATCTCCAGTCAATGGCTCTAGATACTTTATTATCGATGGAGAATCGAATCCAACATATATTCCCAATTTCCTTTGAGGACCCATCTTAGTGCATTGTGGTGGAGCAATTGGAACATATACCGCACATCCAAAAATTCTTAGATGGGAAATATTTGGTTCCTGACCATAAACCAAGTGTAATGGGGAGAACTTATGATAACTTGTTGGCCTTATGCGAATAAGTGCTGCTGCATGCAAAATAGCATGTCCCCAACAAGAAATAGGAAGTTTTGATCTCATAAGTAAAGGTCTTGCAATTAACTGCAGACGCTTAATAAACGATTCTACTAGACCGTTTTGTGTATGAACATGTGCTACAGGATGTTCAACATCAATTCCAATAGACATACAATAGTCATTGAACGTTTTGGAAGTAAATTCACTCGCATTATCAAGGTGTATCTTCTTAATTGGATAATCAGGAAAATGTGCTTGTAGTCTAATCAATTGAGCAAGCAATCTCGCAAACGCCAGGTTGCGAGTTGATAACAAAGATACATGTGACCATCTTGTTGATGCATCAATTAAAACCATAAAATATCTAAATGGTCCACACGACGGGTGTATTGGTCCACAAATATTGCCTTGAATATGTTCCAAAAACGTAAGAGATTCACTTCCTACTTTTGTTGTTGATGGTCGAATAATCAACTTTCCTTGTGAACAAGCAGCACATGAGAAATCATTCGATTGAAGAATCTGCTGGTTCTTCAATGGATGACCACATGAATTCTCAATTATCTTTCGCATCATAATTGATCCGGGATGGCCCAACCGGTCATGCCAAATAACAAACTTATTTTGATTTGTAAACTTCTGGTTTACGGTAACATGTGTTTCAATAGTAGATATATGCGTGTAGTACAAACCGGAAGACAATGCTGACAACTTTTTCAATATACATTTGTTACCAGATATTGTATTAGTGATGTAAAGATACTCAATATTGTCATCACTTGTTGTCTCAATATGATATCCATTTCGGCGGATATCTTTGAAGCTTAGTAAATTTCTTTGAGACTTAGTAGAATATAAGGCTTCATTAATATAAAATTGTGTTCCTCCGGGTAACAATATATTAGCTCTGCCGGAGCCTTCAATTAACTTTGTCATATCCAATATAGTACTAACATTGACTTCTTGCATTACTAAATAAGAGAAGTATTTTTTATTCTTGAGAATGGTGTGAGTTGTGGCACTATCAGCAATACACATATCTTCATTATTGATGTTGCTGCTGATCGAGTAAATACTCATTTTTTATTGAAACATAAAAAGAAATAAATCAATACCAAACAATATTGTTTAATATGAGAAACGATAATCTTATGAATAAATTCATTCTGCTTAAATATTTATTTATAAAGTATTAGAATTAAAATTTAACAAATTTATTTTTGAACACTTCAATCTCCAATCAAATGATCAATTTTTTTCATTAGGATCATAAAAGAAATCAGCAACATCTAAATGAGTGTCATCAAAATCAGCCATGATCAGAATCGTCTTCTTCAAAAGCAAATTTGTTTCTATTTGTTTCTTTTACTTTTTAGCGATTCTTGGTAAAGGCCAACAAGATGTTTGGTGTACGACAGGTACATGACCAATGACCTTTACTACCACAACGATAGCATAAATTTTTCACAGATTTTCTATTTTGGCCACCTTTATTTTTATTTAGGCGTACAACAGGTACGTGCCCAATGACCTCTACCACCACAACGATAGCATAAATTTTCCACAGATTTGCTATTTTGGCCACCTTTATTTTTCTCGTCATCATTTTTCCACTTCTGGTGGAAAGATGTGTTCTTTGAAATACCACCACGATTTCCATAACCATGTCCACGACCACGTCCACGTCCATGATTTCTTTAATGATTAAAATAGTTATGTGCTGCTACTTTCACTTCAGGGAATGTAGCAGAACTAGTTGGACGGGACTCATGATTAAAATAATTATATATTGCTCAACACATTCACTTCAGGGAATGGAATATAGTTATTTGCATCAAGATGAATTTCAACATCTAACGCCCAAGAAAATAATTCTTCCTCGTAATATCAAGAGTCACAAAGTCAAGTTTTGCAAGATTCGTCATTATAACACTATCATCAAAGTATAAAATGAATAACATAACAATCATTCAACTTCTTAAAATATTTTCAACATGATAGGATTATTCAAAAGAATAATACTGATCAAATATATGCACATATACATATGTCTTCTTTCCAAACATCAAGAGAATTATTGCATATTTCTATTTTTGTTAAATATTGAAATATACATACCTTTTCTTTACCTTTTCTTCTTGCTTTGTTTTAAAAATCTTGTCCATCAATTTTCTTTACAAACTCATAATAACTCACGAAAATCTCTCAATGGATTTTACACCATACGTTGAATACCCCATGTATATCTTTAGCCAAATTTCAAAATAATTAACACCTTGAGACGGATCGTGCTGATAACGTGTTATGAAATAACCCCAAATATTATGAAATATATACAAATATTCTAAAGTAGAAAGACTAGAGAATTAAGAAGAGAATTCTTTCTTTGATTTTGGTGTGTCTTAACAATACAACTTCATGTCCTATTTATAGGCACAAAATAGTAGGTACAATTATTTCAAGAGTTGAGTGCATAATAGAAAAGATGGATTTACAAGTAGTGGAAGAGCAATGATCATCCACTATAACATAAAGAGGAGGAGAAATGATTATCCATCATATCATGTAGTGGAGTATACATGGACATCCATATAATTATTCATAACATCTTTATCTTTATCAGAGTCCCAAACCCAAGCAGAAATTAATTGTTCTCTTCATCGTTTTATTAATCTATATATGCCTATAGTTTATTCTTAAGGTGAACACCCCCTCATGTTAGTGTTAATTACCAAAATTTTCCTAACTTTTGATAAATTACAACGAGACTCCCTCAAGGGATCTATCTGTAAGGTTAATAGAGGTGAAATTGTAAAAAATTTAAACACACAATTGGTGTAAATGTTAGAATGTCTTAACTTGAGGGGACTTTAAGTAATTTTAAAAAGGTTAGGGGAATTTTGGTAATTTTACACGAAAGTGAGTGGGTGTTCATGTAATTTTCTCTTATTCTTATTGCCTTTGTTTCGTTATCGGTGGCCACTGGCCACCCGTGAAGAAGATCAAGGTGTTTATTTTTAATTCCATGTTTTATATATGTTTATGAACTATATCTTCTGCCTTCGCCCATTCTTCAATACTCTATTATAATAACAATCAATTATTCATAAAACTGTTCATGATTTTTAATATTCAAGTTTAATTATATTTTTCAATGTATTTTCTTTATCTATTTTTCTTTCTTTTCTCCCATTTTTATTTGAATTAATTAATTTTAAATCAAAAATTATTTATCAATTTTCACTTGTTTTAATATGAATCGAACGTGCTTTATGAGAGACGATGTTGAAAAAAGTCTTGTAGTTGCTATATCCTTTTTATTTATTTATTTTCTTGTTGTTGCTATATCCTTTTTATTTATTTATTTATTTATTTTGGTACGTAAGAACTATATTCTTTTTAAACAAAATGAGTTTATTGTGCAATTATATTCGTGGGCGTGGAATATAAGAAAAGCAAATTAATTTCTTCATAAGAATTAGCTAATTAAAGAATTTTTAAATTTTATGACATCATATTTGTCAAAAGCGCACCCCAATGGTCTGCCCATCATCCTGCATAAGCGTTTCCCTTTGTGATCATACTTTTCTTTTTCTTAGAAGGGATGTAATTAAATTATTTGATTGCTCTTTCCACAATGTAAGATGATCCGATTTTTATTTTTTATTTGAATGGTAAGGCCAACTAATAATGTATTGTAACAAATGAAAATAAAAATGGGTGGTTGGAAACACAAATAAACAAAATCTTAGCATATGAAATATTTATATGTGATAAGAGGAGTTTATGTAATGTATTGATGTTGAAATTGAGGGAATTACTAATTTATATTTTGGAAAAGGGCACGAGGATAAGGTTTGTTGATAACCACCTTATAAATTTCGCTTTTAAGGAACAATCTCGTCCGTCAAAGTCAAGAAACAAAACTTGCTAAGAAATGACATGTCAACTAACATGTCTAATCTATGACCCTATTACATAATGTATCTATTACATAATGATACATTCTGTCCATGTGTTGAAAACATTGGGCTCTGATTAGTCATTAATTAAGCTTGATGCTTCCGACATGTTAGTTCACAACCTCCATACGGAGTAAAAACTTGGTAAAATTACTAGAAATTCTCTAAAATAAATTTTTATATTCAAAAAATTTTTGATAAAATTTTTCAATTCAAAAAATCTATTTCATCAACTTTTCATTCTAAAAAGGCCAAAATTTAGGAAAAATAAATTTATGCACTTAATTGCCCTTAGCTTTTTAAACTAAAAATTTAATTAACTGTAGTTTTGTATAGAGATTTATTAATTTAGAAATTTTATATTGATAATTGACTAAATATAAATTATTTTAAAAAAATTCAGATTTTTAATCTTCTAAAAAAAATTAAAATATATTTTTAGATAATTATCATAGTAAAATAAAAATAAATTATATAAAAGTATTGAAGATATTTAATACTAAAAATAAAAATCTATCTTATTCAACCTATCAATTTGAAAATTTTAATACAAAAAAAAATCGAGAAAAAAGATCAATTGATCAAATCTTAACTTAATAAATGAAGGGTAGTTTAGTCCAAACAGTTCTTCATCTTAACTTTTGGGGTTTTTTGAATGAAAAGTTTGTAAAGTGAGTTTTTGTCATTGAAAAATATTTTTATGAATTTTTTGGATATAAAAATTTATTTTAGGGGGGTTCTAGTAATTTTCCCTAAAAACTTTAATAATCATTAAGTGATAAAATGGTTCTCAACGCATGGTCCCAACTCGATCCTACTAGTTGCGGTAGTTGGACAGTGAACCAAAATGGGACTTTTTGAAATCAATATCATTCATCCGGTTTTACGCGGTTCCAATCCAGTATGGTACGATTTTGCGGTATTTTCCTTATAGATTTATATAAATGTTGTTATGTCTCCCTTTTATGTACAAACGTCTCACGAAATTTATCATATATTCTTTATTTATGACTTTATTACATAAGAGACCTTTAGACTTGATTTTTTTTATTCAAAAATAAATAAATATACATATATATATATATACGCATAAATTTATACCTAAGGTTCATGAATATATCAATAAATATTATATTTAATATTGACGGGACTTCAAAAAATATAAAAAAATTAATACTAAATTGAAAAGAAAAAAAAAAGGACAAAGAACTCTGCCTAGACGGTAAATCCTCAGAAAAGAGCGCCTCCCCTCTCAAGTCTCTACCATCCCGACCACGGCCACCGTCGTTCATCCCTCGCCATCGACCACCGTCTCCATTTGCATTTCAGCTTCACAGCAACAGGATTTTAAATTTTTAAATGCTTATATTTGAAATTTTGAATACTAAAATTGTTGCACCAATGGAATCTGTTAAGTTTAAATGCTAATTAGCAGATGTAATGCTTTCAATGGAGTATGTATGCTATCTGCATTTTGCAATTTTTAATATCAATCAACAATACAGGACTTATTTTCCTATTGTTTTCATCTGCATGCTGTGTATTTCATGTCCTCTTTGTTGCTTTTTGCAATTCGTTTCTCCCTACACGTGCCAGTACTTAATTTTTATATCATGTCAGGTCGACTCTGAAAATCAAAATCCAGTTTACAGTGTATATCAGGAAAAGCGGGAATTTCTATAGGCATTTAAATTTAGTTCCATCTTGGGTCCTTTTTGGGTTTCCTTGGGTATTTATCTATGATGCACAGTTACTCCGTGTCTTTGTCCAACTATTACAAAAAAGAAAAAATACACATAGGCAGTTATGTTTGAACCGTATCTGTGTATTAATTTTTTTTAAAATTGGCATGCCAAGTGTCCATATTTTATCCCATATTCGTATTCGTGCATCATAGATATTTATATATATGATCTGGACACAATCCAAATTCCAACCCAACTTAAAATCAATCCATATTGGACCCAACTTGTAACCAATTCAATTGGATCCGACTCAAACCCGATACAATCCACCTGTTTGCCGTCTCTAATCAATAAAATGCTACGTTTCTAGAGTGAGAATTTCAAGTATAACATGTTGACATAGTCTGGATGAAGTACTGACACAAGACCTGAATGATATGAATATTTTTGCTATATTAGAACATTATAAATGTTGGTGATTGGAAAGCTGTTTGACTTTATTCTTTCTACAAATTGCAAGCTCTCAATTTACAGCCATTTCATTCCCAAATGGCAATCTGCTTATTTCTATTTCCATCATCTGATCAGCACTTAAACATGCACTAATCAGCAAGAGTGTATCTAAAAAAAATCAAAATTAATTTCAGCATAATTCATGTACAGTGCATGAATAACTTCGGGGTTGGATTTGGGGGGCGTTTGGTTGACAACGTTAACTACCGAGCAATAAAAATTACCTCCAAAGAACAAACATGGTAAGAAAACAAAATGAAGCAAACCAGTCAAGAACACAGCAGAAAACTGTTGGACCGGGTTAGTAACACGAAAACTATATCTTCTTGGCCTCATCTTCAACTGGATCACGAAGAGTTCCAAACATCCAGTCCATCCATATTGTGTAGTGGCCATAGTTATGGCGATACGTGGTGTGGTGTATGGTATGGTAACCTGCACCCATAACAGGCCATAGTTTCGCGTGTATGCAGTCGTGAATGTTTGCAGTCCATATGGCCTCTATAAATATAAGGGCTATGTGCGTTCTAAAATGCACTGGCACTAGGAACAGAGCTGCGACATGGGGTACCGCCTGTAATATCCCGTCCAGTGGATGGAATGCCAGACCTAATTGAACATAAAACAATTTAAATTATACTTTATAAAGTTGTAATTTTCAACATAAGGCCACAAGTATAGATATAAATTAAGGAAATGAGAACTCCATATCAAGTAAAATTGCTTACAAAAAGTCTACTTTATTTTTGCATGAGAAGCGATGATTAAGTCATTACAGCAAGATGTCATTCAATAATTATTTCAATACAATCAGAAATAACCGGTTTAATTACTGCAGAAAAGTGTGATATAAAAACACCCACATCAATAAATATAGAGTGAGACAAATACGCACATGTCTAGAGGAATCCAAGACCCCATACTCGTGAGTCTCGGGACCTCAAGCCTGCTTGGACAAAACCTCATTAGCAAATATCAATGTTTAGAGGGCATCAAGTGTCAAATGAACTAATAGCTGAGAAATTAGACTTCTGTTGTTCACAGCATCTAATGAAATAGTTTAAAGAGAAGGTTAAAGTTTTGTTAAGTGGCAAGCATAAAAGCTCTCAATATTGATGCAGATAGACAAACTATAGCAGGATTGGGGGTACGAAGATCCTATCCAAGCAGAAATCATCATCAAGACAACTCGTCCTTATTAGTATTCATTTACACGAGAAATTGAACTTCACTTGATTCAAGTAACCTCACGCCAAATAAAGTTTTACATGTGGTTTGACGAGGAAATAGCATAAAGAGACATATTAGTATCAAAACATATGTTAAGTTATCTACTTACTAACTGAGGTTACATTAGCTCACTAAATCAAATTTGTGGAGTCGATCGAAATAAATTTAGAGGTGCAACAGAAAGTTCACTTAAAACTATTTAGTGATGCAAGCAAGGAACTATTCTATAGACAGAATACTAAATTAGTTTTCCTATTCTATCATGTTCACAACAGCCAGTGATATAGAGAAATCACACGGCATTAATCTTTACAACAATCTTAATAGTACAAATTATTTCAATAACTTGTGCCTTGTTAAATTTAACAAAAATCATAATATAAGAAACAGAAAGAACTTACCGGCGAATGGAGAAAGTGTGTTTTGCTTGTTGTAGATGTGATGTGTGGCATGAAGATACTTATAAAGAGGTTTTATGTCATGTAATTCCCTATGCATCCAGTATATCCCAAACTCCACAATTACTAGATACACAATTAGATATGTGAGATAAGCAACCAAACCAACATCACTTATCCTCGAGAAACATTTAGTCCATCCATGCTCGATCATGTACTCAGAGATTGTTGGAAGAGCACAATACCAGGGCATAGCTTTCATGGCAACTCCTATCTGTAAAAGCATCGCTTTTCTTGAAGGAATCGCATCTGTAATGACACGGTTTATCAGGTAAATATATCCAAAATAATACAGGATTTTATTTACTTCATAATTTTTCGATATTGAAATTAAACCGCCAAAGTACAGCAAAAATATAGAACTAGGCACACCATAAATTTACCACAAACGAATTTTGGAATCATAAAGAGAACAGAAAAAACAATGAAAAAAGGAAAATTGAAAAGTTTATACTTTACAAACACTTGAGAATTTTACTTCCTCTCTGTCTTGGTATCCACAATACATAAAAACGAATTGCAATTTCACCCAACCATAAAAGACAAGCTAAAGGGATCATAGTAGCAAATTGGTGATCACTCAGAACAATACACAGTTGCAGAGGTGACGATTGATATCTCACTCTTTATCCAACAAACCAAATGGAATAGGCTGCACAGACTTACTCTAAATAATGCAATCCAAGAATACATATCAATTCTACAATCCAATTGAGCCCTTAGTAGTTAGATTTGCATTAGGTAGTTTATTATTCGTTTGCGCTGATTATAGGCTTATTTGCTCAACTACAATGTACTCCTTTACCCACCTTATATGAATCTAAAATCAACACAAGATGGAGTTATCTATTTACATACTTCAAGCTGTATTACCAGCTCTTACTTATGTACTAAAACAATATAGAAAATCCTGAGCATAACTTGAATTTTGTATGTTAAAAATCATTATCAGCATTCATTTAAAAATCGTTTTAGGCCGATGTAGTAATAAAAGAAGTGTACATCGCCATTTTTTTGCATATAAGTCCATGTAAAATATATTAGAAGGCCAATATTAGACCACCATGTTCTCCAGAAAACCATGAAATGTTCAAAAAAAATAAAAATAAATAAACATCGAACCGATATGACCATGGGACCTCAAAAGCTAAAGTTATTGAAGTGAAAGAGCCCAAGACCATATAAACTTCAACCCTCAACGGAGTCCCATAATTCCAACGTGGGATCCAGCCTCGTACTGTGCAATAAGAATCTTAAAACGAATGGGTATAATAAATGTAAATGAAACAAAGTAAATAAGTGAAAGCGATTGAGAGAGGAAATTCATATGGGATCCAATAATTGAATTGAAAAGAAAGACTGGAAATCACAGGCACGTGCGCAGACTGAATTAATGAGAAAACTGACTTTTTCATTGGACTCAAAAAATATCACACACATATATTAAAAAAGAAAAAGAACAAATCTGATCAGATTGCAATTTGCAAACGATCGATCATCACACAAACAAAAACAAAAATAAAATAGATCCAAATCAAAAATAAATTAAAAGGCGAAAAAAAAGAAAAAAAAATAAATTTGCAGACCTTTGGGAACGTAGACGTTGCGCTTCAAGTAGTAGATGTACAAACACCAGAGCAGGCCGGACAACAAATAAAGCAAGGTCCCTCCGACGTAGTTTCGGAGCCAGCCTTTGTAGAAGTGAGGGAGCGGGGCCCACCACTTGTCCGGCAGCGTCGCACCCAGAACAATGTCGTTGTACCATGATGTCTCCTCCACGAATAACTTCAGGTACTCCTCCATATCTGGACCGTCGATGGGTCCCGGCGGCGGACGGCGGAGATTACGAAAAAAAGAAAAGAGAAATCTATTAAGGGGGACGAAAAGGACAGGTCGACGAGAGACTAGTTGGTGAGGGGGGTTTCAGTCAGGGGGGGCCAGGCCAGTGCGCCTCTAAACCTGTCTTTTTTGTACTTCTCGGGTTATTCGGTCGTGGTATCAGCATCATATTAAATGCTAAAAGCTGTTAATTGGAATAGAATAGAAATATAGAATATATATACATACATATATATATATATCATTTACTTGGAAAACTCTTGTATTTATGAGTGTGGACCCAATTATATGCACCAAAATATAATAAAAATAATAAAAATGTATATTTTATATAAAAATAAGTCAAACATGTTTTATTATTTTTTATTGTGTCTTAATATATACAACAGTGTTTCACACCAAATGTATACAAGAATTTCCCCACCTAATGCTGCCATTCTAAAATCTATTATTACTATATTAAATACTTACCATGAAAAACTATTATTACTATATTAAATGGAAACAAAATGTAGGCTGTGCAGCATATGATTTGTCGAGGGCATCTTGAACATGAATTGGTTGGTACCCATTGTTCAACTCCTACAGATTCATTTTTGGTGCATCCCATGTTCTAAATTTAACAACTCCTTTGTTTATGATTTGGATGTGAGAAAAGAAAAAAAAATTAGGTGTGCTTTTTGTCTTTTCGTGGATATATATTGGGTTTATCCATTTTTGAATTATATTTGGATGATTTTTTGGTGAGATTGTGATGTAGTCTAATATTTTTATTGGATTGAGATGAATCTTTAGACCGGTGATGTAAGTATTATAATTGTTGTTTGGGCTGAGTGATGGTTCAGGCAGAAGCAACTTGTAATAATATAGGATTTCTTGTGCACTACTATAGACAGTTATAATACGACTCTTGATAATAATTTGGAGGGGGCTAGAATATGTGATATATTTTTTTCGAGATTATTCCTGATTTGACTGTCGACAGATCAACACCGCGGAAACCCCGGCATGCCTCTAAGGCTTTATTCTTTGCAGGCTTAGGTAATTTAGAGATCTAAAAATATATGATGCATAATTCGCTCGCATCAGATTGTGCTTCTTTTTATTTCAAAAAGGAACAAGAATTATTTAGTAGTTAAATCATGTAAGCTTATCAAATATAAAATTATGTTAGTAATTATTATTGATTGAATAATATTTATTTGTTCATATACGCTTGATCTTGAATATTTATATTTCTTTAAGTGTGTGTGCGCGCGCATATATATTGTATATTTGACAAAACATACACGTGTATATATAATTAAGGTAGACAATATGTATTTATTGTAAGCACTGCGATTGTGCATTTATTGCAGTATCATCATTTGACTTGAATAAGAAGACTAATCGTCTAACTCATGACGTTTATAGGGACGCAATGACCTCACTATCGACTGTCCTTTAGAACGGTGTTTTGTGTTGCCAAGTGTACGAAGAAATTAAGTTATTCTCTCCTCTACGTTATATATTTTAGCACAGTATTAAATGTTCGTTAGTAACAATCGCTATTATTGCAAGGTCAACGGTTCGAGTCTCCCAATCTTGTGGTAGGGGTGGAGTGGTTGTACACTTATTGTCAACACTATAATTTGTGTATTTATTTGCAGCATCATCCTTTGTTTCAGATCATCGCCTAGGATGGTGCTTTGCATTGCCAAGTATGTAAGGAAATAAAGTTGTGCTCGACCCATGGCGCTTATGGAGAGTATCCACCTCATCATTGACCGTCGCCTAGAACGTTGCTTTGTGATACAAAATATATAAGTGCTTGATCCTAATAGACAAATTAATATTGTGTTTTATGTGTTCAAAAAAATAAATATTGTGTTTTTATAATATATTTTATTTTTACAAAATATGACGTATAAGAAATATATAAAATAAAGTATTACACTATTACTCAACAAAAACATTTCACACACGTAAAATGGGGTTCAGGATTTGTTTGACTGCGGCGAAATAGATGCTTGAAATGGCTAAATGTTAGAAATTTCTTGTATACACCGGGTGTGGTATCTAGTTGCATGCACTAAGACATAAAAAAAATAATAAAAAAATATAGATTGAATATAAAAATAAGTCAAATATTTTTTAATAATTTTTGTTGTGCTTGGTGCATGCAATTGGGTCTCACATTGAATGTATACAAGAATTTTCCCTGAATGTTAGGATTATTTTGTCATGGCTTGGAGGATTTTTCCACAACAGTTAAACCACATGTTTAGTGTGGGATTGTCTTTTCTATGCCAGCTAGGGGTGATCATTGGTTTTGACAAATCGCCCAAACCAATGGCACAATTTTTGTTAATTTTCTAATCAAACAACGATTTAAAATTTCAATGAAAACTACACCGCCTTATACGGTTTGGTTCCAAATTAGTGTTAAAACACCCACAACATCATCGCTTATATATATATATTACTTATTATTCTTTTTAGTTTGAAGTTTTAATAAATTTTACTCGTAATATTATTCATATTTGTAGTTTAATTTTAAATTTGTTATTAAATTCATATGGTTATATTTTTATATGAATAATAGTATGTTCAATAAACACTTGTGCTTGATACTTTTAAATTGATAATATTTTATAATATTATTGTGTTATATTTTTTTTATAATAGACACTTGAAAAATTTTGACAAAAAAAAGTATTATAGATGTATGTGTGGAATTGTCTTTGCTACGCAATTTTGACTAGGGACTTGGCTGTCGACTTATTTTAGGATTATTATTCCTAATTTTCTCATAATAGAATTGTGTTTCCTGTGTGGAACAAGTTTCGTTGTTTTGTGTATCATGTTCCTAAATTCTTGGCTTATGGATGTATGCAGCTTGTCGAATCACATTAAATTTGTTGCGTCATTTTAGAGACTAGATTTAATTTCTTGTTTTATTTTCTCATACTCTATTTGTTTCGATTCCTAACAACTAGTATCAGAGTCCTACGTTTGTAGATTTGTGAGATATGATCTAGATATCCTAGGGATTTTATCCTATGTGAAGTGCTTACTTTAGTGTGGATTTTATCCTAGGGATTGCAGATAGAAGATGAAGGACAGGTTAAGATCGACAGGTTCGTTGGCAATAGCACAAACAGAGGTTGGGGTGAAGTAGAAGAAGATGACAAAAGAGGGTACCGGTTCAGCTAGATTGCTGGGTCAGGAAGAGAAATCCCGTTCAGTGTTAACATGAATGGAATCCGCACTGTTAATTGGCAAAATCGTAGTGCTAGTTAGGTAGATCCGCAACATCAATTGCAGATTTGCATTGCCAGGTAGGCAAAACTCGAAGCCAGTGGAAGCAAACGTCGTACTAGTTAGGTAGATTGAAAGATCCAGAAACGTTAGAGTGACAGGATCAGTGACCGAGGGGACATAACCGCGTAGTCAGAGAGACCAGAGGGTGGGATTGTGGAGCTAAGGAGACAGACGGAGCCAGAGGCCAAAGAGCAGTAGACGTGTAGCTAGATACTAGAGGGGCAGGGTTGTGGAGCCAAGGAGATAGATCCACGTAGCCGAAAATCATGAAGGAATGGGGTGCAGCGCTGAAAGGTTGGTCCTTGGATTCAAATAATAAAGGAGGCAAGACGCGGAACCAATTGGGCAGATTTGTGGAGTCGAGGTTATTTGACGGTCTGATCAAACATAACTCATGCAGTTGGAGCATTGAGCATATATGTTAGAGATCCAAAATTGCCCTTGAAGAACCAGAATTGTTGGCGGATTAATCAAACATAGCTCGTACAGTGGGAGCATCTAGCATATGTGTGAGAAATCTGAGATTGTCATTAGAATTGTTGGTGGAAGGATCAGACATAACTCATATTGCAATGAGAGCATCGAGCATATATGTGAGACATTGGAGATTGCTATTGAAATTGTCGACATAGGGATCAACATAGCTAATGTAGTGAGAGCAGAGTGTAGATATGTGAGAGATTCGAGATTGCCATTGAGAATGTCCTTAGTGTAAAGAAGTCAGGAAGACGGATTGACCAATACGGCTGTTCTTCAGTGAGGAAAAGGGTGTCACACTAGACGGTTGAAGCTATGGAGGAGCAAAAGAGAGTATTGTCGAGATTTAGGATCAGTATTTCAAGTGGGAGACTGATGAATTTGTAAAAACTGATTAATACAAATGATTAGAAAAAGTTAAGGGAGACAAAGGAGAAGCCAAAACGGGGTTGGCAAACTAGTTTCGCCGTACTGAAATAGTGTCAAGCTGACGGCATCTAGGCAGAATTGAAGTGGCAGCATGTTTGGCTTCTTTTGCGGCAGCTTTGGGAATTTTCTTCATCTTTGGGAATTTTCTTCATCTCGTAGCGTTTGCATTGGGATTGTCTTTCCTACGTGGTTCTAATTTGGGATTTTTCGGTTGACTTGTATTATGATTGTTTTTTCTAATTGTCTAGTAATAGGATTGTGTTTCCTATTTGGAATATGTTTTGGTTTCCTTGTGTGTCATGACTTCTACTCTATAAATATGAGCTTGTAAATTGTACTCGATGATTTACTCTGAGAAATAAAAATATAGATTTAGTGTTGATTCATGGATGTAAGCAGTTTGCTAAACCACCTCTTAGAGACTAAATTTATATTTTTGTTTATTTTCTTAAAACTCCTTTTGTTTTGATCGCAAACAATACAGTAGTGCAGAAAAAGTTTTAAAATTTGTTGCTTTCTAGAAGCTACTTTCGGTTAGGCTTAAAAGTTTAAAAATTTGTTAGGCTTAAAATTGCACGCATGTAGTTTAAAATATAACAAAAATATCTTACGCAAAATAATTAAATTACTTAATAATTAGTTTTTCATTAAAAGTCGACAAGCATTAGCAATTTTTAAGGCTTGAGCTCATAAATTTGCAAAATAAATCACACATTCTTGATCCTGTTGACCTGTTGTAAAAATCATGTAAACATAGATTCTAAAACTTAAATGTAATCTGTAAAAGCCACAAATATAAAAAGCAAATAAACGTTAGGCAAACAAAAAATAAAAGAATTCAATGTGATTCATTATTATCAAGAAAAAAAAGGATAATTTCACTCACCCCCTCATTTATTGTGTAAGTATCAGAATCTCTTATTTTTGGTAAACTATAAACACATCCCTTGTAAGGGGTGAAATTGTAATATAATAATACTGATAGGGGTGTTATTGGAATTTTTTTTATCTACAGGAGAGGTTATGGTAATTTACCAAAAACAAAGGCTATGTTTGGTTATGTTTTGGGATGGTATTTTGGTGAGAATTATTGGTGAAAATTTTATGGGGACACGTGCAATTTTGATGAAATTATGTTTGGTTATGTTATGAGAGTTGTTTTTTGAGTGATTTTTTGGTGAGATAGTGTTTGGTTTTGTTTTCAGATGGAACATAAATTACTGTAGCTGTCAAAGCGTGTAAGTTTTTGTCTGTCAATAATTAAAAGTTATAATATAATATTGAAATTGTAATAATTATTATATAGATAAATATATATGTATATATGTGCAAATATATATGTATATATGTGCAAATATATATGTATATATGTAGGTAATAGTAGTATATATAATATTGAGATTATAATAATTATTATAGAGATAAATATATATGTATATATGTAAGTAATAGTAGTGTATATATATATATATAAGTAATAGTAGTTGATATATATACTTAAAAGAAAAGTTTATATATATACATATATATATATATATTTAATTACAAAATTATATTTAATTTACGAAAAATTAAAAAAAATTGAAGACAACATTTCAAATGTCGTCTTCAATTTTTTCATTTTTATTTTTTTATTTATGATGTCTTCTTCTAATTATATATATATAATATATATATATATATATATAGAAAAAATTATATTTAATTTACGAAAATTATAAAAAAAGAAAAGAAAATTGAAGACGTTCAATTTTTTTTTTTTTTATTTATGAACAGTGAAGAGGATATGGCACATGTCGTCTTCACTGTTCATTTTATTTATTTTTTTAATTATGAAGAAGACATTTTATATGTCGTCTTCTAATTATATATATAAAAAATAATATATATATATAGAAAAAATTATATTTAATTACAAAATTATATTTAATTTACGAAAATTAAAAAAAAAAGAAAATTGAAGACGACATTTCAAATGTCGTCTTCAATTTTTTTTTTTTATTCATGCACAGTGAAGACGACATTTTATATTTATGTTAAAAATATATATATATATATATATATATATATATATAGTGTGTGAGGAAAGAGAAAGTGAGAGAGTGAGAGAAAGAGAGGAGAGAGAATGTAAGAGAAAAAGAGGAGCGAGATTGTGTCAGAGAAACAAGGAGCACAATTATTTTTTTTTTTTTGACCAAAAATTAACAATTTTTTTGGTGAAAAATTGTGTGATCCAAACATAACTTGGCCAAAAATTCGGACGAAAATGGGCTTGAAAACATAACCAAACATAACCAAAGAGATTTGATAATTACACAATAAGTAAATAGGGGTTGAGTGTAATTTTCCAAAAAAATAAATAAAGGCAAAATAAACGATTGGTCTAGGTGTCAAATCATAGACTGACAGTTCTAGATGTAACAAAAAAAAAAAAAATTCATAGACTGACAGTTTAAATGTTACTTGAGAACTTTTTTTTTCTTTGGAAGAAGTTACTTGAGAACTTTTGGGTCCATAGTTTTGCCAAGTGGGCGATTTATTACCATTTCCACTACCATACATTATTATTTCTTTTCAAAGCCAAGCTGACCTCATCGTTCCGTGTGTCATGTTGTTGGGCAGGCTTTCATCACTTTGACCTGAATTGTGCAGCGTATTTTGGAAAAGAAAAAAAAAGAAAAGAGAACGAACCAACGTTTGGCCCGTCAATTCTATGCTAGATCAAGTTTAATCGCGTTCGTGTTTATTTCTCTAACATATTAAACTATATTATTTATCATCCACATATACATTTGTGTTAAAAATTAAATACGAAATACACACTCAAATTATTGAACTTGACTTGACATAAAACTATGCCGATTTGACTAGAGGTCAAACAATGGCCCACAATAAAACCATCCACACGCAAAATATTTATTAGCCTAGTGGTATCAGTTTTCACTTTTATGTGAAAGGTCTTGAGTTCAATCTCAAATTGTCAAAAGTTGTGATTTCTCTCTCCTTTATTTGGAGTTTTATAGGGTTCGTATGACCCATGATTGAAAACTATAGGCCTGAGTTTGTCGGATCAAGATATCCCCTTCGCCTATAATTAAAAAAAAAAAAAAATTGGCATGAATTTGGCAAAGTAGAATAAAAAAAATTCTCCTTAAAACCTTTTCCACATTTCTTTCTTCAAGTTAAATTAACATAATTTCTTGATCCAAAATACGCAATGTCGAACTATGATGGATCAATATTTCTGAAAATACTGCATGTGATAAACTATGATTGCATTTGTTGATTGTTTCTTGTGAATCCATTCAATGTATACGCATTCAATCGGGACTTAAAAAGTAGACAAATTAAGGAAGAAGTGATATCCAAGCTCTATGTTGGACCCCATGCAAGCCCTCGGTCATGTGTTACCATACTTTAATTTTTAATATGTGGCTTGTAGTTAATCTTCATTTTCATATTTTGATTTTTAAGTCATTTCAATATTTTTTAAGACAAAAAACAAGCGATTTAATGAGTAAAAAGGGAGTTTCACACGAGAGCAATGAAGACCAACCAAGAAAGTTTAAAGAAATGCAAGAGAAATACCATACGAAAGAGTTTTGTTGAAGAAAAGTTAAAGAAAAAAATTATGCACGACAAGTTTTGCACAATTCTGCAGTATTATGCACAATTGTGTTATCGTGAATTTTACATTTTTAATGGCCCCTTTTTTATGTTTCTGGTTGGGCTTAATTTGTATCTAAGACTCCTTATTTGTTAAAATATCTAGATAAAATATATGGAGTATTATACAATTAAAACTCTAAACGTTAATAATTTATCAAAATATTAATTACTGTCAATTAATAACTCATATAAAATACTATTTTTATAAATTAAAAGCGAGTACAAGTAATAAATCTTACAAATTTATATAAAACTAAGCCGTATTTTTACTTCTGAATAATTAATTTATATTCATATTATATTCGTACGTTTACAAATCCGTTTTTTCCCGTTGCTGTACTTTTTAGCAGATTTTTCACCGTGACTTTCAATAAAATTTCATAATATACACGTACGCATTAAATGACGAATTCTTCCCATCCCGTAGTTTACTATGTATTTGCACTACTATGAGGATGCCCAATCGTCCTCCTTGTGGAATTCATCCTTATGATATTTTAGTGCTACGTTATTCTCGACCCAAGTATGTTGAATTCCACCCAAACACTACATTGTCTTCCCTTTCTAGAATTAGCACTTCTCCTTACTATAGATCCATTGGGCCAAGCACAATGACTTGGACCTAAACTTAAATACTAGCCTATTAATGATTAATTCAATTAAAGGTCCATCTAATTGATTGATCAAGTAAATTAATTAAAATGTTCATTTCGGCTTTCGGCTAATCCTTTGGGCCCAATTTATTGTCTCACCAATTAGTTAATCAATCCTTTAAGGGCTCGTTTGATGTGTTGTATAAGGGTAGATAGACTGTATATTCACATGCCATATCTATCGCATGTTTGATATACCGTATCCAAGTCCTGTATATGCTCATTAGTCCAGTATCTTTCCTAATTTATCACTAATTTGATTTTTTTCCCTAGTAATGCACACAAGTGTATTTATTTCGTTTGCCTATAACATATTCTAATAGCTAGTGCCGAAAATGTCATATTAATCTACATATGTTTATATAGTGTAACATGTTTGGTGTATTTTTTATAATAAGATTTCAGAGAAATAATAACTATAAACATGTTTTCATAAACTACTCGTGTATAGAATGATTTTCAAATAAGATGTAAAATGCATCATATCCTCACTTAAGTTACTTTCAATATTTTCTTTTTGCATTTTAGTTATTCATTCTAGTATATTTATCTAATTATTATCAAACATAATTCTCCATATGTACAATCCCCGGATCTTGTTGGACGCAAAGATCTCCGCCAAATCTACCAAATATACGCTGAAATAAAGTTGTCGCCGAATCCAGGGAAGGCACACTGAAATTAAGCTCTTAGCCAATTACTTAAAAGAGATATTCAATGGGTACACATGAGTTTCAGTTCTTACTCTATGTGGCATGGGGCATCCCAGTTACCCTTTCTTAAGAACGCAACATCCTAATTATAGAGTGACATGGCCCATAATGGATCACCAAGGGTCGAGATTTTAGAGCTGGCTCTCCGATGTATGCAAGAGGTGGTTCCGGCACGTGTAGCATTTTGTCTCGCATATGTAGCCCTTTGTCCCGCATAGCACCATTTGGCTGACGATGGACTCTGGTACCATTTGTCATTCTCCGAATTCACAAGCTCATTGCACTTGAGAATTACCACCAAATTCACTAAGTGCACCCTGAAATTGAGCTATCAGCCACTTGCTTAAAAAAAATGTCCAATGGCTGCCTGTGATTTTTTGGCCAATGCTTATAAATTATTCATTTTTCTAATTCTTATTCTACAAATGATCGAGGCATCACAAATACATTCTAAACTTATTATTTCTTTTTCTTTTTAAACCGTGCTGACAAGATGTAGTTTTAAAAATAATTTTTTTTCTTCAAAATTTCTTGCTCAGAGTAACTAACTCACATTAATAACATTTGACGTTATCAAAATCAATCGTGATTTAGAAAAATTGAAATGTTGGCTACGGTTGGAAAAACAAATTCCTTCTTATTGGTAGTTGTGGCCTTGTGGGTAAATTCCATAATTCCTTCATTATACATTAGTTTGATGTATGAGTATGCGACCTTGTAACTTTTGTTGGAGTGACAATAGATTGAATTTTATCCATTTTAAAAAGTATTTTGGATATAGTAGAATTCTATTTCTTTTTTTTATATTAAATTAGCGATTGAGACACACTCGATGTGTGTGCTTATATAAAAATATAGGTCATAATGTAAAAGAACTAGAAATATATGAAATCTTACTAAAAAGGCCTTTGAATTTTTTATTGAAAACTTTGAATTCAACCAAAAAAGGCAAGAAAAATAAATATGCAAATAGATAATCTTACATGTGAAAAAATCGGAAGACATTAGAGTTTAGACATACATGTAGGGAGTTTGCTCATTAAAATTCTCTCACATTCAAACAATAGTTTAGTTTAGAAATCATATATTTGTATCTCTTAACTTTTTTTTTTTTTTACAGAAAGAAAATAAATGTAGAAATTGTCAAACTAAACTAGAGAAAACAAACAAAAAAAAAAACTTCGCACTCCTCATGAGTCATGCCTAACAGGCCCTCGGCGGTTCATCCCACAAGTATCACGATTCGGCCAAGTAATCCCGAAGATCAATAACTCGGCCAGTATCTACTATCTTTATGTATGTATTTCACTTTTCGTTCAAAACCGACCTACATGAACTGGAAAAATTTATGTAAACTACACAAAAAAATATTAGAAAGTGGAAATTCTCCAAGAAATTGTATCCTTGAAAAAGACGAAAGAAAATGGAAATATATTCCAACAAAGTACATCTTAAAAAATTTCCAAAAAAAGAGAGTACATATAAAAATCTGAATATAAATTGACTTGCCAATTTTTACATTAATTGGGACTGAATTGGATCATTTTTTCTTCTCCATTCATCAATAGTGGATCTCATTATCAGACACTAATTTGAAAGTGTCTTGATTATAGATTATTGTTCTTCTAAAAATCGACCTCAAATTAAGTTCTGCAAAGGAAGCAGCAAAAAATTGTTAGAAGATGGAATCAAATTAGTAAAACTCAACACAACGAAAATAAGAGAAAAAACACCGTTAAAACTAAAAAGAAAGAAAGCGAAAGAAACATAATTAATTACTCAACCGGGGTTTTCATCTACTAAAATTGGAAGAGGAACTGTCTAATATACATCAAAATGTCCAAAAAACAAGCTTCTAATGTCATTATTCCTCCAGCTTTAGTTACAAAAGAAAAAAAAATCACATAAAAGGAAGATCAATATGATATCTGCAGTCTACACACAGCCCAGAACTGTCTCAAATAGCTAGGTTCAAAGCACGTTCGATCTCCTCCAAAGATCGGCCTTTGTTAAAATAGAGAGAAACTGAAAATACTCATATATTGATTTAGAATGAATGAATTACAATACAAAATTATTGAACTAAACACCTATTTATACAAGCTATAAATAACCGGCTATAACAGGTAACTTTACTTATAACTAACTAAACTAACTTGCTGAACATAGAAACTTTTATATTAACTTTCCAATACTCCCCCTCAAGTTTGGTCCTTAAAAATGTCAATCATACCAAACTTGGAAAGAAGATATCTATGTTGATCTCTCCCCAATCCTTTGGTTAAAAGGTCGGCTGGTTGATCACAACTCTTTATATACTTTGTAGACACAATTTTTCTTTGAATCAAATCCCTTATTATATGGCAATCTACCTCAATGTGTTTTGTCCTTTCATGGAACACCGGATTTGAGGCAATACTCCTAGCACTTTTACTATCGCTGAAAATCTCCGGTGGATTCTTTAATTCAATCCTTAAATCTTCTAAAATACCAATAATCCATATAACCTCACATGAAGCAGTAACAATGGACCTGTATTCTACTTCACAAGAGGACCTTGAGAGGGTTTGTTGCTTCTTTCCCTTCCATGAGATTAAGGAGTCTCCAATCTTCACAAAAAAACCTGTGAAAGAATTCCTTGTCATCATACGTGATGCCCAATCAGCATCACAGTACACTGTTAATTCCAGATTGCTTTGAGATGGTAAGAAAACTCCAACTCCTGCTGTTTCCTTCAAATATCTTAATATTCTTAATGCTGCTTGCAGATGTAATTCCTTTGGATTATGCATAAACTGGCTAAGAAGATGAATTGAATAACTAATATCTGGCCTTGTCATGCCAAGATATATCAATTTTCCCACTAATCTTTGATATTCAGTTATATTTGAAAGGAGTGGATCATGATCATTTGGATATACTTCTTTGTCATAATCCAAACTAGGAGCTTCTGTTCAATAGGGGTATTTTCTGGCTTGCAACCTGTTAGTCCAGTTCTTTCAATAAATCCAGAATGTACTTCCTTTGAGTCATGCATATTCCCTGGCTGGTTCTTGCTATTTCTATTCCAAGGAAATACTTCAAAGCACCAAGATCCTTAATGTGAAAAGTATCTTGTAAGTACTGCTTCAATTTCTTAATCATTTTATCATCATTTCCTGTAATAATGATATCATCAACATACAACAAAAGAATGACAATGTTAGATCCATTATGTTTAGAAAATAAAGAATAATCATGTTTGGATTGTATATATCCAGCTTTACCCAAAGCATCTGTGAACTTGGCATTCCATTACCTAGATGCTTGTTTTAATTCATAGAGAGATTTGAACAATCTGCAGACTTTGACTTTGTGTGTCTCCCCCTGATTACCAAATCCTTCTGGAATCTCTATGAATACTTCTTCTAATAAGTCTCCCTGTAAAAATGCATTAGTGGCATCCAATTGATGTAATGGCCAGTTATAAATGGAAGCTAAGGAAAGAATAGTTCTAACAGTCACTATTTTAACAACTGGACTGAAAGTTTCAAGATAATCAAGCCCTTCCTTTTGTGTATATCCTTTAGCTACCAGCCTAACTTTAAATCTTTCAATGGCGCCATTGGAATTTAGTTTGAGTTTGTACAACCATCTACTCCCTATGGGTTTTTTACCATGAGGGAGATCAACAATTTCCCATGTCTTATTATTTTCCAAAGCTTGAATTTCAATTTTCATAGCTTCTCTCCATCTAATGTCTTGAATAGCTTCATTATAAGAATAAGGTTCCTTGACATTATCCAAAGAACAGAAAAGGCTTGATAAGATGGAGATAGATGAGAATAAGACAAATAAGATGAAAGGGGGTAAGTAATTGGATTAGATTGTGAAGTACTACTAGAACAAACATAATCTTTTACCCATACTTGTTTTTGAGGTACTCTTTGAGATCTTCTAGGCTGAGATCCAATGTAATCAGTTTTTATATTCTCAAAATGAGTTTCAGAATCTGAAATAATGGGTTGAGAATTATCTATAGTCACATATACATAAGGAATAACTAAATCATCATAGAATGCTTGAGAATCTGGAATGAGAGAATCATCAGCAGAGTTAGAGTAAACAATTGTAAAAGGAAAGATATTCTCATAGAATATAACATCCCTAGATATCAAAAAAGAATTATTATTCATATCTAGATAATTTTAGCCTTTCTGAGTAGTTGAATAACCCAAAAAAATGCAAGCCTTTGATCTGGCTGCAAACTTATCAGTATGAGGTAATACCTTAGCATAACATAAACATCCAAACACCTTTAAATGAGTGATATTAGGTCTTCTGTTAAAAAGAATATCAAAAGGTTTTTTCCATGTAATAAAGGTGTAGGGGTTCTATTTATCAAATATATGGCAATTTTAACACATTCACCCCAAAAGTGCACAGGGGTGTGAGATTGAAACATCAATGCTCTAGAAACATTGTCTGTGCTTTCTCTCTACTAGACCATTTTGTTGTGGAGCTCTTGAAAAATCATCTACAATGGTAAAAAAAATACCTGTCAGTAGAATGAGTGTCAACTTTATATGGCCCCCATATATCCATATGTATAAGATCAAAAATCTTCTTAGTAGTGTGATTACTAGAAGAGAAAAGAGTTCTAGCATGCTTTGCCATAGTGCAAATAGGACACATCAGATTTTGGCTTTTAAGAGAATTACCAATCTGTGGTAATAACTTTAATCTGGGAAAAGAAATATGCCCCACTTTTAAAAGCCATAGATTAGAATCTGATGATATAAAGCAATTAATAGGCATGCTAGAATCAGTAATGGAAACATTATGGATAGACAGATTATTATTCATAACAGAACAGTAGACAAATGTTCATTGTTACAATTGTCAGAATTAGAATATAAAATACATGAAAGTGTTATATGCCTGGTGAGCCATATGTTGGCTTGAACACTGAATTATAAACACCGTGTCAGTCTTATCATTTAGATTATATCAAAATTGTAGGAATGCTTCTTTATTGTCGACTACTTAGGAAAGTATAGATAAAGATCCCATAGATTACATTTGGCTAGGGGAGGCAGTCAAGATACCTATGAAATGCTCTCAAAGACCGTAATCCTAAAACACGTTCCAATTCATACAGGCTGCGAGATGTGGGATATCACTGGACTCGTCAATACATGTTCGTGGGTATAACTCTTATTAGAGGTTGACGTGTTTCATTGTCAATGACTGGCGAGTCAATACATACACGAAGATCCATGCTTTGGAGAAGTGTGGGATTGAATGGCCCTATAAAGATTCTTCGTTGATATTTTCGAACTTGGAGTTCTTGGGTTTCGTAGATAATCCTTAGACCTAAGATGTCATTGGAAAGGGTACTACCCACTATACTTTGATATGCACGTGCACTCCAGGAGAGTCATACTGCGTGTATGTTCTACATAGTTTGGTAGTACAGTGGAACAATTAGCAGTCGTCAAGGGATCCATCCAGGCTCACGAGTACCCGGTATTTCCTATGATGTTAAGTGAAACGGAATGATCGATAAAAGTCTCTGGCCAGAGCATATTCTTATAAGAGGGATTGGTGATCCATGCTTAGAAGATCGGATCATTAGTCGAACCAACTAGTTAAAGTTTCCGAGGCTACTAAGGTTTCGACCGTCGCCAAGCCCTAAGCCTTAAACGGGAAAAAGATGGAGGGATTCGACTCACACAAAGATCGAAATCTGGATATGTTTGCTTTTCATCGTTAACATCTAGGAAGTTGTGGCGACATTGCTAGACATCGAACCACGACCGATAGGTGTCTTGGATTAATTGGTGAAGTTAATCCAAGGCCTAGTTAATTATTATGAATAATTAAACTAGCATATGAGAGGACTTATTGCTAGTTTGTTAATGAGACTAAGGGGTCACAAACAAACTTAGTGTAGTACCTATTGGCTAGTTAATTCTTTATGAATTAATGGAGAGATTAATTAATCGGGTAGGAATAAATTAATTAAGTGGTCTTAATTAATAATAGTCGTATAATTTAATATTGCAATATTAAAATGGGAAAGACTAATTAATTAATTAGTGGTCTAATTAATTAATATGTGAAAGAGGAAAAAATATATATATATATATATAAATATATATTGATACACGTATGGGAGTGTATGTATGTGTGGATTTGGTGGAGGATTTTATCTTGTTCACTAAGTTTATGTATATATTTGGTAGGATCTATTCTAATTAATTAGATGACTAATTGATATGGAAAGTCTTGTAAATATATTATGGTAGATATTGTGGATAAGTTAAGATCTTTTTAATTGGTTGGTTGACTAATTATATGGAAAGATCTTATTTGGATATATCTTATATATTTGGGAAGGATCATATTAGTTAATTGGTGGATCTAATTAACTAAAGAAGAGAACTAAGATAGAAGGAAACTTAACAAATAAGTATAAAATATATATATACACATATGGAATATATATGTACATATATATAAACACATGCCAAAATTCGATATTCTCTTGGCTAGCATTGGTGGAGATAATCGAGGGTGCGAGCTAAGGTATGGATAAACTTAGAGCCGCAACACTTGGGACGCTAGGGCAAATCTAATCCAGAGAGATGTAGCAGGGAGTAGCTTAAAAAAATGTTGCTTTTTTTTTTCAGTTCTTCAAGAGGTAAACACTAGAAAATTTCTTTTAGGATAGTTTTGAATCCGATGGTATCATGTCTACCTAGTCCTAATTTCAGGGATGCCGCTTTAATTTTAAAATAAGTATCTTCCGCTGCGTCGGCGTCCCATGAGGCATCCACCGATCCCAGCGGTGGTATAAGAGCCAAGGTTTTGACATGGCTCAAATTCTTTGTCTGTGTTTATGTTTATAAGCTTTAAATTTGTTTTATCGCATGTAAAATAGATTAGATTTTTTGATTTTATTTTAGAACCGATTAAAATCGTTTAAATATGAAAATTGATTTGAATCTGAAAAATGGATTTTTTGAAGTCTGCAGAATTGTGTTATAAAACTTGGATTGCTACGTTTTTGTATCAAGAAATAGCACTTTGGATTCATGCACCGCTGTATACTGAAAGGTGACGGAAAACTGGCTTGATCTCGCGACTACTCTCACGAGCCAACGCGGGTACATCCGTTGTCGTCACCGTTGCGGTCCGTTGATGGCAGTGCGTGACCCGGGGTCATCGTCACGACCTCATGCGCGGATAGCAAGGGAGCTGTGCTCGTGGAGGCACCGACAGAGAGCCCGCTGTCGTGCCACAACCACAGGCGACGTTGTCCAATAGCCCCACCGCGTGCGGTGGTGATATTTCTGGGCAGCGCCCCATCGTGATCCATGCGGCCCACAAGGTTAGGAATCCTAGAGTTTTCCTGAATTTTGTTAAATTGCAATTTGGCCCTTTGGGGTTATGTTGTAATTTTATATTTTGGGTTTAAAATTCAGATTAAATATATTTTGGGGTTGGGCCTAAAATTAATTTTTAAAAAATATGGGCTTTTATTTATATTTGGAATGGATGAAATAAAATTGGTATTTTTATAGACTTTCGAAATTAGAATAAAATTGAATTTTTGAAATTGGCCTCTTTGAAGAAATGGTTTTCTTCATGGATTTTTCAATATATGGGTTTTCATTTGAATTTTGAAGGACAAAATAAAATTGGTATTTTATTGACTTTCGATATTAAACTGAAATTGAGATTTTTGAAATTGGGGCCCTTGTGATTAAATGAAGCAGTGGACTTCTTCATGGACTTTCGAAGATTATGAGTTTTATTTGAATTCCAAGTAAGAGATAAAATTGGTATTTTATGGATTTTGGAAATCGAATAAAATAAGTAATTTTTGAACTTGGAATTTTTCGGATTATATGGACAATTAAATTTTTAATTGGTTTTTCAAAACGTGTATTTATTATTTAGTTCTTGAAAAGATAATATGATATTAATTGATTCGTAGAATAGAATAATATTAGAGTTTTGGAAATTGAATTAATTTTTGGATTAGTGGAGAGTTATGATTTTCCATGAGATTTTCTGAAATTTGTTTTTTGAAAATAATTAATTGGTCCATTACTTTAATTAGATTATCCATAATTAAAGCCGGTAAATTTATGTTTATGAAAGCATGATGCGAGCATGTATTATGTGATTATGTGGTGATCCGGGTCGAGCCATAGACTATTCGTTTTATTTTGAGGCATGCGTGCCATGTTTTCAATTTTAAGTTGAGAGGATGAGGTTTTCTTTTCTATTGTATAGGGTCCGGGTCCTTAAATTAAATTGGTTGACACCTTGATGGCTCGGGGTGTTTTAGGATTGACTTGACTAGGATCACATTTACTGCTTTATGTATAGCATGTTCATTGTTATTTATCGCTTATATCTTATATATGATGTGCTGTGTTGCATGATCACCTAAGAAAGATAAATAACTGAAAAATGGTGAGACCTTGTATGTGAAAACCACATATTAAAATAGTAAATCCATAAATGGAGAAATCGGGGACCCGGAAGCTCCTTGATTAGGTCCAGTTCCTTCCATCACTAAATGTGAGAGGGAATAGCGCGAGGCTTGTCATCATTGTCTCACGAGTCGTGGAATGGTGGCAAGATTAAGTGTACTAATCTCACATTTAAGCATTCTACATAACAATGATGTTATTTTAGAATAGCACATTGGTTTCAGTTTCGCTAAGGAGTCGTCCATGAGTCGTGGGAACACCTGGCTACTCTTATGCTATGAGAATTTGATGGGTCGGACTTAAATACAGACTAGTGTACGGTTGCAACATGTTCTCGGGACATACATAAAATGGGAGGCAAACATCTTGAGAACCACCTGGATGTGGATGGGGCCGTCGTGCCTGATCAAATATTGCCGCCCATTGTCTCACGATTCGTGGAATGAGGTATGGGACATTTGATGCTCGAGCCTGCTGGAAATTGTGACATTTCCCGTCTTCTGTCAGTGGGGTGATGGAATTCGAAAAGTAGTGGGAGCACAAGTGAAGTTAATTTTTTTTTTAATTTCATGTGGACATGATGTATGATTGAATGCTAATGTTTTTCCTTTTTCACAAAGTAACAGTCAAATGGCTAAAACTCCACTCTCGGTAATCCTTGAAACTAATAAGCTAAATTGCCCAAACTTCCCTGACTGGTACTGCGACCTCAAGATTTTGCTGCAATCTAGAAAGTCTTGACTATGTCTTAACTCAGCCTATTGAGCCTGCACCCAAGGTAAGTGCTCCAAAGGTTGCTTGTGATGCGCATGAGAAATGGCGCAAAGATGATATCTATGTGCGTTGTCTCATTCTGGCCTTCATGACTAATGAGTTGTAGAGACAGTCTGAGACTGTGGAGCACGCATCAGAAATCGTTGTTGCATTGGAAGAGCTGTACGGTGTTAAGACACGCCGTAAGAGGTTCGTCATCTCTCGCGAGTTGTTTAGAGATCGCATGACTGAAGGAACATCAGTCACCAACCATATGTTGAGAATGATTGCCTTGGTGAACAAACTCAACGATATGAAAGTGCCGATAAATCCTGACTTGGCTATTGATTTAGTCCTTCAATCGTTCTCTCTTGCCTACGATCAATTTGTAGTGAATTTCAACATGAACCAATTGGTTGCCACTCTCCCAGAGTTATTGGATATGTTGCTCGCTGTTAATGCAACGGTCAAGAAGGCTAAGCATGTGCTGCTTGCTAACACTTCTTCATCTCCCGCTTTTGGAAAGAAGAAAAGCAGAGGGAGAAAGAAGAAGAAGAAGGGCAAGAAACTGCAAGCAAAGGGCGATATCAAGAAAGGAAAGTACTTTAACTGCTAGAAGAAGGGACACTGGAAAGATCAATGCCCTGAGCCTCCTCGTGAGCGCAATAAAGGTACATCTGTTGTAAAGTTAACCTGTTAGTTAACTGTGCTTCTTAAGTGTCATGACACTGTAAGGGTACTCACTTGTGCAATGGATTGCAGATGTGAGAAGAAGTAAGCACCAAAGAAATGAGGTCGTTATCCTGAAGATGCCAAGGAAGCATTTGTCTCAGCCAAGGCTGAAGGACAAGAAATCATTTACTTTTTCGTTTTTTATGAGACAATGTTTTTGGAAGAATGTTTTATCATGTTTTTGGATTAATGTCACGAAACATGTTTTTCTCCACGTTAGTTTATGGGTGGATATTCAATGTTTTTATTAAAATGCGTTTTATTGTTTATGGTTCTACAATTAATTCTTATGACATGCCATCTTCACAAGATTTGACTCATATGACACAACAAATGTATACATTGATCTAGTTGCCAAGGTAATAACCTAGGCGATCATGTTAATCTATTGGACATAGAATGATAAGTGTAACCTTAAATTGATCACATAAGATGTGACATGTAAACCACACAATCAAGGATGTGAGAGGTATTGCTTATTTCAAGCAAACAGTGGGAGGAATTGAGGAATGGAGATCCTCTTGTCCTGTGTTTACGAGTATCCTAAGGAAACTTAGGAATCACTACAAGAAAAATGGTTTTAAACTACAACACAAAAGTCGTAGCAAATTATGAAAATTCGTAGCATATAAGTTTTAGGACGCCTTACAATTCATAGCAATTAGGCAGGAAAAAACCCAATCTTTTGGTACGTTGTATGCATCTTAGCAAAAGGCTTGCTTTTGCTACAACAATGTTCTTGTAGCATTTAACTTAGAATATATCTTCACCCAATTGTTATGGCTGCTCGAGCGTAGTAAAAACTTATACCATTGTTAAGTACCAATATCACCTTTAAAATTGTAATAAATATTATTTTTCAAATAATTAAATCTTATATAGATAGACAGGAATCCATAATATTTCATACGATATACAAAAACCATAAAATTCTAGTAGAAAATAATGAAACATAAGCAACATTAATACTAACAACCCGAATTTGTACTAGCATCCCATAAAAATATTAGAATTACAACAATTAACATCAAAAGAGTTTAGTTACGAAATCCTACACTAAAATATAAATACAAGTGTGTATCATACAACTTGTTCATGTTGCAAAAATATTGACATTTAACAAAGTCTCCTAAATTTCCATCACCTCCGATATAACAAAAAGAATAATAATTAACTATATCATAAAAGTTCATATAAAGAAAACTCAAGAAATATACTAAGGTAGAATGCAATCAAGTTTAGGACATACATCAACGAACTCCCAATAGATGCATTTGTGAACTGCTTCTCTTATGACTCTAGCACCTTCATGGGGTCTACGTAACTTTTCACTGGGTATTAAGGCCTTTTCAACATATACCTTCCCAAATGCATGATATCTTTCCTTTCATCATCAACCATAGAAACAACAAGACCTTGTCCTACGATGTTTTTTGGTATTCCATGACAAAACAAATGAACTCGAGTCCCAATCTACAAAAAGAATAATAAAATGACAATCGATAAAACTTACTGTATTATTTTTTGAATAATTTCGCAAATTCTCGTACCTTAATAGAATTGATATAATAATCTTGCACAGTCTTTTGCTTCTTAGACTTTCCGCAACAATCTACATATAGCAAATTTTTCAATCAAAATCACTTAAAGTGCTAAAACGATCAGATCACACAGTCCCAAAATAAACAATGAAATAAGAAATCTTAGAAAATTCAGAATCAAACAAAGTAATAACTCCAATTTACATATAGAACTTATTCCAATATTTATATATATAAGAAATTCTCGCCTCACAGTCACATCCAAAAGACATATACCAAATTCATTTCAAACATATAAAAATCCTTGCATATATTACACTTTTTTGGGAGACTTCTCCAATAGTACTGCAGGGGAAGGAAATGGGAGGGAGGGGGGATCTTTCTTTACCGTCTAGTAGTTTGTCCTCACGGAAGAAAGGGAATACAGGAAGGTGTATCATCTGTAGCAAAACTATGAACGGGAGCTAGCAATCCGGACTGTATCGAAAAGGTGCCTGATAAAAATAGGAAAAAAATATAAAAATACAGAAGTTTGAGCAAAAGAATTTCCACAGAGATAGTTTCAGAATCAGGTGCATGCTTTTCTTCTTTGCTTTAATACTTAGTGTTTAATTAATTAATGGTCTAATCATTATTTAATTAAGCTAGTTACTATTCAGTGATGAGATTTCTATTTTTATTATTTAATTCAGTGATCACTTCTTAGTGACATTAATTAATAGTTTATTATCATGGTTGTCATTGAACTTAATCAAATTGCTAAGGGAAGATTAGTCAAGAATTTATAAGCTAGATCTAGGACTTAGCTGCTCATGATTGTCCTGATAACATGCCTTCATGAGGTCTAAGCAATTTTTCTGGATATCACTGCTTTTCCAACATACCTTTTCCATAGTTTTAGCACTTTCATGAGGTCCACGTAACTTCTCATTGGATATCATTGCCTTTTCACCATATACTTCTACAGATGCACGTCCATCTTCCTTTTGTTCACTAGTCACAGCAACACCACCTTGTGCAACAGTATTTTTTGGTATTCCATGGCAAATTAAGTTTACATGATTGCTAATCTACAAGGACATATCAACAATAACCAAACAAACTTTACTAACTTTTTAATACTTTTAACAACAACCAATCAAATGATAGTTCTTACCAAATTCAAAATTGAACTAGATGATAACTCCAATTTTACATACATTGCTGATTCCAAGACATTCATACAATTAAGAAATCCTCCCCGACACCAGGCAACTTCTCCAAAATTCAGAATCATGTACATTATAAAAACTCAAATCAACAACATTTACACACTTATCTAGAAATCTACTAGAAACTAACCAAATTCATTTAGATGAAAAGCAAAAGGCAAATTTACAGCCAAATTAAATGAGAAAACCATTAAGTGCCATTTATCAACAACAACGGAATAAAATAACTCCAAAGAATTGTTAATTCAAAATACCACATCTTTCACGACTGAGCATTTCGTCCATTAAAAGAGTACCTGTTCTTCAAGAGAAGGAGAATTTGGAGAATCCATGAATCCGTTTATAGCTTGTCCATGAGAGCTAGATACATTTGGAACCTATACATATCTGCGAAATTTTACTAGTCTTTCTAGAACATAACTTATGAGCACATACGAAACATCCATGAAACATCCAAAGACATCCTTAAACCTACTACATTTATCAAGTAAAAAATCAAATAAGTATCTATGAACTATCCCTACCTAGTTCTTCTTTTATACAATATTGATATGTGGCAAGTTGAAGTCCCAAGTCAAATTTTAATTTGTTTTACTGTTCTAATATATATATATATATTCATATATATATATATATTCATATATATTGAAGTTCATAGATGTCTAAGATAACAAAGGCAGAAGATAAACAGAGTTGGTTCATGATACTAAACTTAAGGTTACTAAAAAATTAAGTCTATGTTTGGTTACGTTTTCAAGGCCATTTTCGTCCAAATTTTTGGCCAAGTTATGTTTGGATCACACAATTTTTCACCAGGAAAGTTGTCAATTTTTGGTCCAAAAAAAAAGTAATGATTGTGCTCTCTATTACTCCCACACACTCTCTCTCTCCTCTCTCTCTCTCTCTCTCTCTCTCTCTCTCTCTCTCCCCCATTTCAGCGTTTTAATAAATTCAAAAAACAAAAGTATTTTCGAAATCGAAAACAACATAAACAAGTTTTCAAAAAGAACAAATACTGTCCGTCTAAAAAGACAAATTGTAATTGTTGGCTATGTCACGAAGATGGACATTACTAATGTTTTCAACCCCTAAACCATTTGTCTAAATGGCCGAAGGTTTAGAAGATCAAATTGAAAAACTTTCGAATCTTCTCTCTAATCTGGAAATCCCAGACATAGAGCATACTGAGCCTGAAAACTCTATGCCCACTATCGAAGAAGAAGATGAAGCTGAACAAATTGTCTATGACTATGAGTCCGACGACAATGAAAATCCTTTCTATAACCCTTACGAGGACAACCCAATTTTCGTTACAGAAAGGCCTGAAACATCAAACAAACAAGATAATTTCGAAGTTGATCCTAAAACACAAAATACTTTAAATAAATTAGGTTTCTATCGAAGTCCTAAAACTCGAAAATGGGAAAAAATCCCTGATCAATATAAACCGAAGGTAGATATTCCAAAACCTGGTCTTTTAGACCTTGATTGTCCTTCTGATATGAAGAAAACTTTAGTAAATTGGAATAGTTACATGAGAACCGAAATTGTTTTAAATACTACAATTCGAACAACTACAACAGAAAATCTATTTAATTACGTCACATTAAAAACAACTGGAACAGTCTTCGACTTTCTTTGTTCTCTTGATACAGACGACAAAACGGAATTGTTCCACAATTCTGCAAATAACAACGAAGCTTTTGACAACATTTTTGACAAAATTTGTCAAGAATTTCTTGGTTATGGCCCTAACTCTCTCGAACACAAGATTAGTAGTGCAAGTATTGCTCTCTGGAGAATAACTAATATGAAAATCTGTGATATGTGTTATGTCGAAAATTTTATCTGCGAATTTCGTCAAAATTATTATCTACTCAACGAAGAAAATCGAAATTCTGCTGACGAACTTTTTTTCAATAAATTACCTCAATCAATCAGTACCACCGTAAGCACTCTATTTAGAGAAAATATTGAGAAAAACTATATTAGTGACACCTTGGGCGGACGAATCTACACCTTAAAAACTTTCCTAACCTCAGAATGTGCAAAAGAAACTCTTAGACATGAGTCTAAAGTTGCCCTTTGCTGCTCTAAGCTTCCAGATCGAAAAGGAAAATATGGGTGTAATACTCAGAAATCCATTCGAAAAAAGAAATGGCAAAAAATTCCATTTCAGCGTTTTAATAAATTCAAAAAACAAAAGTATTTTCGAAATCGAAAACAACATAAACAAGTTTTCAAAAAGAACAAATACTGTCCGTCTAAAAAGACAAATTGTAATTGTTGGCTATGTCACGAAGATGGACATTATGCTAACGAATGTCCCCAAAAGGGAAATCCTAAGTTTAAAAACCAGAAGGAAGTTCTTCGATTAGCTTTCGACAGTGGTTTTGAACCTATTGAAGATGAGGAATTTTGCGAAGAAATTGATATTTACGCCTTTGCTTTCTCCGACGAAGATTAAATGTCTTCGGAACAAAAATTAAAAGCAAAAATTGGAAATCCAAATGCATCTTTCATAAAGATTTCGATAGGTCGAAGGAATTTTTTAGCCTATATCGACACAGGTGCAACACTTTGTTTCGCGAAAAGGTCAGTATTCTCCTCTTGGATTAAATTAGAAAAACCAATTAAAATTCGAGTAGCTGATAAGTCTAAACACGAAATTTGGTTTGCATGTTTTAATATAGTAATTTATATTGAAAACAAAAAGTTTTTAATAAAATCTGTCTACCTCCATGATTCCGGATTAGATATAATCATAGGTAATAACTTTTTAAAATTATATGAGCCCTTTATTCAGAGGAAAACTACCATTTCCTTAAAATGTTTTAATGAACCTGGTCAAAAATCAGGAATGATTACAACCAAGATCATTACACATTCTGAAGTCTTAAAAAGTCTCCTTAATAATATACGAGATAACTTGCAATTTATATGCCTAAGTATGTCCACGACTAATTTCTCTCTCGAAAAAGCTCTTGATAAAGTCTGTTCGGGAAATCCTCTTGATCCGCACAAAAATACTAACGGTATTTTCGTAAGTATCAAATTAAAGGATCCACTTTCTGAAATAAATGTTCCAAATAAAATACCTTACAGTATTGCTGACGAACAAGAGTTTTCTGAAGAATGTAAAATCTTGCTAGCAAAAAATTTAATTAGGGAAAGTACTAGTCCCCATTGTGCCCCAGCTTTTTATGTAAACAACCATAACGAACAAAAACGAGGAAAACGTCGAATGGTTATAAATTATAAAAAGTTAAATGAAGCTACTATAGGAGATTCTTATAAATTGCCAAGAAAAGATTACATTTTAGAAAAATTAAAAGGTTGTAACTACTTCAGTACTCTTGATGCAAAATCGGGATATTGGCAGCTTCGATTAGATGAACAAACCAAACCTTTAACAGCTTTTTCTTGCCCACCACAACGACATTACGAATGGAACGTAATGCCTTTTGGTCTAAAGCAAGCTCCCTCAATATATCAACGGTTTATGGACTCTAACCTAAAAGGATTAGATCACATATGCTTGGCATATATTGATGATATTATAGTTTTTACAAAAATGACGAAAGAAGAACATGAAAATGCTATTCGAACAGTTTTAAAACGATGTTTAGAAAAGGGATTAATTCTCTCAAAAGAAAAATCCAAGCTCTTACAAAGCGAAGTTGAATATTTAGGTTTAAAAATCGGATCAAACGGGACGATTAATTTAGCCCCACACACTCAGGAAAAAATCAATGCGTTTCCTGACGAATTGCAAGATAGAAAACAAATTCAACGTTTTTTAGGGTGTTTAAATTACATTTCAGATCAAGGTTTTATAAAAAATCTGGCCATTCAAAGGCGCGTTCTTCAAAAGAAAATTTCGGAAAAACTTAAATGGCAATGGACGCCTAGTGACACACAAATAGTCCAACAAATTAAGCAGTCTATTATACTGCTACCCGAGCTCTATAATGCCTCTAGCGAGGATCTACTCATTATAGAAACAGATGCATCCGACGAAGTCTGGGCTGGATGCATGAAAGCCATTCCACAAGGGAAACGGCTATTAGCTCTCGATCGTTTTGGTCACCCAATCGATCAAAGTTTTAACAGTTTAGTTAATCCAGGAGATGAACAAGTTTCACTTGGATATAGTCAATTGACTACAATTGAGAAGGAAGTTCTCATAAAAATCGAAAAAATGCCATTTAAATTGTGTAAATATTTATCTGGTACTTTTTCCAGTTCTGAACTTAATTATCCCATTCATGAGAAGGAAACACTCGCGTGTTTAAATATCCTCTCTAAATGGAAAATAGATTTATTAACTACTCGGTTCATTTTACGAACCGATTCAAAATATGTTAGTGATTTTTGGCGCTACAAATTGAATGTCTTTCACAAGCAAGGACGTCTTATTCGCTGGCAGCTTAAACTACATCTTTTTCAACCCATTATCCAGTTGATCAAGTCTGAGCAGAACAGTTTTGCAGATACATTGACACGCGAATGGAAGCAATAATCAAACAAGTTCAACACCAGCTTAACCAGAAAGTTCAACAGCGTGACGCGGCTGAAGCTTCTTTAGCTATTCTCCGCGGGGAGGAAGAGGAGTTAAAAATCACACTTCAAATTCTTCAAACAAAGCGACAATCAGCTCCAGCTCCACCACCAGCACAACCAGAAGCTCAGAAATCAACTACCAAAAAATGGACACAGATTTGGAACGAAGAACATGCGCAGGACCAAACAGACCAATCGCAACAAGTTCAAAGTTCAAAAGTTCAGGAATCAGCTTCAACTGAACCAACAAAGCTATCCTTCCTTGAAGCTGCGAAGCCAAAGGCAAAAGTTTACGTCATCTTTGACGGCCCCATGCAAGGTATCTATCGTGACTGGGCAATTGTCAGTCACCATGTCTCAGGGAAGAATGTAGCTCACAAAAGCTATTCTTCTATCAAAGAAGCTCAAATGGAACTTGACGCCCACAAAAGTGTGAGTCAAAGATTTTTAGGAATCAGAGCAAAAGGAAAACAAACGCAAGCTACTCCTGCTCGATTATCGCCAACTCAACTCCCAGTTGCTGATAGAATTAAAGGAATTCTCTCGACAACACAAAAGCTCGAGATGAAAAAAGTAACTTTGAAAAAATTTCAACAAAACATGGATCGTATAATTAACTATTCAGAAGTTCACTCTACAATGGGATTTTACCCCACTGAAAAAAATAACTGTCCCAAAGTTGTCTTTTTACCAGGTGCCCCTGCCACAACAGTTTACGAGATGTTCTCACATGGGTTTGCAGATTGTATCTACAGTCTCACCGGAGAAGAGTTTGCAGAGTTTCCCGAGAAACTCGGCCGAACTATAGTGTCTTACCTAAAACACTATACAAAAGGTAACGAGATATTCGTCAAAATAATTTCATCCTACCCAATTTTCCATGATCAACAGGTTGTGGTACCAGCAATTAGTTTTATACGCGTTGGCGTAGCCAATGGAGTTTACCCGTTAAGGGAAGATATTGCACGTGACAACTTAAATGAAAAAATGGAAATTGCAGCTTTAATGAGTGTCTGGAATGCAACTAAAAAACTAAATTTAAGTTCAAAGGTCAGAACTATGTATACTAGTCCAACTGTATACGTTTTCTGTAATGATCAAAAAGTTATCACCGAAGAAGGCATGCAAGCCTTGGCCAGTTTTGAAAACCCGTTTAGGAGTTTTGACGGAATTTTTGCCACTCTCCCAGCAGAAGTTAGGGAAAATTTATGTAATGCAATTAATCATGACGATGAACATGCGTGTTCATATTGCTGTGACAAACTGTCGAAAGCAAGTTTTGGGGAAGACGATTATCTCAACCTAGAAGATGGTGAATAAAACAACCGTGGTCCCCGCCATTCAAAGTTCTTTGGCATAATATGCCACAAATTCAAACGGCACTAGTCTTGCTGGGCGACCTAAAAAGTTTATTAGCTCAATAATGTAATATACTATTTGGCATGTTGCGTCGGCAGCCTTAAAGTCTAGACTGACTTCTTTTTTCTTTCTTTACTTTTGACAATAGGCGCCATTAGGCCCCACTACTTTGTCTTTTCTGTTTGTACTATGGCATGTAAGAGGAATTTGCCTCCTCTATATAAACATATGATCTGAGCTCTCATAAGGAGGGCGCATTTGTGTCATAAAATAAAATGTTCGTTTGAGTGAAAAACTTCCAAGAACCCATATTTTATACAAATCAGCCTCTCACGAGTTTTATTCCTCGAAAGAGAAAAGTTTGTCAGAATTATCAAAGTTACAAGGATCATCCAAATTATCAAGAAGATATCAGGTAACCTCAAATTAAGTCATGTTTATTTATAATGAATGATAAAATAGCTTTATTTGATTATTCCGAAAAGGAAGAAAGCTCTATAGGATATATAAATGAAAAAATTTTAGATATCAAAAAGATTAGAAAAACCGATTTTACTCTAAGAAAAAATCAAAATTTTGATATATCATATATCGAGAACATTGTAAAACATTTTTCTCGAAAAAATATAGTTAAATACGGTTTTGTCCACTGTGAAGAACCAATTATGATAGAAGATACTAGTGGAAATATTATAATTCCCGTTCTAAATAAAGAAAAATTATTCTCAACTATTCGAACATTTTCTGAAAATGAACAACGAAAGTTAGGGTATATTCATGTATCCACAGTTCAAATTATACTAAAATCTACCTTTTCAAAAGGAATCGATGCTCCCATAATTTTAGAAATCAGAGATGATAGATTAATTGATAGAGAAGAATCAATTATAGCTATAGGAACAGGAAATTTAGCTGCTGAAGTTGTAAAATTTGATATGAATGTTCAGTTATCTATGTCATTATTAGATAGAGATCTAGACCGATCTATAACTATCCGATATGAGCTAGGAAGATCTAATTTCATGAAATCAGGAAATCATGCGTTTTCAGTTTCATATAAGATAAATTATGCTTTAACAAATAGCCATCATAGTTTATCATTTAAAGGAAAAGATAGAATTTCCGTCGAAGATCTTTTTAAATCTATAATAGAATTCAAAGTTCCCCACAGAACTTTCAGTTTAAATGCTAGACGATCGTTTCAGTTAAAAGATGATAGATCCCAAGAGGATAAATCCCCATTTCTCGTTAAATCCAGTTCTCTTAGAATTGAAAAACCTAAAAGTTTTGTTCCAAATCAGGATAAAAAACAACTTTCAGAATTAAATAGAAATCTTAGATCAATAGCCTTTAAAAATGCCTAATTACGAAGAATTACAGCAAAAAATTCGACAAAAACTTTTGCAGATAAAGGAAGAATTAGATTTTGTAATGATGCAAAAATGTGTTTTAGAGTTTGAAATTATTTCAGAAGAAAGTGCTAATAAAAGCAAACGAATTTATCAAAAGAATTGTAGAAAATTGACTATTATAGATGCAAAGAAAGATAAAATAAATTCTGATTTAAAGTTCTTACGCTCAAAACTAGCAGAATTCAAGGACCGTTTACAAAATATATAAACAATGCCAGGTACCCCAACTATGAATATAGATCACATTAGATCTGAAATCTCTTCGCTAAAAAGAGCAATTCATGTCTACCTTGAAACTATTAGCACAATTGAATTACAAATTCATCTTGCTCAAAGAGAATTTATGTCACAAAATTTAATGTTTGATTTTGTGCAACACTGTCCCGAAGTTCAAAGAGTTCGAACTCTTCGACTAAACGGACTTCGTGCTAGCTTAGCAAATGTTAGAGGAAACCTCTATGTTTGCGAACAAAATCTTGAAGAACGACAGAGTCTTCTCCAAGAATTAATTCGAGATAATCCTTCGCAAGACGAATATTTTAAAAGACGAAGGATTTCATGAGATTTACAAACTCCATACCGAACAAAGTTACTGTACAAAGTTCCGCAGATTTTCTAACTGCAGAAAATCTACTGTACAAAGTTCCGCAGATTTTCTAAAGTTCCGCAGATTTTTTCAACTTGCTTGTCGATGTCCGATCCAAATGCAACTCTCTCTCTCTCTCTCTCTCTCTCTCTCTCTCTCTCTCTCTCTCTCTCTCTCGCTCTCTCTCGCTCTCTCGCTCTCTCTCTCGCTCTCGCTCTCGCTCTCTCGCTCTCGCTCTCGCTCTCTCTCGCTCTCTCTCTCTCTCTCTCTCGCTCTCTCTCTCTCTCTCTCTCTCTCTCTCTCTCTCTCTTTCTCTCTCTCTCTCTCTCACATTATATATATACAATATATTTTTAACATAAATAGAAGACGACTTGAAGGCGACATTTGAAATGTCGCCTTCAATTTTCTTATTTTTTTTTAATTTTGTAATTAAATAAAAAAATTTATATATATATATATATATATTATTTTTTATATATATAATTAGATAATTAAAAAAAATAAAAATGAACAGTGAAGATGACATGCCACATGTAGTCTTCACTGTTCAATTTCTTTTTTTTATAATTTTCGTAAAGTAAATATAATTTTGTAATTAAATATAATTTTTTCTATATATATATTATATATAATTAGAAGACAACATTTTAGTCTTCATAATTAAAAATAAAAATAAAAATGAATGGTGAAGACGACATGTGGCTGTTCGTAAATAAAAAAAAAAAGGAAAATTGAAGACGACATTTGAAAGGTCGTCTTCAATTTTCTTTTTTTTTATAATTTTCGTAAATTAAATATAATTTTATAATTAAATATAATTTTTTCTATATATGTATAATTTTAATTTTTTATATAATTAGAAGACGACATATAATAAAAATAATTTATATTTTTAAAATGTCGTCTTCATAATTAAAACAATTTATATTTTAAATTACCATTATGAAATTTACAAATAAACTTAAAAATTGTATTTTAATAATTTTTAAATTAAATTACTTATTAATATATTATTTTATAAATTAAATAAAAAAGAAAAGGAAAAAAAAATATAAAGAAGGGAGGGGGTTACACGCGCGCACACACACGCACGCAATCTCACACACACACACTGTTACACGCACACACAATCACACACACACACACACTATTACACACACACACAGAAACACACACACAGTCACACACACATTGTTACACGCACGGTCACACATTTACATTTACGCACAAGCAATTTCTAAATTAAGATACATATGTGTGTGTATATATATATATATATATATATGAATATATATATAAACTTTTCTTTTAAGTATATATACCAACTACTATTACTTATATATATATACACTACTATTACTTACATATATACATATATATTTATCTATATAATAATTATTACAATCTCAATATTATATATACTACTATTACCTACATATATACATATATATTTATCTATATAATAATTATTACAATCTCAATATTATATTATAATTTTTAATTATTGACAGACAAAAACTTACATGATTTGACAGCTACAGTAATTTATGTCCCCTCTGAAAACAAAACCAAACACTATCTCACAAAAAAATCACTCAAAAACCAACTCCCAAAACATAACCAAACATAATCCCATCAAAATTGCACGTGCCCCCATAAATTTTTCACCAATAATTTTCACCAAAATACCATCCCAAAACATAACCAAACATAGCCTAAGTGTTTCTGTGAATATAATAATGTCAATGTAACTTTTATTCCTTGAAACTTAACGACAAACTTTTTCTTATATAGTTAGGATATTAGTTATACTACGATTGATTGTATTCATTAAATCCAATTTAAACATTTTTAGTAAATTCTTGAACAAAAGAGATTAAATAACTTCAACAACTAAATGCAAACACTAAAATTACACATTAATAGATGAATTTCCATTTTAAAGAATTTCTTATTCAAGTATGTTTAGCTAAGCAATGAATTCATAAAATAGTCAGCCTCAACCCACTATAATTTTATATAACTTCATTTCCATTGCTCCCCTAACTAGAGAAATCGAATTACTTATGAATTGGAAAAATTACATAGAAAAACTCACAGCCTATTTATTGCTCCAATAGTTTCACTCTTTTATCGTGAGACAAAATGTCAAAGCAGAGAAGTGAAATTGTCAAATTTGGATATGCATTTTATAATGTTGAAATATAACACTAGTAGAAGTATAATGAAATTCATGGCTACAAGTGAAGACCAAATAGATGATGGAGTTGTCTTCAATAACCAAGTTATAGCCGACTACAGAAAAATTAGAAACTAACATTATGTGCTCCTTTCTTAGATATCTCTACTCCTTTCCTACTAAATAGAAGTATATTAACTTCACCCTTTCCTCAAGATTTTCTGTCACACAAAAAGTTAGACAGACTGTTGAATGTTCTAACATCGAATCCCTCTATTAGTAAGAACTTGCAAGCATCAAACAATTTGTTGTTTGAAGAACCAGCTCCTAGAAAAAGCTTTTTAATTAACAAATTTCGACATTATGCCCAATTATACGCAATCTAACATGTATAAAGTGGAATTAGATACCCTTCAAAATTGATAGATTTATAACTAAAATTTGAGTGGAATATAACACTATTAGCAGTGGAATGGAAATGATGAGAATTTTGTGAAGAGACACACCCTAAATTATGTTTTTATGTAAGAAAAGATTAAGGAAATTAAAAAAAGAAATTCTCATTTTTTTCTTCTCTTCAGCCACATTCTCATCTATTTGGCACAATTTAATGAGATACTCTAGTTGGTGGTAGAATTATGTGAATGAGACATGAATCCCATAGGTAGGAAAAGAAGAATTGTTTTTAACCAAAACAAGGTAATGCTCATAGATTTCTTAGAAAATCCAAAACATTGATTTTGTAGAAATTTCAAAGAAAGTCACTATCTATGAACCTGCAACTATATACTTAGACCTCACCTATAAAATAATGGGAAAATGCTGAGGTGAAATAGTAGTATAGATTCACTGAACAAGAATTTTCGTCAATCAAAAATGGGAATTAGGGGAAGTCAACTTTTTTTAAACATTATTACTAGTTAGCAAGTAACTGATTCCACAATTCCACCACTGCATCTCTTCAGTGTGCTCGTCTCTTGCCCTCATCTTTCACAAAATTTTCCTCTCCTCACTACTACAAAAAGCTCAACCCTATTTTACCTAAGAATCAAGCACGACAGTCCCATTTATCACCATAAAAGCTAAATTTGAAAAATACACGAGGCATTTGTCTAACAGTACAATGTACAAGGGATTTTGTGATTTCTAAATTTCAGAACAAATCTAAATTTCAAAATAAATTTCAGTAGGGCGTACAGAGAAAGAGATAGAGAATTTTACCTTACAACTTGGGAGACCTCATCTTCAAAATATCTTCTGATTTGTTCTTGGAATTTCTAGGTTTTAATTTTTCTTAAATAGGGAAAACTTTTGTGAAGAGAAGTAGAGAATGGATTTTGTGAAAAATGGGGAAAGAAAGTATATTGGAGCCATGTGAAAACATTGAGAGGGAAAAAGAATTTAAGAGGTAACACGATCAGTACACAAGGGGACGGGTTTTTAAAGGCAAATAGGCTTACTTTGCAAAAGTACTAAGAGATACGCTCCATTGAAAAAATAGGCGTCCCTCATAGGTTTGTCCAAATTTTTGGTAAGTGATATACCTATTTTATCCTTACTTTTATTTATACTAATAATAATAAAAAAACCCAATATTTACTTAATGCCTAAAATATCCTTGATACTCCAATCTTTGCCTGTATCGATCTTCTCCTCAATCGATTTTCAGCGTATCAGTGTATCTCCATTTCGGGCCCTTTAGTGTATCTTCATTTCGGGCCCTTTCATCTCCAATTAGGGCCCTCCCAACGGGCGTAGAGGTAAGAGAAACAATTATAATTGGTTGATGAAAAGTTTGATTATTTGAATTTTACTGGTTGAGTAAAAGTTTGATTGAATGCATTTGTTGGGGATTTTGATGGATTATGTAGAGAAAGTGTTTTACAAAATACTTGATAGAGTTTTTCTCATTAGTTTGCATTGAATAGTGTGTTTTTAGGCTTTTAGAATGTGATTTTGTGATTGTAGCATTAATTATATTGTTATATGTGTGTTGGAAGTTTGATTGTTTGAATTTGTTGGAGATAGAGATGAATTATGTAGACAAGGTGTTCGACGAAATGCTTGATAGAGACTCTCTCATTAATTTGTATTGAAAATGGTGTTTTTAGGCTATATTTGATCAATGCAAAACTTTTGTATTTTGTAATAATAACTATAATAATTTTTTGTAAGAATATTTGATCATTCATTACTAATTGTAAACTTTTGTATTTTGTAATAATAACTGTAATAATTTTTTGTAAGAATATTTGATCATTCATTACTAATTGTATTTTGTAATAATTGTGTTTCTTTATCTTTTTTTTTTGTAGGAAAATGTCGGAGTTTTTTATATACTATTTATACGATGGTGAGTGAAATATGAAAGTGGGAGACTGTGGAGCACGGCAATGTGAATGGTTGTCAAGGAATAAATATAAAATGCTAAGTTTTCTGCTAACTGGAGTTAATCCACAGTCGATTACACGTTCTCAATTTTTCCAAGTCATGTTTGAATTTGCTCCTTTTGAATGGAAGAATTATGAAGTTGTAGTAAGTTACATTCCATCCTCTTGTAACGTTGGTAATCCGGTATACATCGAGACAGATATTGACGTGAAGCATTATTTGGTGGACTCATGTCCAGTGACGAAAAGGCGAAGCATTCTGCATGTGGAGCTTTTAATGAAAGATGTTGAAGGAAAAAAAATCAAGTTTGAAAATGAGATTCAGATGGAGAATGAGAAATATTATTTTGAAAAGGAGTTAGTGAATGATTATATATCTGCCCCTGGTCGGCCTGGTGTTGTTTTAAGCAAGCCCATCTCCCCGCCCGTATCGAAAGCCTCTGCACCCACTTCTTCTAAACCCAATCCACCATCGAGTCCTCATTATTATGTCGACAATGAGAACTCAATGCCTGATGCAACCACTCCTTATAAATCCAGCTTCAATCCACTTTCTAGTCCTTCTCCCTGTGTGGAAAATGTGAATGCAAAGCCTGATGCAAGCCACTATTTTGAAAAAGTGAACTCAAGGCGTGATGCAACCGCTTCTTTTATTTCCACCCAATGTTCGTACAAAGTTCACTCTGATCCCATCCACCGGTCAGATTTCATAGATGAAGCTAGTGACCAAAAGAGTATTGGAACCTTCAGCTTTGATGACGGTCTAGATCTTGTGATTGGTCAGGAATTCACCAGCAAGGAAGAGGTGAAAGACTTGGTTAACTATTCAGCGCTTAAGTTATGTTTCAATGTTGTAGTAGCTAAGTCGAATAAAAAAGCCTTGGCATATAAATGTAAAGTCCCTGATTGCAAGTGGAGTATTCGTGCGGCAATTACTGGAAGGTCCCCGTTTTTCTCATTGCGAACTCATAATAACATCCATACATGCCGTCTTACATTGTTAAAGCGCCGTGAAAGGTGCTCTTCAGGAGCGGTTGCTGGATTTTTGTTAAATACTTTCCCATGTCAGTTAAGCGCCCCACCTCCAAAGGTAATAGGGGAAATGATGAATAAGGGTGGCATTGACGTTTCTTACTACAAAGCTAGGCATAGTAGAAACATTGCTAGAGATTCTATTAGGGGTGATCCTGGGCTTAGTTATGAGATGCTTCCGAGATATTTGTATATGTTGGAGAAAGCGAATGAGGGCACGGTTACTCATTTGCGTAAAGATGCGAATAACATTTTCCAGTCGTTGTTCTTTGCGTTGGGAGCCTGCATTGAAGGTTTTGCGTCCATGAGGAAAGTTCTTGTTATTGACGGCACACATTTGAAGACCAAGTATAATGGAGTATTACTTGTTTGTACTGCAGAAGATGGCAACAAACATCAGTATCCACTTGCGTTTGGCGTGGTAAGTAAAGAATGCGATGAAACTTGGATTTGGTTCTTGGAGAAACTTCGGGATGTCATACCCGATTGTGACGATTTGGTCATCATTTCTGATAGGCATGCATCTATTAAAAATGCCGTTCAGAAAGTTTACCCAAGGTCTTCCCATGGATACTATACCTATCATATATCCCAAAATCTTAAGAACTATGTTTCTACCGGTAGGGGCCTTAAGCAAAAGAAGCAGGCAAAGGATCACATTGTGACGAAGTTTATTGTTTGCGCTAAATCATATACTGAGCCCGAATTTGAAAGACTCTTTAGTGACCTCGAAACAAGACAGCCGGTTTCAAATCTTAAGTACCATGAGTATCTTAAAGACACACTTGCTGTGAAAGAGCATTGGGAGCGTTGTTACTCTAATGGTGCACGATACAATATTATGACAACGAACGGAGTGGAGTCTATTAATGCTGTGTTGACTACTGCGAGGTCATATCCGTTGATTCTTTTGTTGGATGAGATTGTGAAGTTAATAATTACGTGGTTCAACAAGCACCGTAACGAAGCTGCAACCGGGTCCTTGTCACAAAATCTCACTTCGGAAGTCGAGAGAACGATGCATGCAAGGAAGAGACAATCCACTTTCTTTAAAACGCGTGTCTTGAATAAGTGCACAGGTGAGTACATTGTTGAGTGTGGCAGCGAAACTTTCTTTGTTGACTTGTAAGCAAAAAAATGTACTTGCAGGGTTTTTGACATTGACCATATCCCGTGCGCGCACGCCATTTCGGCATATAATGGTTTAGGGGATGATGATGGCCTTCTCAATTTAATCTCTAAGTATTATTTGAAACAAACATGGGCTTTGGCTTATGTTAGAACAATATACCCCGTCCCTAGTGTGCCGTCTGAGTGGATCATCCCCGCTGAAATAGAGGGAAATGTTGTTGACGCTCCTTCTTGCGTAGAAAAACGTGGAGCGATTCGAAAACTACGATATCAATCTGGTGGAGAAAAAGGAAAAAGCCACAAAAAACGTGTGAAAGATCCATCAACCTTCTAAACAATTTGTTTGTATTGTGTATTTGTATTTTTTATGTGATGATTCTTTCACTAGAGACATTAGTAGCTCAACATTGTAATATATATATATATATATACACATTAGTAGTTACAATTGTTTTAATTGACATTTGTGTTCCCCAAAATATATATATATGTCATGTGGCAAATGTGTATACAACATACTTAACTAGAGGATATTGCTACATATGTAATTTTAACAATTTGAATTTATAGATTGTGATAAACTTTAACTACTTAAGTAATGTTTAAAAGGTCTAAAACCATCCGACATAGTTCATTATGATTGATAATAATAATATATTCATTTTCTATTCTACAAAATATATTTATTTTGTATTCTAAACCCTAAACATGAAACCTTAAACCCTGAACTATAAACTCTTAAGAATATATATGGTAAGGGCCGATGAGCAAGAATAAATATTGTGTAATAGTGAAAAGTGATGAAAAAAAAAATAGGTAAAAAAAATAAAAAACTATGGTTGGCACCATGGTGCCGTGTATCCTGCCTTAGGCAGACTACTCGACACCATGGTGCCGAATTTGTCACCACAGCGCCAAAGAAATTTGACTCAAATTTCAATTTCCCGCCCAAATTTGATTTTTCCCACCCAATTGAATTTGGAATTTTTTTCGGCCTTATTATTCTCATCCACTTTTTACCCATTCAAACATATTATTCTCATCCAAAAAAGAAACCCTCCCTTATTTCCTCATTGCAAAAAACGTTCCAAGCTTCCAAATCTTTCACAAAAATCCGTCGGTCATTGCAAAGAAGACGTCCATCCCGCCCCCATCCCGTCAATCGTGAGTAAGTGATCTATAATCTCATATAATCATGATATTTTTTGTCTCTTTTTTTTGTTCGGGTTCGATCCTTTTTCAATTGAGTGTGTAATGTTGAAATTTGAATGATTTTGAGCTCATAGAGGTGAATATTCGTTGTCAATGGTTGAGGATTTTGTGTAATCTAATTTAACGGTTTGAAGTTATGAATGTTTCTTAAGTGCTAATGCATATGTTTGTAGACGTAGTGGAATAGTGGATTGATGTAAATATGTAGAAGTTCATTTTTTGTTCAAACTTGAAAGTTTGGTTTTAGTTTGATCATGCATAAAAACTCTAATGTGGTGTAATGTGTTTAGGCTGAAAATACTTATATATGTTTTCATTAATTGCTTGTACAAACTAGTTTAGACACCAAATCCCTCATTGCAATAACTCTTGTTTTCTCTAATCCTTTCTTATTTTTTGGTCTTGTTTTTGGTTGCATCTATTAGAAGCTCCGTATCCTTACGCTGCTGCCACCTCATTTTGCCCTTGTAATGTAAGAAGCTTTTGTTATTAAAGACATGTCTTTTTATTATGATGATTGATACCATCTTTCGTAATAGTCATTTCTTGTGTTTACTAGAGACACAAAAATATAGGTAATCAAAAGTATTTTGATAAGTTAAGAATATGAAATGCTGTCCGGATGTACGTATTTTGATAAGTTAAGAATATGAAATGATGATTAATGTTCTTATTAAAGGGTATGTTTGTTGTCGTTTTTAAAATAATAGGACGAAGCTATGTGGAGTTGTTGGTTGCTGTGCTGTGAGAAATTGTGAAAACCCCGGGGATTGTCAATCGTGTTTTTACAGGACAAGACTGAGGTCAGAGGTCACAGAGTTACTGGCTGCTGTGGTGTTCTCAGAAACGGGGACGGAGTCTTGTAGAACATTAATTTATGACCAACAAAACGATTGTCTATATGCACAGTATGAGACAACATTGTATGCTGTGTGTAAAGTAAAGAACTGTGTTGATCCTCATCGCAGGTAGTATTAGTAGAATCTATTTATGATATCTTATTTAATAACGAAATATGTGATTAGTTTGAGTGTAATGTGCAGCTTGCTTCCTCCTGGTTTACTGTTGAGAGGCCCTATGGTGCATAGCAGAATGGAGAAGCCCCCGAAAAACGCAGATCCTTATAAGGAGAAAATTGAGGCATCTAATGATTCTTGCTTGTACTTCATTTTCAGAGACAAGGTGAAAGAGTTAGTAACGTTGATGGATTCTCATCCCCGACTTTCCAACGCTACTAGAAAACATATTGAGGAAAATGAAATGATTCAGCTGTTGAGTGTCATCATACAAGAGAGAGACAATGAAGTGAAGCAACAACATGACTGTGATGATTTTGACGATTTCCATCAATCCAGCAACTCTGAAAGCGAGGATGAGGCGTTTGGTGTGGAATGTGATCGCATTTGATAAAAATGTAGTTTGAATTGTTAATTGTGAGTAATTTTCATTACCAATAGAGACAATTTCGGAGTTTGTGTAAAATGTTTAATTTTGTGCAATGTTTTATTTTGTGTGTAATGTTTAATCATGTGTTAATTTGTATAGTTCTATTTTGTTGGAGGTAATGTCAGTATCACAGTAAAATTGTATGCTAAAAAAAGGTCATATATTCAACAACATACGTACATGGCCATCGAAAGCCCTTAATTTTCTAGCACTTAAACATACACTTGAATAATTCAACTACATAAACATTATGATTAGAGTGAAAGGGTGCTGGTCATGTTGACGGAGGCGGCGGTGGTTGAAAATTCACGAACATGAAATACTCAGATAATTGTCTCATCATCTCTGTTTGATTTCTCATCAACTCGGTTTGATTTTGTGCGAGAATGGCGAATTGAGATTCAAGACGGTCAAGACGGTCGAAATTAGTTGAGGTGCCTGCTGCACTATTCGTTGGTGGATCTTGAACTGGAGGGTTGAGAGTAACAACCTCTGTTGCCGCATCACTCCGTTCCCGAGGGTGCGGCACTCGGATGAAACCGAATCCTGTTGGATTCTTCTTCAGAAGGTGCATACCGGCGAGCTGGTTCATATCAACTGCCATCGGACCCTCAATAGGAATTTGATCGGTCTTAGTTCGATCGAATGCCCCGATCCGCTTGGCAATGCGGGTAATAAGTCCCCCAATTAGTAGTTGGCCCTTCTCCTGTCTCGACACTTGAACAAATCTCTCACATAAAATTTTCGTCAAGTCTGCGCGTTTGCCGATTTGAAAACACCAGAGAACTCCAAGTTCTTTTGTGGATACTTTTCCACTACACCCTCGCCCAAACAGTGTGAATGCCAAGATTCGGTGTAAATACCGGAGAGAATAGTCGACAATATTCATGGCCTTAGCCGTGCGTCCCGAAAACTTTTCATTAGGTAGTCGAGTGATTCCCTGCCAAAATGCATCCTCATCCGCTTCAAGTAGGAACTCGGTGTTTTCAATCGGCTAACCAAATATGTCCGCGATCTCCTGTTTTGACTTCTCATAAGTTTTATTTGCGATTCTAAACCGGGCTGTATCATCACCATACTCGAAGGTGCTTAAAAACTCGCATGTGAGCCGGTTGTAACTCGGTTCATCCATGAAATTTAGTTCCTCCCAACCCATGACTTCCAACTTTGCACGAAAATCACTCAACGAGATATCAATCGCGTGCATAGCATGCAGATCCATGTAGCGGGAGGGATAACAGGGTAACTTCTTCAGTATTGCATATTTAGAAGTGGGATTCTTGATTTTTGGGTATTTCATCAAACGTGGGGGGCTACTACTATCACCGGTTGAAGCTACAATCTCCAAATCCGTGGTGGGTCTCTCGGCGGTACGAGCACTTTTTCGGCCCATATCTTAGTCTACAAATGAATGGACACCTGCATTATCAAACATGAAATATATCAGAAATTTGAGTATATTTCATTAACTACAACTACAAGATTTACAAATCAACTACAACTACAACTGGGCAATTGGATTTTGTGTGGGGCTTTTCGTTGAACACCTTGCATTCATTATTTAGGCATCTTCATTCTAGTAACAATTTAACACAGAAGCATGCTCAATTATCACTTTGCAATTGTATATCAAAAACACCAAATGCTAACCACAAAGAAGCAACAAAATCTCTATCATCCAATTCATCGAACACCTTGCCTTCATTGTGTAGGCATGTACATTCTAGCAATTAATTAACACACAAGCATGCCCAACAATTGTATTACTAATTCAAAAACAGAAAACACCATTGCAATGCTAATCACAACAAAAAACAACGATAACAAATTTAGAAAAGCCCATACTTAACCTTGCGTCGAAGAGTGAGTTTATAGAGGAGCCGTGCGGTGTGCGGTGATTGATAGCGGATTCGGTAGGTTGATGGGCCGGGGATTTGATGGAAGAATGAGTTGATGGAAGGAACGAAGGTTTGCGTTTCAATTTTCCCTGTGTTCTGTTGTGGCGTGGCGTGGGGTTGGTTTGAATCGGCCGAATCTGTGTTATGGCGCCGTGGGAACGAAACAGCACCATGGTGCCGTTTTTATATTTTATTTTTTAAATTTTTAATTTTTCATTTTGGTGAATACTGCAATATAGGACCCCCAGTATCTCCGTATTAACTAATTGGATGCTGAAATACAGGGGCTATTATCGCGGTATCGGCCTATCACGATACTACTATACTAAGCCCCTGTATCGTCGTATTATGAAAACTTCCAAGCTGTTGGGGTCTATCAGGTGATACCCAGATACTTGAATAGGTATTGGTGTATTTTGCACCCAAATACTACAATACATGGGTCCCATATCGCAGTATTCACCAAAATGGGACACTAATCTCGTCAATACAGCGGTACGTCCCCATGTATCAAAGTATCGTACACGCGATATACTGCAATATAGGGCCCTGTATTACAGTACGCCATATCCGATACTGTGATACAGGACCATGTATCGCAGTATCGACCCGTGTTGGGTCTAATGTAACTTTAATGAGCGATACCGAGATACTGGGGGTCCTACATCGCGGTATCGTAGCGATACTGCGATACCGGGTCCTATATCACGGTATCGGCCCATGGAATTGAACTCGGCACAATAGTGCGATAAATTGCCTTAGGCAGGGGTGCACTCAGCACCGTGGTGCCGAGTGTTTGAACACTCGGCACAATGGTGCTGAGTGCACTGCCTTAGGCAGTACAATAGGCACCATGGTGCCAAAATTCGGCACCACGGTGCCGAGTGGACTACCTTAGGGTAGTGCAATCGGCACCTTCATGACGAAATTCGGCACCACGGTGCCGGAAACTCGGCACCACGGTGCCACTGTGAATATATATACATTATTGGCAAAAATTCCCGCACAATCCTAATATGGCTTATACTTTATTGAGGAAAATGTTACTTGTACGCAATATGTGAATCAAACATAAAATGAAATAAAACTTCATTTACAATAATGGTATAAATATTTTACAAGATAATACAAATACATAAAAGTATGTACCTCAAACTATGGAATTGGTCAAAAGTTGCAAGGCTATCTTCTGTCTAAAATATGGAATGTGAACATGACTAAATTTTTTCAAAGGTCTATACTTTTCCCTCGTACAAAAGAAGTCCACGTATTTGAGCATGAAAACACCACAGTCGTACTCTTCTTCCTGTAGCGGGATGTTACTGACAATGTTGTACGCCCAACCACTCGAATCAAAATCTTCTATACATTTGTGCTTCACGTATTGGAGTACGTAATCTTTTAGCGAGTTAAAAACTCCATTATCACCCCGATTAGGACCAAATGAATCAAGATACTCCATTTTTTTTTTGCTTCGGGCTGATAATTGCTAAAGTCCAATGCAAATTATCTTTGATTGGCACAAAGATTTTATCACACTCAAGAAGACTATAATCAACTGTGGAAGTTCTAGCATCAGTCATAACTTTCACCGACTGAAAACCTCTACTTTTATATACTTTATAAAAGTAAGAACCAAAATAATGGCATTTGAAGTACCTCATTGGCTCCCTCAACTCTCTCTTTTTCAATAACAACATGTAGAAATTACATACTTCATCATCAAGCCATCCCCGAGGTTTCAACTGTTTTAAACTCCTTGTACTAATCTGCTTCTCTTTCTTACCATAAGTTATACTCATCAACAATTTCGCCTTCCGGGGATCGGACATGGATTCTGAAATCAGTCTCTTCTCGTCTGCGGTCAGAGGCACAAAAAAATATGCCTCATCAACATCCAATGTATCCTGAACATGTTCGTTGACAACATTTGCAATTTCAGATACCAAATATTCACATAATACAGGGGTCCAACTAATTTTAAGATAACAACATTGCAATCCAATATCTAAATCAATTGACTCAACAAATGCTTCATATAAAATAAAATGCAATTTACAATAAAATTCAATTTACATTGTCATACATAAGTATCTAAGATAATACAATTATTGTTCAAACAACCCTCTTGTTCAAAATATCTAATGCAATCTTCTTTCTGATCAAACCCATGCGCTCGGCGTTATAATTTTTCAATTGCCTAAACTGTTCTCGAGTACAAAAATAGTCGATGTTCTTGAGCATAAACACTCCACAATCATCGCCATTCTGCTATCGAGGCATGGTGCACACAATTTCTTCAGCCCATCCACTCAAATCATAATGTTGTCCACATTTGTGCCTCACGTATTGGACAAGATAGTTTTCCAACAAGTTAAAAACCCCATTATCAGTCCTGTGAGGACCTAGCGAATCAATATACTGCATTTTTCTCTCATTCAGGTTGATAATGGCTAAAGCCCAATGATTAATATCGTGGATGGGGACAAAGATTGCATCACAATCAATAAGAGAAATGTTTGAATCTACCCAGTTTTCCACACTATCAAAACTATCGCCAGATTTCAACTTCACTAAAAAGAAAGTATTAAAAAAATGGCACCTCAAGTACCTCTCTGGCTCCCTCATCTGCCTTTCAGCCAGTAAAATGTGGTAAGCATTAATGACTACGTCATCAAGCCATTTTCGAGGTTTCAAGGTGCGAAGGTTTTCCACTGTTACAGGGAAGTCATTCACACTCACCACTATTTTGTCAGCCGGTAACTTATGGGACATTGCGTTGTTATATTGCTTTTGCTCGTATGGGGTTAAAGGCTGACAATGATAATTCTCTTCCACTGTAACCTCCTCCACCTTCACCTTTTTAAGCCTCGGCTCCTCATCCTCTCCACTCGTCATTATTTTTCCAGTTCCCTCATGGAAAGATGACAAAGGAGCTGCATCCAGATCCACCTTCAGTGCCTCAAACTGAAGGTGTCCCGTTTCAGGCTCCGTTGCAGTTTTGGCCTGAAGCTAAAACACGTTATTCATACGAAAGATAAAATATATCGTACACAAAATAAATTCATTAAATAACAACTGACTGTATTACCTTCTTGGTGGGGCTAACTCACATGGCAACTGTATAACCTGCCCTTTTTTCTCTCCTCTTGGGATGGTCGCGATCGACAGGGCGAGGAGATATCTCATCGTGTTTCAAGTCCATTAGGACATTAGCAACCTCTCCTTCTCCAACCACGACCTCATCAGCCACAATAGCCATCTCAATATCAACACGAGGGCTCACTGAACCATGAACTGGCACATCACGATCAACACCAGAAAAGTGTTCATCATCCCTCTGAAATCTGGGGAAAATAGCTATCTGGTTTTCTATGCTTGATAGCCTATTTTCCATGTTGGATAGCCTATTTTCCACGTTGCCTAGTCTACCATCCAGTCTTGAGTCCATCTCAGATATTTTTCCCATAATCTCACTGAACATTCTTAAAACCTCGCTATTAGGTTCCGTTGAATGACCGGGAGCCCTTTCAGGAAGAGGGATGGCTGATGGATCTATTTCGGGCAGAGGATCACTAATGTCTTCGACTCCGTCCAATCCAAGCGAAGAACATTTACCCACCACGTCAGCAAGGTACATGTCTTGAAATAGAATTCTTCCCCCTGACTCCAAAATTGAAGCCCATGCATCAGTGGTCGGGTCCACCACGGAGTTGTTTGCATTGAAAGGAGGAAACTCCGTATCGATTGAAGCGCGTTCCTCCGGAGTGGGCTTTAGCATGCTTGTAATGTCCTACAAAATTTGGAGAATTATAATAAGTAAGAAACTCATTAATTATGTTAATTGCAAAAACATAATGTCCAAAAATAATTCATACCAACCTTCGTGTTTAAGACCAATTTAAGCAACTGGTCGAAACTCGGAAATTGTTTCTTCACTTTCGGTTTCGTCGTCCACTTGCACAATCGGGGCAATGTGGGGTTGATATTATCCCTCAATTGCCCAATAGCAGGTGACAGGACCGACAGGCACTCAAAAGGAAGAAGCTACACAAAAAACAAAAAACCGTCGGTTTATATATTTCCCAATATAAAAGTCACAGTTTCAAATATAGCAATATATGAAAACATCATTAAAAGACTTACCATAAGAGGTATGGTGAAACCGGGACATTTCCACTGTGGGTTTCTGGACATCTTCTTCTGTGCCATGTCCAAACTTGTCACCTGCTCCATCAGAAAAGCAAAGGAGCGACGACCCCATGGATACGATTTTGCAAAATCTAGACTCTCCACTATTTGGAATAGCGTGGAATCTATTTTTGCATTTTCATTTCCACTATAAAACAACACCGAACCCACTAGATAAAGTAAGGACAACTTCAACTTGTCCTCCTTCGTCGTGTCCCGGCCCCCTTTCCTAACAATGCTTAGCCGTCTATCACTATCGCCAGTGGGAGACTCGACTTCTTCGGGAATTCGAATATTTGGAAGTACTTCCCTTATACTTGCTAGTGTGACCTTTTTCATGTCGAGATATCTTGATAAAAAGTTTTCTTCTCCCAGGAGAGGTCCTTCCTTCGGATATTCACCACAATTCAACCCACTAATTAAACCGTGCTCCATCAACGAATACCGAATCGGAACTCCATTCAAAACAAACCAAACCTCCGAATTATTGGGAGACTTCACTTTTCGGCATAGAAGAATCCACAATGGAGTTAGAATCATATCCGTGTAGGGAGCGGCATCAAACAATGGCCCGAATTGAGAATCCCTCAACCAATTCATCCCATCCGGATGGTCGCTTAAACATCTTTCGATGAATAAGCATTCTTCGGCCATTTTGCAATACGTGTTGATTTTACCCTTGAAATTACATTCTTCAAGGGTCAAATATAGAGTGGGGACCTGAACAAGACAATTGAACACTCTTCAAATATAATGACAATGAAACAACATATACAAAAATATGAGCTATGACCTAGCATATTGAAATCGATTATTGAACATGCATCATTTCATTCGAACAATCCTTATGAATTCATCAAATTGATCAATAAACACTTATCAATTCATCCATTTTATCAATTATTCCACAACAATAACCAAATTTAAAGCATGCATCACTTCATTCGAACGATTCTTGTTAATAACTATGTATATGTTTGTCTAGACTCTTGACATTGATGATGAGCTGATTTTGTGGAACTAAGGCCATGTGAAGGCCTAATTTACAAATCAATATATGTGAAGTTAATTTTCGTATTAATTCTCCTGTTGCTTTGTGTGTTGATTTTGTGCTTTTATCACAATCATGTCTTGATCACCATATGCTTGCTATCTTGCCTAATCTAGTCATTCGAGAGAAGATAGATTAGGGTTCAAAGGATCAACACATCATCCGAACAAATGTGAAATTGCTCCTAGAAATAGGAGAGATTTCCGGGTGCTGTTAGCCGGGTTCATCCGGGAAACTCTAGAACGTTAATGCGTGGTTATTGATTAGATTCTCGGATAGACATATTTAGAGAACCGTCAATTAGTCATAGGATTATTATGAGCCGAGACATCGGGTAATAGTTAACTAAGGAGTTTCCACCAAAGCAATAGGAGTCTAATAATTCGAGAGTAACCCATATATATTGACGAGTAGATTTGGTCGTAGCATGTGCCTTAGTCATTTATCATACGTGAGTTTTAATCTATAGCCCGTTTCCTCTTTTATCCTTCGTTTACTCAATCAATTCTTGCAATTTACTTTATTTGTCTTTTCTTTTATGAAAATCTAAACTAGAATTCAAGTCTCCGAGGTTCGACAACCTGGTCGTTTTTGTCCACTTATTACTACGCATGACTAGTATACTTGCTATCATAGCACGTTAGGTTCTAGCGTGCCTCTCATTGCCAATTAAGAAGAACCTAGAGAGTCACGCTTTCAAGGAAAATAAGCGAGGGTTTTTTAATTGTTATTTAAGGTGATTTGTTATTGGTGAACAGATTAAATCCATAGCCATAGGTTAATTATTTAATTAATTTGATTAATAAAATAAATTAATTCACGGTGAGTAATTAATTAATTGTCTATTATTTAATTAATTAGATAAATTAATTTATATTTAATTAATTGACAATACATATATTAATTAGATTAAGTATATGGTATAATTATTAAAGTGGATTAAGTTGACTAGACCAACTTAACCCACTAAGGAAGCCTATAGGCGTGTACTAAGGAGTAGGTTGAGGATTTATTTCATCCTCAACTTACTCTCTTAATAACTAAGTAATTCAATTACAAAGTTACCCAGAAAATTATTGTGAATCCTGGTTCATGCACAACGAAAATGAAAAACACATCCGGATTCACAACGGATCACTTTTGGTTTTAATATATTTTATAAAATAAAAAGATGAAGTCAAATTTCATCGATTTACTAACCTTGTTGTAGAAACAAAAACTTGATCTACGCGATAGTAGTAATCCCGGATTCCTGCCTCTATATATCACGCCAGAAAAAGCTTGAAAAAAATTCTCCTCTTCTGGCTCAGGGAGGCCAACGGCTAAGAGAGAGAGGGAGAGAGAATGTTTTTCTTCTTTTCTTTGCTGTCAAGTTTATTATGAGAGTTTTAGGTTTTTCCAACTAGATTATGTGTATTTAAATAAGATGATGGGCTTGGAATTAATTAATTCCTTGAGCGCATATAACCTATTCAACACGCCTATTTCAATCTTAGGTGCGCTAAATTGACTTTCAACTTAGTCCACTTATAATTAAGTCCAATATATTTTAATCCAATTAATATATGATATTAATTAATAATCAACTAAATTAATTAATTTAGGACAATATGAGTATAATAAATTAATCCAATAATTTGTTTTAATTAATCTATTAATTAAATAAATTAATTTGTCCATCAAATGACAAAAACCTAATTTATCGAATTTGACATTGGAAGATTTTCTTTACTTAATTCCTAAAAAGTGCGATTCTCTAGGTTCGTCTCAATTGGCCATGGAGGAAACTAAGGATGTGAGTGTCACCTAGCCAGTCACGTGCTCTCACATCGAAAACCAATTGAGATCAAAATAATTAGATCAATACGAACCTTTTGGTCAGACACCATGTGAGTATAAGCCCTTCACTGTAACATCTCGAGCAAGTGAGAGTCATGGTTTGTGTCAAACTCACAAGGCTCGACGTTATACTTACTAAATCATGGTAAGATGAAATTACCAAACTACCCTTTTGTGTTCCACACAAGTTAGTTTTCTTGTTTTGACCAAGGACTTATAATTTTATTTACCTATGATTGCACAGGACGTTATCTTGTTACTAATCGAGACATTGAATCACATTTTGGCAATCACCGAACAATTGCTACTTGCTTACCTAAACCGCACTTTGAGTTTGATCCCACCTACGGATGAATTAGATCTAACTACTCTAATAACATGTTAAGTGTCACAAGTACAATCTTTGTGAATCCTCAGGTCTAAGGTTCACGCACACTATCGTGACCTGCAATTTTATCATTGATAGTCACCGAGTAAATACCTATGTGATTGAATTACAGCGAGCCATGTTCGAATATATCAATTTCATAGATATATTTACGGCATAAGCTCCCACTATTCATAGTGACCAGCTGACACTCTTTGTCAAAGCTTGTGTCGTACAAGTCTGGCCATAGTGCCCAATTAAGACTCTTCGACTTGCAAACCATTTTTAAATAATCAAGGAACTGATACTTCTAGTGTCGATATCCTCAATCCGTATGAGCAGTAGAAGCCATCTCTAATTCACTCGGGGACTTATATGTCAAAACTTTATTAATGCCATTAGATTGTATGAAACAAAATCCAAATTCCTTTTTTAATAAAATAGGTTTTGTACAACATAAAGCTAAATGGCTCCTTAACACTCAATTCATCGATGACATCTAGGCAATCCTAACAAAATAATAGAGAAGGAAAACCCCACTCCCCCTCTCTCATCGACAGCTCATCCTCAAAGGGGAAGAAAGATAATGATTTTTCTCGGCTTCTTTCTCTGG